>OU342740.1:292956005-293593778 GCA_910589775.1 Avena eriantha
TTGATTTCAGCTATTGAGTTGACGACATGGGTAGCTGCTGTTACCAAATGGGAAAAAGTATTGGTACTCTTGAAGGTTATGCGAAGTGTTGCTAAAAAGTCATTGATCCTTGTTGAAAATTTTATTTGAAAGAAAGTCACATGAAGAGTCTTTGGCATGGTCTCGTTACTACTACATGAATTTTATTGAAGGATAATGAATGTAATAGTAGTGCTTTGATAGTCTTGATTTATTGATGTGGATGTCAATAAGGCACTTCGCTGTTAAGCTAGTTTGGACATGACCTCTCATACTTTTTTCTTCTATTAATAAACTTCCAAGTGTTCCTTGGCAAGCTGAGAGTTAACTAGAGGAATTGGAATGGTTGTTACACCTCTAGTTGTTTATACTTATATGAACTCTTCTTTGATTGTTTTGAGTTAACGAAGCTTGTATAGTACTCTTGGAATTTATCTAATTTTTATAAGCCTTTCAAATTGAAGAAGTGATGGATGCAAATGACTACCAACCGTAAGTGAATTCATATTCTTGTTATTTCAGTTTAAATGTTTGGTTCCTTATGGTTTGTTCTATTTCTTGTTCGAGGATGATCAAGGTTTGAGCTTTGGGTAAGTTGATGGATATGAAAATAGCCATATTTCTCTTTGTTTAAATCGCATTTTAAGTCAAGTAATTGACCAAAAATCTCTCTATCCTTGCTACTAATGACTAATTATCGCAAAGATGTGCAATCCTTGTTTTTAATTTGTGTAGTGCAGGAAATCATAGTTTTACACTACTAGAAAATAGCTAATCCGTGGCGCACCTGTTTTGATCATCCGTGGCGCACTAGGGTGCGCCACGAGGCGCGCGCTATGGGTAAAAGTTATCCGTGGCGCACTAGGTGGTGCGCCACGAGTATGAAAATTTATGAAAAGTTAGCCGTAGCGCACTAGGTGCTGTGCGCGACGGGTACGATTTCAAATTTCAAAAAAAGCGGGATTTGATCTAGATCAACCCGCCGGCCACCCTCGTCGTCGGAGGGTGCAGTCGGAGGAGGGCCCGATCGGAGTATGGTGGAGGAGATTGCATCCGGAGGTGCATGGGGCAGGGCACCGTCAGAGGATGGTCGAGAGGGTGTAGCCAGAGGTGGTCGGAGGAGGGCGCCGTTGGAGGATGGTCGGAGGGTGGAGGATTGAGGAGAAGAAGAAGGTAGGAGAGGTGGAGGAGTGAGGAGAAGAAGAAGGTAGGAGAGGTGGAGGAGAAGGAGAAGGTGGAGAAGGGAGGAGAAGTGGAGAAGGAGAAGTGGAAGTGGCGGAGATAAGGGGTGGGTAGGGAAGATATATATGGAGGGTTAGGTGGGCAGGTGGTGATTCGAATTTTGAATCCCGCCCAACTTACTCGTGGCGCACTAGGGGTGGTGCGCTACAAGTAAGTGGCCTTCATTTTTTTTCTGCAGGAAAAAACGATCTTTTGATCATAACTTTTTACTCTTTTCGAATTTTGAAAATCTAAAAAATCGCCAAACAACCAAGGGTCGTTGCGAGTGGATGCGAAATCTCGTTCTCGTCATTTTGGTATATTAAATGTTCTTTTCGAATTCGTATGCAAAAGTTACGGCTATTTTACTGTGGCATTATCTTTTTTTGCATAAAAAGTCGAAATTCATGTTTGTTAATTTTCCTACACACTAGACCACATTACCTACATACATGTGAAAGGATTTTATTTTTTGAATTGTTTATCATTTTATTTTATTTTTGCAACGCTAAAAAGGCGATCCACAGGGGGGGGAGGGAGGGGTTGGTGCAGGAAACTTACCTGTGGCGCACTAGGCTAGGGTGCCCTATGGGTAAGTTCGCCCAGCTACACAGTAGGCCGCAACCCACATACCTGTAGCGCACTATGTCAGAGTGCGCTATAACTAAGTTTCACACCTGTAGCGCACCGCGTGCAGGTGCGCTACGGCTAGGTTGTCTGCGGCCACCTGTGCCCTGGCCCACAAGTAGCCGTGACGCACCACCCCCATGTGCGCCACGCTTACGGTAGTTAGCCGTAGGGCACCTGTAGGCAGTGCGCCACGTCTATTTTATCCGTGGGGTACCACTAGCACATGCGCCACGGATGTGTGGATTACCTATAGCCGTTTTCCTAGCAGTGTTAAGGCGAAATCAGGAGCATTTATTGAAGATTATCACGTTATCTACTCGGCCAAGTTAACTAGGGATGAATTGGAGTTATCTGCAAGTTTAACGACCTGCAGTATGGGAAAGGCCCACCCGTACATCCCGCCTGTATTGTGTGGCGTTGGCTCCATTAGGTCAAACGCTGCAACTTTTGTGAATACTCCTAAATATTTTAAGACTCCAGCCGTCGTGCAGAGAGCCACCATTCTTAGATGTACACCACCACCGAAGGAGATCCACCAACATAGTTCATCCTCTCCATCCCCCATCCACTCCATAGCCATAGCCATTATCTTGTACTTGAGACCTCCTTGTGATTCAACGACCATTGTAAGAATATTTGATTTCAATTTAAGTATTTGCACAATGTTTTTTATCATTGATCTTGTTGTTATGAGTGAGTAGTACTAGATGTGGGTTGGGGTGAAACCTCATAGCAATTATGTGCGTATAATACATGGGAATATTGTGCTGTGATTGAATAGGAGATATGTATCTTTGTTTCTTTGTCTCTTGGCTCGATCCATGGACTTGTAGGTACCCAAGATCCCAGGATTGATAAAGTCTCTAGGTAAGATGAGTGGTGAACGGTGACTTCACGTGAAACCAAGTGACAACAAGGGGAGTACGGTCTTCGCTTAGGGATCCGCTTGGGAGTAACCAACATCACCGTTCTTAATGCTTTGGTTTGTATTTTAATTAATAATTGTTATAACCCGATGCTTCATGGTATAACAGTTGGACCAAAAGACTTTTGTTATGCCTGAGGCTCGCAGGGGATCTACTATTTATGGATGCGCCGCCCAAAAACCTTATCTATATTAGATCATTTCACACATGAATGTTCTTACTTTTATCTTTATCCCATATGTATGTGCAGCTGAAGGTGAATCTTCAACCCTGTCCTTCCATCCATTGCAATAACCAACGATTCAAAGTAAACTAGAAAGGTCTGGTAAACATAAAATAAAACGAGTAAACAAAGTCTTGCAGATGTGCCTTATTATTTCCATACAACAATCGTTTCCCAAGGTTCGATAAACCTAGGTATTCTAGGTAAAAAGCTACTATACTACATTCGTAATCCGGATCGAAGGTATTATCTTGCCAGCGAATCCAAGTATGAGAGTTTGACTCTTGGCTATCTTGCCCAATTGTGCCTCAACAGTCTTGGTTCTTTCTTATAGAGCATGCACATCATTATTAATAGCAACTACTTGGTTAGACAGTCTACAATGATATTGTCATGGTTCTCCGTTATCTTTGTAAGGAGATTTTTTTGTTCTGCTTCAATTTTCATAAAAGTTTTAAGTGAATTCTCAATCACTAAGAGATTACCATGACTTGTTCCATTGTTACTAGTATTGTTATTTATTGGAGCACCTGCAGGATTAGTACAAGGTTTCTAAAAGTTGGAACCATAGTTTTGGTTCTTCCATGTAGTATTATACGGATTACGAGCAATGAAATCTACTTATTCAACTTTAGTTTCGGTGGCATTAAGTTGTGTTTTATCCTTTCCCTTAGTTATCTCTAAAGGCTCATTTACCTTTGTAACGAGATCTTCATTTCTTTCTTCATTAATAGATTTTACCTTCTTGGTAGTGGCTCTTTCCACATGCCATTGAGCATGGTTGTTTTGCATATCATTAAGAAGTTGTGTGGCAACTTCAACTTGCTTGCGCATGAATGTGCCTCCGGCTACAGTGTCAAGCATAGATTTAACATAGGATTCAAGGCATTATAAACTAAGTGGATAATTAACCTTTCCATCCCATGGTTGGGACAATTTCTTACAGACTCCTTCATCCTTTCCCACACAAACTCTAGTGGCTCGTGGTCTTCTTGTATCAAACCTGTAATATTAGATAGGAGTTGTATAGTTTTAGTAGGAAGGAAACACTTAGTCATAAAAAATAAAGTGCATCCCTCCATGAAGTAATAGTTCCCTTGGGTAATGCTAGCAACCAATCTTTTACCTTTCCCATTAGCGAGAAAGGAAACAAACACAACTTGACCACATCGGGGTCAACATCTTTTATGTGCATCATGTCGCCTATCTCAGTAAAAGTGTTCAAGTGCATACCCGCGTCCTCAATAGCTAAGCCTCCAAATGGGTTTTATTGAACCAAACTCAAATAGTTAGGATTAATTTCATAATTTTCTGCGACTACATTGGGCTAAGTAATAGGTGCACACAAACAATCATAATTGGGAGTAGCATACTCCCCAATCTTATTTTTAGCCATGGATAAAGTGTTTTGGGGTTTTTGGTTTAATAGAAACAACAACCATATCAATAATAAGATTAACTAATTTTTGTGTGTTTTCGATAGAAACAGAAGGTACACTAAGAACAATAAAAAAATAAAACTAACTAGCAAGGTCTCCAATAACCTCACTAGGGTAGCGACAATTGCTTCCTTGGCAACGACGCAAGAAAAAGGGTTGTTATCTTCGATCTAGATTATGGGTTGTAGTATAGTTTCTTTTACCTAGTAGACCTTGGTTTATCGAATCGTTGGGAAGCATTCGCTTGGTGTAAGATTACTTTGAATGAGACCTTAAAAACTCATAGTATTTTTGTTTACTAGACCAAACACGTTTACTTTTTGTAGTTCTTGTACCAATATATGGAGATAGGCCAGGAATAAGGTTTCACCTGCAGTTGTGCACATATGTTAGGATACAGATAAACTTAATCATGTCATTAATGTATTGTGATTTATATTGATAAAGATTGTGGGCGGTATGCCCATAACTACTATGGTAATTGTGAGAAACGCTTACCATATACTTTTTTAAACCACTACACCACCGTCGCGCGAGGTTGCAATAGTTATTAAGTAAACTATAGTCTTCTCTCTACACCCCAGGCATGGCTGTGAGACCAAATGTTGTATGTCATCTACAGTTAGGCAGATTGTGTGGTCAAAGAGTCAAAGACCACCAGCCATTAGATTTAATCTATGGATAAAATCATGCATACAAAGTGAAGTAAATACCTCATGTCTATGAGTCAGGTGTTGTGTCGATAGCAACACACGGACATAGATTAAACGTGTTTGTTTTTAAAGACATTCTAGCATGCTATCGAGATCGAGCAAAGTACTTGCATGCCGCGTGCTCTGCAGTATCATGTCGTCAATCTAACAATCATACCAAGATGGCCAAAAATATGTCATGTTCGTGGGAAAAGGAGAAGGCACGGAGGCTAAAGCTGCCATTCTAACACACTATCGAGACGTAGCAAATTACTTGTGTTGCATGACGCATGCTCTGCAGTATTGTCTTCTCAAACTAACTATAGTACCAAGCTGACAAATAATTCTTGAGAAACAGCAAATGCATCAATGAGATGCTAACATTGATGTGTTATGCAACGATTGCGTGTGTAGGAGTAGAAACGATTGAAACTTATTTCACAACACCGTTTTCCCAAATCCGTCCAAAAAGTTGACATTTCAGGTGACCTAACAACATTCAAGGCAACATGAGTTGCAGCATGGAAACACAAAAGTCAGAACTCAATTCACATTCGGACATACAGAGTACTAAAAGTTTACTAAAACTTCTTAACAAAAGTTTTCACATTGGTCACGAACAAATAAGTAACCTAATAAGAAAACACTAAGGTACTGATATACTACTATTGGGACCCTACATGCTCTTCTTCTTCCTCTTCGAGGGATCAGGTGCACCCTCATCTCCGTGGTACTTCCCTGTACTAAAGTAAGCGCCTCCAGCATCGTCGTTGGTGCCTGAGCCGTAGTCATAGTCATCACCATCGTCTGGCTGCTCGCCACCACCACCATCCGCCCCTCGTGCCGCTTGAGCACGTGCCACCAGCATGTCCTCCCGCTTCCACGCTGCCTTGCCTTCTTAGAAAAATGCCTAATCAAGGCCATCATCCGCATCAGCATCCTTGGCATTATTCCCCTCGTCATGCATGACAGCGTGGGCGTCGTTGGCCTCATCCTCGTCGGAGTTGGCATCGATGTGGTCATCCTCTTTGATGTCCTCATCCTTGTCCTTGTCCTCGTCCTTGTCAGCATTGCCGACACCGCGCTCCGCGTCGAAGTCGAAGCCGGTATCAATGTCATTGTCGTCGCCGACAGTGAGATCCTCGCTCTTCTTGGTGCTGCTGGTGCAACACTCCGGATCATCGTCCTTGTCGGTGCCGATGTGGTTGTTATCCTCCGACGTCGATGTGGCCATGTACGATGCCTCCGTATTGTTCTCCTTGTCGTCCTTAGAGGGAGAGCTTGGTGGCATCAGTCACGGAGACCTTGATGGCAATGATAGAGGCAGTGGGAAGAAGGAGCCCGCCATGGCGACACACGCAAAAAAAAAAGCAGAGACAGATAGAGAACTTGATTAGAAGAGATGAATGCGGTAGTTGTACATACGTGTGGCTGGTAGGGAGAGTAGAAAAGGGTGCGAGAGTGGATAGTTAGAGTTGTGTTAATACAAGCTGATGGCTCTGAAATATAGAATCCATATCCATATTTAAACTGGATATTATTCATATTTTTGATGAAATATCTATCTAAACCCTGCCACTAATGCCTAATATTCAAAGGGATATGCAATCCTTTCTTTCTATTTTTTCCTGCATAGATAATATCGTTTGAAGATGGGAATCACTACATTAAAGTCAAAGATACGAGATTTACAACAACCAGAAAAACTAGGAGCCATGAAGCGAAGGCAGACACTTTAACGACCAACTATACAACTGGAACAAAATTCTGGCCATACAGTTGGCCCCACCACTGTTAGGTCAAACATAACAACTTTCGTGAAGGGACCCCTATATAAAGAAGGCTCGGGTGATGAAAAACAAGCCTGCCGCGCCCAAAAGTCTCTGCCCCAGATCATCAGCCGCCTCCAGATGTCAAAACTCTTCTCCATCTCCATAGCCATATTCCACCACTTGTAATAGTAGATCTCTTCTTTGATTGGCGACATTGTAAGACTATTGCTATCACTTATGATTTCCATTACAATGTTTATGATTATTGATATCATCTCTATGTGTGAGTAATTCTCCTTGGGCTAAGGGCTTCGGCTTAGCCATGTAGCGTTAATGCATGTTATTTATCATAGATGGGATTATGTATTAGTTTGTATAACATGATGATTATTGTATCCTCTCTTGCCTCAATCTAAGGACTTGTCAGGTACCCAAGAGCCCGAGGGTTGATCCAGGTATAGGGAGTATGAGTAATGACTGATCTGCAGGTTGGGAACCCCAGTGATAGAAGGGGTGGTACGGCTGTATGTGAGGGATTTACTTGGGATTAACGGTGACATCACTATGCATATCATTAGTTCTCTTTCTTATATGGATGAGACTAGTAGGTTCTTGCTATAAGTGGTTGCAGAGGCAAGAGCAATTATGGATGCACTACCCACATATAATTTATCTTGCTCTAACAATTACATGTATACTTTATCTTTATCTTTTATTCCCATCAGATGTTTTATACAACTACAGGTGAAACCGAATGCCCTAGGCCATCTCTCTCCATCATCGCCAACAACAAAAAGACGCAAACTCTTGGTCCAGTAAAAACACAAAAGGAATTCTAAAACTCCTGAAGGTCCGTTAAAGTAACTTCACTATGCATCTGCTTCCCGAGGATTTGATAACCTAGGTCTACTAGGGAAAAAGAAGCTATACTACATCCGTAATCTGGATCGAAGGTATCACAAGCATCCTTCAATGTTCAGAACAAGACGCGTAAAGATGAAAGCATTCAAAAGGTTGCCACGTATATTCTTTCTAAATGCGTATCCATTCTCATCGAGTTTAGACTTTTGGTCATGGTCGCATGCAACGCGTTCACATACAACATCTTCGCATACAACATGCTCAGATTCAATGGCTTCACATTCAACGGTTTCACTGTTAAGAACATAATCGAAGGTAAAGAAAAAAGTCGAGAAAGAAGAATGCAGGGAAGCAACAATTTATGTACACACCTTTTATCGTATGAAGATTCTTATCTGAGATTTCTCACGCTTCCGTTAGTACATTTTTTCGAAAACTATATAATAAAGGATTTTTGATCATCAATGTATTTCCACTCTCAAAAAATCACATCCTGGCACGTTTTCATCCAGCGATTTCACAGTAAAAAATCTTGTTATCAAAGTTTTCACACTCATCGTGTTCATATCAAATGTGTTTGCTCTTCAGCGTGTAAGAAATAAAGAGAAAGCAAGAACAAAGAAAGGCGCAGAGAGGGAGTAGAAAAACCAAAGCGGAAGACCCAAAAAAGTCAAAAACAAAGGTGGAATGGAATACATAAAGTAATGTCGCACCGTCGTGGATAGCTAGATCACCACCGCCATAAATCCAAGCAACATCTCCAGCAGCATAGATGATACGAAACACGTGGGAGAGAGACCCAGCCTATGACCGCACCGGAGTGCGAGAGGCTAGGTGCTCGTTGTGTGTACCACTATCTAACCATCCCGTGGCCACCTACGTCGCTGGCACCGAGTGTGTTCAACGGACTGTCACACGCGAATGGTAAGGGGGGGAAACCTAAAAGAGCAGGCGAAGGTGCAAGAGGAGAGAACCTAATATATCGCGTTGTGTTGAGAGAGAAAAGCAAGAGGAGTCTTATACTCCACTCACTGGGCATGGTGCTGAACTACATGACGCGCTCGTGAGAACCCGCGGACATCTATGATCTATGTTGCGAGCTAGTCTCTAGACAGGATTGACGGTACGATTTTGTCGTGATAACCCGCGTACGTCTAAGGTCTACACTGCTCGGCCAGCAACCTCCCGCGTCATCTATGGTTTAGGCTAACAGAAGACACGGGTCTTCCGTCGGCACGCCTATCTCTGGACAGGCCCCACGTATGGTATAATACACGACTCCCAACTGGCTATGCGGACACGTCGGTTCCCACCGGGGCCCATGTAAGCGACATTCTGCGTGCAACATGGGTTCATGTCGCCACAGTGGCTTTGGGTGGATCCCACCAATCGGCGGGTGCGGAGGTGTGTCACTACTGAAACTCCTCTCATGAGGCGAAACTCTACCCACGTACACTAATGACGGGCCAATGAAGTGCATGAAGCACGCGTGTCCAACCTTCCAGCGACGCGTGGTACGATGCCGCTTGGTACACCCATCCACGGTAAGGAATATTTCGGCATGGCCCATAGTGGGGCCCACCCCATGGGATAACAGGGATCTGTTACGACGTCACTGCGTGTCCTCCTTGGTGTCCATGCATCCCACAGCCAAAAAGAATTGGAACGACGTGGATAGCAGTTTGGGCTGAAACAATCTAGAGCTATTATTTACTCCTGATAGACCAAAGCATTATGATCAATGTCGTTACTGTTACCCCCAAATGGATCTCAAACAACTAATGTACTCCCCTTTTTTTCAGTGGGTTTCACACATAGAAGATGATCACCACTCATCTCACCGTACTACCTGGATCGATCCTCAGTGTCTTGGGTACCTGACAAGTGCTTGGATCGAGGCAAAAGACAAGAATACAAAATGATAGATCTAAACAATCATAATACAACATCTTATGGTGATAGAAATTGCATGTAATCGTTGCAAGGCTATGCCTTAACCCCTATCCCGTGAGGACTACTCATACATGATTATATCAACAATCATATAGATTGTATTGAAATTTCTCAAAAGGATGATAACAAATAGTCTTACAACCCTACCAATCATGTTGAGATCAAGATTAGAAGTAGAGGACTATGGCTATGGAGTGGAGATGGAGGAGGAAGAGGAGTTGTGGATATGGTGGTGAAGATGGGATTTCCTCTCCTTAGATGCAAATAGTGTCAGATGTGTTCTGTAGAATGGAGGCTCTCCTTCTGGTGGCTGCGAGCCGAATCTTTTATAGCCTCCTTCACAAGAGTTGTAGAGTTTGACTTGGTGAAGCCTCTGGCACTCTATACGGGCGGGACGCATGGGCGAGACCTGCCCATACGGGTGTTCATTAAAGTGTCTAGACGCCTCTTCTGAATCACCTTTGACTTGGGAGTATTGGAAATTCATAATTGTCCATTGATTGTTGCATGTTTTATCATAAAAACGACCAATTCTGCAAGGAGAAAGACCAAGAGAAAGATATTTACATATCTATGCAATAATTAGTCATTAGTGGTAATGCTAGAGATATATTTCATCAAATTCTTGACAACGATTTCAATGCAGAGATACATGGTTGTATTTTACAGTCATCATCGACCCCAACTTCTCCACTTCTCATCTTTACCATTTACATTCCCAAATTTAATTTTTAGTCAAACTCTTCAATTAATTGTTAGAGAACAGTAGCTAAAGTAATTTTACATGTTACAAGGATAAAAATGGTGTGCTCAACTAAATAGTATCGGAAATCATATGGAGCACACCACAAAGCACATAACCATTAACTTTTAAGTCTAACTCTCTTCCTATGCATTGGCATTTTGTATATGAATAAATAATAGCAATTTTGTGGTATCCAATGCATATAATGATCAATAGATTGCATTTTGAATAAAGTGGAAACATAAAGAGGGCTCTTATTATTTTCCCGTTTCATAATATTTGCAAGCATCAAAAGTAAACTCAATCACATAGTTTTGAATAGAATCACCACATAAAGACAAGCCATCTAATGAGGATAATGGGTCATCTAACTCAATTATATCACTTTCATCCTGCCATATATTAAATACAATTGTTTCACACAGAGCACTATTAGGAAATAAAGAATCATCATCATTTCAATTATGTAACAAGGGTTGTTCATGGGAATTTGTGTGTTACCATTGTTGGGAGTAGGAGATGGGTAGATACTCCATTCTTCATCCACTTGTTCTTCCTTATCCTCTTCTTGGGGTTACCTGGGCATCCCCAAGCTTATGCTTTTATCATCCTCTTCCTGCAAAACATTAGTGCTCTCTTGGGCAACAATGTCATTCTTATTGAAGTCAGCAACATATATATTTTATATGAAGTTAGTTATGCAATAATAAATGATAAGTGTGACCACAAATTTAAATTTATTAGCTACAGGAATAGTTTCATGTTCATCAATAAAGGTTTATAATTCATAAACTTCCATAAAATTAACAACTTGCTCTACTTGTTCCATCCCTAAATGAGCATAATCACCTCTATGGTAAGATTCTATAACATATTCTTCATGGAACATACATTGAAATTCAAAGTGTCTGCCATATTGTTTAGAGAAACATTTTTTATCATAGTATTCAAGCAACTCATAAGTAATAGAATTTAGTTTTTCATGAAACATTCTAGTATTATCCCTTCTCTTGATTCTATATGTTTCTTAGCAATCTTAGCAGCATTCAAGTACATAAACAAAGTGTCATTTATATCCATACTTCTGCTCGTGACAGGAGTATTTTAGATATTTTCCATTTTTCTTTTGAGTTTTAGTTTTATATGTTAGTTGCTGAAAATAAACTACCAATGCAAACAAGAATAGAAGCTTAGCACTAGCTCCCCGCAACAGCGCTAGAAAAGTACCTAATAATCCCCAAGAGTAGGGAATCACAATACCACAATTTGATAAGTATTTGGGTGTTCACCCCACAAGGAGGTGAAGGTAAACTATCTATTCTCTAAAGCCCTACAACCCACTTATATGGTCTTTCGTTCCAAGCGATGAACTAGAGTGTGTAGGGTACCTTTTATTTCTAACTAGAAAACAATAAATTGTTGAAAGTAGTACATAAATTTAACTAGTACAAGTAAAGTAAAATTGTAAAAGTAACAACAAGTAAAAGTAAAAGCGAGTAAGTCAAGGGAGTCAATGTTCTAGCAAGTTGTTATTTCATTTGTTTGGTTGTCACAATTAGTGAAGCACATGTATAGTCTTAATTGTTTCTTCTAGAGAGGATCCATAGATAGGTGCAGTCGTGTTACCGATCAGTTACACCCCTAGTGATTGATCCCAAGGTCATTTCCATGCAAGCAAGGGAGTTACTAAGACATAAAGTCTAACCACCACTGTAAGTTTCAAGTCCCCATAATTATACCCCCCGTTAATTAACCATGAATTAATATAGCATGCATTTAAGACTTGAGGCACAGTTTCTATCAAGTGCCTCTAGCCATCCCTCGTCCTAACAACATGCAAGAGTGACAACCCTATGAATCCCCGAATGTATGTGTGTACTCATATATAAGTATATAAGACCATTGATACCTTCGATCCAGATTATGGATGCAGTATAGTAGATTTTTTCCTAGAATACCTAGGTTTAGTCGAACCTTGGTAAACAATTATTGTAGGTTGAGGAGCGTCTGCAATACTTGTTAGTTTTCTTCAATCTTCATTTACTGGACATTTCTAGTGTCTTTTGTTATCGGGGTTGTATCAATGGATGGAGATAGGCTAGGGTTGAGGTTTGACCTGTAGCTATGCATACATATGGGATAAAGATAATATCACTTGCATGTGTAAATGACCTAATATTGATAGGATTTGTGGGTAGCACATCTGTAAATACTAAATCCCCTATGAGCCATAAGCATAACATAAAGTCTATTGATCCAACCATTATACCATGAAGCACCAGGCAATTAATGATTATTTAGTAAACTACATACCAAATCATTAAGGTTGATGTTGTTGTTATTCCCAAATGGATCACTAAATGACTATTGTACTCCCCTGCTATCATTGGGTTTCACGTGTAGGCGTCCTTTACCACACATCTCACCTTAAACCTCTATCAATCCTTAGGGTCTTGGGTACGTGAAAAATCCTTGGATTGAGGTAATAGACAATTATACAAATACAAATCTACTACGCAATCACCACACAATACTCCCATGTAACTAGATGCACATAGTTGCTGTGAGGCTATTTCCCAACACGTAGCCTACGAGAACTACTCACTCGTAATAAGATCAAGGATAGAAAAAATTATAGAATTACTTAGATCAATACCATATATTGGCCAATCGGGAGGATATCTTGAATACAAGTTACGGTTATGGATATGGATGGAGATGATGAACTATTGTGGTGGTGAAGCGGTGGATCTTCCTTGGAGTGCAATTTTCGAATGGCGTATCTCTCCTTGTGGCAGCTAGGAGTCTCAAAATATATAGCGCCCTTCAGGAAATTTTCTTGGTTTGACCTGGCGAAGGCACCGCCACGAGGTACGGGCGGACGACATGGGCAAGCTACGCCCGTACCGATGCTCATTAACCCTTCTAGACGATGGAATTCGGCCCTGGTTGACTTGGTTGAGTTGGCAGTGTGTGTTTCTCCCTTAATTGCTCAAGATTCCGCCATAAAAGAGTGATTTTCTACACATTACAATTCAAAACAAGGATTTTCTCATCTTCGCAATAATCATTCATTAGTAGCAAGACTAGAGTGATAATTTATCAATTGCTTGACTTTATAAAATTTAAACGTGAATAAATATGGCTATTTTCATAGCCATCAACCTCCCCAAGCTTAAACCTTGATCATCCTCGAGCAAGAAACCAAAAATGATAAGGAACTTAGCATTTAACCTGAAACAACAAGAAAAAGTTCACTTACAATTGGTAGTCTCATGTCGCTGTCAGTTGTTTATTCTAAAAACTTAGCATAGAAAGAGTAGTGGAAAGAGTATTATACAAGCTATGTTAAATTAAGATAATCACAATAAATGTTTTGTAAGCACGAATAACTAGATGTGAAGCAATTATTCCAATTCCTCTAGTTAACTCTCTGCTTGCCAAGGAACACTCGAATATTTCATATTAGCATATTAAGAGTGAGAGATAATGTCAAAATAATCATTGGAGTATCTCATTAACACCCACATCAATAAGTCAAGACTATTGATGTCTATGCAAATAGCCATCTTTATCCATGTTTAAATCACATTTTAGTTAAATAAATGACCAAGAATATCTCTAGCCTTGCTACTAATGACTAATTATTGCAAAGATGTGCAATCCTTTTCTTTGAATTATGTTGTGTAGGAAATCACACTTTTAAGGCGAAATCAGGAGCTATTGATGAAGATTATGAGGATGTATACACAACCAAACAAAACTGGGTCGAAACCCAGCTTCCAGAGGGTTTAATGACCAACAATACAAACAAGGTCTACCCGTACCGCCCACCCGTACCAGGTGGCGGTGGCTTCGTCAAGTCAAACCCTACAACTTTCATGAAGGCACCTATATATTTCGAGGCTGTAGCCGCCATGCAGAGGGCCGCCATTCTAATATTACATCACAACACCACCAAAGGGGATCCACCAACATAGTTCATCCTCTCCATAGCCATAGCCATTAGCTTGTACTTGAGATCTCCTTGTGATTTGGCGACCACTGTAAGAATATTTGATTTCAATCTAAGTATTTTGCACAATATTTTCTATCCTTGCTCTTATAGTTATGAGTGAGTAATCCTCACATGCTACGGGTTAGGGTGAAACCTCTAGCGATTATGTGCATCTAATTCATGGGAGTATTAAGTATTGATTGAATAGAGATTTGTATCTTTGTTTCTTTGTATCTTGTCTTGATCTATGGACTTGTAGGTACCCAAGATCCCATAGATTGATAAAGGCTTGAGGTGAGATGATTAGTGAGCGTCGATCTCATAAGAAACCCAATGAGAGAAAGGGGAGTACGATCTATGCTTAGCGATCCATTTAGTAAATAGAGCAACATAACTTCTTAAGGCTTTGATCTATTTTTTCACTTAATAATTGTTATAGCCTGGTATTTCGTGGTATAATGGTTGGATCAAAAGACTATTGCTATGCATGTGACTCGTAGGGGCTCTAGTATATTAGGATGTGGCACCCACAAATTTCATCCTTGTTGAATCATTACATATGGATATGTGCATTACTATCTTTATCCCATATGATGTGTAGCTGCAGGTGAATCTTCAACCCTGGGCTATCTCCATCCATTGCAACAAACAATGTTGTATAAGTAAACTAGAAAGGTCGGGTAAACTAAGTAAAACGAACAAACAAGTCTTGTAGACATGTCTCATTTAATTTACATTTAGCATTGTTTACCAAGGTTCGATTAAACATACTAGGGAAAAAGCTACTATACTGCATTCATAAATCCGGATGGAAGGTATCAACCTTTTTCTGGTGCCGTTGCCGAGGAAGCATTTTGCTATCCTAGTGAGGTCACCAGATACCTTGTTTTTAGTTTTATTTTTGTTTGTAGTTTATTTATTTATTGTTATTAGTTTACCTTTTGTTATCTATTAAAAGCCCAAAAAATGTTACTTGTTTATTTGTTTCTCTTATTCCAAAATACCAAAAATAAAAGAGCCATGGATCAGAAGAAACTTGGGGAGTATGCTACTCCAACTGATGATTTTATTCGTGCACCTATTACTCAGCCTGATGTTGAGGCATAAACTTATGTAATTAATCCTAACCTTTTGAGTTTGGTTCAACAAAATCAATTTGGAGGCTCATCTGCTGTGGACTCAGGTTGCATTTTAATACTTTTACTGAAATTTGCGACATGATGCGCATTAAAGATGTTGACCTCAATGCAGTTAAATTACGTTTATTTCCTTTCTACTTAAGAGGAAATGTTAAGGACTTGTTGCTAGCTTTGCCTAAATGCATTATTAAAACTTGGGAGGAGTGCACTAACCTTTTATGACTAAAATTTTCCCTCCAGCTAAGACTATGCAGCTAAGATCCAACATTACCAACTTTAGACAAGAAGACCGCAAGCCGCTAGTGCTTGCTTGTGAGAGAATGGAACAAGTCGTAATGAACTATCCTAGTCATGGGATGGAAGAATGGCTTATATTACACTTATTTTATAATGGTGTTAACCCAATGTCTATGTCTATGCTAGATACCGCAGCAGGAGGAACCATCATGGGAAAGCAAGTGAATGTTGCAAACAACTACTTGATGATATGCAAAGTAACCATGCCCAATGGCATGTAGAGAGATCCTCAAAAAGGGTGAATTCAATCACCGATGAACATAATGAAGAGCTTACTGCAAAGGTAGATGAGTTACTCAATATTGTGAAGGGTAAGGAAGATAGCCAAATTAATGCTATCACTACCAATGCTAATGAAGTAAATTTTATAGCTCGTAATCCTTATAATCCTACTTGGAAGAGTAAAAACTTTGGCTCAAATTTTCAAAAACAATATTCTAATCCTGCAGGTGCTCCACATAATAATAATTTTGGTAATCATAGTGGAGCAAATCATGGCAATCTCTCTTTAGATAATTCTACTAGAACTTTTATTTAAGCTCAAACCGAGCAAACTAATATGCTTATTAAAATCATAGTGAACCATGAAAATAGTATTGGAAAATTATCTAACCAGCAAGCCATTGCAATTAGAAATGATGTGTAGGCTCTATAAGAAAGAACCAAGACCGTGGGGGCACAATTGGGCAAGGTAGGCGAGAGTCAAGCTCTTATACTTGCAAAATTCGCTAAAAAGCCCAAGCCAAACTTGGTAGAAGCCTCAAGATGACGAGGGCAGAAATAAAGATGAGAAGCCTAAAGAGCTAGATTATAGCAATGTGCCATCGCCAGATTATACCATGGAAGATCTACTAAAGATGATCACCATAAAGAATCCACGTACAGAACAAGGTAACGATACTACATACCAACAATTTATAAAAGAAGTAGCATCTAAAGTTTGTGAGCTAGAGATGGAATATAAGGATCTAGATGACAAACTTCTAGCTCAGCTAGATGATATTTTTGAGCCCACTAATAAAATTAAAATAGGAATCAATGAAATAGCTACTCTTTGTGATCTTGGTGCAAGTGTTTCAACAATTTCTACGAGCATATTTGATAAACTAAACTTAGGGCCATTCATAACTACTGAAATGAGACTCCATCTTGTTGATTCAACTTATAAAAAATATGTTGGTATAAAATAAAACATAGTTGTTGAAATTAAAGGATGTCCTACTCTTATTGATCTAGTTAGAGTACACATGCCTAATGATCCCATGTCACCTATAATTCTAGGAAGGCTGTTTCTAAGAACCATTAAACAGTTGATTAATTTCCGTGAAGGGAATGTGAGAATAGGACTACTATAGAGAGACCCTTTTATAGTACACTTTCCTAGGAAGAAGAAGGCCAAGCCTAATGATGATG
Source organism: Avena eriantha (assembly GCA_910589775.1). Classification (NCBI taxonomy): domain Eukaryota; kingdom Viridiplantae; phylum Streptophyta; class Magnoliopsida; order Poales; family Poaceae; genus Avena; species Avena eriantha. The sequence goes on from OU342740.1 coordinate 292,973,332, forward strand.
GTGTAATCACTTTAAAAGCTAATTACTTTGGAGTGGGAGTTCCACACGCAAAGCCTAAATAATCACCATCTTGGTCAAGCTAATTAACCTTAACTAGAAGCGCTCCATGGGAGGGAAACCATGTGAAATAAAGTTTTTATCTTGTGTTAGTTTTGTTTTTGTTTTGTTTGTTTTTTAATAAAGAGTGTTCAAGAAGGTCATTTGAAGAGAGAGGAGAAGAAACTAAGGTAATCCTCACTCTATGATATTCACTAACACATGGCCAAAAGGTACCACAGTTTTATGAAGTATATTTGTTGCCATTCTTTTGTTATTTTGATGTGCAAAGGCACATGAAGCTTCTAACTGAAATTTTCAAGTTTTTGAAGCTTACTGGGAACTTAACAATCACCAGTACGACTGGACCAGGCAAATGATGCAATCTTTGATTTTTGTCATAGGGTATAGAGCGTTTAACGATCACTAGTACAACCGGAGGCCACCTTACCGTCCACCCATAACATACCACCGATCAAAATATCAAGTTTGAATCAAATGATCTGAGCCTTTAACAACCTGCATTACTAGTGCGGACGATCGTACCGTGCGCTGGTACCAAGTGCACCACCTGAAGGTACGTCGACCCCAAGGTAATACACTCGGTACGAGCAGGCTCTGACCATACCACCCGCTTGTACCACCTACTCGGCCGCGGTTTTATCCCTAGGAAGGAGGTAAACCTAAACCTAAATTCATAATCCCTCTTTCTTCTTCCTTCAAACTCCAAACTACCTCCTTGGGATCTTAAAATCTGCTTATTCTTTCTTCGATTCCTCGCACCCAATCGTTCTAAGGTATGTTTCTCCTCTGATCCCAAGATTGTTTGCATCAAAACTTTTCTCAATCATTCACCATTTTCAATCTATACTTAGGTCTTGTTCTTGATCTAACCTTGATTATGAGCATGCTTAGTTTTGTTTTTAGAGGATTTTATTTTGTAAGAAGTGTAGAGGATTGTTTTTGCTATGTTTCTATTGGGAAAAATTCTTAATTAGCTTTAATTTTATTGTTAGATGAACACAAGGAGCCGTACACGTGAAGTGGCTGTGGAACAAGCCGCACCACCTGCTGATGTGCTAACCCCCGAGTCATTTGGCATTGAGTTCACCGAGGAGTTCCAACTCACTCATTTCAACCGCCTCATGTACCAACAAATCAAGTCCACTAAGTGGATGGGTCCTTATATCCATAAGCAACTAGGCATCCATCATGATTTTGATTTACTTTGCAACAATGTTTGTTTGCATCACTTTGTCTTTCAGGATGCCACCATATATCGCTGCTTGACGCTTGAGTTCCTCAGTACCTTGACACATACAGTTAATCCGTACCACTACTCAGAGGAACATGTCCTGGAAGGTGATATTATTACCTTCCACCTCATGAACCGGGAGTATACCTTGACACTCGACCGATGGGCTCATTATTTTGGGTTTGTAGACAACTCAACTGACATTTGCTCCACCAGTTTTGTTCTTAATCCTACACCCTTGGAGTACTTTATTTATGAGAATCTGTGGGAACGTATCCAAGGGAAATCAAATTGATTATCCTGGTGTTCGTTATTTGTTCTATGTTATTGCTAACAATTTGCAGGCACATGATGAGTTTACTAGAGCTAATGAAGAGGACATGATAATTATCGCAAAAGCTGCTATTCCAAATTGTAACTTGATGCCAAATTTTGGCGCCCTTCTCGTGTTTTATCTTAATCATCAAGCTCTTCTATCCCGTGGTCCCATATGTGGAGGATGATTTGTCACCATTCTTGCGCGAGCACTCCTCATCAACCTAGGTAATTTCCAACCATTTTAAGGTGTGCGCCGTCTCGGTTTTGCTAATCTCAAAGCTTGTGGTATGGTTTCTAAATGAAATGGTAGATACTTTCTTAATATACCTAGAGCTGATCACTTGATCCATCTCCGTTGCCTAATGGTTTGTTCTCTATCAAGGACGGATGTTTGCATTCTAACGCGCATATTGAAGCAAGTCTACCCCAACAAGGAGAACCCGTGGGTGAAGACGGAGAAGATGAAGAAGTAGAACAAGAAGGACCCGAATAAGAGCAGCATCCACCAAACTACTACACCACCTATGAAGACATCTATTCTAATGAAGGAAGCATTCATAATATGAGCGACCTCTCCATCAACCTTTGAGATGCTACCGCCAACCTCTCGACCCGGTTCAGCAATTGGAGCAACCAATGGAACTTGGGAGATTATACACCACCAGCACAATGAGCAATAAAAGGGTTTGCAAAAGCCTGAGCTTAGGGATGTGTTCCCTGACACTGTGAGCTTTAAAACACTCGTGTTGGTTTGTTCCAACACTTCACTTTTTATTTCGCTTTTCATTTTCGTTTTATCTTGCTTTTCGTTTGTTTGTTTTTGTTTTCTTAGCTTCTTGATTGGTCGCAAGCTTTTTCTATTCTTTAATCCCCATCCTCAAATATACAAAAGGATTTATCCTTTTTGTGAAAAGTGGATTTTCCTATTGCCTCTTTGCTTGAAAATTATTATGAGAGTGATTTGATTTGAGTTTTGAAGGAACACATCCCCATAAGGAAGAGAATTATGAATTCACTCATGATAGGTATGTCCTATGTTTCCCACTTTAGAAGTTTGAAACGTTTATCCTAGTTAGTTGATTTGTTAAGATGCTAGGCTAGTTGGAATAATTCAAAATAGTTAGAGTAAAGCTTTTTATTTGTATGAGTAATTACTTATGGAAGCTTGTTCTCTACTTCATATAGTTAACCGAGCCTTGCCTTGGAAATAATATTGCCAAATAAGCACAACAAGAAAATTTCTCCAATTTATGACTTGTTTGATGAGTGATTGTATTACGAGTTTACCTTTGAAGATACTTAACCCCATATATATTTTGATAGACTTGATGGCACTCTTGAAATGAGTTGTTTGATTGAAATGAAGTCTAGTGGTAATTGTGATTCATGCCAAAGCTAAATCTTGTGGACAAAAATGTGATAGTGCTTAAAGTTTAAATGTTTTTGATGCATACCTTTGGATGCCAACAACTCCGCTGGCCTATGAACAATCAATCGTACAATTCCTGATTTTGTCCATGAGTTGAAGACATGGGTAGCACTTGTTACCGTAATGGGAAAAAGTATTGGTACTCTTGAAAGCCTGTGCAGACCATTGATACGTCCATTTTGCATCACTATTTCATATCATAATTTACTATTATTCATTGATATATTTCATATTAAGAGATGATACATATGTTATTTCATCTGTTTTTGCATGGTTGATGACTTTTGGTGCATGGACCGCTGCAGTCAGGATTCTGATGGAAAAGGTGATGTTTGGAGGCAAAATTCGTGAAGATCAGAAAATCCGGGAAAATATACGGAAAATCCTTTTTTTCAGAAGACGAAGGAAGCCACAAGGGGAAGCGGAGATGGGCCACAGGGGGCCCATACCACACCCTGGCGCGGGCCACCCCAAGCCGCGCCACCAGGTGGTGTGGCCGCCTTGGTCCACTCCAGCCTCTCCCCTCTAGCGTATATTATCCTCCCGAAACCCTAAGACTCAGGGAGGGACCATAGAAAGATTCCGCCGCCTCTGCGGGGCGGAAAACACCGAGAGAGAAAGATCTCTCCGGCAGACATAATTCTGCCAGGGGAACTCCTTCCCGGAGGGGGAGATCGTTGCCATCAACACCACCATCAAGCTGGACTTCATCCGGATCATCATCATCATCATCACCACCATCATCTCTACCAGCACCATCACCATCACCTTCATACCACTGTAACAATTGGGTTGAATCTTGCATAGTTCTTAGAGGAAACTTTCCCGGTTTTGATTACTCCTTGTAGTTGATGCTATTGAGTGAACCATTGAATTATCATTTATGTTCAAATTGTTACACATAATTATTTCATCTCTGATCATGATCCATATGATGTCTTGTGAGTAGTTCATTTTGTTCTTGAGGACATGGGAGAAGTCATGTTGTTAGTAGTGGAATTGTGTTGAGAAAGATTCAATGGTTTGATATTTAAGTTGTGGTGTACTTCTTCTAGTGGTGTCATGTGAATGTCGACTACATGACACTTCACCTATATGGGACTAGGGGAATGCATTGTGTATTTGGCTACTAATCGTAGGGGTTGTTGGAGTGATAGAAACCTGAACCCCCGTTAGGAAACCATTGCACAAGGGACGTCAGGGTCTTAGAGTTTAAAGTTGTGGTTAGGTTTCTACCTTAATTACTTTCTTGTACTTGCGGATGCTTGCAAGGGGTATAATCACAAGTATGTATTAGTCCTAGGAAGGTCGGTACATTAGCACAGGTTCACCCACACAACACTTAGCAAAGTAAAGAAGATTAATCAACTATATGAAGCGAAAGCACTTGACGGTATTCCCATGTGTCCTCGAGAACGTTTGGTCATCTTAAGTAATACAATCGACTTGTCCTTTGATGAATAAAGGATTGGGCCACTTGCTGCATTTATTCTTATTGCCTTTTATTTACTCGTACTTTATTTACCTGCATTATCGAAAACCCCTAAAAATCCGTTTGCTAAGTATTTACAGAGAATTCCTGCTCTAAGCCATTAGCCAGCACCTTCTGCTCCTCGTTGGGTTCAACACTCTTACTTATCGAAAATACTGCGATACACCCCCTATACTTGTGGGTCATCAAGACTATTTTCTAGAGCTATTGTTGGGGAGTGAAGCGTTATTGGAGAGTGGAACTGGTAAAGGAAACTTCTACCGTGAGTATTGTTTACTTCTGTCAGTTTCTTTATTTTCAATATGGATAACTCGCTGAGTTTCTTATTTCGTAATGCTACTACCACTGCTAAGGTAGTAGATGAACCACCACCTGCTGAGAATGATACTTTTAAAATACCTACAAGAATTATTGATCGTGTTATGGATAACTATTATGTTGGAGATGGAACTATCCATCCCGGTGATCATTTGCTTTTTATACATGAATTATGTGGGTTGTTCAAGTGTGCAGGCATTACTACAGATCAAGTCAAGAAGAAGTTATTCTCATTATCACTGAAAGGAAGAGCCGAGGACTGGTATAAGTTGCTGAAGAATGGTCAATCTCTTGAATGGTAGGAAATAGCACCTCTCTTTTACTCAAAGTTTTATCCTCCTAGTGAGATTCATAAAGATCGGAATCAAATATATAATTTTTGGCCTCTTGATGGAGAGAGAGTATAGCTCAAGCTTTCTCTTCATGATAAGGATTTATTGGATGCTTCTTGTGTTGGATCATTCACTCACATGGAAGAAGAAGCTAAATGGGATATTCTAGAACATATTCAAGACAATGCTGAAGCATGGGAGAATGACAAAGGAAGAAAGTCAGGTATAAATTATGATTATGAATGCATTGAATCTTTTATGGGAACTGACGACTTTCAAAATATTAAAAATGCTTATGGTCTAGACTCTCAAGCTATTGCAACTTATTTTAAGGCTTTTGCTTCCTATATTGAAGTTCCTAAAAAGAAGTGGAATAAGTATCATGAACCATATAAATATGTTGCTAAGTGTGTTCCTGCAAGAATTACTGAAGTTTATACTACTAATCATGCTTTACCCGAACCTTACATTGAGAAAATACCTTTCGTAGTTAAGATAAAGGAACATCCTATGGTAGCTAGTATGGTTGATGAAAGTACAAATAAAGCTGTTGAACCTGATAAACAAATGGATGATGAACCTATAATAGCAAATGAGAAAGACTTTGTCACTAAATATGTAGAAGAGGGACACACTATCCTTTGTAAGGATATCCCTAATATTGTTTCACAAAGTAGTGTTATGAGAGTTAGTGTCCTTGTGTTTTCTGTTAGGATAAGCGATCATTGCTACCATGGTTCTTGTGATAGTTATATCATTAAGTTTACACATGATACTGAAATTTATTATGAGAGAGGGAAGACTGTTCTTAGGCATCTCAATAAAATCAATTTTCCTCGTTTTATGCTGAAAGTTTTTATGTTGCACTTATTTTGCCTTCCTATGCTAGTAGCCTCTGGTTTCAACAACTTGTTTGTTTACAAAATTCCATTGCATAGGAAGCGGGTTAGACTTAAACATGTGTATTTTTGCTTCTTAATGCTCTCACTTCAATTCATATTCTTATGTGAGCATCATTAAAATTATCATGCCCATCTTAATGGCTATAAAGAAAGAGCTTTTTGGGAGACAACCCAATTTATTTTTGCTTACAGTCTGTTTTTGTTTCTTTGAGTCTTGGAAGTTATTACTTAGGTATTAACCTCTCCTTATCGTTTTGTTTGGTTTTTGTGTCAAGATCAACCCCTAATGAGAGAGAAGTAAGATTTGGGGAAGTTGCTGTCCCGAAACAGATTTTTGTGCTTCACCATAAAAATTCGTGATAGAACTCTATATGTCGGTTTAAGCTCTAATTTTTTGTGCTTCTGCCCTAGGTTATTATTTAACTTTAGTTAGTTTCGCACTTTTTGATTTGAGCAACATAAGATTTTCGAAAAAAATTGAACTTTACCTGCTGGTCTGTTTTGACAGATTTTGCCACTCTTGCATTTGCTTCTTTAAACGATTTCCTTTTTGAATTCTTTTTGGGTTTTCAGAAGGAGTTGCTGCAGTAGCTTATGATTTGATGGACTTCAGTTGAATTTGGACTTAAAAGGTTTATTACCTCGCCTACACTAATGTTGCTAATGAGAATTGTGTGAAGTTTTGTGTGAAAGAAATTTCCAGGTTATTGGAGAAAATGGTGTAATAAGAAATTGAAATGTTTCATGACTCGAGAAATATGAGTATGAAGATGAAGATATTGATTTTATTCAAGCGGTGACTCTGGAAGAATCTGCTAAATGCCAAATTTAGAGACCTACAGAGTCCGTTTTCGAATAGGTAACAGTTCTGGTAAGAAAAGTTCCGCGAAAATTCTGTCCAATTATATTTTTGCAGTTTTTATCCAACAAGGAAAGCTACGAAGCGAAGGAGGGACGGAAACAGATCCAGGGTGGCACACACCACCCCCTGGTGCGGGCCCCCTGGCTGCGCCAGCAGGTGGTGTGGCCACCTCGGCCTCCATCTCCGACCTGTTTTCTCCCAGTACCTTCCTTATGCTGTAAAACTTCGTAATATATAATCCCCCAGATCCCCCGAGGTTCGTATATCGTGTTCTCGTCGTGTTTTCATTTTGATCTGTTTCTGCTAGGAACTATTCTTAAAAGTTAGAAGCACGATGGTGTCTGCCAAGGATAAGGGAAAGGAGCCTATGGAGGAAGATCCCCAAGACCCCGGACAGGAGGAGGAGGCAAATCAAGGCCAACAGACGCACACCGACACTACCATTGCAAGCATTGGAGTGTTGACAAAACCTGCCAGGGTCAAAAGGACTGCACGGATGTCAACTGGAGGGAAACCTCCACGTCACTGTTTGGCTCCATGGTCACTTCCTCCACGAACCAAGAATCCTTTCCATACCCTTATCCATGAGCATCAATACCAGAATATGCCCAAGGGGAAATTACCCTCCAATTGGGATTTGCCTCGTTCTATCCATGCAGGAAAAGAAGACTTCAAGGAGGAATAGTGGGGAAAGAATCGCAAGAGCTGGAATTCTCAACCTGACATGATCATGAGCCGCATTGAGCAAAACTCACAGCTGATTCGTAATCTCACCTTCGAGATTGAGGACTTGGGGAAACTAATAAAAGAGCTCATCGAGAGAACACCACCACCACCACCGAAGGAGTAATTCGTCATCAGGTTTTGGCATCCCCTTGGTTTGTTCCAAGCTTGGGGGAGTGTCGCGGTATCACATCACTATCTTCTATCTTTTTACCTTTTAGTAGAGTCATATCATGAATAGAGAAGTTATCATGTAGGATGGTTTGCATTATGGAAGTGTCCCCCTCTCGTTAGATATCTATGTATCCCTTGGTGTGAGTTGCCGTTATGGAATATTAATGAGAAGTTCTATCATTTACTCTTTTGCATTTCTTATATTAGTTTTCAATTCATGGTTATATGATTGATCTTGTCATTAGTATTGGTATCACTTTGGGATCATTAAGTTAATTTTGTTGGTTTTGGCAAACCTGGATCGGTCAGTAGCAACACTATTTTTGAGAGTTGAATGAAAAGATAAAAGTAATCTAAAAAATATAATTTCAACATCTTTCTTTCTTGATTTGCTCATAAGTTTAGTATTCTCTAGTTAAGATCTTTTGTGCTTCCAAGCAAGATTGCATGTTTGTGTTTTGTCACTTGTATGTTTGTTTGTTTCCTTCAACTCTTATGCTTGCTACTCAACCTTGCTAGCTAAAAACCTATATGGAGAGGGAATTCTTCTCGTGCATCCAATCCTTAAACCAAAAGCTATGCCATTTGTGTCCACCATACCTACCTATTAGCACTATTTCTATTCCAAGTAAATTCTTGTTTTTATCTACCTTCCAAATTAAACTTGTTATGTGAAAATTAGTAATTAAAGCTCTCACGAACTGGATGGCACACTTTACTTTCCTTGCCCTTAATAAACTTGAACCATTGGGCCCATATATGTTGCGTATATGCTTGCACTTTGTAAGTTGTGAATTAGCAGAACCATGCTGTCATGGGGAACACTTTCAACATTGCACCAGTACTTTCTACCTAGTTGATATCATGTTCTTTTGTCTATGGATGTCGTCGGTGTGAAATGAAAGGGGAGCTTGTAAGTACATGGAGTTATGTATGTGTGTTAGAGAAACGTTTGGGCCACCGGTCTAATCCATGCTGTCATGGTGGAAACCTGCAGCATAACCATAACGAGCATCTATGAAGCATTCTTCTTATAAAAAAAGAGATAGAGATTGAGAAAAAGAGAAAAAAGAGATGAGAAAAGAGGAAAGAGAGAAAAAAGCACCATATTCCCATGGTGATGCTTGTTGTCTGTTTGCCTTGTCATTTTGATATGGGGATTATTCCGTATCATCGGGCAAGGGGTACCCCATTGGCGGTTCTCTATGATACACATATACTTACTATGACAAGAACTTACCGTTGATTAAACTTGAGTAGCATGAGGAGCGACCCTCGTATTCAAGGGACATGAGATTTTCAACTTACAACTTGTCAAGCATATCCTCATATTTGATCACTTTAACCTTAATCACCTAAAGATGCATATGATAGGTGCAATGATAGATGAAAGCTAATAAGTACCATAATTTTTGGAAGCTCTTTATGAAACTTGAAATCGCTGCTTCCCTTTGCGAAGGGCCTTTCTTTTACTTTTTAGTTGAGTTAGTAAACCTATTCCCTTCTACCTCAGCAAGTATTTTGAGTTGTTGTCTTTCATTCATTCATATGATGATTTATTCAATCATGTTTCTTATGTTCCTTGTTTTGCACTTTGCTCTTATCTTAATGTCTACTACTTTGAAAGCTATCATTGAAAATCAGTTCTTTCTGAACTCCAGCAAATTGTCAACTATTCGTCGACCAAGAGTTAAGTTTGCCATTACCAATTATGATTTACTTTATGTATCTTTATTATGTTTCCTTTAATTTTTGCAAGTTAAGTTATACAATAGTGGGTTGTCTTCTATTATGACTTATGTATTGATGAATGTGATGCTTCTTGTCCGTATTCTTTTATCGACTCTTCACTCCATAAACCTGAGGTCATGTTTATTGAGTTCAGTTTCGCTTGGGGACAAGCGAAGTCTAAGCTTGGGGGGAGTTGATACATCCATTTTTCATCACTATTCTATATCATAATTTACTGTTATTCATTGATATATTTCATATTAAGAGATGATACTTATGTTATTTCATCTGTTTTTGCATGGTTGATGACTTATGGAGCATGGCCGCTGTAGTCAGGATTCTGATGGAAAAGGTGCTGTTTGGAGGCAACATTTGTGAAGATCAGAAAATCCGGGAAAACATACGGAAAATCCTATTTTTTCCAGAAGACGAAGGAAGCCAGAAGGGGAAGCGGAGGTGGGGCACAGGGGGCCCACACCACACCCTGGCGCGGGCCACCCTAGGCCACGCCACCAGGTAGTGTGGCCATCCTGGTCCACTCCAGCCTCTCTCCTCTAGCGTATATTACCTTCCCGAAACCCTAAGACTCGGGAAGGGACCATAGAAATATTCGGCCGCCTCTACGGGGCAGAAAACACCGAGAGAGAAAGATCTCTCCAGCAGACAAAATTCTGCCAGGGGAATTCCTTCCCGGAGGGGGGAGATCGTCGCCATCAACACCACCATCAAGATGGACTTCATCGGGATCATCATCATCACCACCACCATCATCTCCACTAGCACCATCATCATCACCTCCATACCGCTATAACAATTGGGTTGAATCTTGCATGGTTCTTAGGGGAAACTTTCCCGGTGTTGATTACTCCTTGTAGTTGATGCTATTGAGTGAACCATTGAATTATCATTTATGTTCAGATTGTTACACATCATTATTTCATCTCTGATCATGATCCATATGATGTCTTGTGAGTAGTTGGTTTTGTTCTTGAGGACATGGGAGAAGTCATGTTGTTAGTAGTGGAATTGTGTTGAGAAAGATTCAATGGTTTGATATTTAAGTTGTGGTGTACTTCTTCTAGTGGTGTCATGTGAACGTCGACTACATGAAACTTCACCTATATGGGCCTAGGGGGATGCATTGTGTATTTGGCTACTAATCGTAGGGGTTGCCGGAGTGACAGAAACCTGAACCCCCGTTAGGAAACCATTGCACAAGGGGCGTCAGGGTCTTAGAATTTGAAGTTGTGGTTAGGTTTCTACCTTAATTACTTTCTTGTACTTGCGGATGCTTGCAAGGGGTATAATCACAAGTATGTATTAGTCCTAGGATGGTCGGTACATTAGCACAGGTTCACCCACACAATACTTAGCAAACTAAAGAAGATTAATCAACTATATGAAGCGAAAGCACTTGACGGTATTCCCATGTGTCCTCGAGAACATCTGGTCATCTTAAGTAATACAACCGGCTTGTCCCTTGCTGAATAAAGGATTGGGCCACTTGCTGCATTTATTCTTATTGTCTTTTATTTACTCGTACTTTATTTACCTACATTATCAAAAACCCCTGAAAATCCGTTTGCTATGATTTTATAGAGAATTCCTGCTCCAAGCCACTAGCCAGCACCTTCTTCTCCTCGTTGGGTTTGACATTCTTACTTATCGAAAATACTGCGATACACCCCCTATACTTGTGGGTCATCAACCATTGCTAAAATAATCACTCAATGATCCTTGTTGAGAATTATCTTTGAAAATAAAGATCCACACAAAATCGTCTTTGGCATGGTCTTGTTACTACTCTATGAATTTTCTTCAAAGACAATGATTAGAATAGTAGTGTTTTGATAGTCTTGATTTATTGATGTGGGCATCAATGAGACACTTCACTATTATGCTACTTGGGACATGATCTCTCTTACTTAAATTTGCTATTATTAAATATTTGAGTGTTCCTTGGCAAGATGAGAGTTAACTAGAGAAATTGGAATAATTATTGCACTCCTAGTTATATATACTTATATTAAACTCTACTTTGATTGTTTTGAGTTATCAAAGCTTGTATAGTATTCTTGGCACCTCCCTAACTTTGATAAGCTTTTCGAATGGAAGAAGTGTTGGATGCATATGACTACCAACCGTAAGTCGGTTCATATTCTCGTTATTTCGGTTTAAACGCTAAGTTCTTTATGGTTTTGTTGTTTTCTGGCTCGAGGAAGATCACGGTTTGAGCTTTGGGCAAGTTGATGCTGTGAAAACATCCATCTTTCTCCGCATTTAAATCGTATTTTAGTCAAACAAATGACCAAGAATATCTCTAGCCTTGCTACTAATGACTAATTATTGCAAAGATATGCAATCCTTTGCTTTGAATTGTGTTGTGCAGAAAATCACACTTTTAAGGCAAAATTAGGAGCTATTAGTGAAGATTATGAGGATGTATTCACAACCAAGCAAATAAGTCGAAACCCAGCTTCCAGAGGGTTTAACAACCAATGGTACGATCAAGGTCCGCCCGTACCGCCCGCATGTACCAGGTGGCAGCGACTTTGTCAAGTCAAACCCTACAACTTTAGTGAAGGCACCTATATATTTCGAGGCCCCATCCGCCGCATAAAGGGCCGCATATTGCATCACAACAACACCAAAGGAGATCCACCACCATAGTTCATCCTCTCCATCCTCCAGCCTCTTCATAGCCATATCCATTAGCTTGTACTTGAGATATCCTTATGATTTGGCAACCATTGTAAGAATATTTGATTTCAATCTAAGTATTTTGCACAATGTTTTCTATCCTTGATCTTATTGTTATGAGTGAGTAGTCCTCACAAGCTTCGGGCTAGGGTGAAATCTCCAGCGATTATGTGCATCTAATTCATGGGAGTAGTTTGTATTGATTGAATAGAGATTTGTATCTTTGTTTCTTTGTCTCTTGTCTCGATCTATGGACTTTTAGGTACCCAAGATCCTATAGGTTTAGAAAGGCATGAGGTGAGATGCTTGGTGAGTGGGGATCTCGTAGGAAACCTAGTGATAGAAAGGGGAGTGTGGTCTTCGTTTAGCGATCATTTGGTAACAACAGCAACACACTTCTTAAGGCTTTGATTTGTGTTTTCACTTAATAATTGTTGTAGCCCGGTATTTCGTGGTATATCGGTTGGATCAAAAGACTATTTTTATGCCTACGACTCGCAGGGGCTCTAGTATATTAGGATCTGGTGCCCACATATTTTATCTTTTTTAAATCATTACACATGAATATGCGTATTACTATATTTATCCCATATGATATGTAGCTGCAGGTGAATCTTCAACCCTCGCATATCTCCATCCATTGCAACAAACAACATTCTAAAAGTAAACTAGAAAGGTCTGGCAAACAAAGGTAAAACGAATAAACAAGTCTTGTAGACGTGTCTCATTTTAATTTCCATTTAGCATTGTTTCCAAGGTTCGATTAAACCTAGGTCTACTAGGGAAAAAGCTACTATATTGCATCCATAAATCCGGATCAAAGGTATCCACTATCAAATACTTCTTTCTATTCTTTGCTTCTTCAAGAACATTTCAACTTAGTAGTAACGAGACCATGCCAAAACTTAGTGAGTTTAACCAGACTATGTAGGTTAGGATAGACTTTTGTAACCATTCCAGTCAAAAGGGTTATTCTTTATTTTGCTTGCAACATAGACCATGAGAGTGCCATACTTTTAACCATTATAGCAGTTTCCTGCTATGAATGTTCATTCAAATCATAGCCGTAATCCAAGAGTTTCCTCTATACAGATCGTTCATAGGCCAGCGGAGTCGTGGCATACCATGAGTGCAACAGTGGTGTAGACACGCATAAAGCAATATCATACTTTGATTAAGAGGTTAAGTTTTGACATGCATCTCAATCATAGATAAGCATTGGTTCCATTGAACAAAATACTCTTAAGAGTGTCATTAATTCTATCATTATATCTATGGAGTTGAGTATCTTCAAGGATAAACTGTTAAGACAATTAAACATCGCACAAGTCATAATTTGAGACTTATTCTTATTGTATTTGTTTGGCAATATTATTTCCAAGTCAAGACTCGGTTAACTATAAGAACTAGAGCAAGAGAAAGCACATCCAATTAATCATTAAAATAAAAGCTTAAATCTAACTCTCAAGGTTTACTCCCACTATCATAACATATTAACAATACTACAAAGTAGCATAAGCATTCAAACTTCCAAAGTGGGAGACACGTGACATACCTCTCATGTGTGACTTCACAACTCTCTTCCATATGATGTGTTCCTTCAAAAATCAGAGTAGATCACTCTCATTAATAATATCGAAGCAAAGAGGAAAATGGCAATCTAGTTTTCATGAAGAAAGATAAAAGGAGAAATATTTTTGTATCTTTGAATACTAGGTTTAAAGAAAAGAAGGATTGGCGAAGAAGAAGGTATTAAAAAATGAAAGAAAAGAAAAGAAAAAAAAGTGTTGGAACGAGCCCAACACGAGTGTTTCAAAGCTCACATGGAGCTGGTATAAAACCTCATTATTGCATAAATAAGTTACTTAGGGAACACATCCCCAAGACTAGGCTTTTGCAAGCCCTCTTGATACTCGTTGTGGCGGTGGAGGAAAGCCCTCCATGTTCCATTGGCCCCTCCAATGTTTAAACTGGGATGCGAGGTGTGTGGTGTTGTCTCGAAGGTTTATGGCAAGGTTTCTCATGTTCTGAATGTTGCCTTCGAGCATGTACATGTCCTCATACGTGGTGTAGGGGTTTTGTGGCTATTGGTCCTGCTCGGATCCTTCTTGTTGTTCTTGTTCATCGTCTTCTACTTCGGGTACATCCTTGTTGAGGGTAAACCTCTAGGGTGGCCCGATCTTTCACGATTCCCTTTCAAATCGAGGATGGGGTGCGGGGAGGGGAGGAGAGGATGAACACGATGAACGCATGCACGAAGAACGCGAAGAACACACACACACACACAAAACCACGATACACACCTATAGCTCACGCCGGCGATGACCGGTCCGGCGCAATCCCTAGGATCGGCGTCGGGCGGAGGACTCTCTCTTGAACCGGCACAGCGAGATGGGAGACTCGGTGAGATCTTGTCGTCTAGGCAAAGGGACTCCGATGCCTAGGCCTTGTACAACACGAAGGCACGATGCAAACTCCAACGAGGTTTGGGGATATTGGTGCTCCTTGGTCAAGGAGCATGAGGCAAGAATTAGATAGATCCACAAGGGTTTCCACTAATTCCAATATCATGCCTAGGGTTTACAATGGAGGTGGGGGTCTATATATAGGCCATCCACTTAAGCAGGGGTACTTTAGGAATAAAAGACAAGTTCTGGACGGACTAAGGGGTACATGGGCCGAAGGCCCAAAGGCCTTTTCATGCTTGGCGACGGTTGGACCGGAGACTCCGGTGTGGTGGACCGGAGACTCCGGTCTAGGCCGGAGATTCCGGTGTAGCCTCCGGACCAGCCTCCAGAGGGGCCTTCAGATTGTCCCAGGGCCTGGTGCAGGGGGTCAGACCAGAGAAAGGGCCGGAGTGTCCGGTGTCTTTAGGCCGAAGACTTTAGCAGGCCGAAGACTCTGATGTGCGCAGACCAGAGACTCTGGTCTGAGCAGCTCCAGCGGCGTTTGCTTCACGTTCTGCTCCTTGTTCTCCATCCTTGGGTGCTTGGTGATGTGTCGAAGCTTCGTACATGATGATGCATAGGGTAGTTGCATGAAGTAGCACACCATCCAAGGAGGTATCAAATTGGCACGAGGAGAGGATCGAGTTCACCTTAGCTTGGAGGAGTTTGGCTCGGGCACGAGTCATGGGTCCACTTGGGGGACTTGTTGGTGTAGATGTAGAAGCGTCCGTAGAAATTATTGAAACACTAGCACCCAGATCATAAAGTGTGGCTATCGCATTAACTCCTATATGTATCTTAATGGTGGGCTCAAATATATCATCAAGCTTAGTTGGAAGTTTCTCATATAGCTTTTTATACTCTATTTCTAACTCATGTAACTTTATGGACACTTCATTTATAAATTGTTGGTATATGACCTCATCACATCCTTCGATGCCGGGATTATTTAATGCAATCATATTGACTAGATCTTCCATGGTATGCTCCAGAGAGGGTGCATTACTATAATCTAGCTTGTCAGGTTGTTCATCTTCATTTTCAACCCTCATCATCTTGAGGTCTTCAACCGGATTTGTCCCGGGATTTCTCGAGGATATTGCAAGTATGAGAGTTTGGCTCTCAACAATTTTTCCTAGTTGTGCCTCCACAATCTTTGTTCTCTCCTGTAGATCCTACACATCATTTCTAATAGCAATAACTTGATTAGAAAGTTTACCAGTAATTGCATCATGGTTCTCTGTTATTTTAATAAGAACATTGTTTTGTTCAGTTTGAGCTTGCATAAATGATTTAAACAATTTTCAAGCTTGTATCTTGCATGTAGGATTATAAGGATTACGGGCTATAAAATATACTTACTCAGTAGTGGTATTGGTGATGGCATTTACATAGGTATCTTCCTTATCCTTGTTAACATAGTTAATATCTCATCTACATTTGTCGTAAGCTCTTGATTCTTCTCCTCGGTGATTGAATTCACCTTCATTGAGGAGGATCTTTCTACATGCCATTGGGCATGGTTGCTTTGCATATCATCAATAAGATGTTTAGCAACATTTACTTGCTTTCCCATGAAAGTGCATCTTGTAGTGGTATCAAGCATAGACTTAAACATAGGATTTAAACCATTATAAAATAAATGGAGGATTGATGATTGTTCCATCCCATGGCTGGGACAACACATTATGGATTCCTTTATCCTTTCCCATGCAAGTACTAGTGGCTCGTGATCTTGCTATCAAAAGCCAGTAATGTTAGATCGAAGTTGCATAGTCTTAGTTGGAGGAAAAAACTTAGTCATAAAAATATTAGTGCATTCCTACCAAGAAGTAATAGTGCCTTTAGGAAAAGCTAGCAACCAAATCTTTTGCCTTTCCTCTAAGTGAGAAAGGAAATAGATGTAGCTTGGCCGCATTAGGATCAACATCTTTTATGCACATCATATCGCATATTTCAATAAATATGTTTAAGTGCAAACCTGAATCCTCAAAATCCGAACCTCCAAATTGGTTATGTTGAACCAAACTTAAAAAGTTAGGATATATTTCATAATTATCCACTATGACAGCTGGCTAAGTGATAGGTGCACGCATAAAGTCATCATTAGGGGTAGCATATTCCCCAAGCTTCTTTTGAGCCATAATGCTAATTTGTTTAGTTTTTTAGATTAAGATAAACAATAAAACAAGTAACTAAATTTTTTGGGTTTTCAATTGATAATAGAAAGT
This sequence comes from Avena eriantha, assembly GCA_910589775.1. Classification (NCBI taxonomy): domain Eukaryota; kingdom Viridiplantae; phylum Streptophyta; class Magnoliopsida; order Poales; family Poaceae; genus Avena; species Avena eriantha. The sequence continues at coordinate 292,990,282 of OU342740.1, forward strand.
AAACTAATAATAACAAATAAACTAAAACTAAAATAAAACTAACTAACAAGGTCTATAGTAACCTCACTAGGATAGCGAATTTATTCCCTGGCAACGGCACCAGAAAAAGTGTTAATACCTTCGACCTAGATTATAGATGCAGTATAGTAGCTTTTCCCTAGAATACCTAGGTTTAATCGAACCTTGGGAAACAATTTCTATAGCCGCGGAGCGTCTATAAGATTTGTTAGTTTGCTTCAATCTTTGTTTACCAGATCATTCCAGTTTATTTTTGTTATCTGGGTTGTATCAATGGATGGAGATAGGCCAGGGTTGAGGTTTCACCTGCAGATATGCATACATCTAGGATAAACATAATAATAAGCACATTCATGTTTAAATGATCTAATATTGATAGGATTTGTGGACAGCACATCCATAAATACTAAAGCCCCTACTACCACAGGACTAACATAAAGTCTCTTGGTCCAACTGTTATAGCACGAAGCACCGGGCTATGAACGATTATTAAGTACACTACAGACCAAATCATTAAGATTCATGATGTTGTTTTTGTTCCCAAATAGATCACTAAACAAATATTGTACTCCCATTGTTGTCACTAGGTTTCATGCGTAGGCGCTGTTTACTACACATCTCACATCAAACCTTGATCAATTCTCGGCGTCTTGTCTACCTGACAAGTCCTTGGATTGGGGTAAGAGACAATGATACAAATACAAATACAAATATGTTATGTAATCACCACACAATACTCCAATGTAATTAGATGCACATAATAGCTGCAAGGCTATTCCCCAGCTCGCAACCTATGAGGACTACTCACTCATAATAAGATCAAGGATATAAAACATTGTAGAATTACTTAGATTAATACCAAATATCCTTACAATAGTTGCAAACCACGAGGAGATCTTGAATACAAGTTATGGCTATGGACGGAGATGGAGATGGAGATGATAAACTATGGTGGTGGTGAAGCGGTGAATCTTCCTCAGTGTGGTTTTAGATGCAATCTGCGAATGGAGGCTCTCTCTATGGCGGCTGGGAGTCTCAAAATATATAGGGCCCTTCACGAAAGATTCTTTGTTTGACCTGGCGAAGGCACCGCTATGTGGTATGAGCACATGGAACGGGAAAGCTCCGACCATATTGATGCTCGTTAACCCTTCTGGACGATGGTATTCGATCCAGGTTAACTTGGTTGAGCTGTCCACGTGTGATTTTCCATTAATTGTTCTAGATTTCTCCATAAAAGAGTGATTTTCTGCACATGAGAATTCAAAACAAGGATTTGCACATCTTTGTAATAATCACTCATTAGTAGCAAGACTAGACATATATTTTATCAATTGTTTGACTTAATATAAGATTTAAATATTAATAAATATGACTATTTTCGCATCCATTAACCATCATATAAGATAACATATACTCGTATGCAACCAATAACGAACTATTTCAAGATTGCCATAAATAGATCACTACTCAAACATAGACATAGAGATACAACAGATCATGGGAAAACAATAGATTGCATCACACATCATGTTTGCCAAGAGATTACAGTAGGGGGATGGAGAGGATCTAGTTGTAGATGTTGATGATGACGATGCCAGAGGGGATGGAGCCAACAGGAGGCAGTTCTGGTAGCGATTACCCTTCCAATCTCCACTGGCAGCATCCTACAGGCTCTCTATTTATGTGTTTTTGATCTCCACCTCTGTGTGTTCCGAGATTGCATCGGGGGGCCTTTTTATAGAAGGTTTTAGGTCAAGACAAAGAAGGCAGCACGAAAACATATCACATCGGATGCTCGATGTGCAAACAAGGGGGTGGCACGACTTACAATGTTGACCACACCATGGGACCCCATTTTCATCCCATTAAGCTTGTGGTGGCCCAATCTAGCTCATTTTGTTTGTCTGGAAATTTCGGAAGCGTGCTCTCTAACCGTGCCTTTTTGAGTCCCATAGCTCCTGAAAAGTCCGAATACTAACCAAAGGTTTTCTTCCAGCCACAGTTAGAACCAGACGAGCGAGGATTGTTTAGAAAATTCCTGAAATCATTAAGAACGTTGATAATAACTACTAATATGATATAAATATGTTGGAATATATGATATTAAACTATAAAGTTTATGTATGCATTTTACATGCATCAGATGATAACCAACACACTCGTAGCCAAGGGAACTCTCGAGAACCAACCCCACAAAGTATCTTTTAAGGGTGGTAGTGCCCTAGTCTATCTTGAACCTATACCCTTTATTTCTAGCCTTCTCGAATCTCGGGACAAGATTCTTTTTAAGGGTGATAGTTTGTAACATCCCAAAAATTTCTAAATTTTGGAATGTTAAATTGGCAAATCTTTGGGTGAATGTTTCTCACCTTGTTTTGAAAATTTTATAAAGGAAAATAAACTTTTGAAACATTTATTAAGAAATAGAAATATTTTTATAAAAAATAGTGTTAATATAAACTTATTGAGGGGAACCTAATTCCTAAATTAAGTGTAATTTAACTATTTTCTATACTTTTTGTTTCTTCCTTTCATATATTGGAGTTCAAATTTTTCCACATGCATAATAAAATTTGGACACACAAGGACAATATCCATAGGTTTATCTTTGTACACCAAATGGTTCAAAATTATAAAACACACCTATTTAAATATTTGGATTTTCTTTCTAAATTTCCTAGATATGGTTTTGAGCTTGTTCAAGATCTAGCAGTAGCCCACCCGGGAAGCCATCTCCCCTTTCAACTCATCTCACGACCACTAGAAGCTCCTTGCCTCCCACATCCCCCACCTCTCCCGAGACAGAACGGCTGAGCCATCCCATCCTCTTAAAAGTCTCGGACCCCCTATCTCGATTGGCCTCTCTCACCCGTTCTCGTGATGCCGCTAGGCCGCCTGAATTACTCACCAGAAGCCACAACATCCTCCACATCTCAGTGAAAATTTCATCACCAGAGGAGGTCTTCGACCTTGTTCTTCCTCCTTACCTCCCTCCCTCTACCTCATCTCCTCAAGACCTCACTTGCCTTTTTAATGCAGTAATCAATGTCAATGACGATGACAAACGACACTTCCGCCCTACACCACTCTGTTCATCGCTCGTTGTTGCCCCATAATTCCCTCGATAAAGAATACCATGTTCTCAACTTTCCCATGACGGGGCGCATCCCGTCCGCTACTTCCCTAGGCTATGACGCTGCTAGAGCTTCATCTGCGTCCTCGTCAAAGCACAGTGTTGCCTCCCCCTTCATCTCCAGCAACCGAAGCCTCAGTGAGCCCCTCTCCCTTTCTCTCCCCTTTGTCCGGTCATGTATCAATGATGGAGATCTGATCGAGCCAAGTCGACCTCTTAGACAAGCCACGACCCCAGATGAGCTATGAGCCAAACGGATCTCGTCCGTTCGTGTTATGCAAATCCAATGGTCCATGTTCGTCATTGCCAAATTGGTACGTGTGAATAGGATTACGTCACATGGTCAACATATCTGAAATGAGATTCTCCCACTCAGATTACATGGATGTTTTACAAAAAAGCCCATGTAACTTGAAAACAATATATCTTTTTATCTGCTTAGCCAAATTTTGCAAATAAAATATTTTTGGAATCCTTGTGGCATGTAGAATGTTTTTCCACGGTTAGTTTTTTAGCTTTGACCAGCATTGGTGTGTTTTTGGCATATCTTTAATTTCTAATAATAGGGGATACGTGACAGAAAAGAAATTTTCTCTATGGCAGAACAACCCAAATGCCCAGAACTATCTACAAGTTAATGCACTAATGGTAATAGAGATTTGGTTACATAAAGTTGTAGACCGAACACGGTGAACATCCCGTGGGGTATGTGGATGAATTAGTCGTACTCGTAACCGACCTCAAGATCATGAAGCTCCTCACTCATCACCTCCTGGTCCTTACATGATAGCCCAGCGCCACAAGTGGAAGCGCTATTCGAGGTATCGCACACATACGATGTACAACAATGACTCTCGTTCTCCCTGATCCAGCCAGGATATGGAAGTAGACCCTCTAGAACCGGGATCCATCAGCAACACGATGACATGTCGGGGTTCTGGACTCCCTCGTGTGTAGTTCTTCGTGGAACCACACTCGTGAGAATCTACTAAGAAAGAGGAGGTAAAATTCCTTAAGGAAATAGTCCATAGGAAATCCCTTTTATTTTTTGTGTGTCATTTTCCCACCAATATAGACCCCTTTATATAGGCGAAAAAGTAGGACTCCCACCCCTAAAGTCTCGGGGTGGGGCTAAAGGAAAAGGAGAGGAGGAGGGGGCAGCCGGTGGCTGGGTGGGCCACCCGCGCGCCAGCCTAGCTCATGGCATGTGCGGCAGACGCAGTGCAGCTAGGTGGGCCTTGCCCCTGCGGCCTGCTAGCCTCTCTCGCCCATGTTGCGCGCTACCGCCCGTGATGGGCCGTGCTGCCAGCCGCTCCAGCGGTGCGCAGCAGTGTGCTGCCCGCACGCGAGTCAGTGCCCACCCACGTGGGCCGAGCCAGGGCCCATTAGCGGTGGTGGCTTTGCTGCCTTCTAGGGTGGGCTCCCTCTTGGACTGATTCCCTCTGGGAATCTGGCCCATTAGCAAAGGTTGCTCCTTAATATTAATTCAAATATTTATTTAGTATATATGAATTCACAATTAACATATATAAATGTGTATTTAAATCCCTATTAATCCGAAACACCTTTCAGCTTATTCCTTCTTCCGAACAACTTCAGACCCTCTTCAGAACCTTTCCGACAATGTCTTATCGGAACGATTCCGATTCTCTTCTTTCTCATATGTGATCCCTTCGCTTCCACTATGATCTTATAACGTCGTTGGACCCTTAAGTATGTTACTCTATGGTTTGGTAATGGCACATACATGATCTAATCAATGATCAATAGTGGCACCAGGATGTCCATAATGACCCCATGCATTCCAAAAAACTTTGTCGTGTTCGAACCATGAACTTTGTGTCCCTATCCATTTGTTTATTCGATACATGACTTATCTAAGATTTGATCTTTGGTATCACTATACCGATCTCGTTACCGACAAGTCCACCTAACTCGTTATCATGATATTGTATGCCCTTACCCAATCAATGGTTGCAACCTGATACCTTTGATCTAGATTCACGGATGTAGTATAGTAGCCTTTTCCATAGTAGACCTTGGTTTAATTGAACCTTGGGAAACAAAGCTGAAAGGAAATTAATAAGGCACGTCCTCAATACTTATTTCTTTGTTTTACCTTTGTTTACCGGACCTTTCAAGTTTACTTTGAATCATGGGTTGTTTCAATGGATGGAGATAGGCTAGGGTTGAAGATTCACCTGCAGCTGCACATCATATGGGATAAAGATAGTAAAACACATATTGATGTGTTATGATTTAACAAACATAAAATTTGTGGGCAACACATCCTGATATACTAGAGCCCCTGCAAATCATAGGCATAGAAATAGTAATTTGATTCAACCATTGTAACCGTGAAATACCGTGTGATACCTTCGATCTGGATTATGGATGTAGTATAGCTTCTTTTTCCCTAGTAGACCTAGGTTATCGAATCCTCAGGAAGCGAATGTGTAGTGAAGTTACTTTAATGGACCTTCGGGAGTTTTAGAATTCCTTTTGTGTTTTTACTAGACCAATAGCTTGCGTATTTTTGTTGTTGTTGATGATGGAGAGAGAGGGCCTAGGGCGTTCGGTTTCACCTGTAGCTGTGCAAAACATCTGATGGGGATAAAAGATAGAAATAGAGTATGCATGTACTTATTAGAGCAAGATAAATTATATGTGGGTAGTGCATCCATAATTGCTATTTCCTCCGCATCCTCTTATAGCAATAACCTACTAGTCTCATCCATAGAAGAAAGAGAACTAACGATATGCATAGTGATGTCACAGTTAATCCCAAGTAAATCCCTCACATACAGTCGTACTACCCCTTCTGTCACTAGGGTTCCCAACCCGAAGATCAGTCATTACTCATACTCCCTATACTTGGTTCAACCCTTGGGTCTTGGGTACCTGACAAGTCCTTGGATTGAGGCAAGAGAGGATACAATAATCATCATGTCATACAAACAAATACGCGATCCCATCTATGATAAATAATCATGCACAAACGCTACATGGCTAGGCCGAAGTCCTTAGCCCAAGGAGAATTACTAACACATAGAGATGAGATCAACAATCATAAACATTGTAATGAAAATCATAAGATTGATAGCAATAGTCTTACAATGTCACTAATCGGAGAAGAGATCTACTATTACAAGTGGTGGAATATGGCTATGGAGATGGAGAAAGGTTTTGAGATCTAGAGGCAGCTGGTGATCTGTGGCAGAGACTTTTTTGTGAGGTATGGCTTGTTTTCTCGTCGCCCAAGGCTTCTTTATATAGGGGTTCCTTCACAAAAAGTGTTCTGTTTGACCTAATGCTGGCGGAACCAACTATACGATCGGAGCTATACGACCGAAGCAAAATTCTGGCCGTATAACTCTCGTCGTATAGTTGGTGCCACCACCGTTAGGTCAAAAAGAACAACTTTCATGAGGGACCCCTATCTAAAGAAGCCTCAGGCTACGAGATAACAAGCCAGACGTCGCAAAAAAGTCTTAGCCAGAGATCACCAGCCGCCTCTAGATCTCAAAATCCTTCTCCATCTCCATAGCCATATTCCACCACTTGTAATAGTAGATCTCTTCTCTGATTGCCGACATTGTAAGACTATTGCTATCAATCTTATGATTTCATTACAATGTTTATGATTGTTGATCTCATCTCTATGTGTGAGTAATTCTCCTTGAGCTAAGGGCTTCGGCCTAGCCATGTAGCGTTTGTGCATGTTATTTATCATAGATGGGATCGTGTATTAGTTTGTATGACATGATGATTATTGTATCCTCTCTTGCCTCAATCCAAAGACTTGTCAGGTACCCCAAGGACCCGAGGGTTGAGCCAGGTATAGGTAGTATGAGTAATGACTGATCTGCAGGTTGGGAACCCCAGTGGCAGAAGGGGTAGTACGGCTGTATGTGAGGGATTTACTTGGGATTAAAAATGACATCACTATGCATATCATTAGTTCTCTTACTTCTATGGATGAGACTAGTAGGTTGTTGCTATAAGTGGTCGTGGAGGCAATGGAAATTATGGATGCACTTCCACATATAATTTATCTTGCTCTAACAAGTACATGCATACTTTATTTCTATCTTTTAGTCCCATCAGATGTTTTGCACATCTATAGGTGAAACTGAACGCCCTAGGCCCTCTCTCTCCATCATCGACAACAACAAAATAAAGCAAGCTATTGGTTCGGTAAAAACACAAAAGGAATTCTAAAACTCTCGAAGGTCCGTTAAAGTAACTTCACTACGCATTCGCTTCCTGAGGATTTAGATAACCTAGGTCTACTAGGGAAAAGAAGCTATATTACATCCGTAATCCGGATCGAAGGTATCAACCCTTTTTCAGGCGCCTTTGCCAGGGAAGCAATAGCTACCCTGGTGAGGTTATTAGGAACCTTGCTAGTTTTAATTCTTGTTTTGAATTTTGTTAGTTTGCTTTCAGTCTTTATTTGATAAACCAAAAAAATTAGTTAGACTTTCAAATTGTTGCTTTCACTATTATAATTCTTTGTTTAAGAAAACCCAAAAACATAGGAAATATGGCTGAAAAGAAGCTTGGGGAGTTTGCTACTCCCAACAATGATTATTTGCGTACTCCTATGACTCAGCCAGCCATTGCTGCTGATGACTATGAAATTAAGACCCATTACTTAAGTTTGGTTCAACAGAATCAATTTAGAGGCTCTGTTGTTGAAGATGCAGGTATGCACTTGAATAGTTTCACTGAAATATGTGATATGATGCGTATTAAATACGTTGACCCTGATGTAGTCAAATTGCTTTTATTTTCTTTCTCTCTAAGAGGGAGAGCAAAAGAATGGTTGCTATCTTTGCCGAGAAATACTATTACTTCATGGGTGGGATATACTTCTTTATTTATGAAAAAATTCCCACCTCCAAAGACTATGAAACTCAGATCTAATATTACTGGCTTTAGACAGGAAGAGCGTGAGCCACTAGCTCTTGCATGGGAGAGGATGAAAGAATGCATGAGAAACTGTCCTAGTCATGGGATGGAGGACTAGTTAATTCTCCATCTATTTTATAATCTAAGTCTATGCTTCATACTACAGCTGGAGGAACATTTATGGGTAAACATATTTCTGAAGCAAAGCAGCTGCTAGACAATATGCAAGACAACCATGCCCAATGGCATGTGGATAGATCAACAAGAAGAAGGTGAACTCCATTTCACCACAAGAAAATGAAGTACTCAATGCCAAGTTAGATGAGCTCATATTAGCCGTAAAAGGTAAGGAAACCCAGGTAAGAGGCACCCCTGAAGCGAATATTGAAGAAATAGACTTCGTACCTCATAATGATTATAACCCTGCTTGGAAGAAGAATTACAATCCTAACTTTTAGAAACATTATTCTAGTCATGCAGGTAATTCTAATAATAATATGGGAACTAGTATTGGTAGTCTCGAAGAAACACTAAAGTCTTTTATAGACTCACAAAATGAACAAAACAATATTCTTGTTAAAATAATAGAGAACCATGATGCTATGCTTGGTAAATTATCTAACCAAGCTGTTAGTTTGAGAAATGATTTGCAGGCCCTCCAAGAAAGAACGAGGATTTTGAGGCACAACTAGGTAAGATAACCGAGAGTCAAACTTTCATTCTAGCTAAATTTGCAGGTAAAGCTGAGCCAAATCCCGTTGAAGACCTCAAAATGATGAGAATCCAAAGGGAGGAACCTGAAGAACTTGACTATAGTCATGCTCCTTCACTAAGCTACACCGCTGAAGATCTCATAAAAAGGATCAATGTTAAGATTCCGGTGAGTGAAGATAGTGAGGATGCTATGTACCAGCACTTCATTAATCAGGTAGAAATAAAGGTACATGAGCTTGACAAAGAATATAAGAAAATTGCTAAAAAATTAACTGTGAAGTTAGATGACATATTTGAGCCTACTATTAAGATTAAAATTGGAACCAATGAGATAGCTGCACTTTGTGATCTAGGTGCAAGTGTCTCAACATTTCCAAAGAGTCCTTTTAGCAAGTTAAATCTTGGCTCCTTTGAAATCAATGAGTTAAAATTGCATCTAGTAGATTCTACCTACAAACAAGCTGTAGGAATTAAGGAGAATACTTTAGTATACATTAAAGGATGTCCTGCTCTCATTGATTTTGTTATTGTGGACATGCCTGAAGATGCTAATCCTCCTATTATATTAGGTTGTCCTTTCTTAAGAACTATTAGATTAATATACATGAAGGGAACGTGAAGCTTCAATTGCCTTCGCGGGATCCTTTTGTTATTCATTTCCCCGGGAAGAAGAAAGCCAAGCATGATGAGAAGGAGGCCATCACTTTGAAGGCTAATTACTTTGGAGTGGGTGTTCCACTCATCTGGCCTAACTAAGCAGCATTGCGGTCAATCTATTGACCATAAAAGAGAGCTTCATGAGAGACAACCCATGTGAAATAAAGGTTTGAGTAAAGTATTTAGTTTTAGCTTTAATTTATGCTTAATAAAGAGTGCTAGAAAACTCCAATTGAGGAGAAGAATTTCGGTAGTACTAAAAATCCTGCTTTATTCATGCTGTTGTTGGTCGACAATATTTACTGTCAATTTTCTATCAAAAAACAAGGTATATCACTAAGTTACAGGAAAATAAATAGTTTTCGAAGAAACATAATGTTTTTATGCACACAGAGATTTTTAACAACCAACTATACAGCGGGAATAAAAATTCCAGCCGTATAGCTTCAGTCGTATAGATATCCTTGCTATCGAATTTTTTCTTTAATATGTACTGAGAGTTTAACGACCAACTATACGGCGAGAATAAAAATTCCAGCCATTTATCTCTGGTCGTATAGATATCTGTGCCTCCATACAATTTATTTCTAATATACTGATAGTTTAACGACAAACTATACGGCGGAAATAAAAATTCTGGTCGTATAGTTCTGGTCGTATAGATATCGATGCCTTGGTATATTTTCTTTCCTAGGGACAAACCGTTTGACGACCAACAATACGGTAGGAACATTTTGTTTCGGCCGTATAGTTGCACCCGTATAGCTGCGCCGCCAGGAGGAAACCCCAATATTTTGATCGGAGGACAACTATACGGCGGGAACACATTGTTTCGGCCATATAGTTGCGCCCGTATAGTTGCGTCCGACCACAAAAACGCACTAGAAGGTACCTCCAACTCCAAAACGTCAATCCTTTTTCTCTCTTCTACCTCCAAACTCTCTCAAAACGTCAAGAGATCTTCATCTCTACTCAATTTCGTTCGGTTTCCTCACACACGAGTGATCTACGGTATGTTTCTCCTCTGATCCTCCAATTAATTTTTGCAAATTCATCTTTGATCTATTGTCATTATCAATCTAGGGTGAGACCTACTATGAACCAATTGCCATAATTTTCTTGCCTAGATTATTATTTTGAGGAGATTCTTTAGTATGCTATGATGAGGAATATGATGCACTTACTGTTGTTGGATAAAAAAGTTTTATTTTTTCCTTTCTTCAATGTTTTAGATGATGAACACAATGAGCCAAACTGGTGCTCGTGCCACTGCTAGCGCTTCTTGGGATGCCGCTCAAGAACGCATGGGGATACGGTTCTAGGATGAGCCCCAACATGATCGCTTCAACAGGATCAAGAACCGCGAAGTGAAGGCCACCAAGTGGGCTTGCCCCGTTATATTGAACCAACTCGGTATTTCTGAAGAGATCAATTTACTTTGCAATAGAGTTCGCCTACAAAACTTTGTGTACAATGATGTGCCTAGTTATCGCTGCTTAACCATTAAATTTCTAAGTTTGTTGCAAAGCACCGTTAAACAATGGCAAGGAGAGGACACTATTTCTTTCCGACTTATGAATGATAACTACACTTTCACATTAGATGAATAGTGCGCCTGTTGTAATTTGCCAAACAATGATGTTAAAGCCTGACGCGCATCCTTTACTGGCTTAGAACCAACCCCTAAACAATACTATAATGGAATGAGTTTCAATACTAGAGTGAACAAGGGAAAGAATATTCAACATCCTGCAATTCAATATTTGTTCTATGTTATTGCTAACACCTTGCATGCACGTAATGAGTTCACGAGACTCAACAAGGAGGACCTCCTAGTCCTCGCAAAGGCTGCTTACATCAACGATGGCTTGTCACTCAACATGGGTGCCATCCTTGTGTGCTACTTGGAGCACCAAGCCTCCCAAAGCCAAGGACCAATCACAGGTGGAGGTGTCATCACCGTGCTTGCCACTGCCCTAGGCATCGACCTAGGTGAGTTGCAACCCGTGCTAGGTGAGACACTTTGAAAGCTTGTGGATTTCTCACTAGGAGAGGTGTTGTTTATTATCCGCATATTCTCGAGTTGGACGTCTCTACCCCGCTCCTATGCCTAATGGTATTTTCTCTATCGAGGAAGGACGTTTGCTATATGACTTGCAGGTTGAGCAACAACAACCTGAGGAGGATATTACGGAGGAGGATGAGGACCAAGAGGAGGAATAAGAAGTTCCTTATCAAGAGGAGCAGCCACAAACTCGGTTCGCTACATACCAAGACTTCCAAGGACTTGGAGGGACTGTGGAGAGGATGCATAGCCTCTCTTTGAACCTCCGAGAATCAACTAGTAACCTCTCAACTCAATTTGCGAACTAGAGTAACGACTTTTTCCCGCCACCACAATGATTTAAAGGGCTTGCAAAAGCCTAAGCTTGGGGAAGTTTCCTCATGTATCTTTATTTGGCGTTCATTTGATTTTATTTATTTATTTCGAGGTTGTGTTTTTATTTGAGTTTATAAGCACTCGTGTTGGTCTCCACAACACCTTATTTTTAGTTCTTTCTATTTTCTTTCGAGATTTTCTAGCCGAGCTTTGCCGCCAATTTTCTATTCTTTAAACTATCTCTCTTAAAAACCACAAAAATATTTCTCCATTTTTCCTTATTTTCCCTCTTTCTTTTCTTTCTGCCTCGAGGTTTTTATGTATTTGCAGGAGAGTGATCGACTTCGAGTTACCAAGAAGAAAATAAAAAAGTAAGAGAGAAGTGGAACCAAACATGAGAGGTATGCCTTATGACTCCCGCTTTTGAAGTTTGAGAAACCCGTGCTAGTTAGTAGTAAATGTTAAGATATTATATTGGTGTAGTGAATCTTTGAATTGTAGTAAGATTTTCGTTTGCATGGGTATTTAATTGGGTACGTTTTGTTCCAGCTCTCGTAATTAACCAAGTCTTGCCTAAAAATTGCTAAACAATTGTAATAAGAAAAGTCTCACAATTGAAGGCTTGGGTGTTGTAGTGCTTAGTATTGAAGGCTTATTTCTAGAGACACTCAACACCACTGAAAATGTTGATTGACTTGATAGGACTATTCAAAAGGATTTGTTTGATTGAATTAATGTTTAGCGGTTTTTGTGAGCATGCCAAAGTTTGACTTGTTAATCATAAGAATAATATAGCTTTATGTGTGTCAAACTTCATGGGATGCCAAAAACTCTGCTGGCCTACGAACGATCTTCATGGAGGAAACTCCTAGATTTTGGCTATGAGTTGATTAAACACTTGTAGCAGCAATTCTATAGTGGGTAAGATTCTTGGCACTCCCGGGTAGCTATAATCATGATGGAATCACTCCTCTGGCTATTATGAGTAATCATTATACAAAAGGAACAAAAACCTTAGTGATGCCACGAGTGTCCATCACAGCCTGATAAACCAATAAAAAACTTTGGCATGCTCTCAGTTACTTAAAAACTGAAATTCTTGGAGGACAATGAATAGAAAAGTAGTGCTTGAAAAGTCTTGATTTATTGATGTGGGAGAATTGAGATACTCTAGTGTATATTCTTTTCATGACAACTCTCACACTCTCAACTTACATGATTATATTTTATCTTTCAAAGGCAAGCCTATGAGTTGATTACATGACAAGGAATAAAATTTATTCATTTGAATCATCCATGTTGACAATAATTTTGCAGCACTATAAGGATGCATAAAACCCGTATAACATGGTTGCCATTACTCTATCTATGCTGAAGTTTTTCAGATTTATGAAGTGGAGGAAACATGAGACTACTAATCATGAGTAAGATCACCATCTCGTTATTTCAGTTTAAATGTTGAGTTCCTTTTTGATTTTGGTTTTCTTGCTCGGGGACGATCAAGTTTAAGCTTGGGGAGGTTGATGGCTCTGAAATATAGCCATCCACGTCCACATTTAAACTGGATATTATTCATAATTTTGATGAAATGTCTCTCTAAATCCTGCCACTAATACCTAATATTCAAAGGGTATGCAATCCTTTCTTTTATATTTTTCCTGCGCAGATAATGTCGTTTAAAGATGGTAATCACTACATTAAAGTCAAAGATACAAGATTTCCAACAACCAGAAGAAATCAGGAGCCGGGAAGCGGAGGCAAATGCTTTAACGACCAACTATACGACCATAGCAAAATTCTGGCCGTACAGCTTCGTTCATATAGTTGGCGCTGCCACCGTTAGGTCAAATAGAACACCATCCGTGAAGGGCCCCTATATAAAGAAGCCTCAGGCGATGAGAAAACAAGCTAGACCTCGCAAAAAAGTCTCTACCACAGATCACCAGCCGCCTCCAGATCTCAAAACCCTTCTCCATATCCATAGCCATATTCCACCACTTGTAATAGTAGATCTCTTCTTTGATTGGCGACATTGTAAGACTATTGCTATCAATCTTATGATTTTGATTACAATGTTTATGATTGTTGATCTCATCTCTATGTGTGAGTAATTCTCCTTTGGCTAAGGGCTTCGTCCTAGCCATGTAGCGTTTGTGCATGTTATTTATCATAGATGGGATCATGTATTAGTTTGTATGACATGATGATTATTGTATCCTCTCTTGCCTCAATCCAAGGACTTGTCAGTACCCAAGACCCCAAGGGTTAAGCCAGGTATAGGGAGTATGTGTAATGAGTGATCTTCAGGTTGGGAACCCTAGTGACAGAAGGGGTAGTACGGCTGTATGTGAGGGATTTACTTGGGATTAACTGTGACATCACTATGCATATCGTTAGTTATCTTTCTTCTATGGATGAGACTAGTAGGTTATTGCTATAAGCGGTTGTAGAGGAAACAGCAATTATGGACGCACTGCCCACATATAATTTATCTTGCTCTAATAAGTACATGCATACTCTATTTCTATCTTTTATTCCCATCAGATGTTTTGCACAGCTACAGATGAAACCGAATGCCCTAGGCCCTCTCTCTCCATCATCGACAACAACAAAAATACGCAAGCTATTGGTCCGGTAAAAACACAAAAGGAACTCTAAAACTCCCGAAGGTCCATTAAAGTAACTTCACTACACATTCGCTTCCCGATGATTCGATAACCTAGGTCTAATAGGGAAAAAGAAGCTATACTACATCCGTAATCCGGATCGAAGGTATCAGTTTCTCAAACTTCAAAATTGGGGAGTCATAAGGCATAGCTCTCATGTTTGGTTCTACTTCTATCTTCCTTTTTTATTTGCTTCTTGGAAACTCGAAGTCGATCACTCTCCTGCAAATACATGAAAATCTCGAGGCGGAAAGAAAAGAAAGAGGGAAAATAAGGAAAAATGGAGAAATGGAGAAATATTTTTGTGGTTTTTAAGAGAGGGAGTTTAAAGAATAGAAAATTGGCGGCAAACCTCGGCTAGAAAATCTCAAAATAAAATAGAAAGAACAAAAATTAAGGTGTTGGGGAAACCAACACAAGTGCTTATAAACTCAAATAAAAACACAACCTCGAAATAAATAAAAGTAAATGAACGCCAAATAAAGATACATGAGGAAACTTCCCCAAGCTTAGGATTTTGCAAGCCCTTCAAATCATTGTGGTGGCAGGAAAAAGTCGTTACTCCAGTTCGCAATTTGAGTTGAGACGTTGCTAGTTGATTCTCGGAGGTTCAAAGAGAGGCTATGCATCCTCTCCAGAGTCCCTCCAAGTCCTTGGAAGTCTTGGTATGTAGCGAACCGGGTTTGTGGCTGCTCCTCTTGATAAGGAACTTCTTGTTCCTCCTCTTGGTCTTCATCCTCCTCCAGAATCTCTTCCTTGGGTTGGTGTTGCTCAACCTGCAAGTCATATAGCAAACGTCCTTCCTCGATAGAGAAAATACCATTAGGCATAGGAGAGGCGTAGAGACGCCTAGCTCCAACAATATGTAGATAATAAACACCACCTCTCCTAGTAAGCATTCAACAAGCTTTCAAAGTGGAGAAACCAACACGTGTCTCACCTAGTACGGGTTGCAACTCACCTAGGTCGATGCCTAGGGCAGTGGCAGGCACGGTGATGACGCCTCCACCTGTGATTGGTCCTTGGCTTTGGGAGGCTTTGTGCTCCAAGTAGTGCACAAGGATGGCGCCCAAATTGAGTGACAAGCCGCAGTTGATGTAAGCAGCCTTTGCGACGACTAGGATGTTCTCCTAGTTGTGTCTCGTGAACTCATTATGTGCCTGCAAGGTGTTAGCAATAACATAGAACAAATAGTGAATTGTAGCATGTTGAATATTCTTCCCCTTGTTCACTCTAGTAGTAAAACTCATTCCATTATAGTATTGTTCAGGGGTAGGTTCTAAGCTAGTAAAGGATGCACGTAAGGCATTAACATCATTGTTTGGAAAATTAAAACATGTGCACCATTCATCTAATGTTACAGTGTAGTTGTTGTTCATAAGTCGGAAAGAAATAGTGTCCTCTCCTTGCCATTATTTAATGGTGCTTTGCAACAAACTTAGAAATTTAATGGTTAAGCGGCGATAACTAGGCACACCATTGTACACAAAGTTTTGCAGGCCAGCTCTATTGCAAAGTAAATTGAAGTCATCAGAAATACCAAGTTGGTTCAATACAATGGGGCAATCCCACTTGGTGGCCTTCACTTCGCGGTTCTTGATCATGTTGAAGCGACACGTTGGGGATCATGCCTGAACCGTATCCCCATACGTTCTTGAGCGCCAGCCCGAGAAGCGCTAGCGGTGGCACGAGCACGAGTTTGGCTCCTTGTGTTCATCATCTAAAAGATTGAAGAAAGGCAAAAATAAAACTTTTTGATCCAACAACGGTAAATGCGTCACATTCCTCATCATAGCACACTGAAGAATCTCCTCAAAATAATAATCTAGGCAAGAAAATTATGGCAATTGGTTCATAGTAGGTCTCACCCTAGATTCATAATGAAAATAGATCAAATATGAATTCGTAAAAAGTAATTGGAGGATCAGAGGTGAAACATACCGTAGATCACTCGTGTGTGAGGAAATCGAACGAAAATGAGTAGAGATGAAGATGTCTTGAGGTTTTGAGAGAGTTTGGAGGTAGAAGAGAGAAAAAGGATTGAAGCTTTGGAGTTGGAGGTACTATACGGGCGCAACTATACGGGTGCAACTATACGGACGCAACTATACGGCCGGAACAATGCGTTCCCGCCGTATAGTTGGCCTTCTGTCAAAATATTAGGGTTTCCTCCGGGTGGCACAGCTATACGGGCGCAACTATACGCAACTATACGGCCGGAACAATGCGTTCCCGCCGTATAATTGGCCTTCTGTCAAAATATTAGGGTTTCCTCCGGGTGGCACAGCTATACGGGCGCAACTATACGGCCGGAACAAAATGTTCCCGCCGTATAGTTGGTCGTCAAACTATCTGTCCCTGGGAAAGAAAATATACAAAGGCATCGATATCAATATAACCAGAACTATACGGCCGGAATTTTTATTCCCGCCGTATAGTTGGTCGTTAAACTCTTAGTACATTAGAAAAGAAATTGTACGGAGGCACCGATATCTATACGACCGGAACTATACGGCCAAAATGTTTATTCCCGCCGTATAGTTGGTCGTTAAACTCTCAGTACATATTAAATAAAAAAATTCGATGGCAATGATATCTATACGACCAGAGCTATACCGCATGAATTTTTATTCTCGCCGTATAGTTGGCCGTTAAACTCTCTGTGTGCATCAAAAAAATTATGTTTCTTCGAAAACTATTTATATTCCTGTAACTTAGTGATATACCTTGTTTTTTTTATAGAAAATTGGCTGTAAATATAGTCGACCAACAACAGCATGAATAAAGCAGGATTTTTTAGTACTACCAAACTTCTTCTCCTCAATTGGAGTTTTCTAGCACTCTTTATTAAACATAAACTTAAAGTAAAACTAAAAACTTTACTGAAACCTTTATTTCACATGGGTTGCCTCCCATGAAGCGCTCTTTTATGGTCAATAGCTTGACCTCAATGTTGCTTACTTAGGCCAAATGAGTGGAACACCCACTCCAAAGTAATTGACCTTCAAAGTGATGGTCTCCTTTCCATCATGCTTGGCTTTCTTCTTCCTGGGAAAATGAATAACAAAAGGACCCCGCGAAGGCAATTGAAGCTTCACGTTCCCTTCATGTAAATTAATCAAAGCCTTAATAGTTCTTAAGAAAGGACGGCCTAATATAATAGGAGCAGTAGCATCTTCAGGCATGTCAACAATAACAAAATCAATTAGAACATGACAGCCTTATGTACACTAAAGTATTCTCCTTAATTCCTACAGCTTGTTTGTAGGTAGAATCTGCTAGATGCAATTTTAACTCAATGATTTCAAAGGAGCCAAGATTTAACTTGTTAAAAAGACTCTTTGGAACTGTTGAGACGCTTGCACCTAGATTCCGAAGTGCAGCTATCTCATTGATTCCAATTTTAATCTTAATAGTAGGCTCAAATATGTCATTGTTGCGACCTCGGATCGTTAAGGATCCTAAGTCCCTGTGATTAACATGCTAGTCCCTGGATCAATAGCTAACACTTCACAGTCGATGAATATCATGTAAAACACAAGTCATTATTACACGAATAATCCAGAGTATGTTTATTACAACTTGCACAGCTTATAGCTAGCTCAAATAAAACAGCGGAAACTAAGTAAAACTTGAGTCCATCAACGCCTCAGGCTAGTTGCGTGAAGACCCGCGATCCCTACGCACCTTTCAGTCTTCGGATTCTGCACATAAGACGTGCAGCCAACAAGTTGGATCAATACTTTGAATGTATTGGCAAATTACACCAAGGAAAGAGTAAGTCTATCTCTACATGCAAGGCTAAGAGCAGGCTTTGGGGTTCATTTGCATAAAGCCAATTTTCTCAATGTAAGAAGAAAATAGGAAGAGATTTTCCCTACTTTGCAAACTTTGATAAGTAGTATAGGGTCGAATGGAACACGTGGATATTACTCACCAAGTGCCCAATCAACCTAGCACTTGGATATTACGCACCAAGTTCCCAAAATCCCACCCAATGGCGATATTACTCATGCCTTGGGGTTTATAAAACATTAAGTTTGGAAAGAGAGAGGAAGATCTTTCAGAGGCTCCATCCTTCAGATGCTCAATGTTGTTCTATTTCCGTGAACACGGCTGATCGATCAGTTTGCAATACTCTCGAGAGGTTGTGCACTTTCCCCACAATCCACGATCAAGTCCTTTTACAGACAAGACCATGGCGATGCCTTCCCTTATTAGCCCCTCTACCAGCTGGATCCAACCGTGCCAAGAACCTCCAAATGTTGGTACCCCGGTGAGGTTTCCCACTAAGTACTAAGCCAAGACAGAGCCCATATGTATTGTGGTTGCACGGGAAGCTTCTGAATTCTGAAACATGGCATACTTCTTTGATTCCTGGGCGGCCGTCCTCCACCAAAATTCCACTCGTTGTCCCGACAACCATTCCGCCCGGAAGAAAACTTAGTTTTATTTTGAAGGGGGTTTTGAGAGGAAAACGGTTCGCTCGAGAGAGCTTTTATACTTAGAAAATTTTCAGTCTTTCGAACCCTCCCAACGGTACTTGATATATATAAGTATATAGCATAGCAAGCATAACTTAGAAAAACAGGATAACCTATTGGGATAGAAAATCCTAAGCATAGAGCTACTCATGGCATACTACAAAACCGCACTTGCAAAATAGTACTAAGAAAATCTACCAAAACCCTACACATGCATACTACGGAATTTGAAGAGTAAAACATGCATAGTCAAAACTGGGACATAAACATGAACAAGTGGTGTAACTTGCCTTGATCCGAGCAGCACTCTACACAACAGTACTCCTCAGTGCACTCCGAGTAATCTAACGAACCCAAACAGAGATCTAGTCACTATTTGCACAAAACAATGTCATGAAGGCGAAAAAGCATGCATGCAACATGGTAATATGCAAGGATGGATTCGAATTTAACCAAGGTTTTTATTCGGGGGTGTTGTTGAGTTGGGAATGTCATTAGAATCGATTCCCCACAGGTTTTACGTATTTTGGATTAAGCCCTAAATAAACAAGCTCAAAACTAGACTACAACTCCAATCTACCTCGAAACAGATCTGATCAGTCTAAGCAAGTTATAACAATTTTCTACAGAAGGTCTCGTAGAAACAAAGCCAACGCAACAAGAATCAACTAAAACGGAACTACAGATAATTTTCTAGAATTAAAATACTCTAATCTAAACTTTAAATCCTACTGCAAGATTGCTGTGGTAAAACAGCAATATTATTGTAGATCTGTGTTCTACTCAAAAATATGAATCCAGCGGTATATTATACACAATTTTTGGACTATTACTCGATTTACTATTGATTTTACAAGGTTTAATAGTTTTCTGCCTATTTAAAAGAAAAAGAAGGGGCGGCGCCAACTATGCAGCGCCAAGTGGTGGCACGGGACTGGTCCAGGGCGGGCACGCGGCGGCGACGCGGCGCTGACGCATGCGCTGACGCGTGGCGGCGTGCGATTGGTCGGTACCCCTTCGCTGGGTGAAAGCGATCTGTACCGCCGGATCGGGATCTGACGGCCGGGGACGGAGGGGCTTACCGGCGGTGACGGCTTGACGTCGACGACAACGACCACGGCAGCGGCACGTCGGTGGCGATGGTCGGCGGCATTCCGGCGAGCTCCCGGCTGCGCGAAGTGGACGATGACGTGGCCCTCCTCCTCGTGGTCACTTTGGTACGGACGGCGTCGGTCCTCCCCTTCTCTGTTCACGGTGGTGCTCCACCGACCTCTCCCGTCTCCGGCGAGACTCCGACGACAAATCGCCGTTGATTCACCGCGCTGTAGAGAGGGAAAAACGAGGGGAAGACAAAGGAGTTAGTGGTGGTTCTGATTTTGGAAGAAAGGGAGGGAGAGGAGCTCGGTATCGACGACGGCGACAACCTCCCGAGGCAGAGCTCCGGCGGCGACGTAGGTGGTGCTAGGGTTTGCGATTTTTTTGGGAAAAGAGCCGGGGCTCGATGGGGAGGCTTATAAGAGGGGTCTTACATGCGGGAGGGGTCGGATTCGTCTCCGAATCCAACGGAATCCGTTGAGATTGCGTCGGCTAGGGGAGTTGGGGACAAACACGGCGGCAGGGATGACAGGTGGGGCCACCTCATCAGTGAGAGGCGGGGGGAAGCGGGCTGGCGGCTGGCGCGGCCTGCTGGGCCGGCCTGCGCGGCTGCTGCTGCCGCGTGGCGCCTGGCGGGTGGCAGATAGGAGTGGGCCGGTGTCTGGCCCGGTTAGGCTATGTTCCCCCTTTTTTTAAATCTTTTTATTTAATTCTGTTTCACCAAAAGTTGCATAACTGTTGCAAACGGACTCCGATTTAAATGAAATTGGTCTCTAAAATTTTGTAAAAAGGAGAGGGTTAGAATGGGGTTATAAAATAACACTTTTGTAGAGTTTTAGGAGGTTAGATTTGGTTTTACCCTTTTAGTCTTTATATGACTATGGGGTTTAAGAAAATACCTGATGCGGTTTTTGTTATGTGATGCCATGATGCAAGGATATGATGCATGCTTCTAGTAACATCTAAAATTGCAAAATTTGGGATGTTACAAACCTACTCCCCTTAAGAAGAATCTCGTCCCCGAGTTGAAAGTTGGTTAGCAAATAGGTGTGGGTGTTCTTTCTTCAGGTCTTCTTCATGTTCCCACGTGGCCTCTTCCTCGGAATGGTGATTCCATTGAACTTTGTAAAACCTGATAGTCTTGGTACGAGTAATTGTCTCTGCTGTTTCCAGAATCCTGGTGGGTTTTTCCTCATAGGTGAGATCGTTTTCCAGTTGAACCCGTCCAACGGAACCGTATCCTTTAGTGAAGTTTCAGCCATTTTCAGGTGACACCTCTTTAGTTGCGACACATGGAAAATGTCATGAACAGTTAACACTTCGGGCGATTCCGACTGATAGGCAACCTCCCCTTTACGACCCAAGACCTTGTAGGGCCCTATGAATCGGGGTGCTAACTTACCCTTGATTCCAAATCTCTTGACTCCTAGTAGTGGCGAAACTCGGAGATACGCACGGTCTCCCACTTCATAGGTCACATCTCTGCGCTTGGAATCAGCATAACTCTTTTGTATGGATTGGGCTATTTTTAACATGTCTTGAACCTGTCTTACTTTTTCTTCGGCATCCTTGATTAGTTCAGGTCCAAACAAACTCCGTTCTCCAACTCCACTCCGTAGCAGCGGAGTTCTACACTTTCTGCCATATAGAACTTCAAATGGAGCCATCTTGATACTAGTTTGGTAACTGTTATTGTATGAGAATTCCGCATATGGCATGTTATCATCCCAACTAGACCCATAGTCTAGCGCACATGCTCTTAACATGTCCTCCAAGATCTGATTAACCCTTTCCGTTTGCCCATCCGTTTGCGGGTGGAAGGCAGTACTAAACTCCAGTCGTGTCCCTAGAGACTTGTGTAACTGTCGCCAAAACTTCGAGGTGAATTGGGTACCTCTATCAAAGACAATCCCCTTGGGTACACCATGAAGACTTACGATCCTTGACATATAAATCTTAGCAAGTTTAGCACTCGTATAGGTGGTCTTTACAGGAATAAAGTGGGCCACCTTTGTGAAGTGGTCGATCACTACCCAGATGGAGTCATACCCAGATCGAGTTCGGGGTAGTCCTGTGATAAAATCCATGCCTACCTTGTCCCACTTCCAACCGGGCACAGGTAATGGCTCCAACAGTCCTGCTGGTTTTTGATGTTCGGCATTGACTCTGTTGCACACGTCACACAAGGAGATGTATTCAACAATTTCTCTTTTCATGTTGTTCCACCAGAATCTATCTTTCACATCCATGTACATCTTTGTATTACCAGGATGAATTGAGTAAGGCGAATCGTGAGCTTCCTGAAGAATTAACTTCCTGATATCGGGGTCATCGGGGACGCACAAACGCTTTTCATACCAAAGTGTTCCTTGTTCATCCGTATGAAACCCTTTTGCTTTACCCTTGCCTATATTAGCTCTTATCTCCTCCAACTCTTTGTCCCCCTTCTGGGCCTCTTTGATTTGGTCCAGAAGCATGGGAATTATCTCCATAGTCGCTAAGTATCCCTTAGGAACTATCTCTAACCTGAGGTCCTTGAACTGTTCACACAAATCATTTGGAAGTTCTCCCACGGTAAGTCCATTTACATAGACCTTCCGGCTTAAGGCGTTAGCCACAACATTGGCCTTTCCAGGATGGTACTGCAGGTCCAAATCATAGTCCTTGATGAGCTCATGCCATCTCCTTTGCCTCATATTTAATTCCTTCTGTGTGAAGATGTATTTAAGGCTCTTTTGATCCGTGAACACATCACAATGTTTGCCCATTAAGTCATGTCTCCATACCTTGAGCGCATGCACAACTGATGCTAGTTCCAAATCATGCGTGGGGTAGTTATTCTCATGGTTCTTAAGTTGCCGAGAGGCGTAAGACACTACTTTTCCATCTTGCATCAGTACACTACCAAGTCCTTGTCAAGAAGCGTCGCAATAGACCTGGAAGTCCTTTTCGATGTCAGGGAGACACAAAACTAGTGTTGTTACTAGGCGCTTCTTTAATTCTTGAAAACTTGCTTCACAAGCTTCGGTCCATTGGAACTTCTTCTCTTTCTTCAGCAACTCTGTCATAGGCTTTGCTATCTTGGAAAAAATTTCAATGAACCTTCGGTAATATCCCGCAAGGCCCAGGAAACTCCTAATATCACCCACATTCTTAGGAGACTCCTATTCTGTCACGGAAGCTACCTTACTTGGGTCCATGGCAACTCCTTTAGCAGACACAATATGACCAAGAAATCCCACTTCTTTCAACCAGAACTCACATTTGCTAAACTTGGCATACAACTTGTGTTCCCTTAATTTTTCCATAATCAGGCGCAAATGCCGCTCATGTTCCTTCTCGTCCTTGGAGTATATGAGTATGTCATCAATGAATACCACAATAAACTTATCCAAGTACTCCATGAATACCTTGTTCATCATAGTCATGAAGTATGTCGGGGCATTGGTTAAGCCAAACATCATCACGGTGTATTCATACAATCCGTATCTCGTGGTGAAGGCTGTCTTGGGTACATCCTGTTCCCGGATTTTTAGCTGGAAATAACCTGATCGGAGATCAATCTTAGAGAATACACTAGCTCCCTTTAGATGATCGAACAGGTCGTTGATATTGGGTAGAGGGTACTTATTCTTGATTGTCACTTCATTCAATGACCGGTAGTCCACGACTAGTCTCTTGGTTTTATCCTTCTTCTCCACAAATAAGACAGGTGCTCCCCAAGATGACGCACTTGGTTGAATGAAACCTTTGTCCAATTGCTCTCTAAGTTGTTTCTTAAGTTCCTTCAGCTCATCCACATCCATCTTGTACGGTCTCTTTGCTATTGGTCCAGTACCAGGCATCAAGTCAATGAGAAACTCGATGTCTCGGTCAGGAGGCATCCCTGGCAATTCTTCCAGAAACACATTTGGATACTCCTTCACAATTGGCACATCCTCCAAGCTAACCCCCTTAAGAGAGTTTACCATACTTCCTTTGAGTGCGAAAGCTGACTTAAAGCGGATCCTTTTCTTATCCGGAGTCATGAGCGCGATAGTCCTTTTTGCACAATCTATGACTCCCTCGTATTCGGTCATCCAGTTCATGCCCAAAATTATGTCTAAGCCTTGTGACTCCAGAACGACTAGGCTGGTGGGAAAGATGTGTGCCCTAATCCTTAGTTCTAACCCATGGCATCCAGAGTTTGCCACTATTTCTCCTCCAGGAGAACTTACCCTTAGGGGAGTGCTAATAGTCTCCGTAGGTATCTTGCCTCTATCCACAAATACCCTTGGTATGAATGAATGCGATGCACCAGTATAAAAAAGAACAACTGCAGGGGTGGAGTTAAGCTTGAACTTACCAATCACGGAGTCAGGTGCCTCACGAGCATCCTCCACGGAGACATGATTCAATGTGGCTTTGACGAACGGATTTGGCTTCTTCCCATTTCCATTACCATTGCCATGGTTGTGTCCGTTGCCGTTTCCATTACCATTCCCATTCTTCATCTTTTCGGGGCAAGTAGTTGCATAGTGCCTTGTCTTGTTACACTTGAAGCATGTCACTTCACTCAGATCCTTCCCATTGCCATTTCCATTGCGGTGTTTATGGCCATTATGGTTATGTCCTCCATGACGATGACCATTGTGGTTGTGGCCATTGTGGTTGTGGGGTGGTGGTGACGAAGTGCGTTGCTTCTGATATGGGGCCGAGATGTGCTTGTGTGTGGTGGACTTTCTCTTTCGGTTCTCTATACTCCTTTGCTTTGTTTCAACCACAACTGCCTTGTCCAAAAGTTCCTGATAGTTATCAAACTTTAGAGCCACAAGATGAATGGATATTTCATCATTAAGTCCCCTTAAGAACTCCTCCTGTCTCTTGGCATCAGTGGACACATCATCAGGTGCATAACGTGCCAGCTTGTTGAAAAGGTCCCCATACTCGGAGACAGAGCGGTGCAGTTGTTTCAAGTCACAGAACTCACGTCTCTTTAGTGACATGACTCCCGTGGCTACGTGATGAGTACGAAAGGCCGCCTCGAACTGGTTCCAAGTGATAGCTTCAATATCGGGGTGGGTGACCTGGTAATTATCCCACCATTCAGCAGTTGGTCCCTCAAGTTGGTGCGCGGCGAAGCGCACCCTGTCAGCTCCCACAACTTGGACGGTGTCTAACTTCTTGTTGGTGGTGCGGAGCCAGTCATCTGCCACAATTGGCTCAGAACTACTTGAGAAAATTGGAGGGTTCAACCTCAAGAACCGAGTCAGGCGATCCTATTGGGGCGGTGGAGGTGGTGGAGGCGGCGGGTTGTTGTTGTCGTTGTTTTGCATGTTTTGAGTGAGGAGTTGGATCGGTTGATTCTGGGAGTTCAGAAGTTGAGCTATCTCTGGGGGCATGTTGTTGTTGTTGTTTCCACGTCTCGCCATCTGTGGGTTTGGGAAACAAGTTAAGAAATGGATAGAAAGCCTAAGGAATAAAACTCCTACCCTTATGTAAACAAGAGAAGAACACTCGAGAAAAGCAAGGCACACAAAGCACATAGTTTAACACGCTCCACCAAGTTAACTAAACCAAAATAATTTTTGGTACTCATTATAATCACGAACAACGTTTCACTATAGAACTAAAGGTGGTCCAACTACTCTACTCATCATCCACTTCCTCATCCTCAATGATGAAGCCTTCCTTCTCGAGTAGTGACTTGTATAACTCCATGTCCTTTGTCGTGGCTTCAAGCTTCTCCTGAAGTTCCTTCACCTCCTGTGGCTCCGGTGTAGCAGCTTCGAGCCTCTCTTGAAGTTCCTTCACCTTTTGCAGCTCCTGGGTAGCAGCTTCGAGCTTCTCTTGGAGTTCCTTCTTCTCCTTCTGTAGTTTCTTGATCAAACTTGACCCCATAGTCATAGGCATGATCTTCTCCTCCAAGCTCCTCTTGGCTGCTCGCAGGTCCTTCAACATGGTGGCAAAGTTCTTGAACTCCATCTCGTTTTTTGCGAGCACCAGACTTTGCTCCCTAATCTTCTTGTTCTTATCTTGCACCCTCTTCTCTTGATTAGTGAACTTCTTGTCTTGGGCGGTGAGCTCCCCTCCTAGGGACTTGATCTTCTCTTCTAGCTCCTCAATCTTCTCGTCCTTCTCCTTGACTAGGGCACAAATCTCGTCATTCCTCATGATCTCAAGGCAGCTCCCCTTCTGAAGATCATTGATGTGGGACTCCAAGTCTTGATATTGGATCCTTCGACGCTTGCATGTCTTCCTTTCCTCTGGGGTTAACTCGATTGGAACTCCCTTCTCATCACGTCTTCCAAAGAGTTTGATGTAGTGGCCTTCAACCTCTTCATGGTGGCGTCCTCAAAGGCATCCAATGAGCTCCTGCAAGCTGATGCTAAGTCCTTTCTCCTTGGAGTCGCTGGTGACGTTGAGTACAATGGTCTCTGTCTTGGGTTCTGACTTGCTGCGCCCCGGTTGGATGACTTCAATCGCCCAGCATCCTTCCTTGTGCATCTTTCTTAACTCGCTTCCCTTGATTGACGGCATGGGTAACTGCAACGTCTTGATGATGTCTAGAAGGCATTCCCCAAAGCGCAGGCACTTGATGTCTTCGGCGGTGTCGTAGTAGAAGGCCGTCATCTTTAGGTTAGGAGAAAGAAAATTAGGCACAAAGTGATAAGGAAGAGAACTACTAGAAGAGTACAAATAACTCAGAAGAATATGGAAAGCAAAAACACACAACTCTAAAGGTGGTTTCCAATCCTAGGGTCACGTCCTACAGGCAACTTTATGCTCTGATACCATCTGTTGCGACCTCGGATCGTTAAGGATCCTAAGTCCCTATGATTAACATGCTAGTCCCTAGATCAATAGCTAGCACTTCACAGTCGATGAATATCATGTAAAACACAAGTCATTATTACATGAATAATCCAGAGTATATTTATTACAACTTGCACAGCTTATAGCTAGCTCAAATAAAACAGCGGAAACTAAGTAAAAATTGAGTCCATCAACGCCTCAGGCTAGTTGCGTGAAGACCCGTGATCCCTACGCACCTTTCAGTCTTCGGATTCTGCACATAAGACGTGCAGCCAACAAGTTGGGTCAATACTTTGAATGTATTGGCAAATTACACCAAGGAAAGAGTAAGTCTATCTCTACATGCAAGGCTAAGAGCAGGCTTTGGGGTTCATTTGCATAAAGCCAATTTTCTCAATGTAAGAAGAAAAGAGGAAGAGATTTTCCCTACTTTGCAAACTTTGATAAGTAGTATAGGGTCGAATGGAACACGTGGATATTACTCACCAAGTGCCCAATCAACCTAGCACTTGGATATTACGCACCAAGTTCCCAAAATCCCACCCAATGGCGATATTACTCATGCCTTGGGGTTTATAAAACATTAAGTTTGGAAAGAGAGAGGAAGATCTTTCAGAGGCTCCATCCTTCAGATACTCAATTGTTGTTCTATTTCCGTGAACACGGCTGATCGATCAGTTTGCAATACTCTCGAGAGGTTGTGCACTTTCCCCACAATCCACGATCAAGTCCTTTTACAGACAAGACCATGGCGATGCCTTCCCTTATTAGCCCCTCTACCAGCTGGATCCAACCGTGCCAAGAACCTCCAAATGTTGGTACCCCGGTGAGGTTTCCCACTAAGTACTAAGCCAAGACAGAGCCCATATGTATTGTGGTTGCACGGGAAGCTTCTGAATTCTGAAACATGGCATACTTCTTTGATTCCTGGGCGGCTGTCCTCCACCAAAATTCCACTCGTTGTCCCGACAACCATTCCGCCCGAAAGAAAACTTAGTTTTATTTTGAAGGGGGTTTTGAGAGGAAAACGGTTCGCTCGAGAGAGCTTTTATACTTAGAAAATTTTCAGTCTTTCGGACCCTCCCAACGGTACTTGATATATATAAGTATATAGCATAGCAAGCATAACTTAGAAAAACAGGATAACCTATTGGGATAGAAAATCCTAAGCATAGAGCTACTCATGGCATACTACAAAACCGCACTTGCAAAATAGTACTAAGAAAATCTACCAAAACCCTACACATGCATACTACGGAATTTGAAGAGTAAAACATGCATAGTCAAAAATGGGACATAAACATGAACAAGTGGTGTAACTTGCCTTGATCCGAGCAGCACTCTACACAACAGTACTCCTCAGCGCACTCGGAGTAATCTAATGAACCCAAACAGAGATCTAATCACTATTTGCACAAAACAATGTCACGAAGGCGAAAAAGCATGCATGCAACATGGTAATATGCAAGGATGGATTCGAATTTAACCAAGGTTTTTATTCGGGGGTGTTGTTGAGTTGGGGATGTCATTAGAATCGATTCCCCACAGGTTTTACGTATTTTGGATTAAGCCCTAAATAAACAAGCTCAAAACTAGACTACAACTCCAATCTACCTCGAAACAGATCTGATCAGTCTAAGCAAGTTATAACAATTTTCTACAGAAGGTCTCGTAGAAACAAAGCCAACGCAACAAGAATCAACTAAAACGGAACTACAGATAATTTTCTAAAATTAAAAAACTCTAATCTAAACTTTAAATCCTACTGCAAGATTGCTGTGGTAAAACAGCAATATTATTGTAGATCTGTGTTCTACTCAAAAATATGAATCCAGCGGTATATTATACGCAATTTTTGGACTATTACTCGATTTACTATTGATTTTACAAGGTTTAATAGTTTTCTGCCTATTTCAAAGAAAAAGAAGGGGCGGCGCCAACTGTGCAGCGCCAAGTGGCGGCGCGGGACTGGTCTAGGGCGGGCACGCGGCGGCGACGCGGCACTGACACGTGCACTGACGCGTGGCGGCGCGCGATTGGTCGGTACCCCTTCGCTGGGTGAAAGCGATCTGTACCGCCGGATCGGGATCTGACGGCCGGGGACGGAGGGGCTTACCGACGGTGACGGCTTGACGTCGACGACGACGACGACGGCGGTGGCGCGTCGGTGGCGATGGTCGGCGGCATTCCGGCGAGCTCCCGGCTGCGCGAAGTGGACGACGACGTGGCCCTCCTCCTCGCGGTCGCTTTGGTACGGACGGCGTCGGTCCTCCCCTTCTCTGTTCGCGGTGGTGCTCGACCGACCTCTCCTGTCTCCGGCGAGACTCCGACGACAAATCGCTATTGATTCACCGTGCTGTAGAGAGGGAAAAACGAGGGGAAGACAAAGGAGTTAGTGGCGGTTCTGATTTTGGAAGAAAGGGAGCGAGAGGAGCTCGGTATCGACGACGGCGACAACCTCCTGAGGCGGAGCTCCGGCGGCGCGTTGGCGGCGACGTAGGTGGTGCTAGGGTTTGCGATTTTTTTGGGAAAAGAGCCGAGGCTCGATGGGGAGGCTTATAAGAGGGGTCTTACATGTGTGAGGGGTCGGATTCGTCTCCGAATCCAACGGAATCCGTTGAGATTGCGTCGACCAGGGGAGTTGGGGACGAACACGGCGACGGGGATGACAGGTGGGGCCGCCTTGTCAGTGAGAGGTGGGGGGAAGCGGGCTGGCGGCTGGCGCGGCCTGCTGGGCCGGCCTGCACGGTTGCTGCTGCCGCGCGGCGCCTGGCGGGCGGCGGATAGGAGTGGGCCGGCGGCTGGCCCGGTTAGGCTATGTTCCCCCCCTTTTTTTTAATCTTTTTATTTAATTCTGTTTCACCAAAAGTTGCATAACTTTTGCAAACGGAGTCCGATTTAAATGAAATTGGTCTCCAAAATTGTGTAAAAAGAAGAGGGTTAGAATGGTGTTATAAAATAACACTTTTGTAGAGGTTTAGGAGGTTAGATTTGGTTTTACCCTTTTAGTCTTTATATGACTATGGGGTTTAGGAAAATACCTGATGCAGTTTTTGTTATGTGATGCCATGATGCAAGGATATGATGCATGCTTCTAGTAACATCTGAAATTGCAAAATTTGGGATGTTACAGTCATCTAACTTCACATGTAATTTTTTAGCAATTTGCTTGTGTTCTTCCTCAAGCTCACGTACCTTTATTGCTACCTGATTAACGAAGTGCTGGTACATAGCATCCTCACTACCTTCACTCACCGGAATCTTAACGTGGATCCTTTTTACCAGATCTTCAACGGCGTAGCTTGGTGAAGGAGCATTACTATAGTCAAGTTCTTCAGGTTCCTCCCTTTGGATTCTCATCATCTTGAGGTCTTCAACGGGATTTGGCTCAACTTTACCTTCAAAATTAGCTAGAATGAGAGTTTGACTCTCAGTTATCTTACCTAGTTGTGCCTCAACGATCCTCGTTCTTTTTGGAGGGCCTCAGAATCATTTCTCAAACTAACAGCTTGGTTAGATAATTTACCAAGTATAGCATCATGGTTCTCTATTATTATAACAAGAATATTGTTTTGTTCATTTTGTGAGTCTATAAAAGACTTTAGTGTTTCTTGGAGACTACCATTACTAGTTCCCATATTATTATTAGAATTACCTGCAGGACTAGAATAATGTTTCTGAAAGTTAGGATTGTAATTCTTCTTCCAAGAAGGGTTATAATCATTACGAGCTATGAAGTCTATTTCTTCAATATTTGTTTCAGGGGTGGCTCTTACCTGGGTTTCCTTACCTTTTATGGCTAATATGAGCTCATCCAACTTGGCATTGAGTTCTTCATTTTCTTGTGGTGAAATGGAGTTCACCTTCTTCGTGTTTGATCTATCCACATGCCATTGGGCATGGTTGTCTTGCATATTGTCTAGCAACTGCTTTGCTTTAGTAATATGTTTACCCATAAACGTTCCTCCAGCTGTAGTATCAAGCATAGACTTAGACACAGGGTTAAGAGCATTATAAAATAGATGGATAATTAACCAGTCTTCCATCCCATGACTAGGACAGCTTCTCATGCATTCTTTCATCCTCTACCATGCAAGCGCTAGTGGCTCACGCTCTTCCTGTCTAAAGCCAGTGATATTAGATCTGAGTTGCATAGGCTTTGTAGGTGGGAAAATTTTAGTCATAAATAAAGAAGTACATCCCACCCATGATGTAATAGTATTTCTAGGCAAAGATAGCAACCATTATTTTCCTCTTCCTTTAAGAGAGAAAGGAAATAAACGCAATTTGACTGCATCGGGGTCAACGTCTTTAATATGCATCATATCACATATTTCAGTGAAAGTATTCAAGTGCATACCTGCATCTTCAACATCAAAGCCTCCAAATTGATTCTGTTGAACCAATCTTAAGTAATGGGGCTTAATTTCATTGTCATCAGTAGCAATTGTTGGCTGAGTAATAGGAGTACGCAAATAATCATTGTTGGGAGTAGCAAACTCCCCAAGCTTCTTTTCAGCCATATTTCCTATGTTTTTGGGTTTTCTTAAACAAAGAATTATAATAGTGAAAGCAACAATTTTAAAGTCTAACTAATTTTTTTGGTTTATCAAATAAAGACTGAAAGCAAACTAACAAAATTAAAAACAAGAATTAAAACTAGCAAGGTTCCTAATAACCTCACCAGGGTAGCTATTGCTTCCCTCGCAACGGCGCCAGAAAAAGGGTTGATACCTTCGATCCAGATTACGGATGTAGTATAGCTTCTTTTTCCCTAGTAGACCTAGGTTATCGAATCCTCGGGAAGAGAATGCATAGTGAAGTTACTTTAACGGACCTTCGGGAGTTTTAGAATTCCTTTTGTGTTTTTGCCGGACCAATAGCTTGCGTATTTTTGTTGTTGTCGATGATGGAGAGAGAGGGCCTAGGGCATTCGATTTCATCTGTAGCTGTGCAAAACATCTGATGGGAATAAAAGATAGAAATAGAGTATGCATGTACTTATTAGAGCAAGATAAATTATATGTGGGTAGTGCATCCATAATTGCTATTTCCTCCACAACCTCTTATAGCAATAACCTACTAGTCTCATCCATAGAAGAAAGAGAACTAACGATATGCATAGTGATGTCACAGTTAATCCCAAGTAAATCCCTCACATACAGTCGTACTACCCCTTCTGTCACTAGGGTTCCCAACCTGAAGATCAGTCATTACTCATACTCCCTATACCTGGTTCAACCCTTGGGTCTTGGGTACCTGACAAGTCCTTGGATTGAGGCAAGAGAGGATACAATAATCATCATGTCATACAAACAAATACGCGATCCCATCTATGATAAATAATCATGCACAAACGCTACATGGCTAGGCCGAAGTCCTTAGCCCAAGGAGAATTACTCACACATAGAGATGACATCAACAATCATAAATATTGTAATGAAAATCATAAGATTGATAGCAATAGTCTTACAATGTCGCCAATCGGAGAAGAGATTTATTATTACAAGTGGTGGAATATGGCTATGGAGATGGAGAAGGGTTTTGAGATCTAGAGGCGGCTGGTGATCTGTAGCAGAGACTTTTTGCCATGGTCTGGCTTGTTTTCTCAACGCCCGAGGCTTCTTTATATAGGTGTCCCTTCACGAAAGTTGTTCTGTTTGACCTAACGGTTGGTGGCACCAACTATACGACTGGAGCTATACGGCCGGAATTTTGCTCCGGTCATATAGTTGGTTGTTAAAGCGTCGGCATCTGCTTCATGGCTCCTGGTTTCTTTTGGTTGTTGGAAATCGCATATCTTTGACTTTAATGTAGTGATTCCCATCTTTAGACGACATTATATGCGCAGGAAAAATATAAAAGAAAGGATTGCATACCCCTTTGAATATTAGGCATTAGTGGCAGGATTTAGAGAGATATTTCATCAAAATTATGAATAATATCCAGTTTAAATGTGGACGTGGATGGCTATATTTCAGAGCCATCAACCTCACCAAGCTTAAACTTGATCATCCCCGAGCAAGAAAACCAAAATAAAAAAGGAACTCAACATTTAAACTGAAATAACGAGATGGTGATCTTACTCATGATTAGTAGTCTCATGTTTCCTCCACTTCATAAATCTGAAAAAAATCAGCATAGATAGAGTAATGGCAAGCGTATTATACGGGTTTTATGCATACTTATAGTGCAGCAAAATGATTGTCAACATGAATGATTAAATAAGTAAACTTTATTCCATGTCATGTAGTCAACTCATAGGCTTGCCTTTGAACTATAAAGTATAATCATGCAAGTTGAGAGTGTGAGAGTTGTCATGAAAAGCATATACACTAGAGTATCTCAATTCTCCCACATCAATAAATCAAGATTTTTCAAACACTACTTTTCTATGCATCGTCCTTCAAGAATTTCAGTGTTTGAGTAATTGAGAGCATGCCAAAGATTTGTATTAGTTTATCAGGCTGTGATGGACACTCGTGGCATCACTAAGGTTTTTGTTCCTTTTGCATAATGATTTCTCATAACAGCCACAGGAGTGATTCCATCATGGTTATAGCTACACGGGAGTGCCAAGAATCTTACCCACTATAGCATTGCAAGAAACAAAGGTACAAATCTCTATTCAATCAATACACAATACTCCCATGGATTAGATGCACATAATCGTTGCAAGGTTTCACCCCAACCCGTAGCTCGTGAGGACTAATCACTCATAACAATAAGATCGAGGATAGAAAACATTTGCAAAATACTTAGATTGAAATCAAATATTCTTACAATGGTCACCAAATCATAAGGAGATCTGAAGTACAAGGTAATGGCTATGGCTATAGAGAGGATGGATGGAGGAGAGGATGAACTATGGTGGTGGATCTTCTTTGGTGGTGTTGTGATGCAATCTGAGAATGGTGGCCCTCTGCACGGCAGCTGGGACCTCAAAATATATAGGCACCTTCACAAAAGTCATAGGGTTTGACGAGACGAAGCCAAGACCACCTGGTATGGGTGGATGGTACGGGCGGAGCTTGCTCGTACCATAGGTTGCAAGCTCTCTAGAGCCTGGGTTTCGACCCAAGATTGCTTGGCCATGTGGAATTCCTAAAAATCTTCATTATTGGCTCCTAATTTATCCTTAAAAGCATGATTTCCTGCACAACACAATTAAAACAAAGGATTGCTCATCTTTGCAATAATTAGTCATTAGTGGCAAGGCTAGAGAGGTCAATTACTTGACTAAAAATGCAGTTTAAACACGAACAAAGATGGCTATTTTGACAGCCATCAACTTCCCCAAAGCTCAAACCTTTATCGCCCTCGAGCAAGAAAACAACAAAACCATAAATAAATTAGCGTTTAAATTGAAATAACAGGAGTATGAATTCAGTTATGGTTGATAGTCATATGCCAAAAATTCTTTCATTTGAAAAGATCATATAAGTTAGAGAGATGGTAAGAATACTATACGAGCTTCGTTAACTCAAAGCAATCAAAGTAGAGTTTATTATAAGTATGAATAACTAGAAGCGTAACAATCAATCCAATTCCTCTAGTTAACTCTCAGCCTGCCAAGGAACACTTGAATGTTTTATAATAGCAGAATTAAGTAATAGAGATCATGTTCCAAGTAGCATAACATTAAAGTATCTTATTGACACCCACATCAGTAAATCAATACTATCAAAACACTATTGTTCCGATCATTGTCTTTTAGGAAAATTCATAAAGTAGTAACGAGACCATGATAAAGACAGTTTAGTGTGGATTTTATTTTTCTTCAAGGATCAGCTAGTGATTCTTTTAAGAAATGTTTTGCATAGCCTTCAAGAGTACCAATACTTTTTCCCATTATGGTGACAACTGCCACCCATGTCATCAACTCATAGCCGAAATCAAGGGTTGTAACATTGATCGTTCGTAGGCTATTAGTGGAGTTTTCAGCATCCAAAGGTGTGCATCAAAACTTATAAACATTTAAATAATATCACAATTTTGATCCACAAGGTTAGCTTTGGCATGAGTCACAATTACCACTAGACTTCATTTCAATCAAACAACTCCCTTCAAGAGTGTCATCAAGTCTATCAAAACATCTATGGGGTTAAGTATCTTCAAAGGTACACACTTAACACAATCAATCATGAAACAAGTCATAAATTTGAGACTTTTTCTTGTTGTAATTGCTTGGAAAAATTATTTCTAAGACAAGACTCGGTTAACTACAAGAACTAGAGCAAAATCTTCCACAACTACTTACTCATGCAAATAAAAAGCTTTACTCTAACTATTGTGAATTACTCCCACTCATAGTTTAAATAACCGGACCGGCGATCGAACCAGTGAGGCTATCGGTTCAGGTTTTTACTGGTTGGACTAGTGGTTCACGTTTCGATGGCAACAAAAAACCGTTCCTTTTAATTGAAATTTAAGAAAAATTTGGAACAAAATGACAATAAAATGTATATTAAGCATATATTTCAATATGTAATCACAAAACATGGTGTGTTAAAGTGGTATTGGGTCTTGAGTTTGATTCGTCTTGCAACTTCTTAATTTTTCCTAGTTTTTTGCTATTTGGATCGGTGCCTCTTAAAAAACCGGTGAGGTCATCGGTTCAGGTTTTTTCCGGTTAAACCACCGAACCGGTCCGGTTTTTAAAACTATGCGCCCACTATCATAACATTTCACCAAATCAACTAAATAAGATAAAAATTTCAAACTTCAAAAGTGGGAGACATAGGACATACCTCTCATGAGTGACTTCATATTTATCTTCCTTATAGGGATCTGTTCCTTCAAAACTCAAGTTAAAATCACTCTCATAATAATATTCAAGCAAAGACGCAATAGGAAAATCCACTTTCATGAAGAAGGATAAGAGGAAAAATATATTTGTATTTTCGAGGATAGGGATTAAAAATAGGAAGAAACCTAACTTGCGACCAAGCAAGGATAATAAAACAAACAAACAAAAAAGGGAAAACGAAAACAAACAAAAAATGAAAGAAAAAGCAATTTGTTGGAACAAACCAACATGAGTGTTTCAAAGCTCGCAAGGAGCTGAAGTACAACCTCATTATTACACAAATAAAAATGTCGGGGGACACATCCCCAATCTCAGGCTTTTGCAAGCCCTTTTGTTACTCATTGTGGTGGTGGTGGTTGATAATCTCCCAAGTTCCATTGGCTACTCCAATTGGTGAACTGCGTTGAGAGGTTGGTAGTATCATCTCGAAGGTTGATGGAGATGTTGCTCATATTCTAGATACTTCCTTAGAGAGCATAGATATCATCATAGGTGGTGTAGTAGTTTGGTGGCTTCTCCTTCGTCATCCATGTGTTCTTCTTGTTGGGGCAGATTTGCTTCAACCTGCGCGTCAAAACAAATAGCGAATAATAGGTTATCAATTTGGTTTCCCTTAGGGGTATTTCCACGGATTCTCATTCTATTAAAGTAGTCCAAGGGGGGTGGATCAAGGATAAAGGTGGTGGAGCGTATGTCGGTGGTGTTCTTGGCAAACCCGAAATGATGAGCCCATTGGTCGAGTGTCAAGGAATATTCATAGATCCCCCCAAGCTTGGAGTCATGCCGGGTGGATCAAATAATCCCTTGCGATTATTAAATACCGTGGTGTCTATCATGGTGAAGTAGTTTTGTTGGAGACTACTACACTAAGCTTCTTGTTTGTCTCTTCCATGGTGGATATGCAACGAAGACACTTCTGTAGATCCGAATGCAAGAGGAACATCCCCTCAGCGACCTTTCTCATCACGTCATTGAGTTCCTTCTTGCCTTCAAGATCTAAGAGACTCTTGTGCATGATCTCCCTATGTATGATCTCTTCTTTCTAGTACTTCTCTATGTTGTGAAGACGATGTTCAGTGTCTGGAATGTGCGTCCTGACTGGCACGTCCAGAAGGTTGAACCCCCAATCCTCTTGTGGCTTCACGCTCATGCGCGCGTTCATGGTGATCTTCTTTGTTGTTGAACTATGTGCCATAGTTTCCTGATAATTTCCTGCATCAAGACAGTTAGCTTTATTATGCTTTGGTGAGGAGTAATTGACGGTGATGAATTTGAGTGACTCCATGCACCCCTTCTGATGAGGTTTCTTGGCTTCTTCCTCGTCTTCAGGCTTTAACATAGCCACGTAATTCGGCTTCTTCCATACCCTCTTTGTTTGCTCCATGAAGGTCTCGAATTCCTCCTCATCATCATTAGAGTCATAGGTATACCGCTTGTTCTTCGGGCTTAGGCCTTGAGCTTCACGGTCATCAGCTTCAGTGGAGGAGGTCTAGAAACAATCCCACGAAGGAGCCATGAGGTTTAGAGGCTTGGCTTTGCCTTGAACTGGGTAGCGCATCAAGTAGATTGGATATGTTGATATAAGAGGGATGGAGACCTCTAGGGAGGCTTATTAGGAGTCAGAGGCAGGGAAAATTCGTACTAGAAGGAGAAGGGTCAGCCAAGAAAAGAATCCAAACAAATATGCAAATAAATAAGTGCAAAAAGGAAATAATCGTGATCGTAACGACCACTTGGTACGGGCGGACGCCCGTACGGTGCGCCCGTACCGGCTCATTTCCAAAAATCCAACGGAAATAAGTTGGTAAATCGCCAACCAACCAAGTGGTACGAGCGGGCTCCGCCTGTACTGCCCGTCTGTACTAACTTTTACCGACTTAGGTCTCTTTTTTAAAACACAAGAATAAGGATGAACGGGGAACACATTGTTGGTACCGACCACTCGTACGGGTAGACGCGCTCGTACTACGCTGTCGTACTATTATGTGAAAACGTGCGTCAAGGGTATTGCCGCCTTAACGAGTAGTGGTACGGGTGGAGCCGGCCGTACCAGCCGCTGTACCGACCTCGCAAGACCGGCAGTGCACTCAGAAAAACGAAAGGAATACAAATATGCAAAATGGAATAGCAGAAAATTATAAAAAACGAAGATGTTCTCAAGATTTCAACTGTCTTGCTCATTGAGAGGGAATGAGTGTATTTACCTTCTCCTTCTTTTAATTCTTGTCAACTTTTTCTTTTTCCCTTTTAACAAGGTTGGTTGAAGAAAATTCCCAAAGCCATTACAAAGATAAATTAAAATTTCCTCTTAGGAATTGTAGTTCCCGAGGGTATACAGATGGATGATACTATCTTAGGTGGATCAACCTCCTCAATGTCCATGGTTGCCTCCTCCTGTTCTTCTTTCTTTGGAGGATCTACAAATCAAATTCTTGCAAAAGTAGAGTCCAACAGATCATTCTTGGCTTAACATCATTCCTTTCAAGAATCTCTTTTAAGCCCACACGATCAGTATGCACTCTTACTTTAGAGTCAATAATATAAGATCTAAACTTGTCATAGGAGAAAACCACAGCGAAAAATTCATTTTCTACCGTAGGGTAATTCTTTTGGGCCCTGTTTAGGGTACGACTAGCATGATGAATCATTAAGATTATCACCATCATCATGGCAGAACATTGCTCCCATAGATTCATGGCTAGCCTCACAAAATAGATCAAAAGGTTTCTTCTAATTAGGTGGTTTTATAATGGGAGCATCAAGAAGGGCTTGTTTTAATATACTGAAAGGAGTGAGACACTTTTCATCAAAATTAAAAACAACATCCTTTTGAAGAAGGCTAGTTAAAGGTCTACGGTTTTTGAAAAGTTCTTAATAAACCTTCTATAATATCTAGCATGGCCTAAGAAACTCCTTATACCTTTTACATCTCGTGGAGGTGGAAGCCTTTCAATTGCTTCAATCTTTGCTTTGTCAACTTCTATACCCTTACAGGAGATTTTGTGACCAAGCAATATACCCTCTTGAACCATAAAATGACATTTTCCCACTTCAAGACCAAGTTAGTGTCTTCACATCTCTGTAAAACTTTATGAAGGTTATGGATACAATGGTTAGAGGAAGTTCCATAAATGGAGAAATCATCCATGAATACTTACATAATACTTTCAACATAATCGGCAAATATAGCAGTCATACACCTTTGAAAGGTGGCAGGGGCATTGCAAAGTGAAGGGAGTATGCCCGAGAGGCAATAATAAAGTGGTTATTATTTTATTCCTTATTTATGATAAATTTTTATTTTGCATGCTATAATTGTATTAATTGGAAACATTAATACATGTGTGTTTAATAATCAAATAAAGGATTCCTAGTTATGCCTCTCTTATAAACTAGCTCGTTGATTAACAAGATGATCAAGGTTTCCTGATCATGGACATTGGATGTTGTTAATAACACGGTCACAACATTGGTTGAATGGTGTGATGAACATTCATACGAAGTATAGCATTATGATCAAAGTCATTATGTTTATATTGCTATAACATCATACAAAGTAATCCTAGTCCTTATTGTTGGAAATATGCCCTAGAGACAAATAGTAATAAGGACTATTACCATATTTCATATAGTTTATGATTAAGTTTTATATCATGCTATAAATATATTGAGTGGAAACATCAATACATGTGTGATATACAAACAACCAGGGGTTCCCAGTGAAACTCTAGTCACTGGTTCATTGGTCAACAAATGATAATGTTTCCTGATCATGTGGCATTTATGCCAGTTGGAAATGGAGTCAACTCATTCTGAGAATGAGATGATGAACCAATACCCAACCTAAAAATCGTGACCCGATCATGTCATGAAGTTCAAGTTACAATGATTAGAAATGGATCCTCATAGACTATTCCTTGGACTGTGAGGCTATATATCAATCACTATCTCCCGAGAGTGCTTTGATAGCATCAAGCGCCACTTGGTAAAAAAGTGGTTATAAAGGTGTGTTCAGGTACTCGGAGGAAACCGTAGAGGCAACATATGTCAAGAGCGGGATTTGTCTGTCCAAGTGACAGGAAGATACTCAAGGGCCCACTCGGAGAGGTTATATCCAATAGTTGCGCAACATGTGATTTGATCACAGGGATATCACTTGTCGAACGAGTCAAGTAGCATTGTTTAGTAACGAGATTGAACACGACATGGTGATGTCATTGATCAGATCTCGGGCAATGCAAGTATCGAGAGACAAAGGGAATAAGACACGACTATCCCGGTTCAAACAACAAAAGATCTTCGTGGAACGCACATGGGTTACATGGAAATC
This sequence comes from Avena eriantha, assembly GCA_910589775.1. Lineage (NCBI taxonomy): Eukaryota > Viridiplantae > Streptophyta > Magnoliopsida > Poales > Poaceae > Avena > Avena eriantha. The sequence goes on from OU342740.1 coordinate 293,030,280, forward strand.
CAGGTCCCTCTATCGATCATTGGTGCGGTAGTGTCCCGACCATGTCTGGAGTGTTCCCAAACCGTGGGTATCATGCTTAAGGGCTTGATGATGCTTAGAGAGTGTTTATAGGATCGGAAGAATCACCGAAGAATAGTAGAGATAAAACTAGAAGGGTTTCAGTAAGTCCGGAGGATGTCTAGAGTGGAGGTGGAAGTGTTCCACAACCATAGAGGTTGAATAATATGTGAATGAACGTTAAATATTGATTTAATAATTTAGTCATAATTATTTAATAAAGAGAAAATCAATGTAAAAGGTCAAAAGGCTTAATGGGCCAATTCCCAGAGGGAGAGGGCCCATTAGGGAAAGGAGAGAGGGAGAAGGGACAAAGGGGGTGGCTGGCTAGGCCTATCCCCCACCCCCCGGCACGCGCGGGGCCCACTAGGGACGGCCGGCGGCTGCCCCTCCCCCTCTCTCCTTTAGTCCCACCCTTGGACTTTGAGGGAGGTAGTACCTCCTTTTCCCCTATATATAGTGGGGGTATTTGGCAAGATAAATACACACAATAATCAATAAAGGTCTTCTCACTTTTGGGAGGACCTCCAATTGATATTCTCTCTCCCTCTCTCGTGACCGTGGTCCCAAGTTCGGACTGCGCGAACGAGAGACATCTTCACTGCGGAGCGCCGTCGTGTTGCGGGATTTGGATCCAGGAGCTCTACTTCCGCAACTGCTGCTGGATCGGGGAAGCGGGAGTCATCTTCAGGCACTGGACATGTGTAACTCCTAGCGGGGTGTCACACTTGAGGCACTCAAGTTGTTGGAGCCAAGGGAGCGCGAGGACTTCATCACGACCTTGAGGTCGGCTTCGGCTCATCTACATCAACCACGCTCTCCTGAGCATTGACAACGCTTTTCGGTCTTCAAGGGTAAGTTTGCGAAAAGCCCTCCTGCTACTGTATTACTAATACATAGGTCCTGGCAGCTTCAGGGGTTCAGGGGCGTAGGGTAAAATTTATTGTTTTCATGCGCGGAACCCCTATAGTGGTATCAGAGCTAGATCTATGTGTAGTAATGCTAGTACGGGTAGAACACATGAGATGTAGCGTGTGGGCGTTGATCTTTTAGTTGTTACCCTCCCACGTGTACTTGTGTATACCGCAGCAATGCTTGATGAAGCGGCCCCCAACTGACTTTACGCATTCATTCACGAGACTGGTCCACACTTGACATACAGCTTGTACCATATAAAGTGGCTTAGGGGGTGTCTGTCTCTCTCGCATTAGTTGGTATGCCATTTGCAACGGAGGGCCCCGAAAGGGGTGTAGTAGAGACAACTACTTGATCAGCGTTGTGCTGAAAGTTCGTAGGTAAGAACAGTTCTTGTGCAAAAGCCCATTCAGCCACGTAAAACATGCAAAGATAAAGTAGAGGCATCTAACTTTGTTTTGTAGGGGGCATTGCTTTGTGATATGGTTGTGGCAAAGGTAACGTGATTACCTTATGTTACGTAGTAGTAGATAGTCACGGAGGTGACGAACTACCATGCCGGAATGACACCGGTACCCTGGTGTCTACGACGCTGGAACCCTGGCGCCGGAATCCGGTGATGATGGATAGAGATCACGACGTGAAGGACCATATCACATCGCATTTACATTCAATGTTGTTGTTTGTATATCTTATTATGTGCTAGTATTATATACTCGACGGTAGCCTAATAAGATGATCCCTATTAAAATTACCAACGATTGTGTTCCCCCTTAGTGTGCACCACCAAGAAAGTTCTTCGGTATGAGGCGATCCAAGGTACAGGCATGGGTGTCAGACATATCTATGTTTGCATACAGTGGGTGTAAGCCATGTTACATAGCGAATACAATAAGGTTGAGTTGGCGAGCCTAGCATGTGCAGACATGGCCTCGGAACGCGGATGGTCGAAAGATCGAGCACAAGTCACATGAATGATGTGACTGACATTTAGCGTCCACCCTTGAACCCACATTGATGGCCATGACGATCCGGGGAGATGTGGCTGATAGGGGTCGTGTTATCACTAGGAACCCTTATGGGGATATGTGTTTCTGAGTGGAGTTATTATTAGCTCATTTAATTATAAACTTAGTCTAAATTCCTTTTTGCAATTGTAAATGTAGAAAAGTTCTCCCCGATGCCACCTTTCCTGCTGACGATTGATTTGTTAGAAGGAGAGAAGCTCAGATTAGATGGATCAAACTTCTCTATATGGGTTGCGCGTCTCCACGTTCTCCTTAGCGAGAATGACGTGGTTGACTACATACTCGACGGGATGGATTTGGATAAGCCCATTGACCTAGAGACCCTAGAGCAGCGGGAAGACCGCTATCTCCATCGGGAGATGGCCTCCTTCATTTCAGTTACAATGCGTTTCGGAATGGTGGACGAGCTGTGGCCTTTCGTGGGTGAGGTTGATGTCTACGCACTTCTATTCTTGTAGACAGTTGTTGGGCCTCCAAGTGCAGAGGTTTGAATACCAGAAGCAAGTTTTCCCTTAAGTGGATTACCCAAGGTTTATCGAACTCAGGGAGGAAGTGGTCAAAGGTATTCCCTCTCAAGCAATCCTACAATCAAGATACAAGAAGTCCCTTGTGTCCCCAACACACCCAATACACTTGTCAGGTGTATAGGTGCACTAGTTCGGCGAAGAGATAGTGAAATACAAGTGGTATAGATAATTATAAGTGGTAACGGTGTCAGAAAATAGCTTTGATGGAGCGTGGTTGACGTGGGAAGAGACTAAAGGCAATCTAAAATAAAGATGGAAGCAAGAAAACATGTAACAGATCTAGTAGCAAATGGTGTTTCAATGCTTAGAAACAAGGCCTAGGGATCACACTTTTGCTAGTGAACACTCTCATATAAATATCTTCTCTTTATGATACTACTCTTAACTACTCTCTGGTTTGACACTCTAATCCATGGTAGGGCTATAACAACACACCTCAAAGTAAGCCTTTCCCATCTAGATAACCCCACACTATCACCTTGAGTGCTAGATGGTTCCAACAAACACCACAATTTCATAGAGACAACCAACTCAAAATATAACTCATAACAAGTATTTGTAATCTCTAGCCTAAGTGCCACCATGGTGTGCACGCTGTCGCTTTCACACACATGGGGAGAGCAGAGATCTATTAAAGCACTTGAGTAGCAAGTTAGATCTACTTGATCACAAAGCTCATGATCACAATATGATCATGCATAGAGAGATATGAACACATAGCTACCAGTAGAACCCTTAGCCTCGAGAGAGAACTACTCCCTCCTCATCATGGGAATCAGCAATGGCGATGGAGATGGTGGTGGAGATCGATGGAGATGGCTCCGGGGGCACTTCCCTGTCCCAGCAGGGTGCCGGAACAGAGGCTTTCTGTCCCCCAAATCTCCCCTTTGGTGGCGGCGACGCTGTGGAACTTTTCGTGGCTGGAGGCTGTTCGATTTAGGGTTTTTGCATCAGGAGTGTTGGGGATATACTTTCTAGGTATCCTCACAGTTCCTCACTGACCAGGGTGGCCCACTTCGGGTTAGAGCTTTGCTTCACGGGCAGCCCAGTCAGGGAGAAAGATGGAGTCCAGTCCGGCTACGGGAAGGCCCAGAAGACTTACCGACTTAGGCCCATAACGTTACTTGTAGTTCAAGATGTACTCTGTCACCGACTCTTAGACGTAGCCTGATAGATCTCTCTTGTAAACCCTAGGCCGGATATCTATATAAGCCGTCCTGGGAGAGCCTTAGGGCATAACCTCAATAGTCTACAATCTCAACTCGCACTGGCGAAACCCTTGTAGCCCATATTCTGGCTCTGCCGTATTACTGGATTGCTAGCGGAGTAGGATTCGTCCAAAGCCGGCAGATTCGAACCTGGGTAAACTTGTGTGCTCACTGTCCGAGAATACCGTACGTCTCACACCCCTCTCTTTTGCATGCCTCGAGGACCCCCTCATGGCGTACTTGTCCTCAATCCGACGACAGTTGGCACCCACCGTGGGGCCAGTGAGCTTCGGATCTACGTTCTGAGCGGAATCTGCAAGAATCGGAATCGGCGAGACTATCGTCGTCGGTCGCATCCTCTATGCCAGCGACGTCCCTCTCATCGTTCTCGACGAGACTTGGATTCTGGCTAGGGAGGCCGTGACTGCCTACACAATCATGTCTTTTGGCGAGATCGATGTTTACATCGGTTTCGCTGAACCTGCCCAACCCACCCCAGCGGTGATGATAGAGGCAGAAGAATCTTCTGGGTCCCCATTGTCCGCGGAGGCGGCAGAGTTCCGGATCTCAGAAAACCCTAATCCCACCCAGCCCGCACCAGTTGCGGAGATAGTGGAGAAATCTGAGCCTGAAGAAGACCTTGCGGTTCAAGTTGAATTTGGAGTGGATCTCCCTGGAGAAGCCGGATCCCAGATCGACCCACCCGTGGAAGTCAAAATCCAGGAGGAGCATATCAATGACACTGATCCCGGCTCTGATGATGCCGGGACAGACAGACCTTTCCTAAGGTACACACTAAAACGTATGATACTGCAAGGCGAAAGCACAGATGCAATCCTCGTGACCATCAAACGTTTCGATATGGCTGATCGCGAAAGCCGCAGGTACCTCAGGAAGCACGCGTCACACTTCGTCGGATACGTGGGATCTGGATCCCGCTCTAACGATGCTGGAGAAAACACCGACTCTGTGCTGGAGGCAATTGGAACAAACGCCGACGTACCCGCATCCTTCGATGAATCGATGACGTCAGCAGATTTCTGAAAGTTCTCCGCGGAATATGAAGAGGAGTACAACTCCAAAGCTGTAGAAGAAGGAGAAGCCATGGATAAAGGATCCAGGGAACACTCTCCCAAAGCGCAGGATGACATGGACGTCGGAGACAATCCCGAAGTCCAGATGTCCGAAAGTACCGATCAGAGCTTGACTCCAGGAAACGGACCCAAAGACGTCTTTGCTACCGGCGCTGCCAAGAAGGCAAAGAAGAAGAACAAGAAAAACAAGACCCCGGCAAAAGACCCTCTGACAGAGGAGGTGATTGCCGAGGAATACGAGGAAGACTCGGATGGAGCGCTTATCCCAGAAGAGCCAAAAAAAGAAGCATCGGTGGATGGACACGTGATCACCGAAGGTGCGCGTAAACTCATCGATGCCGCATTAACCACACCTATCCCTACAGCCGCAGAACTTACTGCGGATGAGCTGGATGAAAGGGCGCAGGCCCTAGAAGCGCGTCATCAATAACTCCTCGATGAAGCCAAAAACATCGAGGTAGAGAAGAAACGCATGTTAAACAAGGACTACATGTCTCGATTACATCAGAAGACACGGAAGCGTCACACAGATGAGAACCAATTCCCACGTGTCTGTGCCATCCTTTTCGGAGATGAGATGGGGAAGCCACGGAAAGATAGCAACGGAGATTGGGTATACCCAACACCAGTACAGAATACCGTGGCAGCCCGAGAAATTCTATCGGCTAATCCAGGACCGGAAGAGATCCGTTTCGGTATCAAACTACTCAACAAGGGACTGGGGCAGCAAAAGGTCGCCATGTCCGGAAGGCAAAAACTGGTCTCGGATTCTGACCAATGTCGCACGGATCCGGCATGGGCTCGCGTAAGATCCCATTACGTCCGGGCACAGTATCATCACCCCGAACACCGGGAAGACAACTATTCAAGAACCGGATCGTCAGGACAGCATCACAGAACTTCACGTAACTGGAGCAACATCGCCCCAGCGGCCGAGAAAGATGCCATTGCTGCCCTGAATCCGATGAACCCTCCCAGACGAGAATCTAACGATCGAAGGGGAGAAGATAAAGAAAAACGACGGGAGGAGGATCGTCAAAAAATGCCACCTCCTAAGTATACAAGCCGTCCGGCTGAGCCTCACCATGGTGGGAACGACAGACGAAGCAACGACGGAAACCATGCTGGAACAAGCCGGCAGGGGGCTCGTCGTAGTCAAGATCCTCCCCGAAACCGGAATAATGACGTTCCGGATGGAGGTCGGTGATCAGCCGGAAACTATCTAGCTGCCCCGCCCTCTCCACCACACAGTCATCACAACGGCCCCCATGGAGGTCAATGAGGACGACATGGCGGAGGAAGTGGTGGCAGAAGCCGAAGTCCGGCTGCACGACACCGCAACCACAGCCGGCATTCAGGACGATCTCTATCCCCGAACGACGCAAGGCATAGGATCAACTCCAACATAGAGGCACGGCGCTATGAAAAGGATGACATGTACGTGGGCCCAAAGTGCTTCGGACCACGCATCAGAGCTACAAGATTCCCGAAAGGATTTGCTATCTCAAGACACATCCAAGCCTATGACGGCATTGCTCAGCCAGACACTTGGCTACAGGATTTTTTCCAAGCTTGCTGCATCGCTAAAGGCGGAAACAGCCTGGTCGCAACCCGATATCTCCCACTTATGCTGCGGAAGACAGCGCGATCATGGCTCAATGAACTTCCGGAGAACACCATCCATAACTGGTATGACATGCAAAGTGCATTCTTTCGGAATTTCGAAGGCACATATCGGAGGCCCTGTTTGGTTGGAGACCTACAGCGTTGCACCCAGAAAGCCGGAGAAACTTGCCGAGATTATCTCGGACGATGGATCGACACCAAGAACTCCTGTGAAGGAGTAAACGATCAAACCGCGATTGAAGCTTTCATCGCAGGGCTCCCAATTGGTCTACTACGTCACCGCTTGAAGTGCGACAAGGTCACTGATTTGGGAGAGATGATAGAAACAGCGAGCAAGTATGCAGATGCTGACGACGATGCAGAGGGATTGCTCAACGTTCTAGCTATACCTCAGTCACCAAAACAAAGCAACAAGCTCAGAAGCGCAAAAATACCTCAGAAGAAAAACCCAACACGGAAACAGCGGTGGTTACTACTGTTTTCGGATCTGGAGGACAAGGAGGACGTGGCGGAGGCCGCGGGCATGGCCGTGGGACTTCAAGGGTCCAAGGTAGAGGAGAACAGCAACCAGGCAAAACCTACTCTTGGGCCGACATTGCCAACAACCCATGTGTGCATCACTTAGATGCCAATGGGGGCTTGTCCCACACCAACGCTGAATGTCATTTCAATGACGACATCAAAAGAGATGATACCGCGGGCTACAAAGCTAAGCGGAAGAAGGGAAAGAAAAATCCCGAAAAAGACAAAGAGACCAAGGAAGATTCCGACATGGAGGAAGCTGATGCTTCAAATCCCAAGTCAGAAGGGAAGAAGACTTTTCCCACCAAGAAGGACACTTACGTCACCTTACTCGGATCTCAACCGGCAAAGGTCAAGAAAGCAGTTCTCCACGAGCTCAATGCAACAGTTCCGGCTGTCCCTCAATATCTAGACTGGTAGGAAGTGGCAATCACATTTGACCACGCTGATCATCCGCCTAAGTTGCACAGGCGAGGAAAATACGCCTTAATCGTCAATCCACTTATTGACGGTTATGGTTTCTCCATGACCCTCATGGACGGTGGTAGCAGCATCAATATTCTCTATGTCGAAACGCTATGCCGGATGAAGATCTCGGAGACCCAGCTGAACCACAGCTCTCTGATCTTTCACGGAGTTGTCCCAGGAAGACAAGCCAATTCCCTGGGAGAGATTACTTTGGATGTTACCTTTGGAACTCCAAAGAATTATCGGACGGAGGCACTTTCCTTCGAAGTGGTCCCATTCAAGAGTGCATACCACGCTATATTCGGACGTCCGACTTACTGGGCTTTTATGGCTCATCCGTGTTACATTTACAATATGATGAAAATTCCAGGTCCCAACGGGGTGATCACCATCAGGGGAGACCCGAAGAAGGCGCGAGAGTGCGAGGATGGAAATGTCTCCTTTGCCGAAGCCGTGCTGCACGTCCAGGAGTACTAGGAGATCAAGAAGAGCATAGATCCGTCCGAGATGCCCGCAACGAAGGAAGTGACAAAGCCAAATCCAGAGTTCAAGGCATCAGAAGAGACGAAGAAGGTGCCACTGAAGGATGATGACCCCCCCAAGGTGACCCAGATAGGCGCAGGCCTAAGTTGCACATAGGAAAGTGCGCTCGTCAAGTTCCTCCAAGCAAATCAAGATATCTTCGCATGGCAGCCATCTGACATGACCGGAGTACCTAGGGAACTTGCCGAGCACTCTCTAAATGTAAACCCAAACGCTAAACCCGTCAAAAAGTCCTTACAACGGTTTGGCGACGAAAAGCGTAAGGCAATAGCTAAGGAACTAGCACGGCTCGAGTTAGTCGGATTCATAGAAGAGGTCATCCACACTAAGTGGTCGGCCAATCCTGTAATGGTCCCTAAAAAGGACACCACTGATTTAAGGATGTGTGTTGATTATACTGCCTTGAACAAGGCTTGTCCAGAAGATCTGTTCGCTCTGCTTAGAATTGATCAAGTTATCGATTCTACGGCAGGCTCCGAACTCCTCTGTTTTCTGGACGCATATTCCGGTTATCACCAAATCCGGATGAAGGAATCTGACAAAGTCAAAACTTCATTCATAACCCCCTTCAGAACCTTCTGTTTTGTTACGATGCCCTTTGGGCTGAAGAACGCAGGAGCTACGTACCAGCGCACGATGCAACGTTGCCTCCACGACCAACTCGGACGCAATGTACATGCATACATGGATGATATCGCGGTGATGTCCAAAAAGAAAGAAACACTGGTTTCCGACTTGGAGGAAACGTTCGCCAATCTACGAAAATACAACATCATGCTTAACCCGAAGAAATGTTTCTTTGGGATACCAGCCGGAAAATTGTTAGGTTTCATCGTGTCTCAAAGAGGCATAGAGGTGAACCGCGACAAAATCAAGGCTATACTCAATATTTCGAGGCCAACTCGCATGAAGGACATACAAAGATTAACTAGCTGCATCGCTGCGGTCAGTCGATTTGTAAGACGGCTTGGTGAAAGAGCCGCGCCATTATACAAACTCCTGAAAAAGACCAAGGATTTTGTTTGGACTGACGAAGCTCAAGCTGCACTACAAGACCTGAAGAAAGTACTCTCACCTGCTCCTATCCTTGCAGCGCCGGAACCTCAGGAACTGATGTTGCTTTACATTGCTGCGACAAATAAGGTCGTTAGTATCGTCATGGTGGTGGAGAGACCAGAAGAAAATCAGGAGCACCTGGTGCAGCGTCCGACGTACTTTGTCAGCGAGGTCCTGACAGAATCAAAACAGCGGTATCCGCACTATCAAAAGTTGGCTTACGGTGTTTTTCTAGCATCTCGTAAGTTACGACACTATTTTCAGGAGCATCCAATTACCGTGGTGAGCAAAGCTCCCATGAGGGATATAATCAACAACAGTGACGCCACAGGACGCGTCGCCAAATGTGGCATAGAGCTTGCAGCTTTCGATATTGAGTATAAACCCCGGACATCAATCAAATCCTAGATCCTTGCTGACTTTGTCGCTGATTGGACAGAGACAAAGGAGAACATGATCCTCCCTCAGTCGGAATATTGGACCCACCTTTTCGATGGGTCTAAGGCTCGAGGGGGCTCGGGGGCTGGCGTGGTGCTCAAATCACCCCAAGGAGATAAACTTTTATACGTGTTGCAGATCCACTTCACAGCGACAAACAATATTGCCAAATATGAAGCACTGCTGCATGGAATTCGGATTGCTAAGGATATTGGCATCCGACGTTTGATGTGTTACGGAGATTCGGATCTTGTTGCTCAACAAGTGTCGGATATTTGCAATGCAAATAAACACATGGCAGCATATAAAGCTGTCGTGGATGATCTATCTAAATCGTTTAAAGGGTTTGAAGTTCAACACATCCCTCGAGCAGAAAATGAGGAAGCAGATGCACTATCTCGGATAGGCTCTGCGCGGAAAGAGGTCCCGGATGGCGCGTTTTTAGAGCACCTCAAAGTTCCCTCGATAAAGGGAGTAGATGAGGAATATCCAACCAAATCCGACTCACCGTTGATAGCAGTTCTGGCTATAATTCCCAGCTGGACTCAACCCTACCTCGATTATTTGGTAGATGGCAAATTACCCCAAGACGAGGTGCTGAGCCGGCAGATTATCAGACGAGCAAAAGCCTATACTATTGTTAAGGGTGAGCTCCATAAAAAGAGTGTTTCTGGGGGTTTTCAGCCCTTTGTATCTCCGGAAGAAGGAGTGGAAATCTTAAGGGAAATCCACGAAGGCGAGTGTGGTCACCACGCTGCAGCCAAATCTTTAGTGGTAAAAGCTTTTAGACACGGATTTTTCTGGCTTACAGCTCAGGCAGATGTCGAACGATTAGTCAAGACGTGCAAAGGCTGCCAAAAGTACGCCAAGCAAGCTCATGTTCTGGCTGATCAGCTGCGAACAATACCTATAACATGGCCCTTTGTGATCTGGGGGCTTGATATGGTAGGACCTTTTAAACGAGCTCCAAGTGGATTCACTCACCTCTTAGTGATGGTGGATAAATTCCCAAAATGGATTGAGGCTAAACCCGTCACTAGTTGTGATGGAGCAACAGCCAAAAGATTTGTCGAGGATGTTATAATCCGGTATGGTTACCCGCATAGCATTATCACGGACAACGGGAGTAACTTTTCTATGGGAGAACTGGCTGAATTCTGCGACGAGCAAAATATCCGGCTTGACATTGCGTCAGTCGCACATCCACAGGCTAATGGACAAGTCGAAAGGGCAAATGGTTCAATCTTACAAGGCCTGAAACCAAGACACGAAGCACCACTACGACGTGCTGCGGGGGCTTGGGCAGAGGAATTACCTTCTGTAATTTGGAGCTTACGAACAACTCTAAATAGGTCAACAGGATACACACCTTCTTCTTGATCTATGGCGCAGAAGCAGTTCTTTCTAGTGATTTGATTCATACTTCTCCTAGAGTGGCCGCGTATATCGAAGAGGATGCCGAGATTTCTCGACAAAATGATCTCGACTTAGTTGAAGAAGTTCGCGTTGTTGCTAAAATGAGATCTACAGCCTATCATCAGAAGTTACGCAAGTATCATAGCTAGAGAGTCCGAACAAGATCTTTCAATAAAGGTTATTTGGTTCTCTGGCTTGTGCAACAAAGAAAGCACAAACTTTCCCCGGTATGGGAAGGGCCCTTTTTAGTTAGTCGAGTATTGCACAATGGATCGTACTACTTAACTGACATGAGGTCAGTCAAAGAAAGACCTACTACTAAGAAGAGAAAGATACCTAGAGGCAGTACAAATCCGGATGAGTTAGACAGACCATGGAATATTTCTCAGCTACGTCCCTTTTATTCTTAGTTTATCCTTCTTTGTAATCATATATATGTACATCTTCTGTGAGAAATAAAAGTTTTGGTTGCCTCAAGTTTTTTTGAGAAGTTTTTACCATCTTATTTCCAAATAATCATGTCATTGTCGAAAATCCTAGAATGCTTGAAAGTACTTTATGCTCATGTTCGTTCTGGTTTAGATTTCCGATTCTAAAATTGCTACCTTCGGGTATAACTCTAAAATTTCTAGTCTTTACTATGGTTATTTATCTGATTGCTGGATGCAGCCATTTTCCGAGTAGTGAATTGTTGGTACTGGAAGCCGGCTTTTTTTCCGAGTTTAAACTAGTTTAGCAATTGAGCTCCGTTGCTCGGGAAAGTTTCTGGCGGAAGGTTTAGCTGGCTCACGAAAGGGACGAGGCGGAAAGCCAGATAAACGATAAGTAGAGACAAAAAAGTATAAGTGCTTGTGTAAACATTTCAGGCACGCAAAAATTTTAAAAGCCAAAAAGTGCCGAATAGATTAAAAGCTTAGCACTAGCAGAAGCTAAAGTACTACATATTTACAAATGCATCATGTTGTTCCGGAATAATACAAAAAGTTTTTGATCTATGATGCAGGAGGAGATGAAGGAGCTGCCGGCTCGCTGGTTACTCCGCCTTGATATCGTTCCAAGATGTCCGCATCCGAATTGGTGCGTTCATCGTCGGAAACTTCTTCAGTTTCTTCTGGAGGAGGAGGCGGAGTATCCACACGGGTGAAGAAGGGGATCTCGTAGCTGGTCAGATCAGCCACGTGACACCCGTATCCGGCACAGGAGTGCATGATGGCTTGACGGTCCTACTCCTGGCCATCTTCGTCTACCTTGCAGTACCCTCTGGTCACTTGCCATATCTCCATGTTTCCACGGTGGCTCATGACCATGGTGAGAGCGTTCTACGCGGCAGTCTGCGCGTAGGACATGTTCCAGTCCCGAACAAGCTGCGGCATCTCCTTGGCCTTGTCCTGCACTTGAAAATCCGACATGCTTGGCATGTCCGGAATCTTGAGAGCTTCGCTGATGTCCTCAAGGGATTGGCGGAAGTCATGAGGCAGGTCACCGACTTGGGTAAGCCGGTGGGTGCGGGGCTCGGAGGAGGAAGAGTTCGTCAAATTCAGAGGACCTATACACAAAACAAGTTAAGAAAAATCCGACATTGATAAACGTCGAAGAAAGAGATAAGTCGGATAGATGGAACGTACCGAAAATGATGTCGTCAATTTTGGTCTTCTCCTCCCGGAGACTCTGGAGTTCAGCCCGGAGCGCCTGGGACATATCCTTCTCTCTGCCAAGCTCAGTCTTGAGATCCGAGATTATTTTATCTTGAGCAGCGATCTTACGATCACGCTCATCAGTGGCCATGGAGGAGGATTCAAGGACTTGAGCTATGCTCCTTTCATGATCCGCCTTGAGCTTATCCAGCTCTTGGCGAAGTCCCTTATTCTCCACCACCAAGGTCTTGAGGTTCTCGGCCTCTTCAATCATGGCGACGGATTGTTTCACCAGCGCTGTAAGTCAAAAAAGAACAACAGTTCAGAAAAATTCGACATTAAAAATATCAAAGACAAGGTTTGAGTCTTGGAATGTTTACCTTTGGCCTCATCCTTGGCAACTTTAAGCTCAGCATTTTTAAGCCGGAGAGCTTTGATCTCTCTCCGCTTATCGCAGACATTGGTCAGTAATTCCTGGTTATAGGAACATACTTTCTATAAGTCAGAATACCCAAAGTCAGAAAGCTACTTAAGACTTGGGCTAATATTTTTGCTAAATATCAGCACGAGCCTTGGGGGCTACACTAGTTCGTTCTTTTGCATCCTAATGAAGCATAAACTCGGATTATATATCCTACTTCATGCTTGGGGCTAGAGGATATGATATAACATAATGGAAAAAACAAGAGTTGGAATTCCGACTTACATATTGCTCGCGAGTGAGTTTGTCCAAACCCATGTTCACTTCAGCGGCCACCTTCTCGGCAAGAGTAAGAGGGATCACTGGGGCTGTTGGAAGCTCGCCAGTCCTAATCCTCTCATCGTGAAGGCGGACTTGGGCAAAAAGGTCAGAGAACTTGACGTCCTCTGCTTCTTGCGCTTCTTCTTCGGCAGATAGATGGCTTTTTTCCAGGACTTTCTTGGCGAGCCGTTGGATTTCTTCTGCAAATTTCTGGGACAGGCCAAACTTGGCAAGTCCTGGATTGCTGATGAGGTTTTCGGCGAAGGTTTCTGCCAAGGGATCATTACCCGAAGAGGGTTCACCCTTATCTTGATCTGACGCACCCATGGTGACGTCAGTTTGCGACCCAAGGATCGCAGGCTCCGTTGAAGGAGTCGGATCTTCTGCAACAACTGGAGAAGGAGTGATCATCGGTGTTGCAGAAGGTTGAGGGGCAAGAGTCGGAGGAGCCACGGCAGGGGAAGCTATGGTGAGCTTCGTCTGACGCAAGGGCTTCGAAGAAATCCCTTTCCCCTTGCCCTTGATGATCGATTTTGCTCTGAGAATGTAGTAAAGTTGGAAACGTTACATCTCGGAAAGAAATTTGAGTAAAGTACAAAGGCGGAAAGTTGTGACTGAAAGTTACCTCTTCACGACAGGCACCTCCTTTGTGCCAACAGCCACTGTTGGAGCTTTGCGTTTCTTGAGCGCAAGGTCCGGCAATGGGACCACTTCTGTCTCCTGAGAAAACTAAGGAGGATATCCTTTGAGCGGAGCAAGTTCCGACTCGGGGAGGTCAGCAAGCTGAAAAGAAGAAAACATATCAGTATTGCAGTATAATTCGACGATTGAAACACATAAAAGGTGTGATGATGGAAGCTTACCGGCACCACGGGGTTTTCCGCCGTGTGCATATCCAGAGAAATCTCCGGAATTCTCCTCTCGATCCGCTCCTTGATCAGCCACTTGATCTGGCTTATGTAGCCTTGAGTGGTGTAGGATTTGGGGCTGATGCGGAGGGAGTCAGTTTTGGAAGACGTGATGGAGTTTATCAATCTATCCCCGTGGTACTGAAGTGGCTGGATCCGACATGAGACCCAGCACTGGACCAAGTCGTATCCCTTCAGACCATTCTGCTTAATAAAATATTCGATCCGCCTCTTAGCGAGGATCAGATCATCGGTGAGAGCCGGAGCAGCCTCGTCCCAAGAAGGTTGGGCCGTGGCAGCTCTGTCGACAAAAGCCGGCAAAGCAGTAGCTTTGTCGGGAGCCGGAATATCCCTATGGTAGAAAAATGTGACTGGCCATTGTTTGACCGAGTCACTGGCTACAATTTTGGGATAGGCCCGGTCACGTCTAAGTGAAAAGCTGATAGTGCCGATGATGTAAGGAACACCGGCAGTGATGGAGTTTCTCCAGACATGAAAGTAGTACCGGAAGAGAGTCAAACTCGGCGTAATGCCGAGAAAGCCCTCACAAAGAGAAGCATACGCACTCATCTCTAAGAGAGAGTTGGGAGGAAGATTGTGGAGTTGAACTCTGTAATGATCTATCATGTTGGAGAAAAACTCCAAGGGAGGAAAGGACAGACCTCTATCGAGGTGGGTGCCGAAGTGGACCCGCTCGCCGTCGCGCGGGTTGGGACGGTTTCCCCGTAGCCGCTCTGCCAGTCGCCGGCGACGAGAAGCCCCTCCTTCTCCACGTTCTTGAGGCCCTCCTCATTGAGGGCACATGGGATCGAGATTCCCCAGAAGCTCTCCTTCTCCGCTGCTGCTTCCACCGTCGCCGCTTCCGCCAAACCGAAGGAAGAAGATGAAGCCATTTCTCCGGTGAGAAGATGACCTAAAAGGGGCGGCGCTGGGAGTTCTGTGGGGGAAGGACGAGGAGGCTTTGTGCGTGCAGAAGGATTAGGAGGAAAGGAAACGGCAAAGGACTGGTGGAAAGGAGAAGGAAAAATCCAAACCCCTTATATCCACCTAACTGCGCCAAGATTCGTGCAAATGCTACAGTGTAACCGCCAGGCGTCGTGGAAGGAACTGGGAAGGACCCACATGATGATTGCGTCGCCTCGATCTCCATGCACACATTGAAATGGTGCCTCGGTTCCGCGAACCGCAGACCCACCAACGGTTGTGCTGACGAAACGCCTGTCAGATGACATGACTTGACCATGCTTGTGTCAGGTGGTGTTAGAGACCAAGTTCCGGCTTAGTTTGAAATCGAGCTGGAAAATCCGAGTAACCTGGTGATAGGTCCGACTTACTTTTAAGACCCAGATCGTATTTTTGTTGTGAAGTTTCAGGAACCCTTCAAGATTCTGCAAGCCGAAGATCAAGCTAGACGATGATAAATCCGACTTTGGATCTTGGAGGCCTCCAGGGGCTGCTGTTGGGGATATACTTTCCGGGTATCCTCACAGTTCCTCACTGACTAGGGTGGCCCACTTTAGGTTAGAGCTTTTCTTCACGAGCGGCCCAGTCAGGGAGAAAGACGGAGTCCAGTCCGGCTACGGGAAGGCCCAGAAGACTTACCGACTTAGGCCCATAACGTTACTTGTAGTTCAAGATGTACTCTGTCACTGACTCTTAGACGTAGCCGGATCGATCTCTCTTGTAAACCCTAGGCCGGATATCTATATAAGCCGTCCTGGGGAGAGCCTTAGGGCATAACCTCAATAGTCTACAATCTCAACTCGCACATGCGAAACCCTTGTAACCCATATTCTGGCTCTGCCGTATTACTGGATTGCTAGCAGGAGTAGGATTCGTCCAAAGCCGGTAGATTTGAACCTGGGTAAACTTGTGTGCTCACCGTCCTGGAATACCATACGTCTCACACCCCTCTCTTTCGCACGCCTCGAGGACCCCCTCATGGCGTACTTGTCCTCAATCCGACGACAAGGAGGCATCTTATAGGCAAAGAGGCAAGGTCGATGGGCGTCCAGGGGGCCCACACCATGCCCTAGCGCGGCCTAGGGTTACCCGCACCAAGGGGGTGTGGCCACCCTGTGGCTCCTCTCGGTCTCGTCTTCTGGCTCCGTGAGTCTTCTGGTAAAATATCGACTTTGGCTTTTGTTCGGTCCAATTCCGAGAATATTCATTTTTTGACTTTTCTAGAACCAAAAACAGAAGAAAACAGGCAACTGGCACAGTGGCATCTTGTTAATAGGTTAGTCCAAGAAAGTTTATAGAAATACTCCAAAGTGTGGACAAAACATAAGAAAGTAGATATAAAACAAGCATGGAACATCAAAAATTATAGATACGTTTGCAACGTATCAGATGTCAACCCTCGTACGGTGATGCTACAGCTTAGGACACATTTCGTGGAGCAAGCACGCATATGGGAGAATGAGCTGATGGGAGATTTCCTCTCCATTAAGATGGAGGAGAACTCATCACTCAACGACCACTTGGAGTGCATGCATGATGTGTACATGAGGCCTGCATACTTCCTGGATAGCTGGATGACGGGCGCTTTTGCAAATGGCGTTGTGCTGTAGTTGCTTCCACCAAGCTACCAAGCACAAGTCAGGACTTACATTATGAGAGGCGACGCGGAATCAATGGAGTTCCACTGGTTCGTAACACATCTCAGGAATGTGTTGGTTGAACCAAATGTCGTTGAGGTCATCAATGACAAAGGTATATATTGGATATACAATTTTATAAATGTTATAATCTTGCAAACACATTTGCAGTATTAACTATATTTGATATTTGTTCTGTTTTGCTGAAAACAGGTCATTCTGCATGAGAGGTGCTTGCTGGAGAGGAAGTGATGTTGCGTGTTGATGGCAAGCATGATGATGAAGGACGATGACACTCTCCCTCGACATTTATCACTTAGTTTATGTTTTGGATAGTTATTGTAATCAAAATATTATGGACTTCTTTAGTATGTCTCACACTTTGTGAGATGGTTATTCATATGAGTTTATAACAAATAGTTGTTCTACTTTTATGAATGATTTCTATCTGTGTTCATATCTTGTTTGATTATATGTGAATTGTCCTTGTTGTTTGGAACTAATTGATAATGCAAGAACATTTGTAAAATATTGAAATGCCTTAAAATACCCAACTTAAATGATATTGCATTAATGAATGAAACCATTGTTAAAATGCAAAGTTATTTGATAATATGTGAAAGACACTTGTTTTCTTGTCACATATAAATCATGCCTAAGTTCGGCAAATTAACTTGACCACTGTGTATTACTTGAATACGAAGTGTTTAATGAATTGTTAAAAGTAAATACATATTCGATGTATTGTGTTTTAACAAAAATGTTAATTATCATTATATGATTGTATAAATGTGTAAAGTAGTTTACCAAAGGAAACATAAGTATGAAACTATTTGATATGATCAAAGTGTTTCATCAACAAAGGGTATAAATATAAAAGAGAATCTAATTACTATGATTTGATCAATATTAATGAAATTCGACTTTATAAGAATGGCATAGAAGAAATTGTGACATGCAAAGCGTTTTGAAACGTCAAAATGCAAAGCATCACAATGTGATATTAGATATCAAAGTGGGTAAATAGATGGCACCAAATAAATCATTGTAGTGTAGATGTAGAGACCATTAGTTAGAAATAGTTAGCACTCAATTAGAATATATAGTGAACCATTTGAATTCGTGAAAGCGGCTCCATATCTAGTATGGATCGTTGTAAGTGTTTTAGGGTTATTCGATATAACCAAAACAATAGTGAATAAGTCCTTGTAGTGTATTCATTGGAAACTTTGAATACGAAATCCATAGCTGAAACGAAAAGAGAAGCAAAACTTGTATTGCTTGGATTTTGGTACATTCTTGAGAAAGCTCACTTTTAGTGATATTTCTCGATTATGAAGCAAATGGAAGATAGTGAAAAACACGATGAGGATTCGTATCCTTGCATCAGAGTGTTGAGAAGCGCAACGAAAAACATTCCTGAATGATTCTCTTCACAAAGGAAAGAATCAATGATAAATGGTCATTATGTTTTCCCCACTAGTGTTTTCACTACATGAACTAGGATTCAAAATGTAATCCATATCTTGTATGGAGACATTTGTGAACCATTTGTCATGATTCATGGACTATGACATACCTACGAACTACTAAGGAGATAATGGTAAACTAAGGATATGAGAAATCCCAAAGCAAAATTCACTTGAGATTAGAAAGCAATTCGGTGCTGAATCTCACAAGTAAAATGGGTTACTTGGAATTTCCCAAATGACTGCAAAGCCATAGTGGAAAAGGGGGTGAATGACAAAATCACAATTTGTCAAGTACTGGACGAATTCAAATGAATTTGATTCAAGTTTGCTGAATGTCTAGTGGATTAAAAACTAGTAAATTACTAGTATCTGATACATTGCAAATGTATCTATAATTTTTGATGTTACATGCTTGGTTTTATCCACTTTCTTGTGTTTTGTCCATACATTGGAGTACTTTTCATATGATTTCTTGGACTAACCTATTAATAAGAGCCACAGTGCCAGCTGCCTGTTTTTTGTTGTTTTTGGCTCCAGGAAAGTTAGAAAATGAATATTCTCGGAATTGGACCGGACGAAAGCCAAAGTGCCTATTTTTCCGGAAGTCCTCAGATGCCAGAATACAAGATGGAGAAGGGCTAGGGGCCGGCCACACCACCTGGCCGTGCGGCCAGGCCTGGCCCGTGCTAGGGGGTGGTCTGGCCGACCCCATCACCCCCTCATCCTCTCCTTCCGCCTATATATTTCCCTCGGGACGAAAACCCTAAGTACCCGATCAAAAATCCACGAAAGAGTTTGTAGCCGTCGTCATCTACATCCCTAGATCGGGAGGGATCTGAAGCTCTTCCCGGCACCCTAACGGAGAGGGGATTTCACCCTAGAGGCCTTCTTCATCACCATGCAAGCCTCCGGTGTGATGCGTGAGTAGTTCATCCTTGGACTACGGATCCATGTAGTAGCTAGATGGATGGTTCTCCTCCTTTGTGCTTTCATGTCTATATCTTGTGAGCTCCGTTCATGATCAAGATCATCTATTTGTAATTCTGCATGTTGTGTTTGCGAGGATCCGATGGATATTGAGATGATATTTCAGATTGATTATTGATTCTATCATGTCTTTGTTATTTGTGATCTTGCATGCTTTCCGTTGTTAGTAGCTACCTTGGCCAAGTAGATGCTAGCAACTCCAAGAGTTAGTATTTATGCTCGATAGTGGGTTCATGCCTCTGGTAATCTGGGGAAGTGATAGAAATCTCTAAGGTACTAGATGTGTTGTTTCTACTAGGGAGAAAACAACAATCCTTTGTTCATAGAACAATCATATTGTTTACATTACACGCAATTCGTAAAGAAATAATCTATTGCTTGCAACTTAATACTGGAGGGGGGTCAGATGATAACCTAAAGGTGGATTATTAGTCATAGATGCAGTTGGATGGCGGTCTATGTATAATGTTGTAATGCCCAATCAAATCTCAAAGGAGTCAAGATGATTAGTATATGCATGTATTTTTTTCTCGATGTTTGTCAATTGCCCCACTGTAATTTGTTCACCCAGCATGTTATCTATCTTAAGGAGAGCCACCTCTAGTGAACTATGGATCCCGGTCCTTTTCTTTACATACAATCTATAAACTCTTTACTGATTTGTGTTTACTTTCTGCAAACTATTACTTCCTTCCATTCGATACGTTTAATCCTTTGTTTTTAGCAAAACACTGTGAGATTGACAACCTCATCGCAAGTTGGGGACAAAGTTCTGTGGTTGTGTTGTGCAGGTCTCCACGTTGCTACTAGCACCGGTAGTGCACCCTACCAAGGCTCAGCTAGCAACACCTTTGGGGTGTTTCCTTGCTCCTACTGGTTCGATTAAACCTTGGTTTCATAACTGAGGGAAACTTGCTGCTGTGCTCATCATACCTTCCTCTCGGGGTTCCCAACGAGCTCTACATCAACATTGAGCCATCAGTATCTCATAGTAAAACTACAGGTATTGATATTTGATCAAAGGATTTTGAAATTGTTCAAAAATAGTGAGTAGATATGCAATTTGCATGAAATTGAGTGGGAGCTATAAAAGTATTCCTAAAACAATGTGTGATTGACATATTTTTGAGTGGGAGCAATATAAGTCTCAAATTCAAATATGTAGGAACATAGTTTGAGTAAGAGTAGTGACTCATACCCAAATATGTTAGAAACATATTTGAGTGGGAGCTTATAGGAGTGATTCTTAAGTATGTTAAGAATAAAAGCGCAAGTACCAATAAATAATGATTTATGAGGTGTATAAGTTGATAATAAGTGTATTATGATATTATGTAGTATTCCTTAAGGGATTCTGAAATGGGTTTCAGAATAGAAGTTAATTGAGAAACTGGTCCTTGATAACTCAAATTAGGAGTAGTATTGAGTTTAACATGAATGGTTGAAAGAAAGAAAAGGATGATCTTCATCCACTATGTTGAGACATAGGTTCTATCTTAGAAAACCATGATGATAACCTAGCATAATATATGATCCAATAAGGAACATTTAAAAGTAATTAAGTTTGAATCATGGAATGTTGAGCTAAGTTTGTGTGCCTAATAGAGAACTATAGACATGTTTTCCAAATCCATGAAGGATGACATATCTTAAAACATAAAGGGTTATGTAATAAGGGAATATGTTGGAAACTCCCGTAATACCGATTAGAGTCAAGTAGGAAGCGAGGTGAACAAAAACATCGAAAGTTGCACAAAGTGCACTAGTGTTTCGATGAATACATTTATAATAATAGATAAGGGTACCATCTAAAGTGTTGTATAATGTTATGGCAGGGCTAGTTCTCTTTTAACATAGAATGATGTGTCCCAGGGCATAGTGCCCATGAGAAAGCCCTCGTGGTTGATCTAAAGTCAATGTAGGCTCCTGGAATCAGGCCTCGTTCTACTGCCATAGCGACGATGCATACACACAGATGTTATCATGTGATGATAAAGTATTAATGTCAATCAAGGTGACATTAGTAAGTTGCAAAGGATTTGGGACTGTAAAGTACAGACCCAAGACTCAGCCTCTTCCATGAGCAAGCATGTTCAGAGTACCGAATACATGGTGCCAATGATTAAGAACAAATGCAGCTTGTGTATTTGTACTCTAGTGCAAGTGGGAGACTGTTGGGAATATGCCCTAGAGACAAATAGTAATAAGGACTATTACCATATTTCATATAGTTTATGATTAAGTTTTATATCATGCCATAACTATATTGAGTGGAAACATCAATACATGTGTGATATACAAACAACCAGGGGTTCCTAGTGAAACTCTAGTCACTAGCTCATTGGTCAACAGATGATCATGTTTCCTGATCATGTGGCATTTATGCCAGTTGGAAATGGAGTCAACTCATTCTGAGAATGAGATGATGAACCAATACCGAACCTAAACATCGTGACCCGATCAAGTCACGAAGTTCAAGTTACAATGATTAGAAATGGATCCTCGTAGACTATTCCTTGGACCGTGAGGCTATATATCAATCACTGTCTCCCGAGAGTGCTTTGATAGCATCAAGCGCCACTTGGTAATATAGTGGTTATAAAGGTGTGTTCAGGTACTCGGAGGAAATTGTAGAGGCAATATATCTCAAGAGCAGGATTTTTCCGTCTAAGTGACAGGAAGATACTCAAGGGCCCACTCGGAGAGGTTATATCCAATAGCTGCACAACTTGTGATTTGATCACAGGGATATCACTTGTCGGAATTAGTCAAGTAGCATTGTTCGGTAACGAGATTGAACACGACATGGTGATGTCATTGATCAGATCTCGGGCAATGCAAGTATCGAGAGACAAAGGGAATAAGACACGATTATCCCGGTTCAAATGACGAAAGA
This sequence comes from Avena eriantha, assembly GCA_910589775.1. Taxonomy (NCBI): domain Eukaryota; kingdom Viridiplantae; phylum Streptophyta; class Magnoliopsida; order Poales; family Poaceae; genus Avena; species Avena eriantha. The sequence goes on from OU342740.1 coordinate 293,052,417, forward strand.
TCTTTGTGGAACACATAGGGGTCACATGGCCATCCAGATCCCACTGTCGATCATTGGTGCGGGAGTGTCCCGACCATATCTGGAGTGTTCCTGGACCGTGGGGTACCATGCTTAAGGGCTTGATGATGCTTAGAGAGTGTTTATAGGATCGGAAGAATCATCGAAGAATAGTAGAGAGAAAACCAGAACGGTTTCGGTAAGTCCGAAGGATGTCCGGAGTGGAGGTGGAAGTGTTCCACAACCATAGAGGTTGAATAATATGTGAATGAATGTTAAGTATTGATTTAATCATTTATTCATAATTATTTAATAAAGAGAAAATCAATTTAAAAGGTCAAAACGCTTATTGGGCCAATTCCCGGAGGGAGAGGGCCCATTAGGGAAAGGAGAGAGGGAGAAGGGACAAAGGGGGTGGCCGTCTAGGCCTAGCCCCCCCCCCTCGCGGGGCCCATTAGGGCCGGCCGGCAGCTGCCCCTCCCCCTCCTCTCTTTTAGTCCCACCCCGGGACTTTGAGGGAGGTAGTACCTCCTTTTCCCCTATATATAGTGGGGGTATTTGGCCAGATAAATACACACAATAATCAATAGAGGTATTCTCACTTTTGGGAGGACCTACAATTGATATTCTCTCTCTCTCATGACCATGGTCCCAAGTTCGGACTGCGCGAACGAGAGACATCTTCACCACGGAGCGCTGTCGCGCTGCAGGATTCGAATCAAGGAGCTCTACTTCCTCAACTGCTGCTGGATCAGGGAAGCGGGAGTCATCATCAGGCATCGGACGTGTATAACTCCCCGTGAGGTGTCGCACTTGAGGCACTCAAGTCGTTGGAGCCAAGGGAGCGCGAGGACTTCATCACGACCTTGAGGTCGGCTTCGGCTCGTCTACATCAACTACGCTCTCCTGAGCGTTGACAACGCTTTTCAGTCTTCAAGGGTAAGTTCGCGAAAATCCCCTCCCATTACTATATTACTAATAGATAGGTCATGCCAGCTTTAGGGGTTCAGGGGCGTAGGGTAAAATTTATTGTTTTCATGCGCGGAACCCCTACACTTATACCATAAGATCATCTCAATCACTAATACTAGAAGATTATCTTGATAACATCAAGCATCACACTGTGACAGGGTGACTATAAAGGTGGGTTTAGTGCAACAAAGGTGTTATGTAGAGGCTCATGGATCAAGAGTGGGATTTTGTCCATCCCGATGACGGATAGATATACTCAGGGCCCTGTCGGTGATATCACATTGAGATAGCTTGCAAGCAAGTGATGTGATCACTAGAATGTTATATCACGGGAACGAGAAAAGAGTGCATGTCGGTAACAAGATAAAACTATGTATTGATATACCAATGATTGAATATTGGGCATGTAATATATCGTGAGACAAAGGGATTTAGTTACGACGTTAAAGGTTCACACGATCACTAGAGTCATTGTTGAATGTGTGGGAGTCAGTACGGATCTCCAGGTCCCGCTGTTGATTATTGATCGGAGAGGGGTCTCGATCATGTCTGCATTATTCGTGAACCGTAGGGTGATAGACTTAGGGATATCGACACCATTTGGAGCAAATATGTTTCAGATAAAGATTTAAGAAAGCACTGGAATCATTTCGATGGAAACCAGAACTGTTTTGGGTGAAATTGCAGAAACTGGTTCTGCATGTGATATTGAAATGTTGTAGGGGTTTTATGTGAATGTTTGTTAATTAAAGTAATTAGAATAAAATAAATAAAAGAGTTTTATTAAATGAGAGTTTGCATTAAATTTTGTGAAATTTTAATGGAGGTGAGTGGAACTTTGAGTGGGAGGCTAATTATGTGAGTGGGAGCTCCACCCACATGAATGTGGAAGAGGTGGGGACACCTCCCTTGGCTGCCAGCCATGGTGAGGGGCTGCCCCCTCTCCCTATAAAAATCCCCCCACTCCCTCCTCTCATCTCACACCTCCTCATGAAGGATCTCTCTCCCTCTCTAGAAATTATTCCCCATGGTCTCGGATTAGCGAGATACATGTTCCTAGTGGCTTTATCTGGAAAGGAGTTGTTGCTTCCGCTGCATCGCTGGAGCGAGGACGCAGAGGTTGTCGGGGTACCGGGCGTGTGTGCGATCACAGATGCACCGCTGCTTTGTGGTGCTAGACTTGCTGGTGCTAGACCTGCTGGACTTGCTGGTGCTGGACTTGCTGGACTTCATCACAATCTTGAGATCGGCAAGTGTATGACTACATAATCCACGAGTTCAAACTCGTTAACAACGCTTTGTCACTCTTAAAGGGTATGTTCTCTGTGGACGTATATCCACCCGTTTCTTGTATCTAGTAGATAGATCTTGGTGCTTAGTAGTTCCCATCATAGGAAATTTTTGTTTTCTATGTTGCGAACCCAACAGTGGTATCAGAGCCGGATCTATGCGTAGATGCTTTGCACGGGTAGAACACATATGAGTATGTGGGCTCTGATGATCATTTTATTGCATGTTCTAAGTATTTTGGATATTGGTGGCATGGTGGGATGAAGCGGCCAGGACTAACTTTACATGTCCTCACACATGAGACCTGTTCCACGCTTGGCATGCAACTAGTTTTGAATAAGTGGCTAGCAGGTGTCTGTCTCTCCTACTATAGTCAATATCTAATTTACAACAAGTTTTTAATAATTTGATTATCATCGTTGTGGTTCCATGTTCGTACGTAAGACCGGTTCTATCTTCGAAAGCCCTAAGCCACGTAAAACTTGCAATTGATAAATTAGAGGCGTCTAGTTTAGATTGTTGCTAGACAAGTCTCATGATATGGCAATGTTATAATTTATAGTATGGATTGATACTCTTGGAAATTATAACATAGCAAAGTCTTAGTTCCATAGACCTTGGCCTTACACATATAGGAATGATGAAGATCATACCATGATGCACAAGATAGTGATCAAGTGCAGGAACCATATCATATCACTTTTTGCATATGATGTTTGTTTGCATCTGATATTGCCTATTTAGCATTTTAGTAGCATTATAAGATGATTCCTCATTTAGATATCAAGATAAAATGTGTTCTTCCTTAAGTACGCACCATTTTATGTTTCGTTGCTTCAAGACATCACGTGATGATCGGGCGTACTTGAATCCACGTTCGTATAACGGGTGTAAGATAGTTTTACAAACGCGAGTACTAAGGTTCTTACTTGGCGAGCCTAGAACGTACACACATGGCCTCGGAACACAGACCGAAAGGTTTAGCATGATTCATATAGTTGATATGATGCCCATATAGATGCTCTCCTTTGAAGCTACACCGACTCACGTGATGACCAGACTTGGTGTAGTTGATTTGGTTCATGTAATCACCAAAAAACTCGAGGGGTGTTGGTTTTGAGTGGGAGTTCATTTCTAATTTGGATTAGTTAAACTCAATTTATCATAAACTAAATCAAAGTGAATTTGTATATATTTTTGTAGTCATTGGCATCTGTTTACTACCTTGCGCTTAGTTTTAGTTGAGATAATAGAACTATAGAATTCTAGATATTTACTTTACGAACTGGTATCGTATTGTTTTGAATGTCAATTTAAAGTTTAGAAGTCCTATTGCCAAATTTTAGAAAACTCCATCTACTCCATGAAGTTTAATAAGTTGTATTAAACCAAGAGTAACAATTCCAGTGTTAGTATCTAAAGTATCATGTTTGCCTCCATGATTCTTGATATTCAAATATTGTTTTAATACCGAGGTTATCTAGGAGCTGAAAGAATTATTTCAGAAACCATCATGTGTGGAAGATGTGGGCCCCCTGGATTAATCCTCCGAGAATCCCTGTTATGCATACAACCACGATCCCATGATTAGTTAGTCATGGCATATAATAGACAAGTATCAAAGTAAACATCCAATACATAACGAATACCTGTCATACCTTATTTGCCATTATGGCTACATCGATCAATCATCAGCGGAACTTCATTAAGCGTAGAGCCCGAGCCATGCCTTAACCTATAGGCAACTGACTGGGAGAACATCCTAGCTCGCTTAACCGTCAACTTCATCCTCGTCTTGATATCTGACCAAGTTAATAGTCAGGGACAAAGCCAGTGAGTACTTTGAATGTACTCGCAAACCACTCAAGAAAATAATAATAACAAGAGGATATGCAATATGGTTGTGGTAGTAGGAGGGCTTCAAGAGAGGTTCTTTTCTCAAATAGTTTCTCTTGTAGATATAGCATCTACATATCTTTGTTGAAAACTTTTGTAAACCATTTTGGAAACCTTTTGAAAAGTTTTGTCAACACTAGGATTGGGGTACCCATTTGTTCCCGTCTTCTGGTCGTCCCATGACCAAACTCCTTTCTCCTCCTTCCGACCCTCCCATGGTCAAAACATTTCCAAAGCCATTTCTTTTCTAAAAATCCTTTTTGAAAACAAAACCAGCACCGCTCTACAGAAGTTTGTCCAACCTGTCCATAACCGCGGACACGGCTATTCGAATAGATTTACGCTCTGCAGAGGTTGCACACTTTACCCACACCATCCGGGTACACTACCCTGATCTACACCGATCGTGGGTCGAATAACCGATCAAGATTCTCCAGATGCCCACTCCAATATAAGTGTCTACCCTACGAGTGTTGTTCCCCTCAACACCGGGACGCCCTATATAGTTCCCAAGCCAACCGGAGCGCTTTTTGCACTGCAAGAGTGTGCACTTTCAATGAGGGGCTCATAGTAAGCGTGGAGGCCCGTTGACCCTTCGTTCCTTCTCCCGATCGATGTTTTACATGGACCCTGCCAGAGAAGGCCCACCCTCTAGGGATTTTTATCCCCTGTAGTCGTTGCGAGGCAACTTATACCAGAATAAACAAACATCAAATCCAGCCTTGTCCCATTCCAGGGTAATGTGGTTGCACAGGTTAAGTTGTTATAGCTAAACTGCAAAGAACCGGGTGCGTTTTCGTAAACCTTTTTCCTCTAGCTTTCCTTCAGCATTTTGTAAAACAAAACCTTTTTCTTTCTTAATATCTCTTGGGAGGTCCCACCTCACCAAGGTTTTATCATAAAACATTTGGTAAAACCTTTTTCCAGGGTCTTCCCATCCTCTAGTTTTTGCTTCGGCTAAAACGGGGTCTCCAAAGGGTATGGTGTAATACACCATCTATTCTACTAGGGACAAGCAGGTGTCAACAAGGGGGTTGTACTTAATAGTACAAAAGGGTAATAGTTCGGAGGAGCCAAACCACTACCATATATACATCAACATATAGTAAAACAATGCAGTTTTAATAAACAGTAGATAAAACATGCGTAAGTAAAACAGTAGGACAAGGCTTATAAGCAAGAAGGTGGCCTGCCTGATGATCAGCAATATGGCAATATGTCCCTGGACTTCTTCTTAGAATACCAAATAATACCAATAATAAGAACCATCTTTTAATCTCCGATTTCACCACAACTATCGTCGTCAAGATAGCACATGCAAGCAAACCAAACCACAATCAACACAAGGCATACAAGCATAATTACAATACAGAAAACAAACATCCCACACATTACTCAAATTAGTAGGTTTTGATAGATTGAGTGGGTTGTAATTGGAATTACTTGAATTGCCCTTGTGGTCTTTGTTTTATGATGTCTTTGTCCAAATACCACCTGTTAAGGGGATTTAGAACTAGGCTTGGGTCTGTATGATATCAATGCAAAGATGATACCATCAGGTGGGTATTGACAAAATAAGGCTAACAAAAGTGATTTCACTATTTTATCACTTTTCTTCAATTTCTTATGAATATTCTAGTGATTAAAACTCTAGTTTTAGGAAATAATTCATCAGAAAAGTTATGGATCTCCAGAAATTATTTCCTTGGGTGGTTAAGAAGGGTTTGATGTACTGATTCATTTAGAGTTGGAATTATGTCAAAATATTTATTATAATGCCCTTAGGAAATTCCCAAAGGCAGTTCTGGAGGGGTTTTTTCTTTTTCACCAGATTAATTATACAGAAGATTTTGAGTTGATTCCAGGGTCACAGGGTAGGTATTTAGAATGCCTTTCTGTAGGAATTGGATTAACTCTTTTTGGAGTTGTCAAACTCATGGAATGATTTATCTGGTGATAATACCACTTACAGAAGTACTTAATTCACTAAAATTCAGCAGAGTATCTATAAATCCTTACCTCCTTGTTTTGGATAGGTATTGACAGGCCACTTCTCTGGGAGTTTGCATTAGCCTAATAGGTGTTGTAGATATGCCTAGGGAATTTTCTAAAGTCAGAACTAGAGGGAATTTGTTATTTTTACCAGTGTTAAAACATAGTTCACCTTGACATGAGGCCTATGCTAATTGATGGGTATAGTAATTACCTTCCAGGCGAACTTTGATTCATCCCAAATGGGTATGCACAACTCCCTGAGGGAATTATTTAGTGTAAAGTACACACTTTAGTATATTTAATTCCAGCAAATCACAATGATAAATATTGGTATGAGACTAGCTCTGGATGGTAGAGAAAGCTTCATAGAGCATGTAAAAATTTAGATCTAGTAATTTGAAGTTGATTAGCATTTTTGAAATGATTTAATCTAAGGCCAAACTTTTGGATTTCTATAGATCTATTAAAAAGAAAAAGAAAAGGGGAGCGCCAGGCCGGGATCTGCGCCGAGTTGGGCCGGCCTAGGCAAAATCGGCCCACCCGGGCGAGCCCAGAGCATGGGAGCGCGGTCTGAAACTGCCAGGCGGGGCCCGGCCGTCAGCGGTACACCCTGTCGAAGGGGTATCGGGTGCCCCTGCCCGTCCAATTAGGAGGGGATCGACGGCTGTCAGCCGTCGTCCACCTCGCAGCACGCGGCGGCGAGAGGAAACCCTAGGCGGGTTCGGCGGCGACGGGGAAGCTCACCTGAGGCCGTGCCAGCGGCAGGAAAGATGTGGGGGCGACGCGGCTCTCTGTGGGGAGCAGAACGAGGGGTGGCATGGGGCGGTTCATCGTCGGGGAGGGGCTCGCGCGAGGACAGCTGCATGCACTACTCGGGAGCTCGCCGGGGCTGCTGCTGGGCTCGTTCCTAGGCAAAGAAAACAGCAGGGGAAGGATAAGAGAGGGTAGGGGAGCACCACACAGTGACATGTAGAGAGGGAGAGGCAGTGAGAAGGGAGCTTAGCTCGAAAAGGGCGGAGGAGGCCGAATCTTTTCTTCTCTCTCTCGAGCATCACAGGGCAGTGGAGAGGGAGAGGGGGTATTGGGGTGGTAAGAAGAAGGGAGAGGGAGAAAACGAGGGGCAGGGGAGGCACGGGGTGGCCTGGGGGTATTTAACCTGAGAGGGAGTAGTCCATGGTGGACTATGCTCATTTGGGGGGAAAGGGGAGGGGTGGCGGTCAGCTATTGGGTATCAAGGGAGGTGGAGAGGACGGTGTGGTGCCAGGGACCAGAGGAGGAGCTGTGTATCTATCCCAAGAGCCTTGGAGGCTCCACCTTCTCCTTGGGTGAAAAGAAAGGAGGGGAGTGGGAGGAGGCTAGGGAGAGCTAGGGAAGCTTTCAGTGGTACAGAGGGGAGGGGAGTGGGGCCATGGTTTGACCAGGGAGGGAGTGAGGCGTTCTGTAGCTACTATGGTGATTACTCCACAAGATATGCAAGATATGGTGTTTCTCTCACTTGCTTTCTCCAAGAGCTAAAGACAAAAGGATGGCCTTGCTACAGTGTAGTGCTACAGGGATCACGACCAGGGATGAGTGATGGGTGCTATGGTGCATTGCTTTCCAAGATTGGTGGTGTTTAGGTTTGGTTTTTGATTCACAAAGGTTAAATGTCCCAAATTGCCATAAGGGATGAACAAAGGTTATATCTTGATTTTTGATCTTGACAACTTGAGATAGGGATGCTGGTAGATGGGTAAGGTTAGGATGCATCTCTAGGATTTATTTGGGATTTTTCAGAAGATTAGAAGTCCACTTAAAACCATTTATTCAAAGACTGTAGAAGTAAAGTATTGGAGCTCATTTGATATTTTTTACATTGGACCTTGTTGGATTTGGATGTGAGGTGGTCCCAAATGTGAATACACACTTAGGATAATTTTCCCAAGATTTATTGTGGCTTAAAAGTATTTAAAGCAATTATTATTCCATGTCTGCCATTTTAGAAAATAGGCAAAAAGAAATAATAAGGGATCTCAAAAATATTTATCTTTGGGATGGTAAGGTAGGGTATGATATATGGATCCCAATCACGCCAAAAGTTGGGGAAGTTTTTTGGCAAAAACCAAACTTTCCCTTGGGAAAGGAGTTTTGGAGATTTTGTCTATTAAAGGAATTAAATAGATTTGGGTCCATAATAAATATGGATAATATTTGATAAATCTTTATGATCAAGGTAGATGATGTATATAAGGTGTAACAATCATTTGCAACCTTGGGATTGGAGAATCCAAGTTGATTTTGGTGAAAACTAGAGATTTAAGGATCTTGGGTAAGATTGTTTTCATGCCACCAAAACCTTGTTGGATCTTGGAGCTCAGATCTCCCCTTGGGGCATGGGATAGATGGATGAATATACCAAGTGATGTACATCAACATGATATAGAGGTTTTAGCTTGATATTTCTTGAGTTCACCAAGAATTGATTTCAAACTTTGAATAAAATAAGGTTGCCAAAGCAGATTATCAGATAGCCTTCAAAACCATGTGGGTTTAAGAAGTACCAAGATCCAATTGGAGCAAGTGAATTAGGTATTGGTATACCTATATGAGTAGATCACAACCATTCAAATATTTGGTCCATATAAGGTGGGATGGTGGTGTGGGCTTCTATCAAAATCGGCATGTTGACTAGATTTGCAGGAATAGTTATTTTCTTGCCTGCAAAACCATCAAGAACAAGTGGGTTAGAGGATGATATAACCAAGGGAAAGAGTGGTACTTGGTAGTCCTTAGGATGGTTAACAATATGGTTAAAGTGCATTACCAAAAATGCACAAGGGTTCAGAAAGGGAGACATTCAAAAAGGTGATGTTGAAACAGATTCTAGACTTGGCCAAATTTGGCAGATTTAGGGTTTTTGACTAGAATGTGGGTGGTGATGATTTTGATGGGTTGCAAGGTACCAAAGAATCATAAAGGGGATGATGTTGATGTGTAGATTGAGTAGGAAGGATCCTTGCTTGATACTGGTCTTTATTGACTTGGAAGCTTCTAGAATTAGATCACTTCAGAGCTGATCTGGTTAAGGGTTTTAGATGATCGCCTAGTATCTAGAGATTAGATCCAGATTGTATTCTTGCTTAGCGTTTGGTGATTTTAGAGTATCTTTATCCTAGTGGATGAGCTCCTAGAGTAGCTCATACTACTTCTAAGCAATCAAGTCAAATAGCAGATCAAGGCAACTCATCTTACAAACAAATCAACTACTACTAGGGTTACCATCAAGCCTAGCTCGAGGTAAGGATGGGTATTTTGAAAAGGTTGCCGTTTGGATAAGATGAGAGTCCTTGGATCTCTACCAAGAGTAGAATTCAAAATCTTTAATAGGAGGTTTTGGGAAACCTAGAGATAAGAATGGTAGAAGGTTCTGTCTATAAAACATAAGGAGATTATAATAGGTTGCTCTCCATAGTTTAGGGAAATAGGAGCTACTGAAATAGTTGGTTTGCAAAGGCTTCTTGGCTTAGGTTTTGAAATGCCAGAACATTTGAGAATATGGAAATTAAGCCCAGACAGTTTTGGGAAGTAGCTTTTGTCAACTGGTGTTGAGGTAAGGAGTATATCTTCTAATACACAATCATAATCATAACATAGTCAAACAACAGGCAAACACTTTATCCCTAAACAAGAAAAAGTTTTTCTTCCCCCTAATTTTTGCATTCTGGACAACTAATCAGGGTTGCTGAAATTGGGATGTTATAGAAGATATTGTGATATCTGAAACAATGTTTATGGTTGCAATATGATAGAGTATAATTTAGCAAAATACATGTTATCATATTGTATGAGAATTTTCGAAGGTTGGAGACGCTAGGCGTCCTAATCTCCCAAAAAGGTTTTGGGAACTAAGATTATACTCATGATTCGTCCTTATAGGCTATAGTAGCTTGATCATGAAAGTTGTCATGATAAGGATGAATAGAAGATGTAAGTAAAATGTTTACTACACTAAAAGATTACTAAAGAATGGATTTTTGAAAGAACACCAAACATTTGATGATGGTGAGCAACTTCAAAGTGCAAGTCCAAAGGTATTAGTATTTCTATACATGCTTTGGACTATGTGTCATATGTATGGCACCACTGTTGATGTTGATAGATTCTTATAAAATGAAAAGGAAATGCGGAAAGAGAATCTATAAAATATTTGGCACAAAGAGAAGACTGGAAATGTCCAGCTGAGATATATAGATGATATACATGTTATCGTTGTATTCTTTGCTTGTTAAACAAAGTGGTTCTTGGGTATTGGATACCGAATTGGTTGGTGCAAAGTGTCATACAAGAACAACCCAATTCATGAACTGCAATGGCCTAAGTAACCAGCAAGAGAATTTGTGATGATTTTCATCGAAAACAAATAAAGTGTTATTGTATTTATAGTTGACATCAAAGCTTGCCATCAAGATTTGTTTAAATAATTGTTATTTTGTTCCGATATTATGAGAACAATGGTTGTTCAAATAATTACCGTATTCCATAGAAGATGGATGAACTTTTACAAGTCTAGTTAGAGAAATCACGTCCATAAAAACTAATGCTAAAATGTCGCAAGACAAATGATTGAAAGATCACTTACGAATGACATCACTGTTTAAATTATATTGGAAATAAAACAAGAAGAAACTCCATGTTGATCAATTGGTGCTTGTGAGACTTTCCTCAAGATAATTGAAACTCTATTCATAGGCCAAAGAGGAACGGATGACTAAATTATTGGACATTGTGCATGTTGATGTATATAGTCCATTATGTGTCGCCATGTGTGGTGGAACTTTTGACTTCATAAGCTTTCTCCAAAAATTTGAGTGAATATATCTTTATATTTACTTAATAAGGAATAAATATGAAACATTTGAAAATTGTTCAAAGACTTTCGAGATGAAGTGGAAAATCATTGTAACGAGAAAATAAAGAATTTATAATTCGATCATAAAGGAGGATATTTGAGTTACATGTTTAGCAAAACACCTAAGATTTGAGGAATTGTTCCATGGATTTACATTTCCGGATAAACCATAGATTATGGTATGTTCAAGAGATCAAATCGAACCTTGTTCGACATGGTAAGATCAAAGGTGTCATTTATAAAACTGCTATTATATTTTAAGGATTAAAGCTTTAGATACTACCGCTTTTACACTGAAAAGATAACCACCATAATCCGCTGAAATGACACCATATGAGTTATGGTTTGGGATAAAACCCGAGTTGTCTTTTCTTAAAATTTTCTATGCTATGCATAAGTAAAATGTTTACAACCAAAGTTGGATAAGCACGTCTTTGTACGTTATCCCAAAGAATTTGTTGGATATTCCTCCATAACACCGAGGACAAAAGAGTTTGTCGCTTGGAACGTGAATTTTCTTAAGAAGGATTTTTTCGTGAAAAGTTAAGTGGGAGGAGAATAGAACTTTGATAAGGTTATTGAACCTTAGCTATATGTGCTAAGTAGCGCAGTGTCAGAAAGTGTTCCGGTGGTGGCCAGAATGCTCATTACTCCTGTGATTACAAAGGTTGTGATCTCGGGGATTAGAGTTCCTATTGAACCGTGTGGGTCGGGTAACAATCAAATAGCGAGATTTGATAAACAAGTCGGTATTGTTTGGACAATGATGAACCGACTGCATGCAAAGAAGCGATGATGGGCCCTAACTCCATAAAATGACTAAACATCATAAAATCCTTGATAGTTTCCATATACGAGAAATCAAGTTTTGAACTTGAAAGACCCTCCGGAAAGGCGTGAAGCCTATCGGTCGTATTTGGATCTATAAAGAAATAGACATGGACGATTGACAGCAATGAAATAATCGCCATGTTGGAAAGGAGTTTACGACAATGTTCAAGGAGTTGACTATGAAAATATTTGATATTTCATAGCGATATTTAGACTTGACAGATTAATGTAGCAACCACTACATATAATTTGGTATATGGTAGTTGAAAAAACAAAATAATGTTCTTCTAATAGAATGGTTACCTAGGACATGTACATGACACGGTCCGAAGGGTTTTGTTAATTAAAAGGATGCTAAAAGGGCATGCAAACTTCAATGGTTGAAGTAAGCATAACAGAGTTGGAATCTTCGCCATGATGAAAATGTTAAAAGAGTTTAATTTCATCGGAGATGATGAAGATGCTTGCATTTGTAAGAAATTAACTAGGAGCGCTGAGACATATTTCTAATATATTATGTAGAAGACATGGTGTTGATTGGAAATGATGTATCTTTTATTGACACGGGTTAGGAATTTCATTAAAATTAGATTTTTATGAAAGACTTGGGCAAAACCGGAATATTTAGCATTTGGCCTCCAGTAGTTTTCTATGGAACCATACCACTATGGTCATCTATATGATTAGATCGTGCCCCTTACTAGACTTTCCTGAACCATCCATTTGATCCCCACGGTCATGACACCACTTTCAAAACAAAAGTTGGCGAAATCCAATGCGGAACCAAGCAATAAGAGAAATGTCTATATGGATAGATTGAAACGCTAATATGGTTATGCCAGACGTACATATATGAGATATTGAATGAGTTTAATATGGAAACAACAAGAAAGGTTCTTGCCGCATGGGAAGGATTGAATCAATATTCAAGTGTATCGACACTTGGTGAGTGAAATCACATGAATATTTTGATCAATAATACCGTGATATGTACATATCCAGATAGGTGCTATGCTCTAAATGTTATGTGCATATACTAGAATGATTCATAAGATGATCATTGAACAATAGTAAGGATATTCTTATGATCTTTGTAAGAACTAAGAATATATTTATGTAGAGGTGACAAATAGTTAGAAATAATTCATTGCAAAGTGTTACATTGATACTAGTTTGTCACAAGATAAAAATTAAATTTATCTCAATTTAAACTATGGGTGGCACAATGTAAAGGAAAGGAGGTTCCATGATGGATTTGGATGAGTTCCAAAGTTGATACATTGTGACGGATACTACAACAAAAGTCTAAGTATATGACTGCTATAGTAGCAGCAAAGGAGGGAATTTGGTTAAGTAGTTTGTTATCAAACTAGGTGTGGTTCATAGTGGGCTAATACTATGAATATATATTGTACGACAATACTATCAACATGTTTTAACCCAAAGGAACTAAAGGTCTCACTAAAGGACTAAATATATACAATGTCATCTCATTAGAGAATGAGTGATGTGTAGAGACGCAAAGACATGCAAATACACGCAAACCTAAAAAAATTAGATTCGGAGATTATGTTAACCACTAGAAAATGCGTATATACAACACCAGAAAGCCATAGGTGTTGAATGCGCAAGTTTATATACTAGATTATTGACTCTAGTGCAAGTGGGATACTAAAGGGAATATGCCCGAGAGGTAATAATAAAGTGGTTATTATATTATTCCTTATTTATGATAAATGCTTATTTTGCATGCTATAATTGTATTAATTGGACACGTTAATACATGTGTGTTTAATAAACTTATAAAAGGTTCCTAGTTATGCCTTGCTTATAAACTAGCTCGTTCATTAACAAGATGATCAAGGTTTCCTGATCATGGACATTGGATGTTGTTCATAACGAGGTCACAACATTGGTTGAATGGTGTATTTAACATTCATCCGAAGTATAGCATTACGATCAAATTCATTATGTTTATATTGCTATAACATCATATGAAGTAATCCTAGTCCTTATACCATGAGATCATGTCAATCACTAACACTAGAAGAGTATCTTGATAACATCAAATGTCACATCGTGACAAGGTGATTATAAAGGTGGGTTCAGTTCTACGAAGGTGTTATGTAGAGGCCCATGGATCAAGAGTGGGATTTGTCCATCCCGATGACAGATAGATATACTCAGGTCCCTCCCGGTGATATCACATTGAGATAGCTTGCAAGCAAGCGATGTGATCACTAGAATGTTATATCACGGCAATGAGAAAAGAGTGCATGTCGGTAACGAGATCAAACTAGGTATTGACATACGATGATCGAATCTCGGACATGTAATATATCACGAGACAAAGGGATTTATTTATGATGTTAAAGGTTCACACAGTCACTAGAGTCATTGTTGAATGTGTGGGATTCAGTACGAATCTCCAGGTCCCACTGCTGATTACTGATCGGAGAGGGGTCTCGATCTTGTCTGCATTATTCACGAACCATAGGGTGACACACTTAAGGGATACGACACCATTTGGAGCAAATATGTTTTAGATAAATATTTAAGAAAGCGCTAGAATCATGTCGATGGAAACCAGAATTGTTTTGGGTGAAATTGTAGAAACTGGTTCTGCATGTGATATTGAAATGTTGCAGGGGTTTTTATGTGGATGTTTGTTAATAAGTAATTAACAAAATTATGAATAAAATAAATAAAAGAGTTTTATTAAATGAGAGTTTGCATTAAATTTGCTGGAAATTTAATGGAGGTGAGTGGAACTTTTAGTGGGAGGCTAATTATGTGAGTGGGAGCTCCACCCACATGAATGTGGAAGAGGTGGGGGCACCTCCATTGGCTGCCGTCCATGGTGAGGGGCTGCCCCCTCTCCCCATAAAAAGCCCCCCCCCCCTCCCTCCTCTCATCTCACACCTCCTCGTGAAGGATCTCTCTCCCCCTCTAGAAATTATTCCCCATGGTCTCGGATTAGCGAGATGCATGTTCCCGGTGGCTTTATCTGGAAAGGAGTTCCTGCTTCTACTGTATCGCTGGAGCAAGGATGCGGAGGTTGTCGGGGTACCGGACGTGTGTGCGATCACAGATGCATCGCTTCTTTGTGGTGATGGACTTGCTGGTGCTAGACCTGCTGGTGCTGGACTTGCTGGACTTCATCACGATCTTGAGATCGGCAAGTGTACGACTACATCATCTATGAGTTCAAACTCGTTAACAACGCTTTGTCTCTCTTCAAGGGTATGTTCTCTCTGGATGTATATACAGTTGTTGCTTGTATCTAGTAGATAGATCTTGGTGCTTAGTAGTTCCCATCGTAGGAAATTTTTGTTTACTATGTTGCGAACCCAACACAAAGACCAAAAGGCATCCAACGATAGGCATATAAACCGTAAGGACAGATAAGTGTAGTTTTAAGTTGGTCATCAGGGTTAACAGGAATTTGAGAAAAAACAGAATAACCGTCTAAGTAACAAAAATGAGAGTGCATAGCTAGCCTTTCTAAAGTTTGATCTATAAACGGCAAAGGATAATGATTCGTTCTAGTTTCCTTATTAAGTTTTCTATAGTCAATACACATCCTGTGACCAACAATGGTTCTAGTAGGTATCATCTCATTATGATCATTTTCAACAACGGTAAATCCACCTTTTAAGGAACACAATGAACATGACCCATTCACTTTCTTCCAAATGAAAGATGATCCCTGCATCTAACAAACGTATTATTTCCTTCCTTACCTCTTCTTTCATGTAAGTTTTGAGTCAACTCTGCAAGTCGGCGACTGGTTGGGCTCCTTCTTCCATAAATATTCTATATGTGGCTGATGACCCACAAGTATAGGGGGTGTATCACAGTATTTTCGATAAGTAAGAGTGTCGAACCCAACGAGGAGCAGAAGGTGTTGGCTAGTGGTATGGATAAGGAATTCTCTGCAAATACTTAGCAAACAGATTTTTAGGGGTTTTTTATATAGCAAGTAAACAAAGTACGAGTAAATAAAAGACAGTAGGAATAAATGCAGCAAGTGCCCCAATCCTTTATGCAGCAAAGGACAAGTTGGTTGTATTACTTAAGATGACCAAACGTTCTCGAGGACCACCTGCTGGCGTGGCCTAGGGCTGCCCGCGCCAGGGGGTGGTGTGGGCCCCCTGTGGCCCATCTCCACTCCCTCTTCTGGCATCCTTAGTCTTCTGGAAAAATAGGATTCTCCGTATATTTTCTCGGATTTTCTGATCTTCACGAATTTTGCCTCCAAACAGCACATTTTCCATCAGAATCCTGACTGCAGCGGTCCATGCTCCAAAAGTCATCGACCATGCAAAAATAGATGAAATAACATAAGTATCACCTCTCAATACGAAATATATCAATGAATAATAGTGAATTAAGACATAGAATAGTGATGCAAAATGGACGTATCAACTCCCCCCAAGCTTAGACTTTGCTTGTCCTCAAGCGAAACTGAGCTCAATAAACATGGCCTCATGTATATGGAGTGAAGAGTCGATAAAAGAATACGGACAAGAAGCATCACATTCATCAAATACATAGATCATAATAGAAGACAACTCACTATTATATAACTCAACTTGTAATAAGTAAAGGAAACACAATAAAGATACATAAAGTGAATCATAATTGGTAATGGCAAACTTAGCTCTTGGTCGAAGAATAGTTGATAATTTGCTGGAGTTCACAAATAGCTAGTTTTTCAATGATAGCTTTCAAAGTAGTAAACATCAAGATAAGAGCAATGTGCAGAACAAGGAACATAATAAACATGAATGAATAAATCATCATATGAATGAATGAAATACATCAACTCAAAATTCTTGCTGAGGTAGAAGGGAATAGGTTTACTGACTCAACTACAAAGTAAGAGAAAGGCCCTGCAAAGAGGGAAGCAGGGATTGCAAGTCTCATAAAGAGCTCCCAAAAATTATGATACTTACTAGCTTTCAGCTCTCATTGCCCCTATCATAGGCATCTTTTGGTGGTTAAGGTAAAAGTGACACAACTAAGAGGACATGCTTGACAAGTTATAAGTTGAAATCTCATGCCCCTTACTTATGAGTACCGATCCTCATGCTACTCAACTTCAGTCATGAGCAAGCTCTTGTTATTGTAAATACATGCGTATCATTGAGAACCGCCAACGGGGTACCCCTTGCACATGACACGGGAGCTATCCCATAATCAAAATGACAAGGCAAGCAGACAGTGAGCATCTCAGCAATCTTTTTATTTGCTATTTGCATAGGTTTTTATTGAGGATGCTTCATAGAATGCTCACTATAGTTATGCTGCAAGTTTCCACCATAATTAGGCATGGCTTAGGCTAGTGGCACAGGCGTTTCTCTAACACACATATAAACTCCATGATCTTACAAGTTCCACTTTTATTTCACACCGCCGGGATCCATAAGCAAAAGAACATGATATCAACTAGGTACAAAGTACCAAATGAAGTGTTGAAAGTGGTCCCCATGATACATGGTTCGGCTAACTTCAACTCATAAAGCGCAAGCATATACGCAACAAATAAGGACCCAATGGTTCAAGTTTATTAAATGCAAGAAAGTAAAGTGTGCCATCAAGTTCGTGAGAGCTTTAATCACTAATTTTCACATAACAAGTTTAAATTTGGGAGGTAGATAAAACACGAATTTACTTGGAATAGCAATAATACTACTAGGTAGGTATGGTGGACACAAATGGCAAAGGTTTTGGTTTAAAGGAGGTGGATGCACGAGAAGAATACCCTCTCAGTACAGGTTTTTGGCTAGCAAGGCTAGGTAGCAAGTATAAGAGTTGAAGGAAACAACCAAACATACAAGTGATAAAGACAAACATGCAATCTTCCTTGGAAGCACAAAAGATCTTAACTAGAGAATACTAGACTTATGAGCAAATCAAGAAAGAAAGATGATGAAATAATTTTTCTTTAAAGGTACTTTTATCTTTTTCATTCAACTCTCAAAAATAGTGTTGCTACTGATCGAGCCAGGTTTTCCAAAACCAACTAAATTAACTCAATGATCCCAAAGTGATACCAATACTAATAACAAGATCAATCATATAACCATGAATTGAAAACTAATATAAGCTATGCAAAAGAGTGAATGATTAGAACTTCTCATTAATATTCCATAACGGTAACTCACACCAAGGGATACATATCTAACGAGAGAGGGGACACTTCCATAATGCAAATCATCCTACATAATAACTCCTCTATTCATGATATGACTCTACTAATAAGGTAAAAAGATAGAAGATAGTGATATGATACCACGGCACTCCCCCAAGCTTGGAACAAACCAAGGGGATGCCAAACCTGATGACGAATTACTCCTTTGGTGGTGGTGGTATCCTCTCATCTTCGTCCGTCTTCCAAGGTAAAGGCTTCCCATCAACAAAGGACATCGTGGTTTCCAACATCCTGAAACTTGCAGCAGCACTTATGAGTTTAAATCTAGCCTCATACTCACAGTTTTGATTTTGAACGTCATAGAACTATGCTTGCAGTTCATTAGTTGTTTGGCGGAGTGAGAGGACTTCGTTTTTGAGTTCAGTTGTCTCCTTTTGGTGCTCGGTGATGAGTTCGGAACAAATCTTATGGATGATATCCACTTCGCGCTCCGCCATCTTCTTGTACCTAAAGACTTCTTGTTCCAATGCTTCCATCCTGTCCTCCAGACTTCCTTCACCTGTAGGGCCTTGAACCTCTATAATCTGAACCTCCCCACCTTCGAGCAATAACTCCTTGGGATGAATCTTCAATTCTCTCATGTATGGGTTGATGATATCTTCCAAGGAATCTTCCTTAACTGATCCAGTGGAAGACATTGAGGCTACAAATCTGAGATTTTACTTGGCAGAAACAGATCGAAACAAAAACACGACGAAAACACGATATACGGATCTCGGGGGATCTAGGGGGTTATATATTACGAAGTTTCATAACAAAAGGAAGGTACTGGGTGAAAACGGGTCGGAGGCGGAGTCTGGGGTGGCCTCACCACCTGGTGGCGTGACCAGGGGTGGGCATGCGCCACATGGTGGTGTGGGATACCACGGCTCCGGTTCCGTCCCTTTTTCGCTTCGTAACTTTCCTTATCGACTGAAAACTGCAAAAATATAGTTGGATTGTATTTTCGCGGAACTTTTCTTACCAGAACTGTTACCTATTTGAAAACAGACTCTGCAGGTCTCTGAATTTAGTATCTAGTAAATTCTTCCGGAGTCATCTCTTGAATATCAACGATATCTTCATCTTCATACACTTATTACTTGAGTCATAAAACCCTTCTCTTCCTTATTACACCATTATCTCCACTTCCTGGAAATTTCTTTCACACAAAACTTCACACAGTTCTCATTAGCAACATTAGTATAAGTGAAGTGATAAAACCTTTTGAGTCCAACTTCAACTGAAAACCACCAAAACATAAGCTACTGTGGCAACTCCTTCCAAAAACCCAAAAAGAATTCAAAAAGGAAATCGAATAAAGAAGCAAATGTAAGAGTGGCAAAATCTGTCAAAACAGACCAGCAGGTAAAGATCAATTTTTTCGAAAATCTTACGTTGCTCAAATCAAAAAGTGCAAAACTAACGAAAGTTAAATAACAACCTGGATCAGAAGCACAAACAATTACAGCTCAATCCGACAGACAGAGGTCTCTCACGAATTTTTACGGTGAAGCTCAAAAATCTGTTTCGGGACAACAACCTCCCGAAATCTTACTTCTCTCTCATTAGAGGTTGATCTTGACAAAAAAACCAAACAAAACGGATAAGGAGCGGTTATTACCGAATTAATAACTTCCAAGACTCAAAGAAACAAAAACAAACTAAAAGCAAAAACAAATTGGGTTGTCTCCCATAAAGCTCTTTCTTTATGGCCATTAAGATGGGCATGATAATTTTGAAGAAGCTCTCATAGGGATATGAATTGAAGTGAAAGAGATCTTTAAGAAGAAAAAACACACACACATTTAAGTCTAACCCACTTCCTATGCAAGGGAATTTTGTAAACAAACAAGTTATTGAAACCAGAGGCAACTTGCATAAGAAGGGAAAAGAAGTGCAACATAAAAACTTTCAGCATAAAACGAGGAAACTTGATATTATTGAGATGCATACGAACACTTTTCCCTCTCTCATAGTAGCTTTCAGTATCATGCATAAACTTAACAATATAGCTATCACAAGGACCATCATATCAATGATCACTTATTCTAATAGAAAACACGGGAATACTAGCTCTCATAACACTACTTTGTGAAACAATATTAGAGGTATCCTTACAAAGGATAGGGTGTCCCTCTTTTTCATATTTAGTAACAAATCTTTCACATTTGCTATTATAGGTTCATCAACCATTTGTTTATCAGGTTCAGCAGCTTTTCTTGTACTTTCATTAACCTTACTAGTTATCATAGAATGTTCCTTAATCCTAACCGGCAAAGGCATTTTCTCAATATAAGGTCCAGGTAAAACATGATTAGTAGTATAAACTTCAGTATTTCTTGAAGGAACACTCTTAGAAATATCTTTATAAGGTTCATGATACTTATTCCACTTCTTTTTAGGCACTTCAATGTAGGAAGCAAAAGCCTTATAATAAGAAGCAATAGCTTGAGAGTCTAGACCATAAGCATTTTTCATATTTTGAAAGTTATCAATTCCCATAAAAGATTCAATGCATTCATAATCATAATTTATACTTGACTTTCTACCTTTGTCATTCTCCCAAGCTGCAGCATTGTCTTGAATACGGTCCAGAACATCCCATTTAGCTTCTTCTTCCATGCGAGTGAATGATCCAGCACAAGAAGCACCCAATAAATCGTTATCATGTAGAGGGAACCTTGCATAAAAGTTATTGATAATAATATTGTTGGGGAGCTCATGAATGGGACATTTGAGCATTAGTAACTTCAGTCTCCCCCAAGCTTGAGTTGTACTCTCTCCATCAAGAGGCCAAAAGTTGTATATTTGATTCCGATCTTTATGAATCTCACTAGGAGGATAAAACTTTGAATAAAAGAGAGGTACTATTTCCTCCCATTCCAGAGCTTGACCAATCTTTAGCAGCTTATACCATTCCTCAGCTCTTCCTTTCAATGATAATGAGAATAACTTCTTCTTAACTTGATCTGTAGTAATACCTGCACACTTGAACAACCCGCATAATTCGTGTATAAAGAGTAAATGATCACCGGGATGGACAGTTCCATCCCCAACATAGTAGTTATTGATGGCTCAATGCACGGCGCCCAGAAAAATGCTTGATGGCGGTGTTGATGTAGAGCTCGTTGGGAACCCCAAAAGGAAGGTACGATGAATACAGCAGCAAGTCTTCCCTCAGTTATGAAACCAAGGTTTAATCGAACCAGTAGGAGCAAGGAAACACCCCAAAGGTGTTACTAGCTGAGCTTTGGCAGGGCGCACTACCGGTGCTAGTAGCAACGTGGAGACCTGCACAACACAACCACAGAACTTTGTCCCCAACTTGCGATGAGGTTGTCAATCTCACCGTGTTTTGCGGAAAACAAAGGATTAAACGTATCGAATGGAAAGAAGTAAAAGTTTGCAGAAAGTAAATACAAAGCAGTAAAAGATTGTAGATTGTATGTAAAGAAAAAGGACCGGGATCCATAGTTCACTAGAGGTGTCTCTCCTTAGATAGATAACATGCTGGGTGAACAAATTACAGCGGGGCAATTGACAAACACCGAGAAAGCAATACATGCATATACTAATCATCTTGACTCCTCTGATACTTGATTGGGCATTACAACATAATACATAGACCGCCACCCAACTGCATCTATGACTAATAATCCACCTTCAGGTTCTCATCCGAACCCCCTCTAGTATTAAGTTGCAAGCAACAGATTATTGCTTTACGAACTGCGTGTAAACTAAACAATACGATTGTTCTATGAACAAAGGATTGTTGTTTTCTCCCTAGTAGCAACAACACATCTAGTACCTTAGAGATTTCTGTCACTTCCCCAGATTACGAGAGGCATGAACCCACTATCGAGCATAAATACTAACTCTTGGAGTTGCTAGCATCTACTTGGCCAAGATAGCTACTAACAATGGAAAGCATGCAAGATCACAAATAACAAAGACATGATAGAATCAATAATCAATCTGAAATAGCATCTCAATATCCATCGGATCCCCGCAAACACAACATGTAGAATTACAAATAGATGATCTTGATCATGAACGGAGCTCACAAGATCTAGACATGAAAGCACAAAGGAGGAGAACCAGCCATCTAGCTACTACATGAATCCGTAGTCCAAGGATGAACTACTCACGCATCACACCGGAGGCATGCATGGTGATGAAGAAGGCCTCCAGGGTGAATTCCTCTCTCCGGCAGGGTGCCGGGAAGAGCTTCAGATCCCTCCCAATCTAGGGATGGAGATGACGGCGGCTACAGACTCTTTCTTGGATTTTTCATCGGGCACTTAGGGTTTTCGTCCCGAGGGCAATATATAGGTGGAAGGAGAGGCCGAGGGGGTGCCGGGAGCGGCCACACCACCCCCTGGCGCGGGCCAGGCTTGGCCGCACGGCCAGGTGGTGTGGTGGCCCCCTAGCCCCTCTCTGTCTCGTATTCTGGCACTTGCTGTCTTCCGGAAAAATAGGCACTTTGGCTTTTGTCCCGTCCAATTCCAAGAATATTCATTTTCTGACTTTCCTGGAACCAAAAACAGTAGAAAACAGGCAGCTGGCACTGTGTCTCTTGTTAATAGGTTAGTCCAAGAAATCATATGAAAATTACACCAAAGTTGGAACGAAACACAAGAAAGTGGATAAAACCAAGCATGGAACATCAAAAATTATAGATACATTTGCAATGTATCAGTTATCCATAACACGATCAATAATTCTTGTAGGTATTTTGAAAACATCATTCTCAGCAGGTGGTGGCTTATCTACTACCTTAGAAGTGGTAGTAGCATTACCAAATAAGAAACTCAGTGAATTATCCATAACGAAAATAAAGCAACTAACAGAAGTAAACAATACTCACATTAGAAGTTTCCTTTACCCGTTCCACTCTCCAATAGCGCTTCACTCCCCGGCAACGGCGCCAGAAAATAGTCTCGATGACCCACAAGTATAGGGGGTGTATCGCAGTATTTTCAATAAGTAAGAGTGTCGAACCCAACGAGGAGCAGAAGGTGCTGGCTAGTGGTATGGATGAGGAATTCTCTGCAAATACTTAGCAAATGGATTTTTAGGTGTTTTTATATAGCAAGTAAACAAAGTACGAGTAAATAAAAGACAGTAGGAATAAATGCAGCAAGTGTCCCAATCCTTTATGCAGCAAAGGACAAGCCGGTTGTATTACTTAAGATGACCAAACATTCTCGAGGACACATGGGAAGACTGTCAAGTGCTTTCGCTTCATATAGTTGATTAATCTTCTTTAGCTTGCTAAGTGTTGTGTGGGTGAACCTGTGCTAATGTACCGCCCCATCCAAGACTATACATACTTGTGATTATACCCCTTGCAAACATCCGTAAGTATAAGAAAGTAATTAAGGTAGAAACCTAACCACAGCTTTAAACTCTAAGACCCTTACGTCCCGTGTGCAATGGTTTCCTAATGGGGGTTCAGGTTTCTGTCACTTCGGCAACCCCTACGATTAGTAGCCAAATACGCAATACATTCCCCTAGGCCCATATAGGTGAAGTGTCATGTAGTCGACATTCACATGACACCACTAGAAGAAGTACACCACAACTTAAATAACAATCTATTGAATCTTTCTCAACATAACTCCACTACTAACAACAAGCCTTCTCCCATGTCCTCAAGAACAAAACGAACTACTCACAAGACATCATATGGATCATGATCAGAGATGGAATAATGATGTATAACAATCTGAACATAAACAATAATTCAATGGTTCACTCAATAGCATCAACTACAAAGAGTAATCAACACCGGGCAAGTTTCCCCTATGAACTATGCAAGATTCAATGCAATTGTTACAGCAATATGGAGATGGTGATGAGGGTGCTGATGGTGATGATGGTGGTGATGATGATGATCTCGATGAAGTCCAGCTTGATGGTGGTGTTTATGGCAACGATCTCCCCTCTCCGGGAAGGAATTCCCCCGGCAGAAATCTATTTGCCGAAGAGATCTTTATTTCTCGGTGTTTTCCACCCTACAGAAGCGGCGGAATCTTTCTGTGGTCGCTCCCCGAGTCTTAGGGTTTCGGGAGGATGATATATGCCAGAGGGGAGAGGCTGGAGTGGGCCAGGGTCGGCACACCACCTCCTGGCGCGGCCTAGGGCTGCCCACGCCATGGGGTGGTGTGGGCCCCCTGTGGCCCATCTCCACTCCGTCTTTTGGCATCCTTAGTCTTCTGGAAAAATAGGATTTTCCATATATTTTCCCAGATTTTCTGATCTTCGTGAATTTTGCCTCCAAACAGCACATTTTCCATCAGAATCCTGACTGCAGTGGTCCATGCTCCAAAAGTCATCAACCATGCAAAAATAGATGAAATAACATAAGTATCACCTCTCAATACGAAATATATCAATGAATAATAGTGAATTAAGACATAGAATAGTGATGCAAAATGGACGTATCAGTGGCTATCGAGGGACTAATCCCCTTCAAGTTACTCATCGAATACCCAAGAGCACTTTGATGCATCCGAGATCCATCATTAAATTTTCCTCATCTTTCTCTACAAGGTTAGAACTTATAATAAAAGGGAAATTATTAGTTTCATCAAGAAACCTATATTTTAACTCCTTGTGTAAAGTTTTGAGAGTAGGAGGTAGTGGTGCCTCATCGCCTTTTCTTATAGGTTCTTCATATTTTTTGATTTATCTCGGGGTCCACCTCGGGTGTGGAGTCAAGATAATCGTCTATTTATAATTTCTCTACATCTTGAAAAATATTATCATTGTTGATTGAACTCCTTGTTAAATCATCATCAGGAGTCTCAATGACTACTGAAGCTAGATTAATGATATTACCATCCTCTTCTTGTTCATACTCATAATCATCTAAATCTTCGATAGCGGACTTATGGTCAAATTTATAGAAGTTAATTCATTTTCTCTTCACCAAACTTGTGAGACACAATTTGTCTCTTGCAATCAATGTTTGCTCCTGTAGTGTTTAAGAAGGTTCTTCCAAAAATAACAGGATAATAAACATTAGTAGGCATATCAATAAGCACAAAATTGATGGGATATTTATAAGGTCCAACATAAATTGGAACATCTCTAATTATTCCCATAGGAACTCTAAGTGTCTTATCTGCAAGCATTATAGTCATATCAGTATCCTCTAATTCAGTTGGGGTTGGTTCTTTTTGGATTTTTAAATAAAAATTAAAGGGGATTACGTTAACAAAAATTCCCATATCGCAGAGGCCATAATAAGAAGTTCTGTCAAAAGTACGGGGAAGAATAGGCTTACCAACTTCTTTAGCTTTTACCTTCCCTTCAACAAATTGTCAAGCTTCGGTATCCATCTCTATCATGTTGCAATGTGCAAACATGGTTAGGATATCCTCCTTCGTTGGTTCCCCGGTCTCCTATATACTTACTTCTTCAGTTTTTCTTGTTTGTGCCTCCTCTTCCAGTGTCTTGAGGAATAGCCTTTCCTCTTCGCTTTGATCTTTGAGCTACTAAGCCATCATATGTTTTCTTGCCGTCCTTGGAAAAAGAAGGGGTTCAACATATGTGGGTGTTTCCCTTAATGGCTCCACATGGGCTGCAATTATTGGATCAACTTCTTCAACTGGCTCAGGTGGAGGAGTATAATGGAGCCAATCTTTCTTAGGAGCCTCAATATGTTCGGTAAAAGACTAAAGGATTTGCAAAATAATATCAGCATCAAGTTGAATTTCATCAACAGTTTCTTTTACTTTACCGGATTCTTTATAAGCATTGAGACAATCATATTCAATTTTGATACCTCATTCGACGCCTAAATCAAATCAACATGTTTCTCTATTATGACGAATTTGTTCTAGGAGTTCCAAAACTTTAGTTATAGTTAACTCCATAAAGGAGCCTCCGGAATTTGTGTCAAGCTCATGTTTAATTTCTTGATTAAGTCCCCCATAGAAAATATGTAAAACATACCATTCAGGCAAATCATGATGAGGACATTTAGTAAGAAGGGACTTATACCTTTTGAAGGCCCTTACCAAGCCTCCACCTCGGCGGTTCTTGAAATTTGTCATTGCCCTTCTTGCTTCAGTAGTTTTTACCTTAGGAAAGAATCAAAATACGAATTCTCCTTTGAGTTTTTCCCAGGTATCTATTTTCTCTGCAGGGCAAATTCTATACCAAGCTAAAGCGGTGTTGGTTAGAGACTGGCTAAACAATTTAAATTTCAATTCATCATCAGAATAGCCTCTCAATTTAAGTGTCCAACATAATTTGGTAAAATGCATTAAATGAGTGTAAGGGTCCTCATCGGGATCACCTCCCGCTGAAGTTTTTTCTTTGATAGTAGCGATAAAGCGAGGGTTAACCTCATATTCTAGTTCGCTGTCACTCGGGAATTATTCAACGAGTCCTCTATTGAACTTCTTGAGGTATTTAGTTGCATCGAGCTGATTCATCAGTCCGAGTGCGATCATGGTGCTTATTTGAAACTAGTAAACAACTTTAGTAAAACAATTAGTGAAATTAGCAATTAAGAGCAAAGACCAAAAGCGCTTATCTCCCTGGCAACGGCGCCAGAAAATAGCTTGATGACTGCAAGTGCACAGATCAATTGTAGCTAGTTTCGAAGTAAAAGTATCAAACCCACAAAGAGCTATTTGGTTTAGGTCTTTATGCCCCTCATCACTTTCCACCAAAGGATACTTGTAAGATGCCTTTCACTCAATTAGAAGGTGTTTGAAAGGTTTTTGGTTGTGTGTAGAAAAGTAATTAAAATGAGTAAAAGAAAGCAAGTAACAATGTTGTGTGAAAATGTGGTTGCCTTAATAGGGCTAAAACATTCTCAAGGATGTAGGATACACCACTAGCATGATATTATTATTAATAATTAAGATAACATACTTGTTGTGTCATGATATGTGTGGAGAGAGCTCCATAATAAGATGTTCACTCCAAGGCTCGTAGGAAGCCACTTTGTTGATCCAAGAGTGAGGTCACCTCTAAATAACCACTGTGATGTCTGAGAGAAATCAGCCATACAAACCACCGCAATTAAGGGTTTCCTCGTGGATATTGTAATTAGCTTAGGGAGTTCCTCTTTATCCTCCTTTGACTGGTTTGGTTACAAGCCGGCGCCAATTTGTCACTAAGCTATTCCGAGCATGCTCCATGACACGTCCAAAGGATTTCTCCCTCCCTTTAGTCCTGAAGGCAAATGATATGTAGCTGACTACACATACCATCTAAAGAGAGAGATCAAACACAAATCATAAATCTATCATAGACCGGCCAGTCATAAGGACACAAGAATAGATCATCTTTATTGCAAGTTCATAATGGTGCTAGGGTTTCTCCATCTCCCCAAGAACAAGGGAACTATTCCCACATGGAAGCAATCAACGGCATCATCATAATCAAATGGATGGATAAAAGTATGGGGATAAATCTAGTGCAAACCACAATTGAATCTGGAATTACAACAAGATCTAATAGATGAGAGATGGGGGTGATGACAGTGATGAGGATGCAACGGTTGATGGTGAAAGGGATGATGCGATGTCCTCCAATGATCCGTGTGGCAGTAGGGATTTTCCCTCCACCAAGTTCCTTTTTAGATCCCTTTCAGATGTGGTTTTTCATGGTTTCTGGTGGCTGTGAATGTCGGATCTCCTTGCCGTCTTCACCAGGAGAACGTATTTGATAAGGTGGACGCAATGTCGCATGGTACGGGTGGATGGTACGGGCAGGCTCCGCCCATATCACTGGACGTTATCATGACTGATGGTTTCCTCTCGCTTGGTAATCTCCTAGGAGTGAAGGTAAATCAATAAAATAACTTTTATCACATAAAAATGTCATATTATAATATAATATGACAGTTCCAACTAATATGTTCATAATAGACTTAGTAGTTTGGGATCCTGTTAAAACGAAGGCAAAAACGTGCGCGCAAGCGCAGTGAAATACCAAAATTCCTATTTTATTTATGCAAAACAAAAGGTAAATATGCTTCAATTTTGAACTCATCAATCATCCATGTGGCTTGCTCGATCTTTCGATCTTCCCATGTTCCGAGGCCATTTCTTTACATGCTAGGCTTGCCAATTCAACCTAAGTGTATTTACTGTGCATACATGGCTTACACCCACCATATGAGAATGTTGAGATGTCTAGCACCCGATCATCACATCCTACTTCATAACAGCAAACTTTCTTGGTGGTGCACACTTTAGGGAGAACACTAAAGGTGGTATTATTTAGGGATCATCCGGTTTTACTACCGTCGCGTATCTAATACAACCAAGCAAAACAAGATGCACAAAATAACATCACATGCAATTTTATAACTGTGATATGACATGATCCTTCTTGTCATGCGGTATGATCACCATCACACGCCACCAGTATGACACCATTTGTGTGGTAGTACCAGCTGGTCGTTCTACATGAAGTCCAGAAGGACATGACCACATCACATTACTAGTCCCTCTCTGCAACATCAAACTCCTACTTTATTAGTTATAGATTTTACGTGGTTGTTAGGGCTTTCGAGATAGAACCATTCATACCTACGATTATCAACCACAACATTGATCTAGTAGTTGTCTTATTACTCCCCTCATGGAGCCTTTCATTGCAAATTCCATATTAACTATTGTGAGAGAGATAGACACCCACTGGTCACTTATACGGTACAAGCCGTATGTCGAGCTTGGAACCAGTCTCGCGTAGGATTACACGTAAGGTCGGTATGGGCCGCTTCATCTTACAATACCGCAATATGAACAAGTACACGTGGGAAGGTGACAACTATGCGATCAACACCCCACATTCAACACGTGGTCTACCTGTACTAGCATAACTACGCATAGATCGGCTCTGATACCACTGAAGGGATCTGCAATAGAAAAAAAATTATACGGTAGAACAACCCAAATGCCCAGATCTATCTACGAGTTAATACAGTAACGGGAACAGAGATTCAGTTACATACCCTTATAGAACAAACGCGGTTAACGTCCGATGGGGAATGTGGATGAAGTAGTCGTACTCGTAGCCGACCTCAATGTCATGAAGCTCCTCGCTCGTCATATCCTAGTCCTTGCATGATAGCCCAACACCACAAGTGGTAGCGCAACCCAAGGTATTGCACACGTACGGTGTGCGACGACGACTCTCATTCTCCCTGATCCAGCCAGGATGCGGAAGTAGACCCTCTGAAACTGGGATCCAGCAGCGCGATGGTGTGTCGGGGCTGTCCACTCCCTCGTGCGCAGTTCTTCGTGGAACCGCACTTGTGACGACCGAGAAAGATCAAGGAAATTTTCCTAAGAAAATAGTCCTTAGAAAATCCCCTTTTATTTTTTGTGTGTATTTTTCCCACCAATATAGACCCCTTTATATAGGCGAAAAAGTTTTACTCCCACCCCTAAAGTCCCGGGGTGGGTCTAAAGGAAAAGGAGAGGAGGAGGGGGAAACCGGCGGTCGAGTGGGCCACCCGCACGCTAGCCTAGCTCGTGGCCTATGCAGTAGAGGCAGTGCAGCCAGGTGGGCCTTGCCCCCACGGTCCGCCGGCCTCGCCCGCCCGTGCTGTGTGCTGCGTGATGCCGCCCGCAATGGGCCAGCCCACCAGCCGATGCGACGGTGCGCAACAGTGTGCTTCCTGCGCGTGAGCTAGTTCTCGCTCGCCCGAGCTCGCCCGCGTGGGCCAAGCCGAGGCCTATTGGCGGCGGCTTTGCTACCTTTTGGGGTGGCCTCCCTCTTGGACCGATTCCCTTTGGGAATTCGGCCCATTAGTGGAGGTTGCTTCTTAATACTAATTTTAATATTAATTTAGTATATGTTAATTCACAATTAATATATATATATGTGTGTATTTAAATCCCTATTAATCTAAAACACCTTTCGACTTATTCCTTCTTCCAAACAATTTCAGATCCTCTTCGGAACCTTTCTGGCAATGTCTTATCAGAATGATTCCGATTCTCTTCTTTCTTATCTATGATGATCCCTTCGTTTCCATAGCGATCTTAGAACATCGTTGGACCCTTAAGTATGTTATCCTATGGTTCGCTAATGGCACATACATGATCTAATTAATGATCAATAGCAGTACCGGGATGTCCATAATGACCCCCACGCATTCCACAAAACTAAGTCGTGTTCAAACCATGAACTCTTTATCCTATCCTTTTGTTTCTTCATACATGACTTGTTCGAGATTTGATCTTTGGTATCACTATACCTATCTCGTTACCGACAAGTACACTTAACTCGTTATCAGGATATCGTATCCCTTGATCTAGTCAATGGTTGCAACCTATTGGATATAGTCTCACCAAGTGGGCCCAGTGTATCTCCCATCACGCGGGTGAACAAATCCCGATCTTTGATACATAGGACTCAATTTTTCCTCTAGAATACCCAATGCATACTTTTATAGCCACCCAGTTACGAACATGATGGTTGGTGTGATCAAAGCAGCCGCGGGAGACAGTGATTAATATGATCTCACGGTCTAAGGAGAAGGTCACTTAATTTCTAACTATTGCAATGATAAACACGTGACTTGATCACAATGCAATACTTAAGTGGGTAATTTCCATCACATCTTTCTCTAATGATATGACTCTGTTGTCAACTGCTATAAATGCTCCATGATCAGAAAACCTTGATCATCGGTTTCTCAACGAACTAGTTGAATAGAGGCTACTAGGGACCTGGTTTGTTTACATACCACACATGTATCAATGTTTTCTTTTGATACATTTATAGCACAGTATGAAACTATTATGACCTAATTCAAGATATGATAATAAACCTATTTATTATTTGCCTCTAGGGCATATCTCCTTTAGATTTTAATATGATTCTTTTTTGCTAAATGCTTATATTTTAGTTCCCTATAAAACTAATAGTTATTTTGAACATAACTATATCCTTTTAATAGCTCTTTTGAACATAACTTTAATTATAAAAAATGATTTTTGAATGAATCTTATTGCATTATGCACCTTATATCTTTTATAAACGAGAGACATGATTTTGTAATACATATCGAATGTTTTGGATGAAGATAATACATGATTTCTTGTGCATGACATTTGGAATGTGAAGGGTGTTCATTGGAGTTCTTTGTCATGTAGATTGTGAAGTATGGAAGCCATGTGATTGTAAAAAGTGAGTGAACATACATCATTATTAAGGCAAGGAGAACTTTCCATTGTCCATGTATTTCTTACTATGCAAGGGTAGAAGTAATTCCTTTGTATGACGATACAATATGAAACCCGGATAGGATAGTCACATGGATGTTCAACTTGTTTGCTGTGTGACCAATATTTGTGTTGGGGATGTTTGGGCTATGCTAATTAGAGACGTGGGTGAAAACCTCTGATATGACTTTGACTTAGTGGGACACTGAGAATGGTTTGGCAAAAGAAACTGAATGGACTGGGAGGAACGGAAGAGGTGATTTCTAGGATTGAGTTGCATGGTAAGGGCCACGACCTAACTTACTGACATGTTGAGCCGAATGATTGGATGAGGTGCATGGTAAGGGCCACATGCTGACTTACTGACATGTTGAGATTTGTGGGTTTGACAAGTAGCATGGTAGGGCATTGATCCTGACTTACTAATATGTTGAGCTTGGTCATTAAAGAGGAGCATTGTAGGGGCGATGGACCTGACTTATTAACATGTTGGGATTAGTGAAGTGAGGAGTGACATGGTAGGAGGCTTTGGGCTTGACCTCAAACTAGTATGCTAGTGGATAAAAAGATGTGGTTAACTATACCTTCTAGGATTGCTATATCCCCTTAGTGAAACTTGCCAATACATTCAAAGTATTGACCATCGTGGTTGCAACGTTTCATGTTGCAGGTTTTTCTGAAGATGAGTGAGGAACGATATTAGGGTCGCGAGTCTCCACTCAGCATGTTTTGCCGCATTTGAATAGAGCTCCTTATCATTGATTTGTCTTCCGCTGTTGAACTTTATTTGTGAGGAGCTACCTCTTCTGCTATGCAACTTGTACGAGACTATGTTATTATTTCTAGATCATACATTGTAATAGAATTATGATCTTTGTTTCGTGATATTTTATCCTGAACTGTGTGTGCTAGCGAGTTGATCCAGGGACTAGCACTAAATAGCACACTGACTTGGACCCCTACCAGGGCGGGAAACGGCGGGAAGATGTGCGGTCGAAGAGGAAATGACACGCTTCCTCAAACAGGGGTGCGGGCAGGAGAAAGCAACGAGAAACGATGGCGCGGGCGGCAAGAAGTGCGTCGGCAATCATTAACGGGTAGCTCGACCACCGGCTGGCGGATCACGAGCCCCACAAATGGGTTAGCCCATTGGATGCACTTGCACCGTCTTGACGGACAAAGGCCTCTACGCCTGTCCTCCCTGACCCACAAACAACTGTTCAGGGTGGGGGGCGGTGTTGGAGTTGCCCCTGTAGAATGACCTATACTGTATAATTTTCAAAGAAGTCTAACATTTATGTTCCTTTGTCCTAAACGTTACAAGTGGATTTTTCTGTAGGAATCCTCTTCTATGGAGTTCGGTAGTATCCAAATACCCATGCGTGAAAGTAGCAAGGCGGTGCTTTATCTAGTTAGCATGTCTTGTGTGAGCAAAAGACATCCTCCACAAACAATCGTGTGGTGGCCATTGGTCAGTCAATTATCTGTACTAGAGAATAGTCTTACCTAGATACTCGCTTCAAGCATATGGTTAGAATTTGAATAAGATGCTAGTAGTAACTGTGGATGCCCATTCTGCGAGTCGGAAGAAAACTGTGCGAGCTAGTAACTCTAACGAGGTCGTTTTCTTCGGAAGTTTCCAAAAGGCGTAAATGGAAGCACGAGTCCATGTCATCCACTCATGGCGAAAAGGCTTGGCCACAGGAGATCCACGTTTGACCGCAAAGGATATGGGGTATGATGTGTGATCGGCATTCTTCCAGGACGAACACCAACGCCCCACTGCTGGCTGCTGCTGTCCTGCAGGAAGCACCCATGACCCCATGCATATCCACAGTCCCTAGCTCCCCACCCCACATACACCTGCACTACACTGCTCATGGATCTAGATGGAGAATATTACCGTCAATTAGCGGCAGGGGCCTACGAATAAACAGTAATAATATCAACCTACCTAGTAAGTAAAACATACTGCTCACGCTCACTGGTACGCTTCTAGACAGTGCAGAGAATGTGCACTGTTCTGCCACTTAGTGTACCTACCTAGTTAAGTAGTTAGCGAAACAGTAGATTAAGGTAGTTGTGTGGCTGTGAAACCCCGTGTTAATTACTAGTTGGGCAATTCGCAGAAAGGAAATAGTGTTTGCCACTTGGACATGGACTGGTAGCTATATGCACATTCCGACGGACGCGTGAGAACGCGTGAGCCACACCGGCTAGCTAGAATGAACATATGTGGATGTAGTCAGGTCAATGCGTGCACATCATAGGTAAACATCGATTTTTCTGCGCTAAAGAGTGAATAGACTACTACGGTCCACATGCATTTGTAATAGTTATCGTAGGAAATAAGTATATACGTGTTTATTTTAAGATCTCTTCTGTAGCTAATCTCAATCGAAGCAAAGCAACTAGAATTTTAAGGGAAAACCAAAAGTGATATTGTTGTTAAAAATATATCTTTACTAGTAAATAAAACAGCTAAACATAGTACATCCAATAAAAATTGAAATAAACATGATCAATGAAGACACTTAACAAAACAAATTTAAGGATAATATAGTTTTTTTCAAAATGGATAATATAGTAAGTGTAGTTAAAATGGTCATGCCAAGGCTTCAAAGTCTCATGTCTTTTTTTACAGGTCAAAGTCTCATATCTAGCTCCGCCGGTAAAAATAATGAAAAATAAAACTAAATTTTGACGGGAAATTGAAATCAAATGGGAATGAGAATGATTAGTTAAAACATCAGGAATGCTCCATCAATATTATTTACAAATCAAGGAGTTTTATTACTCTCACAACATTCATTCAAAACATCATGTTCCTTGAATTTTCTTTTGTTGTTGGTCGTAAATTACTTGTGAGTTCTTCTCAAATTTTTGGTTTCTTCGTTATACCTTGTGTTTCATAATTTACAAAAAATAAGGATTTCAGTGATCTCTTTTCCTTTTCATAATTTACCTAGAAATTTGAAGATTATTCATCCTACTCTTAATTTTTTTGAACTTTTTCTATATATTTTATTAGTACTAGGTTCCACCTATACAATACCACGACCAGATTATCAATCATTATACAATATCTTAAGCCTGAGCAAAAGCGAGCCATCTGAGGCCATCTGTCCGCGTGCGCGTTTCGGACCGTCTGATTTTTACTCTGAGTCATCTCAACCGTGTAGTTTCAAGTGTTGATCAAAGTCTTACGAGCTGGTCCATTCCATCCCTGCCCTCACCCCCACCCCATCTCGATCTCGTTTCCCTCCACCCGAGCTCCCGAGTCCCGAGCTCCCACCTATCCTAGCCCCTCCTCCGTCTTTCCCAGCAACGTGCGTCGCCCCTCCGCTCCCGAGCTCTCCCACTCACCTCCGCTCCCTCTGTCCCCTCCACTCACGACGCCACTGCCTCTTGCCATCTCCCACATCCAGCGTCGGCCGTCTCGAACCTGCCCAGTACCGATTCAACATCGTTCCTGACCTCGCACACCCGTCCTCCGCCACACTTTGCCGGTGGTGAGTAAGATAAGGAGGAGGTGAGCGCGTGGGACGGCGGCGGTGAGAGGGAGAGGGGGTGGCGCGAGTAGAGGCTCCTATGCGGGACTGCGTGAAGATATCGCATCATCCTCATCGCTTTCACTGGAAAAATCAAAAACGGATGGCGAAAAAAAGGAATTGAAAAGGAGAAGGCCCCTTCGCTCCCGAACTCTCCCTCTGCCCCCTCCACTCACAAGGTCACCGCTTCCCATCCAGCGTCGGCCGTCTCTGCTACTCCATCTCAAACCTGCCCGGTACCGATTCAACATCGCCCCTGGCCTCGTGCACCCGTCCGCCGCCATGCTTTGCTAGTGGTGAAGAAGATAAGGAGGAGGCGAGCGCGTGGGACGTTTGGGATGAGAGAGAAGGGGCGGCGCGGGTAGAGACGCTCCTATGCGGGACTACGTGAATATGTCGCACCATCCTCATCGCTTTGACTGGAAAAATCAGGGAAGGATGGCGGAAAAAAAGAATTGAAAAGGAGAAGGCCCCTCCGCTCCCGAGCTCTCCCTCTCACATCCGCTCCCGATGCCTCCTCCACTCACAAGACCACCGCTTCCCGTCCAGTTCCTGCATCCAGCGTCGGCGGCCTCTGTTTTCCTGCCTCGAACCTGCCCAGTACCGATTCAACATCGCCCACAACCTCGCACACCCGTCTGTTGCCACGTTTTGCCGGTGGTGAGGAATATAATGAGGAGGTGAGCACGTGGGACGGTGGGAGTGAGAGAGAGGGGCGACGTGGGTAGAGACACTCCTATGCGGGACTAGGCGAAGATGTCGCAGCATCCTCACCGCTTTGACTAGAAAAATCAGGGACGGATGGTGGAAAAAAGAAATTGAAAAGGAGAAGGCTCACGAGGCATGCGATGACACAGTGCAGAGCGATTGGCCAGAATCCGGAATCTACAGTAACCGAACGGGAGAATCGCTGAATGGAAAACGTAGAGTGCTAATAGGGCGAGAAATGGTCGTGCCTTGCGAGAACTGGTCATGTTTCATGTCACTTTAATAATTAACATGTATGTATTCCCGAAACAAAGCAGAATAAGCTGGTTTTGGCCCCTCTTAGGCTCCGCAACTGAATTTTCTTTTAAATATATTAGCATATCTCGAGAATACATGAGAAGATTGTGTAAATTGATATATGTTCTACGTTGTTATAGAATTTCTACACGAGTTAACAAAAATTTCAGTGCCCTTGACTTGGAGTATGCTCTGAACAAGCAGGTTCCATCGACTAAGTGGGTTCAAAAGAAATTTCATAACTTCTATTTTTTATTTTGATATACAGAAATTATCAAAATCGAATACATATTAGATCTTGCTTTTATGTAAAAATTTGTGTCAACTTCCAGTCATACCTTCTCTTTTAAATTTTATTGAACCAGTGAATAATTTGAAATATATCAAGTATAACTCCTGCATAGAATTAGTATATACGTAATGGTTGTCTATATTGACTAAATTAATCATTTAATAATCCAATCACTTATAAGTGTTGAATACAAAGTTGTGTCTTCCATTGGAGGTCTTCAATCCAAATAGTTGCAACCATTGATTTTGAGGCACTCGATAAGATTACCGTGTGATCTTCATATGTTAGCTTGTTTTGGTATCATTAGTTTTTTATCTTGATCATGTAACAGGTCAGTTTCTTGTGGTACTGAACTTGGTCTATTGTTTGATGTATTTTTGTTTAAAGTTTGATCGATATACCTTTTTGTTTACTTGAAGAAACACTGGTACCCGTATTGTTTATGAGCTTCAATATGAAATAAAGGCCCGCTTCTTGCGTCTAAGGGCAGATCTCTCAGTTTCAGACATATCTAACACGTAAATAACATATTTGTCTACCGATTAAAATACTCAATCCTACACATGATCATATATTTAACTTATGGTAACACAAACAAAATAAAATATGTCCGAGCAATGAGTAGAACATACCTACCAAACTTTGTCAAATAGACTGTAGGCGGCTTGGCGAAGCACGCATGCCCACCTAGTACACCTTTAACTCTCACACGGACAAGCTTATATAGAAACTTCTCGATCAATCTGCGAACTACATGCTATTTTTACTACAAACTAACCTTGTTGGGTTGGACATTTTCTCAACCTAGCTTGCAGGTGCTATAGTTATTAAATTGTACATTCCGTCGGATATTCCGTGTTCAACTTACATTATATTTTGTGTTGTGTAAAGTTGGCATGTACTGTGTCTCGCTAGCCAACTGGTTTCAAAATATACGATGTTTACAATTGGTAACATTATGTTCATTCTGCCCATTGTGCATCCTAAGGTTCAGTTTGCTATTACCGAACTACGATGCGTTGTGCTTATTATACAATATTTTATAGTAAGAAATAGTGATAATTCACAAAAGGCTTCAGGTTATTGTGTTGTGCTTATTTTCTAATTATATGGTACCGTAGAATATTATTAGTCATAAAAATAGGCCAAACAAACGATCAATAAAGTAGATAAAAGGCACATTGGTTAGAGCACTCTAGCACACGCCAAAAAATATGCGGAACCAAGAAATAACCGTCACTTTTCGGTTTTGGACGGAAAAGGTATCCTGAATAGGCACAATAAACGGAGTCCAGCCCGAGAAAATTTTCCACAGCCCCGTGAAATCGCCCCTCGTATCCCCAGGCTGGGAGGCCAACCCGAGGGTGCCCCTTAGACGCATAGTAGGTTTGGCGCGCTGAAGTTTCAGCCCTGCACCCTGCCGCCTTTGCTTCCGCCACAACACGCCGCCGTCGTCTCCAACCTGTAGTAGCCTCGCCCCACAACCGACCTCGCATCCGCCCGCATCTTCGATTCCGCAGCTGTGGGAGCTCAGATCTGGCGATTTGACCAGTTCCCCTTTGTCGGGTCGGGTTGCCAAGGACACCGCAATGGATGCATCAATGCCGGCCGTTTTGGCTATGTCGTCGACCTGGGCGGCTTGTTATGCCCGTCCGGCAACCACAACAGCTTCTCTATCGAGATTCGTGAAGGGGAAGCTTTGAATCGACCGGCATGAGCCACGAGGTCACCAAGGTCGCCAGAGCCGCCATGGGTGAGGTTTGTTTTCGATTCTTCCCGTGCTCTTGGTTCATATAGTCATCGCGCGTAGATCTTAATCCTCGCTAATTTTAATCGCGTAGATGATCCTGAGCGAGCAGTTCTTATTTGAAGATTCGTCATCTTTCGATGATTCAGACATCAAATACTTGCTCTACGATGATGATATTGAGCACGTGATCATCATCCTTGCCACAAAATAGCTACAGGATAGGAAGAAGTCGTGGTGGCGAGAGTCGACGGT
Source organism: Avena eriantha (assembly GCA_910589775.1). Classification (NCBI taxonomy): domain Eukaryota; kingdom Viridiplantae; phylum Streptophyta; class Magnoliopsida; order Poales; family Poaceae; genus Avena; species Avena eriantha. The sequence continues at coordinate 293,090,540 of OU342740.1, forward strand.
CGGCAGGCTTTGCATTCTGCGGAACCGTAGGCTCTACCGTATGCGCAGAGAATTGTTTGTAAAAATTGTAGAGGCGTGCGAGGCCAATTCACGCTTTTTCACTCACTGTAGAAATGCCGCGCGGTTAATTGGATTTAGCTTCTACTATCGTCATATGTGGAACTACAGTACCTAAAAAGGTATGATAGAGGTGTGGGATCAAGCAGGGAAGCTAGTGACGGCGCCCGCTGGCAAGATTGAGCACAAGTAAGCGTAGCATGACACTCGAAGTACCTAGGTTCGGAGCCCCCGTGAGAGGTAAAATTCCTACTCCTGCATGATCTGGCTATCTGGATGATGAACACAAGAACTACAAGGGCTCCTCAAGCTGTATGAGAGCTATCGAAGTAACAGAGACCAACTGGCTGTCTAACTGAGCTAGTGCATGCGCATGCATATGCCTGAGAGAGAGCTAGTAGTGAGTTTTCCTAGTGCTAGTGAGTATGAGAGCTATCCCTGATATGGGATGCCTAGGGGATAAAACAGGCCCACCTAGCCTAACTTACTATTCCCTATGTCATCAGTGAGGTAGGGTACAGTGTAGTACTATTGGGTAGCACTATTGGGTACGTAGTAGTAGCGTGGCCGCAGTGCTTCATGTCTAGTCTTTATCTTGATCTCATTGTACGTTGCTTGTAATCCGATGCTTGCTAAGCAGCTGCGGGAACTGACGATCGATCGGAGAGGTGGAGTCGGCTAGGGTCGATCTCCACGACCCTGGGAACATGCATCAGAATCGGCTGGGGGAGAGTCGATCGATCCCACCGATCTAGAGTTGTCGATCCGGCTGGGAGAAATGGAGGCCCGACCGGGTAGAGGCGGCCCAGCCAGGGTCAAGCGGGGGGCGCCAGATGGAGTCAACCATGCAGGCATACGCGGGCATAGGAGGAGGCTGGATGGGCCAGCCAGGCGGGAGGGAACCGGCCCATCCGGGCACTGGGGAGAAGGCCCAGCCGGGGCAGCGGGGCGCAGCCGACCCAGGGGGAGCAGGTGCGGGAGAGCCCAGTCGGGCGGGGGAAGAGGCAAGTAAGGTTGTGGGCTGGCTGGGAGGCTCCAGCTGGTCCATATTGCTTCTGCTGCTTTTCTCCTTTACTCTTTGCTGATGGTTTTGCCTTTTTTGTCTATATTTGGGCGTTCTTGCGGTATCCGGGGATCATCCCCTGACACCTACCAAAAAATCAGCAGTTATGTGAGTGATTGCGTATGGTATCCTCGCAGATTATACCAATGAATATCTTCGCTTTGGTGAGGACACACCACTTGAGTGTGTGCGGAGATTTGTAAAGGTCATGATTCGTGTTTTCGATGGTGTTTATCTTTGAGCTACCAATGAAGAAGACACAAAGAGGCTCATGGCTATGAATGAAAAGAGGGGTTGGCCGGGCATGTTAGGTAGTATTGATTGTATGCATTGGAAGTGAAACAACTTCCCAAAGCGCATGGCATGGGCAATATTGTGGAAAAAGTTATGATCCAACCATTGTGCTTGACGTCGTGACATTGCAGGACTTGTGGATTTGACATTGCTTTTTGGATTATCAGGATCGCTCAACAAAATCAATGTGTTGCATAGGTCACATGTTTTTACCAATTTGGCAGAAGGACAACAATCGGCTTGCAACTATAAAAGTCATGAACCATGATTACACGTTGGGCTATTATCTAGCTGACGGCATATATCCAACTTGGAGTATATTTGTGAAAGACCATTTCAATGCCACCAACTAGGGCCGAGGCTATATTTGCACAAGCTCAAGAAACATCCCTCAAAGACATCGAAAGGGCTTTGGGGTGTTTCAAGCTAGGTTTGCTATTGTCCGAGGTCCTACTCATTTTTGGGATAAGAAAACCCTAATCAGCATCATGACATACTGTGTCATCCTCCACAACATGATCGTAGAAGATGAGAAGGACCAAAACTTAGAGATCTTTTTTGACAATGTTGGTACCCGAGTGAGGCCACAACACAGCCCCGATCGCGTTCAAGCTTTTCTTTAGACATGTCGGGAGATTGAAAACTCCTCCACGCATACCCAGCTTTAACAAGACCCCATTCAGCATAATTGATTGTGCCACGGATGATTAACCCCCCCCCCCATCTTTTATTCATTTAATTAAACCTATTTATATGTCCTCGGAAACATTGGTTATTTGTTTAATTATTTGATTTGAACAAATGTTGTAGTTTGATTTTAACAATTATTGTTGTAATTTCATTGGATGATTATTTTTGGTAAATGATGTTAAAACATTCATTAATTTGATATATGTAGCTTTCATATGAAATTGAAATATGGCTATGATTCGCAGTCTCAGTTTTTCTCCCGTGGAACAGACATGGAAAACCAAACCCAAAAAACACGTTTTGCGCGGCATGTAAACGTGTTTTTCGGGCTGCATGTTTTTGGTGTCCGCTAGAGTTGCTCTTCGAGCATCCCTAGTGGAGCCCGTAAAAACTCGACTCATAAATCGCGAGTAAACGCAATATGTAAAAAGGAATATTCTGTTATACAGACTGCGTTTGAGGGCTCTATTCCGCGCAGGCAGCCCCTGACTCATAAATCCGGGTTTTAGACAGTTTTACATATGCAAATGCAACATGTTCATAGTTTTACATCAAAGCACCACGAATAGTTCAACCTAAATCGATGTGGGGGAATATTCATCACCTTGCACGCAATTAACGAAATAGTTCAAGCAATGGAGGTATCTCCTTGCTCATAGTGGCCTCCTCCATTGCCACCTCCACGAGCTAGCCTTCTTCTCTCCATGATCTCTGTGGTGGCATCTTTCCACCACTCCAAATGCTGATCATTCATGTCCTTTGTGGACATCATCATGATCTCCCTCTCTTCAGCCAACAGCTCCTTCATTACATTGGTTTGCATTAGCTTGATCCTCTTCTCCTCCACCGCGGCCTTGAGCCTTGCTTCTTCTCGCGAGGCTTCCACCTTTGCAAGCTTCACTTTCTTCTTCTTCTCGGTCCTGAAAAGCTTGACTTCCAATGTCTTGGCTGCAATAGCCTCCTTGGACTTCATCATTTGATTAAACTTGTCCCTCAACATTGCACCCTCGGCATCCATCTTGATCCTCTCCTTTGACTTCTTGTTTCCCTCCGGCTTGTTGTTGTTTCTCCCTTCCTCATCTTCACTATCATCCATTTGACTCATTGCACCTTTTTCGTTGGGATTTCTTGGTCCCTCAACTGCCACCTGGGAAGATGTTTGAGGACATCATGGCAATGTTTGAACGCGAAGCTCTTGCCATTGCTACCCTTCCTTGTTTTCGCAGCTTTGGACGCATCGACCTCGATCACCTCCTCATCAACCTCGATCACCTCCTCATCAACCTCGGTCACCTCCTCGTCCTACTCATGTTCCTCCTTGTCAACCTCGGTCACCTCCATGTCTCCGTATGGACCAAGTGGAGACTCGAAAATACGCACCTCCGTCTCATTCAACATCTCCAAGAAAGAAGTATGGCCCGTGTTGCTAAAATCATCGCTAAATGAGCTACTATTCGGTGTAATACAAATCGAAACGGGGAAAGTTTTATCTTCATACCTTGCAGACAAATCATCGAGCACGCGCAAGGCATCGCTGCCGTTGTCGACGTGTGAGGCTAGAGAGGCGGCGACCGGCGGCTGGAGCCTGCTGCAGTGAGACGTCTGCTTCATCTTGGTCACCTTCGCACCATTCGCCCCCTTCAGACCCGCCGACTGTGTTTTAGGACGCGCCTTCGTCGGCTTCGGAGCCGGCGCAGATGAGGGGGCCGGCGCAGCCACGGGCGGTGCCGGGGCAGCACCTGCTTGCTGGACGACGTGCGTACCCGCGTGCCTCCTGTTATTGAAGCTCGTGGCCGCGACCATCTCGGTGACATCGGCGTTCATCAGAATACCTCCGGCCGCCCCGAGAGCTACGGTGACCACGGGAGAAGGTAGGGTGGCGGAGATGGCTTCAGCGGCCGATTCGGGGTCCATGACGCCGAGATCTGCCTGCTATGTCGCAGGGGAAGGGGGCGCGGAGATCAGCGGCGGCGGCAGGCGAGCGTGAGCGGGAATGGAGGCGAGTTAAAAGTCCCTCGAGCGCAAACTACCGGTGTAGTGTGGGTCACGTGCAGGTCGGCCTCCCAGCCCTCGTTTGTAGCGGTCGACGAGAGAAAAGTAGGCCGGCCCTCAAAAAAAATCACAGGCCGCCAGTTTTAAAGGCTCCAATCTGTGTCGATTTAACCCGCAAATTCGTAAAAAACGGTTATTTTATAGGTTTGGCCCTTTTAAGAGCTCCATTAGAGATGCTCTTAAACAGTATTATCATCATAATCAACTGAGTTAATTGCAAAAAACCACCACTTGTGCGTGAGAAGTTCGACAATCCACCGGGTTTCGCTAATTTCGCAAAAATCCACCAGCATTGCGCTGGTTTGTTGCAATGTACACTGATTCGGCGATTTGGTCTCGATAACGAATTTTCTGACCGTCCGGCCCCACTGCAGTGTCCACGTGGCCAGGAGGAGACGGCCGCTGTGGACAGCCGTTAACAGCCATGAACGGCGCCTGGGGCCCACCATCAAGCCTGTGTCCTAACCCTAGCTCTGCTCTGTGAAGCGGGCAGTTCCAAACGTTCCCGCCGCGCTGCGCTATCCTCCCCCATGGCGACTCCAAATCCAGGCGGCAGCGGCGGAGGCTGCGCCGGTGGTGACGCAGGAAAGAGAGGGCTGATGCGCTCGACTTTCGACGTAGAGCTCGTTGGGAACCCCAAGAGGAAGGTACGATGAATACAGCAGCAAGTCTTCCCTCAGTTATGAAACCAAGGTTTAATCGAACCAGTAGGAGCAAGGAAACACCCCAAAGGTGTTACTAGCTGAGCTTTGGCAGGGCGCACTACCGGTGCTAGTAGCAACATGGAGACCTGCACAACACAACCACAGAACTTTGTCTCCAACTTGCGATGAGGTTGTCAATCTCACCGTGTTTTGCGGAAAACAAAGGATTAAACGTATCGAATTGAAAGAAGTAAAAGTTTGCAGAAAGTAACACAAAGCAGTAAAAGATTGTAGATTGTATGTAAAGAAAAAGGAACGGGATCCATAGTTCACTAGAGGTGGCTCTCCTTAGATAGATAACATGCTGGGAACAAATTACAGCGGGGCAATTGACAAACACCGAGAAAGCAATACATGCATATACTAATCATCTTGACTCCTCTGATACTTGATTGGGCATTACAACATAATACATAGACCGCCATCCAACTGCATCTATGACTAATAATCCACCTTCAGGTTCTCATCCGAACCCCCTCTAGTATTAAGTTGCAAGCAACAGATTATTGCTTTACGAACTGCGTGTAAAGTAAACAATACGATTGTTCTATGAACAAAGGATTGTTGTTTTCTCCCTAGTAGCAACAGCACATCTAGTACGTTAGAGATTTCTGTCACTTCCCCAGATTACCAGAGGCATGAACCCACTATCGAGCATAAATACTAACTCTTGGAGTTGCTAGCATCTACTTGGCCAAGATAGCTACTAACAACGGAAAGCATACAAGATCTCAAATAACAGAGACATGATAGAATCAATAATCAATCTGAAATAGCATCTCAATATCCATCGGATCCCCGCAAACACAACATGTACGGATTACAAATAGATGATCTTGATCATGAACGGAGCTCACAAGATCTAAACATGAAAGCACAAAGGAGGAGAAACCAGCCATCTAGATACTACATGGATCCGTAGTCCAAGGATGAACTACTCACGCATCACACCGGAGGCTTGCATGGTAATGAAGAAAGCCTCCAGGGTGAATTCCCCTCTCCAGCAGGGTGCCAGGAAGAGCTTCAGATCCCTCCCGATCTAGGGATGGAGATGACAGCGGCTATAGTCTCTTTCGTGGATTTTTGATCGGGTACTTAGGGTTTTCATCCCGAGGACAACTTATAGGCGGAAGGAGAGGCCGAGGGGGTGCCGGGAGCAGCCACACCACCCCCTGGCGCGGGCCAGGCCTTGCCGCGCGGCCAGGTGGTGTGGTGGCTCCCTGGCCCTTGTCCGTCTCGTATTCTGGCACTTGATCCCTTCGGAAAAATAGGCACTTTGGCTTTTGTCCCGTCCAATTCCAAGAATATTCATTTTCTGATTTTCTTGGAACCAAAAACAGCATAAAACAGGCAGCTAGCACTGTGGCTCTTGTTAATAGGTAGTCCAAGAAATCATATGAAAATTACTCCAAAGTGTGGACAAAACACAAGAAAGTGGATAAAACCAAGCATGGAACATCAAAAATTATAGATACATTTGCAATGTATCAACATCCCCAAGCTTAACTCCTGCTCGTCCTCGAATAGGTAAGTGATAAAAAGAAATAATTTTTGAGGTGACATGCACCATCAAAGACTTGATCAAAGTATTTGCAAAACATTCAAAGCTGGGATCATAGTACTTCAATCACAACATGAAAGACAAAGTTCTAGCAATAAGCAAAGAGACTATGATGCAACATGAAAAGGTATAAACAAAAGATTCATGAATAACATGCTTTGCAAGACGTTTGTTTGTTTCACATAAAGAAAACATAGCATAATAGTATTCAGCTTGTCCCTCAATAGAGTAGCAAATATAAATGCATAGGAGACCTTCAAAGTTCATAAGAGTGACTAGATACAATAGTTTCAAACAAGCAATAACAAGCTATGCATCAATCAACTAGTCTTGGGACAATGCACATAGAACTAAGAATGGCCACTATGCTCTCAAAGTAGGTGCATAAAGATAGAAGGTGGAGACTCAATGTAATGGTGGAAGAAAGGCCTTTTGTAAAAGGAAGTAGGGATTCAAGTCTCATAAAGAGCTTCTAAAAATTATGGTACTTATAGCTTTCAGCTCTCATTGCCCCTATCATAAGCATCTTGAAGTGATTAAGGTTAAAGTGAACAAACTATGGTGTACATGCTTGACGAAGTATAAGTCAGAAATCTCATGTCCCTTGTATACGAGGGCCGCTCCTCATGCTACTCAAGTTTAGTCACCGGTAAGTTCTTGTCATCGTAAGTATATGTGTATTATTGAGAACCGCCAACGGGGTACCCCTTGCCCGATGATACAGAAGAATCCCCATATCAAAATGACAAGGCAAGCAAACAACGAGCATCTCAACATTCTTCTTATTTACCATGGGAATATGGTGCTTTTTTCTCTCTTTCCTCTTTTCATAGTATCTCTTTTTTCTCAGTATAGGACTCTTTTTTTATAAGAAGAATGCTTCATAGACAGCTCATTATGGTTACGCTGCAGGTTTCCACCATGTCGGCATGGATTAGACCAGCGGCCCAGGCGTTTCTCTAACACATATACATAACTCCATGGACTTACAAGCTCCCCTTTCATTTCACACCGACGACATCCATATACAAAAGAGCATGATATTAACTAGGTAAAAGTACCAAGTGCAATGTTGAAAGTGTTCCCCATGAAAGCATGGTTCTGCTAATTCCCAACAAATAAGTGCAAGCATATACAACATAGAAGACACAATGGTTCAAGTTTATTAAGGGCAAGAAAACTAAAGTGTGCCATCAAGTTCGTGAGAGCTTTAATCACTAGTTTTTTCATAACAAGTGGAAGGTAAACAAAAGCATGAATATACTTGGAATAACATAATCTAATAGGTAGGTATGGTGGACTCTTTGGAATAACTTGGTTTAGGGAGTTGGATGCATGAGTGGAACTCATACTTTGTTGTGGAGGATAGCAAAAGACTGGGAGCGACAAACTAAGAGAGCAATAATGGCCATAATCATGCAGAGCGAAAAAACATCATTGATCAAAGCATAAAGTGATACAACAAGTTGAAATTAAAGGATCATAAAGGCTATGGTGACTTGAGATAGTCATAACATGGTGTGAGCATGTCCCAAGTCAACCCAAATAAAGCATCAAAGGAGAATACCACTATACTATGCTTTAATATGCTAAAACAACGCATGATTCATCCAAGGCACATTAAGCAATCTCAATTGTTTATAACAAGTCATGCTACAGCAAAGAATACTAATCATAAATCCAAAAAAATATCAAGCATGGCATGACAAAGCATAGCCACAGTAAAAAACGAGCTGTTTTTACCACATAAGCATGAGCCTTCCTACTCTTTTCCAAACCAAACCAAACTATTTGCAAACCAATGTATGAAAGAGGGGGTCCAACCAATTTATTCAGAACACTAATCAAACCAAGCAAACTAAAAACCAAAACAAAAACGAAAAAGAATACGCTCCAAGAAAAACACAACTGTGCATGAAACAATAAAAATGAAGCGTTTGGAAGAAACCTGGAATTTTTATTGATGAAGAAGGGGGTGCCTTGGGCATCCCCAAGCTTTGACGCTTGTACTTATTGGATGTTTCTTGGGGTGACACGCGTGGCATCCCCAAGCTTGAGCTTTAGTCCATCCTTCATCTCATTACTCATTCTTTCCATACACCTGAAAATTTTCCTTCATACAAAACTTCACACAATCTTATTAGCAACATTAGTGCACTTAAGATAAATAAGTCTTAAGGTTCAGTTCTAACACCAAATAAACTTTCACTAGAACACTAGCTACTGTAGCACTTCCCTCAAAAAGCTCAATTCCCCAAAGGAACTCAAGAAGGAACTAACAAGAAGCAAATGCAGAAAATGGCAGAAATCTGTCAAAACAGACCAGCAGGTAAAGGCGAATTTTTTCGAAGACCTTATGTTGCTCAAATCAAAAAGTGTTGAACTAACGAAAGTTAGATAAAAACCTGGGGCAGAAGCAAAAAAAACTTACAGCTCAATCCGACGTACATAACTCTCTCAAGAATTTTTACGGTGAAGCACAAAAATCTGTTTCGGGACAGCAACTTTCCCAATCATTACTTCACTCTCATTAGAGGTTATTCTTGGCACAAAAAGCAAATAAAAAGGATAAGGAGAGGTTATCACAGAGGTAATAACTTCCAAAACTCATCTAAACTCTTGGGTTATCTCCCAACAAGTACTTTTCTTTAACGCCTTTAAGTTAGGCATGCAAATTTGAGAAGATGCTCTGGAAATATGAATTGAAGTAAAAGAGAGCATCAAGAAGCAAATTCAAAACACATTTAAGTATAACCTACTTCCTATGCATAGGAATCTTGTATGCAAATAAATGCACAAAAAACAAAGTGACAGGCATAGGAAGATAAATCAAAAGTAACTTCAAAACTTTCAGCACATAGAGAGGTGTTTCATTATCATAAAAACTTCTACAACCATATTTTCCTCTCTCATAATAATTTTCAGTAGCCTCATAAATAAACTCAACAATATAACTATCACATAAGGCATGCTTTTCATGATCTACAAGCACTAGAGCTTTATTATAAATATTTTCAAAAGAATCCTCGGGAACATAACATTCACCCTCCTTTGATAAGCATGGGGGACAATCAAATAATGTAAGGGATAAAGAGTTACTCTCATTAGAAGGTAGGCATGGGTAGATCCATTCTTCCTCCTTTTTTCCATCACTCTCCTCCTCTTTTTCATCTAATGAGCTTTCAGCTTCAGCAATTTCTTCTTCCATGGAGGTTGTAGCAGGCGGTGGTTCATCTGTTACCTTAGCAGTCATAAAACTGTTCCCAAATAGGAAACTGAGTGAGCTATCCATAATGAAATAGTGATTGGAGCATAGCTAGTCATAAAGGCAACTTAAGAAAGGAACTAATTTTTTTGTGTTTTCTGAAGAACAAAACAAGCAAACAAAGCAAAAAGAAACTAAGCAAAACAAAAACAACAAAGTAAAGAGATTGGTTATGAGGGACTCCCCTTGTGAAGATGTCCTTGACTCCCCAGCAACGGCGCCAGAAAATCTTGATGCGCTCGACTTTCGACGTAGAGCTCCTTGGGAACCCCAACAGGAAGGTACGATGAATACAGCAGCAAGTCTTCCCTCAGTTATGAAACCAAGGTTTAATCGAACCAGTAGGAGCAAGGAAACACCCCAAAGGTGTTACTAGCTGAGCTTTGGCAGGGCGCACTACCGGTGCTAGTAGCAACGTGGAGACCTGCACAACACAACCACAGAACTTTGTCTCCAACTTGCGATGAGGTTGTCAATCTCACCGTGTTTTCCGAAAAACAAAGGATTAAACGTATCGAATGGAAAGAAGTAAAAGTTTGCAGAAAGTAAATATAAAGCAGTAAAAGATTGTAGATTGTATGTAAAGAAAAAGGACCAGGATCCATAGTTCATTAGAGGTGGCTCTCCTTAGATAGATAACATGCTGGGTGAAAAAATTACAGCGGGGCAATTGACAAACACCGAGAAAGCAATACATGCATATACTAATCATCTTGACTCCTCTGATACTTGATTGGGCATTACAACATAATACATAGACCGCCATCCAACTGCATCTATGACTAATAATCCACCTTCAGGTTCTCATTCGAACCCCCTCTAGTATTAAGTTGCAAGCAACAGATTATTGCTTTACGAACTACGTGTAAAGTAAACAATACGATTGTTCTATGAACAAATGATTGTTATTTTCTCCCTAGTAGCAACAACACATCTAGTACCTTAGAGATTTCTGTCACTTCCCCAGATTACCAGAGGCATGAACCCACTATCGAGCATAAATACTAACTCTTGGAGTTGCTAGCATCTACTTGGCCAAGATAGCTACTAACAACGGAAAGCATGCAAGATCTCAAAAAACAGAGACATGATAGAATCAATAATCAATCTGAAATAGCATCTCAATATCCATCGGATCCCCGCAAACACAACATGTATGGATTACAAATATATGATCTTGATCATGAACGGAGCTCACAAGATCTAAACATGAAAGCACAAAGGAGGAGAAACCAGCCATCTAGATACTACATGGATCCGTAGTCCAAGGATGAACTACTCACGCATCACACCGGAGGCTTGCGTGGTAATGAAGAAAACCTCCAGGGTTAATTCCCCTCTCCGGCAGGGTGCTGGGAAGAGCTTCAGATCCCTCCCGATCTAGGGATGGAGATGACGGCGGCTACAGACTCTTTCGTGGATTTTTGATCGAGTACTTAGGGTTTTCGTCCCGAGGGCAACTTATAGGCGGAAGGAGAGGCCGAGGGGGTGCCGGGAGCGGCCACACCACCCCTTGGCACGGGCCAGGCCTGGCCGCGCGGCCAGGTGGTGTGGTGGCTCCCTGGCCCTTCTCCGTCTCGTATTCTGGCACTTGATCCCTTCCGGAAAAATAGGCACTTTGGCTTTTGTCCCGTCCAATTCTGAGAATATTCATTTTCTGACTTTCCTAGAACCAAAAACAGCAGAAAACAGGCAGCTGGCACTGTGGCTCTTGTTAATAGGTTAGTCCAAGAAATCATATGAAAAGTACTCCAAAGTTGGAACAAAACACAAGAAAGTGGATAAAACCAAGCATGGAACATCAAAAATTATAGATACATTTACAATGTATCAAGGGCCCACCGGCGGTGGCGGCGGCGCCGGTGGTGACGCAGGGGTAGTCGACCTCGTCCTAGACGACCTCCACTTTTGCGGCAGCTCCAATCCCCCCGCACTCACTTCACTATTCCCTACGGTGACATCGGCGTTGGCCGATGTCTAGAAGGCACGACCGACGGATAGCCATCGTTGGACCTCCTCTCTTAGCGGCGTGGAGTAAGTTTTCTCGTCTCTCTCCTCATTTCCCCCCTTTTGTTCCCAAATTCATTTGTGTATACTGTGTAAACTCGAGATTAGGTTCCATTTTAGATTGTTAATTATTTCTTTGATTTATCTGTAGCCTGGACGATGATATATGGGAGATTAGGTTCAGTTTAGATGGTATAGACAATTTGGAGAGGAAAATAGGGGAATGTGACATTACATATATGAATCTCCTAGCACTAATTCAGACAGAGGGTTATGGTATGGATGACAGCATGTATTTTGTGAGAGAGAAGGGCACGGGTAGGGCTGGGATGGAGCTGATGGACATCATGGCCAAGGTTGAATCAATGGTTAAAATGTATGAGCATGAGAAGGCAGTTTCAATTACTGTAATCAAGGGTAGAGGTGGGCTAGCTGTAGGCATAAACATGCCAGATGTTGAAGAACAGATCCCCATATCATAGGAATAAGTGGTTTACTCAGTAGATATGCAATGGGTAGTTTTTCAAAGCCAGCAGACAGCAGATTCAGAGTACATGTATTTACCCACTCAGCAAAGTCAGAAACAAATAGTTCATGTTGGATCAGGGGATGATTATGTGCTGACATAGCAGTGCACTATCCCAGTGGTGCCAATCAACTCAGAAGATGAGCCAGATTTATATGTTGAAACAGAATCTAAATCAGATGACAGTGATTGCATTATAGAGTCAGAGAGTTTGGTGAATAAGCCTAAAAACCCAGGACCAGCCTCAATAAAACACTGTGAACCTGAAGAGGATTACAAGTCAGATTACATGCCTTCCTCTCCTGAAGAAAGTGGTGACTATGAAGACATGTTATCAGGATATGATGACCACTATGAGCCTCTTGCTTTTGTGCTACCAAAGGGAGTAAAGAGCAGGGAAAAAAAGAAAGCTCCTAGGATGTGGTATGATGAGAATAGAGAGAGCCCTGAATCACAACTTTGCCTTAATATGTGCTTTGCTGATATCTATCAGTTTAGGAGAGCTGTGCAGCAGCTGCACATAGCACATTTGAGAAACTATTACCTACATAGAAACAACATGGACAGGGTCATAGCCATGTGTACAGAGGCAGGTTGTTCATTATACATGGTTGGTTCACAAATTTCCCAAGAGAAAATAGTCTGCCTAAGGAAGTTCAAAGATTTGCACACATGTGCACCATCAGGAGAAGGTTGCAAGATAAATGCCAAATGGGTTGCTAGGACATGTGAGCAGGCCATAAGAACTGACCCAAGAACCAAAGTAGACACCCTCATTGAAAATGCAAAACTGAAGTATGGTGTGGCTGTGCCAAAGACAATGGCATATAGGGTTAAGAACGAGGCAGTGAGAGTTGTTCTTGGGGATCATGTTGAGCAGTACAAGAGGCTTAGGGATTATTTGCAAACAGTTCTTGATACCAACTCAGGGAGCAGATGTATTGTCACAACCAAGAGACTAGCTGAGCATCCTAGCAAGAATTCTAGATTTCATGGCATGTTCATGGCATTGGGTGCATCAATTCAGGGGGGTTTAAATGGATGTAGATCATTTATTGGTGAGCTCATTGTACATATATTTTCTTCCTTTTTTATTTCCATTCAGTACATATAATTAGTGTGTTATCTTATTTGCAGGTATGGATAGTTATTTTATTAAAACTACCACAGACCAGCAAATCTTGGCAGCCACAGGCAGGGATGGAAACAACAATATCTATCCCATTGCCTTTGGACTGGTTGACAAAGAAGACAAGGCCATCTGGTCTTGGTTTTTAACACAACTAAAGTATGCACTAGGAGGGGAGGGAGGGAGATTTGGCAACTACACCATTATTTCACATAGGCAAAAGGTATGACTGTCCTTATGCACATGTTAGCTAGCTAGTGAATCTACTAAGGTATGACTATCCTTACAAATCCCACTGTAATTAACAGGGCTTTCTAAATGCAATCAACTTAGTCTTTCCCAATTGCCCTCAAAGATATTGCCTTAGACACATATATGCAAATTTCCAAACTGCTGGATTTAGAGGTGAGGAACTGAAAAAGATTAAGGATAATGCTGCATATTCACACACCCAACATGGATTTGATGAAGCAATGGCACTGATGAATCAAGAAAGTGAGCCAGCATATGATTGGTTGTGCAAAATACCTGTTGAGTGCTAGGCCTTGTATGCCATGGATTGTAATTGTAAAACTGATCTTATTGTGAATAATCTTAGTGAAGTTTTCAACAAGTAAATTATTCATGTTAGAGGCAAGCCAGTTAGGAAAATGTTTGAGGGGATAAGGACCAAAATTATGACCAAGCATGAGAGAAAAAGGACAGGTGCAGCTAAAGCAAGGTGGGAGATCACACCAACATATTCTGAGCAGCTAGAAGAGGCTAAGAAATGGTCAAGGCCATGCTCAGCAAAGAAGTCAGTTGGTGATATTTGGCAGGTTAGTAGATCTGAAAACAGATCATATGTTGTTCACTTGGGTAATAGGACTTGTGGATGTAGAAGGTGGGACATGAGTGACATTCCCTGTAGCCATGCCATATCAGCAATATACAAGAGCAAACAACAACCTGAAGATTTTGTGCATGAATTTTTCAAAAAAAACTATGTACTTGGAGGCCTACAACCCACCTGTCTACCATGTTCATGGTGAAGACCTTTGGACCAAGACTGAATATCCTGACATTGATCCCCCTGTTTTTAGAGTGGACCTAGGGAGGAAGCAATACAAGAGGAGGAAAGGGAAGTTTGAGCCACCCCAGCCAAAAGTTGCAACCAGAATGGGCACTATTACCTACAGCAATTGCAAGTTAACTGGCCAAAGATACACTAACTGCAGTCAACCTCTGAAGCCTAGATTACAAATGAGAAGGAACCAACACCGAGTATATACATGCATTTTTCAGTCACTTCTTGTTGTTTCTTCAACTATTCTTGATCTCATTCTTGTTATGTGTGCAGGCATCTGAGGAGAGTGCGGCTGCTTCATCTTCCAGGGCTCCTATACCAGCTGCTTCATCCTCCAGGGCTCCTACACCAGCAGCAGCATCAGACAGGGCTCCTACACTAGCAACAGCATCTTCCAGGGCTCCTACACCAGCAGCAGCATCCTCCAGGGCTGCATCTACTCCACCAATAGCACCTGCTAAAAGAACTGCGTCTACTCCTCTCCCAACAGGCAGGCCTGCCAAGAAGACTGCTTCACCTACTCCACAACCAGCACCAGCTACAAGGGCTCCTACACCACCAGATGCTCCAAGGCCTTTTCATGCACCAAGGAGTGTAGATACTGGTGAACAAGGACCAAGAACCAGTGATAGGACTGTCAAGATGACTCCAAAGATGCTTGGATATTTCTCTGTTGAGAAGCATGGCAGCTACAAGAAGTAATTGCTAGAAGTGTATTTAATTTGTCTCGAACAAGTGTCTTGTCATGTGTGTGATGTGCTAGAACTATGTGTGTTGCAACTATGTGAGCTTGAACAATGTGTGTTTGAACAAAGGGCTGGAACTACTATATATTGTGGTTGTCCACCAATTGTGCTTGAATGCTTGAAAACAATTGCATGAATGCTTGAACAATGTGTGTTTGAACAATGTGCTTGACATATGTGTTTGAACAATTGTGGTTGAATAATTGTGGATGTGCTTGAATCCTTGAACATAAGATAGATCATTCAACAATAGGAATGGGCACAACAACAAACATTAGATAGATCATTCAACAATACGAGATTCAACTACAAACATTACATAGATGATTCAACAACAATAATGGTCCAACAACAGGATTAGTTCAATAACAAACATTACAGTAATAATATGTTTCACAAACTAGAACCAACTATCTAAAGGATCACTCATCACAGATTTCTTTGATTTTCTTCAGCTTGTCCTTGTGCACATGACTATCCTTGAACATATCAAACAAGGTATACTCCAGTTTCTTCTTTTCTTCCTTTGTGGCCACTCTTTCAGCCTCCCAGTTCTTCCTCTCTTCCATCAGGGCATCTCTGTCAGCCTCCCATTTCTTCTTCTCCTTTAGCAAGGCATCTCTTTCATCCACTAACCTTGCTTGTTTAACCTTAAACACTTCAGCCTGAGATTTTAGCACATTCTTCATTTGTTATTTTGCATTCCTCAATGCCTCAACTTCATTCTTCAGGGCTTCCATATGCTTCTCCCTCTGCTCATCCTCCAGCTTCTCTCTGTTCATCATTTCAAGGTTGTGCATTTGTGCCTTCTTCTCAATGTCATTCATCCACTTGCGACCTTCTTCCAACAGACATGCATGTTTCTTCTCAATTTTCTCTTTCTCATCAACAAGCTCCTTCAGCATCTTTGAGCTTTCATATTTCTCATCAATATAAGCATTGTTGGTCTCATTGTACATTGACCATAGCTTGGACAATGCATTCTTCAGAGTGTCAGGCCACTCTTCATCTACCCAAGAATGAAACCCACAGTTCATTACTTGCTGCAAATTAAGAATGGCAATTAGGTTCAGTAAAATATAGATTACATTTACTAAAGTTGACTGAGAATGCACTGTTACTATATCTGTAAACCACATCTACAAATACCACAACTACATTTAGCACAGCTACATTTACCACAGCTACAAATACTACTAATGACAACTGACTGGGAACATCACAGAGCACTTGCATAGTTTAAATTGACATGGGCAATGTTACAGAATTAAAAAATTACTCACATTCTCTATGGGGCATAGGTAGAAACGGCGGCCAGTGTTTGTGCCTTCAAATGCAACGCATCTGCACGGCACTTGCTTGTGAAGGAAACATAGTTCGCCGCTACACACAGCTATGCCCTAAAACATTGGGTCTTCACAGGTGGTAGGAGCAAGGTCTAGTTCGGTATAGTCCTAATCAACAAAATAAAGCAAGAAATTAAATTGCATCGGCTTCAAATCGAGAAATTTTACAGATTACTTTGAGGAAACCCTAGAAAAACGAGGCTATGATTCGAGCTGGAACTTACCTCGAGATACTCCTCGC
The DNA here is from genome assembly GCA_910589775.1 of Avena eriantha. Lineage (NCBI taxonomy): Eukaryota > Viridiplantae > Streptophyta > Magnoliopsida > Poales > Poaceae > Avena > Avena eriantha. The sequence goes on from OU342740.1 coordinate 293,107,287, forward strand.
TCGCAGAGGAGCCATCGTGCCAGCTCGGCATGGCGTTGTTCTCCGGCGGGCACAGGGGACGGCAATGGCGGAGGTGGCGGCGGCGGTGACGGACAATGGCAGAGGAAGAGCGGCGGGACAGGGGAACGTGTGCTCTGTCTGCTTTAGGACACGGGCTTGACGGTGGGTCCCAGGCACCTTTCACGGCCGTTAACGGCTGTCCGCAGCGACCGTCTCCTCCTGGCTACGTGGACACTAACAGTGGGGCCGGACGGTCAGAAAACTCGTTATCGAGACCAAATCGCCGAATCATTGTACATTGCAACAAACCAGCGCAATGCTGGTGATTTTTGTGAAATTGGCGAAACCCGGTAGATTTTCGAACTTCTCGCGCACAAGTGGTGGTTTTTTGCAATTAACTCTAATCAACTGGATGCCAAAAGCAACATTAGGTTCATCTGATTTTTTTTTTAAAAGGCACACACATGAGGTCGTACGTAAAACATGCATCTTGCATAGTTGCATTCATGCATGTACAGGTGCACTACAGGATTGCTGGGGAAACACGATGAACTGCGACGCGAGTGGCTGTGGATCCTCCGTGTTAACGTCGCGGCCAGGCAAACACGACTCTACGGCCGGCCAGCTAAAATCCCGGAAGCGCGGCGATCCCGTGTGTGGTGCGGAGCGCGTGAGAGCTACGGCGCGATTTGCCTGCCCGGCCGACCCCCCCTCTGTTCACGTACCGGGACGACGGCGATGGCTGGCGTGATGGTGTATACGTACGCGCAGGCGCGGGGCGGACAGCGACGAGAAGAGGCGCGTTCCCTGAAGCTGCATCTGACAGGCCGTTGTGCGGTCGTGTGTGCGGATAGCCACGCCGTATATTGCGTGATCGTAAAGGGGAGGAAGATGCGATGCGACTATGCGAGGGGGAGAGGGAAGAAGGATTCGCGACGGTAGCGGCGCGTGGGGTGGTGCCCGGTGCGATCGCTCCTCCGTCGGCACCAGCATCGCGGCCACCATGCATCCCATGTGTATATGCGGTATATATGTCTCGAATAGATGCTGCCATGGTCACCAATTCAAGTGTACTATGTACTATGACTGATGCTGCCGCGCGTACGGCTCGACGGCGACGGCTCGCACCGTCCGCACCACTCGCCGCTGCTACCGAAGCTGCGATTGATCCTCTCCTCGCCGGAATCGATCGGTCATCACATCGCGCGCCGACACGACCCTTCAATTAATCCCGTCTCCCTCCGAGTGAAATATGTGGTCTGTAGTACAGATCTTGCGGGTCAAGTGCGTGGGTCATCAACGTGCGCCTGGTCCCCGACCAGGGCCGCCAAGCGCGCCGTGACATGCCTGTTTGTGTTGTGTGGCAGCGAAGACCTCCTTCTGTCTGCCGCTCGTCCATTCGATTCAGGAATCAGGAGCTGACATGACAACACAAACATCGTCGTACTCTCCACACTGAGAAGCTGCCCCAGCAATTGCAAGCATGGTTAGATCGCGGCTCCGGCGACAGCGGGCTGTCACATGATGAGATGATGACTATTGACTAGGTTGGTCTTATGCTGATATGCAGGTAGCTTTACCTTTTTTTCTAGGGGCACCGCCGCACCGTCTTTCGATTTTGGAAAGGCTTTTACCCACACAACACATGGTTTTAGACCATGAAAAGGCCCACACAACACATTGTGTGCAGTACAGTATGCGCCAAGGTTATTTTATCATAGCGAATAGCGGAAAGTGCCGACTCCTGAGTTCGAGTGCTCCCTTCATTTAAAAAAAAATTCACAAGTCGTATTTAAAAGTTCTAAGAAAATCTGAAATGATTCTAGACCTAGTCAATGCTGTATCCCATAAACATGGAAAATCCCAACGTGAACTTCTTTGTATTATAGGCTACAAAAAATTACCAAAATTTGATAAAAATGAGATTTGAAAATACGTATGCAAAGATCTACACTTTTTTTTGTATGGTTCAAAATAGAAGGTACTTAAAATTTATATTTTACACGGTTTGTGGGATATATCATTAGCTACATATGGATATATTATTATTATCTTTCTGAAACTCGCAAATATAATTTCCAGTTTTTTTTAAACAATAGGAACACTAGAGCTCGGGAGCCAAAAGTCTCTGCTCAACAAATAGTACATGATAAAGATACATGAGGTGTCTCTGGCTATTACAAAATAAGGTTCAAAAGGAACTACCAAATCATCGGGATCTTCAAACTCTTCTGTAATCTTGTACTTTTTCGAAGTATAAAATAGACATAGGTTCCAAACCACAAACCTATAAATACCAACGAGGATTCTCCCATAATTTTAATTTGAGACGCAATGCCAAGACTATATGCACGCGCGCAACTATTAGAGTAATCAATCAACATCGGCAAGAGTACCAACACCAGAATTTTAGGGAAGACGAACCAAACAGCCTAATCGACATCGCTAGGGAACCGAGAGTACGAATCACTATTATTGAGAAACGTAGCAATTGTGATAAATATTGCAAGGACAGACGTCCTGGTGACAACCATCAAAAACCATCCAAGATCGATCTGACGAAGCAAGATCTAAAAGATCTAACTTTGAGAAGGAACTCACGTCATCGAACAAAGGACCGAAGAACACTTAGGGTGTGTTTGGTAGGCCTTTCTTACCTCATACAAGCTAAGTCTAGCTATGTGGACCTCATACAAGTGTGTATTATTGTGTTTTGTTTGGTAGGTCGGGTGAGTTGAGTTGAGCTCAGTTGAGATCATGTTTGGTCGGTTGGGTGATTTGAGTTGAGCCACACAAAAATAAAAAGCAATCGGGTCCCTAGATACAAAACAGAAAAGCAATCGGGTCCCTAGATACAAAACAAAAAAGCAATCGGGTCCCTGGGAACTCCAGCTTGGGCTCCGGCACAGTTGCCGACGAGAGCAACCACTGCCGGTGGCGAGAAGAGCCGCCGCCGGGGCGCCAGGAGGCCGAGCCCCTCCTCAACCCGACGCTGGGAGGTCGCAGTGGAGCTCCTCCTGAACGGGCCGCCGCGAGGAGGTCGCAGTTGCTTCTCGTGAACGGGTTGCCGCCAGGAGGCCGCCTCCGTTGCCCCACGCCGCGTTGGATGAGGCTAGGAGAGGCGGCATGGTCTGCGTGGCTGGGGCGGGAGCAGGGCAGAGGAGAGAGCGTGGCTGCGGGAGCACACAAGGTAGAGGAGAGACGGGGTGGGGCAAGGTAAAGGAGAGTTGGGACATGGAGAATGCCACATGCGAGGCGAGCGGGTCAGGACTCCTGTCGGGTGGAGTCGCATGCGCGAGATGGACTCAGCCTTGCTGAGTAGCGAAGCTCGATTTCAGCTTCACAACTGGGTTGGGCCAAGGGCCTCTTTTTGCACGAGGTGGGCATAGCTGAACAAAGCCGACCCGATCTAACAAACAAGAAAAGGTGGACAAGGTGGGAATTTCTAGGTACGCCCGACCTACCAAACACAGCCTTACTAAACAAGTTGCGACCACACTAAACTGCTGAAGAACTACTTATGAAGAACTTCACTCATAGATCAAGTTCCCCACCCCTCCCGACGCCGACAAGACCAGCCGGCAGAGAGGAAAACGATCGATGAGGAAGGAGTTGGGGCAGCGGGTTCCTTGAGGCGGCGGCTGAGTTCCGTCTTAGGCAGGCAACGCTGGATCGAGTTAGCTGATTGGAAGTATGCACCAAGATTTTAATTGTTCCACACCTTAATAAACAAACTAACAAAGAGGGTTTTTAAGTTCCAATACACGGAGTACTGAGTGTATGACAGAAGAACGACTGGATTTAATCTGAATGCAAACAAATCTGAATGTCATATACAGTTCAGTGCGGCTGCACAGTACGAGAATGACCAGCCCCCATCTTTTTGCAGAGCTCAGTGTACACTTAAAGTCCATTTCCATACGAAAGAACGAACACAATTCACACAATGTACAGATGTTTCCCGAGAGAAGCAATTATTCAGCAACATGATCACAGCCTTAGCCTGCCTTCTTGGGAGTTTCAGTGTTGCTGTAACACCAACAAACAGTCAGCTTCCATCTCTCAGTCTGCAAGTCTGATGAGAAAGTTCTACAGCTTTTGAGCAAACGTACTGCTAAATAGAGTGAGTTTAAGTCTAAACAAGTATAGGCAGATTAGTCCTTGCATATATATGGAGCAGTGATGTCAGGCGAAAGATTGGATTTTGCGCTTGGCATACCTTCCATAGGCAGCTTAGCTGCTTGCACTGCCAAGGTCGAAGTCCATAGTGTAATCATACTCGATGGTGGGTATGACAGAAGCCATGAATTTTAGGAATATGAAAAGGTACCTACCAAGAGAGGAGACAGAGATTAGATACAGGTCAAGAAAGGTAATCTTCCTTTTACCAAGGAAGCAATCAGCAAATGGTATCTGCACATAGAACATTACTTATCAACTTCAGGTTCAACTCCTCGGGAGACTAGAACATCGATGATCTTTTTCATCACAGCAGCGTGCCTGCATGGATGCACTGTAGCATGCTTTTCTGCGTACAAGTGAGGGTGGTCTTCAATGGTCACCTGTATCAACCAAAAAATGATGGCTTAGCACCACTAACAGTGTGAGTGCAGGAAAAGGGAGGCCACATGCAAATGGTGGATAAACTGTGCAAGCAAAGAGATAACCGTCTGACGGATGTTCAGATACTCCCTCTGTTCCTTCTAATAAGGCATACAACTTTTTTTGAAACATCAAATGTGACTATCTTTGACCAAGTTTTTAGAAAATACTACTCCCTCCAACCCATATTAGTTGACTCGAATTTGTCTAGATTCAAATGTATCTAGACATGTTTTAGTACTAGATACATCCAAATCTAGATAAATCCAAGTCAACTAATATGGGTCGGAGGGAGTATTAGCATTGACAATACCAAATCAGTATCATTATATCCATCATGAAATATATTTTTCATTTTTTTTACATGCATATTTATTTATTTATTACTTCAGATGATGACAGTTTTTTCTAAAATCTTGGTCAAATATAGTCAAGTATGACTTTTCCAAAATAATAATACACCTTACAAGAAGGAGCGGATGAGTACAGTATAACCACAAAAAACTACTCCCTCTGTTCTGCAAGCTGTTAGCTTGCTAAAAAGGCTTATATTGTGGAACGGATGGAGTATTAAGAAGCTCTGCCCCCGGAGACAACTTCAGTGGCTTATCAGGATTCACAAAAGGCCTATTACTGGGACACGGACGTTTGGAACTTGGGCTACACATAGCCCTTTTTTAACCATTTAAAAATGACACTTTGAAGTTTCAAAAAAATTCGACCAAAAATTCTAGATGTAGAAAATAATGTACTCTACAAACTTGAAAAACTCTCAACTCGAAATACCCTGAATTTTGGGCTGCACAAAAATGCCAAAATCTGACAACTGAAGTAGTGAAGAGTGCAAAATTCAATCCTCAAAATTCTGTCAGATTTTGCCATTTTTGTTAAGCCCAGAATATAAGGTATTTTGGGTTGAGATTGTGTATTGGTAGAGTACATCATTATCTACATGTAGAATTTTTTTCCCAATATTTTTTGAAACTTTGAAATGGTGTTCTCAAATTTTGAAAAAAACAGAGCTCCATGTAGCTCGAGCTCTAAAGTGATTTTTTGCCTATTACTGAACCTTATAAACCCAAATGAAAGCAAGATGGAGATAGCACAAAATGCAGGAACCAGCACTGCAAAAACTCTCATTTGACCACTAATTCCGAAAGACTGAAAGATATTAAAAATTCTGGAAGGCTTATACCATGGGAAAACTACAAAATAAATAATTGACTCCATAACACTCTGTGCTTTTGCAGGCTAATATGCACAGTTTATGACACTGAGTGGTTCCTTGTTCAATGAAATATGATAGGTACAAACCATAAGCATGACAATTAATGAATCACGTATGCTGACTTGTTGGGAATCCAAGGTAAACATGGCATGTCAGCGAACCAAGTATAAAAACAAGATAGATATAAATGTACCGATTTATGTGCATGGTCTTGACTGATATCCTCAAACATAAGTTCACCGTCCAATGGCATTCCTGACTACAATACAAAAAAATCATGCATGTCAAATTTAGCTGCAACAAGCAAGACCGCTGTACTTCATCCAAGCAAGAAGCACTTATGTGCACAAATCATTACCTCATCATATCCTGTAAGCCAGACACGTGGAGTTTGGAAGTACTTGTCATATCTGCAATAGAAGAACTACTTATATACTTTCCAATAAAAGCTTAAAACACACAAATAATTTGACAGCAAAGAAAATTAGTGGACCTTGACCATCTTGTTAAGCAATGTACGATGTTAAGCCTTCAATACAACAGCATTTAGTTACTTCGTAAAAAATTCTTGGAGCTATTTGGCAAATAAGATGTGTAGCCCATGCGAACCGTAACTCACTGTTCACCAGGCAGATAGCAGAACAGAAAAATACCAATTATGCATAGCCATGGCTCATTTTCTTAGCCATGATGACTTTGCAATTTGTCTTTTACTTTTTTCTATACTGTCTTATCGGCTGTGTGCATCCTTGTTATGCAGGGGTGTGAATACTACTTATAGATGCGAACAGTTTAATAAAGCACCCTTTATCGAAGAAAGGCATATCCATGGCCATGATTACTATGGAACTACACCCCAATAGACAACTGGGCACTAGCATTACGTTATTGAATAAAAGAGTTACAAAACATGCAGATAAGGGATCTTACGTGATGCTGATATCATATGTTCTAGTACGAAGGATGTTGTCATCTTCAGGTTCTTCTGCGACAAAATACGATGGCTGAATGGTAGCCTGAAACGAGGAGAGAAATATAAAACATGAATTGGTATGATTTCGAACTTTGTCAGCCTTGATTAAGTCGTTAAGCTTAAGCCTATGAATGATAGGTTGATGGTCTCATTACCGAATGGTCTCCTGTGTCTTCATAGGTGTCCATGTCAGGTATATCATCCTCCTCGTCCTGCTTCTCACCAGAACCAAAGTACGAAGGGATAGACTTTATCCCTTCAGCTTTCCCTATATCCAACGTGTCCATAGACGGTATGTCTTCCTCCTCTTTTGTATTCGATGCTAAACATTACCAGCGGAAAAAAATGATTTAGCCCATACAATTCTTTAGTGTACATAAAGTGGCATAGACATTAAGAGATCAACCTTCCACCCCATGTGTTGCGAGCCAGCCTTCGCCACCCTCATCATCATCAAGAACTACCTCAGCTCGTGCTGCATCGTACTCTTCCTCGACCGAGACAACCCGTCTTAGGCAAGGCACTGCCAGCAGAACCAAGTTTAGAAGTCGACTTGTGAGAAGAATAATGTGGGATCGACCAAGTTTTTCTAAAGAGAAGCCACAAGGCTTCTACCAACAATGTCTCTATTCTCCACTTTCATCACTTCATCAGTCAATTATGTTCAATTAGTCAAGAAGTACGTTTAAACCAGTATATGCATGTTACCGTGGTAGCCTAACTACCAACATCAACACACGGGGATGACAACCAATTCTATCCTCTCCAACACAGCATCCACTAAACTGAAATAGACAGGGAAACATGAATCATATATCGGCGCAATTCAATTCGGCAGCAGCATACCGTTCCTGGTGACGAGAAACTGCTTATCGGCGGGGAAATAGGGTTTTCTCTTGCTTGGATCGCCCGCTTCCCTGCAGAACATAAGCACCCACCAGACGATCAGATCAATCAGACACCGCCCCTACCCAGAAATCCCAAAAAAGATCCCTGAACCACGGAGGCGAGGGGACGCACCAGGACCACGTCGGGCACTTGGATACGAGGTTATCGCCAGCGAGGATGAACTCGGGGACGGAGAGGACGCCCTTCTCGAGGAACGCCGAGACAGTGCGGGGGCCCGTGACCCGCTCCACCGTCCCCTTGTAGAGCTCGTACACCTTCTGCTTGACCTGCATCGTCGCTACTCCTCTCCTCGTTGCTTCCTCTCGGTGGAGACGGAGAGGGCGGAAGCGTGGGAGAGAAGAGGAAGAGGTTTGCTCCGAGCAGAAGGCACCGGCGAGAAGAGCAGGGCAGAGCCGTCTGCTGTTTTCTAGTACTACGCTTCCTGAGTTGGAACACGCACGGAACTGGAGTTGAAGTGGGCCTCTTGGAACCCAAAAAAAAAAAGTAGGCCTCCTGGGGACGGCTGGGCTAGGCTGCCACTCAACTAATTTCATTGACTCGGGCACAAGACACGAGCAAAGGTGTCCAACGGGCGGCCCGGGCACCGCACTGTCATGGCCATGGAGGTAGAAATCTAAAAGTATTATCTAATGGATTAAGCCCGAGATGAAGGGAGGCTTCTCAGCGCTCCAGCCTTGCGCCATGCAATCTACTGTGTTTGCCTGTGAGCCTTTCTTTGTGTTGTCGCTGGACGTGGGCGGACGCATTGTTACCCCGCTACGTCGCCTCTCCCTCTCGTGGACGGTGGCGGTGGTCTTCGACACGCGTTGTTCTAGGAATAAAAGTATAAACTGCGCCCCCTCAAGGAGCCTCCCGGTAAATCAGATTTAACTAGCCGTCTGATTGGATTAGTCGTTCGGTGTTAGCCGTAGATCTATTTTTACTGCACCGTATAAAAAGCAGCCCAACAGACTCGCGTGTTAGAAAATCCTAACCGCCTCTTCGTCTTGTAATCCCGCACCCGTGCCCCTTCTCCTGTGTGCGGCGGCGGGCACTCCTCCTCCTCCCTGGCCGCCATCCTGCTCCGCCCCCTTCTCTCCCCATGGTCGACCTCGAGACGCCGAGCATGTGCCGCCGCAAGCACAGGCCGATGCCGTGCCCCTCCCCGGACAGGCACGCACTAGCGGCTCCACTAGAGCTTGACCCGCGCTCCGTCCCAAATCGGCCTGGCCTCCCATCACCAGTAGGACAAACATGTAGAGGTCGAAGCACAGTTGGGCCACCTCGCTGGCACATCCATCCTCATTGCCCCATGCCAGATCAGGTGATCATAGCCTCTCCTCTCTCTTTCCCCCTCCTCACATTTTTATCTCCCTCCCTGTCCATTTCTTAGTGCTTGATCTGTTTTGCCACAGCAAAGGATGTTGTTTTGGGCTAATACCTGAGGTAGATTGTTCTAATTTGCTTTGGATGTGCTTTCTACGACTTCATTATGTTTGTGCTTGCTAGCTGTTCGACGAATTGTTCACATGGGATAATACATTTTCTCTGGTGCAGGCTTTGAGTTCCCGCCAAGGCCAATGCGAGCTTACTATTACTCAAAATGGTGCTATTTGGTTACTAAAATTCTTTTGAGTTAGCCATAGTTTCGTGTGATAAACAATTTTGAGTTTTTTTAGGTTTCTTTTAATTGTAGGGGATTGCACCAAGTTTTGCACGCACGGATGGAAAGCAGCGGGCATAATGGTGGTGATGATGTGGATGTGGGGGCAGCAGCTGGGTACTTTCAGGAGGGACCAAGCCACGGACAACCACAACGTTGCAGAGAGAGTATGTACGTGCTTTCCTTTTTCCTCTCACACCTAATTTGATTGTATTGGTTAATTGTTTTAATGAAAAAGTGTTGGTTAATCATAGTTAGTTGGTCAAATAGAAGTAATTATAGTTTGTTTCATCATTGTAAGGAAGAATAAGCTTAATAGTAATTATTAAACTGGTGTAGTTAAGAAGGGGGAGGATTAGTGAGACAGTGAAGATGCTACCGAGTGTGTTTACAAGCTGTCAGCTGTGACAAGGTAATCATTTAGCTAAGCAGGCCTCCAGTATGGTTGGATTTATGGTACCACTTTGTTATTTATTGTAGCTAAACAGTTCATGATCACAGGAAAAATTATGTTTGATGAGATCATCAACAACATGCAACCGCTCCTCGGGATGGAGTTGTTTAGATTCCATATCAAATATTCTTGGAGCTGCGAGGAAAATGTACCATTTCATGGAAAAGGAAAGACATGGACTTATATGTTGTATATAATATGAGGTATACATGATTTTGGTGATCAATCGAGCTATTTTTCTGAAGTACCATATTTACTATGATGTTTTTTATATGCTTGTTGCCGGACTTTTTGTTTAGATCAGAAAACGGGTGCACAAGCTTTTTGTATGATGCCCTTCGACCTTCAAGATAGGTACCCTCGACTTTGCATTGAATTTGCTCCCATTCAAGTGTTACGAATTCAGTTACTGTCCGTCGATTAAATCCTCACACCCTTTAGATTTCTCCTATTGCATGATGTTAATGAGAACATGTTTGTGGCAAGAAACCTATATCTGTATTTTTTCTAGATAACTTTCATATTCTTTCCATAGAAGAAAATAAGATGGTGTTAATTCATGCTTGCTCATTTAATGCAATTCCCTAGGTGCTCCTAGGAGTGAACAAAATATAGCAATATTGTTAAGCATTTTGGGCTTACACAGCATAGCACTGAAAATATGATAGATTAGAAGATGAATCAATGTGTATATTTGTTTTTTCTACCTCATAGTTCTCAATAGTATTTTTTCCTTCACATTATGGAAATGAGTGTCACACCTGCTGGCTGATATGCAGATGCTATGAATTTGCATGGAGCTAGCATGGCTTCAACCCAAGGTTTGCAACTGCCTAGCCTCCTACGACTCTTCTCCCCTATCCAAAAAATTAACTTTCCTCTAATACTTGTTATGTAAATTCCTGTGTAAAACAAGAAATATTTTCTCAAGTTTGCCAATCATCTCTAGATACTGTGAACGAGATTGCAGCAAAATTAGCCTAAAATGTTGATTTGGCGGACATATTTTTCGTCCCCCTTCACTTTTGGTCACGCTCCGCGACTCGAATCTAGGGTTTACTTTAAATGTGGTCTAAACTAAGCTAAGGAGGCGTTTTGAGGTTATAAGGGTGTCTGGAATGACCAAAAAAATAGAGACCTGTTTGACTCAAACTGATATAAGCCGACTCAGACCAGATTCAGTCGGCGGCCGGATGATAGCTCCAAATTTCATCACCTTTTACCATTGGTTTTCCTCTTGTTTATTGCCGGGTTTCACTGAAGATTGCCCCTTTCCACCAATGTTAATGTCGCAATTAGAGAATCCTTGGTTTCTTGTGATGGTTTTCAGGTAATGAATATTTATTGAAGATCTAATAACATTTATGGGCTAATTACACCAGAATAAGAAAATACCCAATCGGAGCAACTTTCATTGGAGGCATCATGAATACTTAACGACCACTGGTACGGTCAGGGCGCGCCCATACTACCCACTGGCGCCTTCCTTATATCAATACAAGCAGCTTTCGTGAAGGGGGAGACGATAATAACCATAGAACAAAAGTTACAACCGCCGCAAGCCATCTAGATGGGAAGATCAGATCTGGAAGAGGAGAAGAACTTCACCTCGTTCCTCGATGATCTCCAACCTCTAAACCACGCACTCCTCCATCATTACTTAGAGCAAAGAGAGAGATTGGCACTTGTAAGATTAGGGTTTGATACTTTCATCTACCTCCGATTTGTATTTGATTGGATCTTTAATCACTATTGTGGTTTGCTACAATAATTTTGAGATGATTTTTATGAAGGAAATATGCCCTGAGAGGCAATAATAAAGTTGTTATTATATATTCCTTATATATGATAGATGTTTATTTTGCATGCTATAATTGTATTGATAGGAAATATCAATACATGTGTGTTTAATAAACAAAAAGGGTTCCTACTTATGCCTCTCTTATAGACTAGCTTGTTGATTAACAAGATGATCAAAGTTTCCTGATCATGGATATTGGATGTTGTTAATAACAAGGTCACAGCATTTGTGAAATGATGTGATGAACATTCATCCGAAGTATAGCATTACGATCAAGTCATTATGTTTATATTGCTATAACATCATACAAAGTAGTCTTAGTCCTTAGACCATGAGATCATGTTAATTGCTAACACCGGAAGAGTATCTTGATAACATCAAACGTCACACCATAACAGGGTGACCATAAAGGTGGGTTCAGTGCTATGAAGGTGTTATGTTGAGGCTCATGGATCAAGAGTGGAATTTGTCAATCCCGATGACGGATAGATATACTCTGGGCCCTCTCGGTGATATCACATTAAGATAGCTTGCAAGCAAGTGATGTGATCACTAGAATGTTATATCACGGGAACGAGAAAAGAGTGCATGTCAGTAACGAGATCAAACTAGGTATTTGGATACCGATGATCGAATCTCGGACATGTATTATATCATGAGACAAAGGGATTAAATTGCTAACGTTAAAGGTTCTCACGATCACAGAAGTCATCGTTGAATGTGCAGGAGTCAGTATGGATCTCTAGGTCCCGCTTCTGATTATTGATCTGAGAGGAGTCTCAATCATGACTGCATTATTCGCGAACCGTAGGGTGACACACTTAAGGGTTGTCGGACACCATTTAGGAGCACATATGTTCCAGACAAAAGGTTTGCAAAGCGCAGGAAATGTTTCGATAGAAACAGGAACTGTTTCGATATAAACCGGAATTGTTTCGGGTGAAATTGCAGAAAGTGGTTTTGCATGTGATATTGAAATGTTGCAAGGGGTTTTATGTGAATGTTTGTTAATTAAAGTAATTAACAAAATTCTGAATAAAATAAATAAAAGAGTTTTATTAAATGAGAGAGCATTAAATTTGGAGAAATTTAATGCATTTAAAGTGGAGACTTTAAAAGAGAATGTGAAGGGGCATTTTAATGTGGAGGGGTTACCACCACATGAATGGGGGAGGTGAAGGGTCACCCCCCATGCGCCGGCCATGAAGGAGGGGTACCCTCCCCTCCTCCTATAAAAGGCCCCCCTCTCCTCACTTCTCACTCACACCTCCTCGTGAAGGATCTCTCTCCCCTCTAGATATTCCCCCATGGTCTCGGATTAGCGAGATACATGTTCCCGGTGGCCTTGCGTCTGGAAGGAGTTAGTGCTTCCGCTGATTCGCTGGAGCGAGGAGGTGGAGGTTGTCCGGTGGCTTGAACGTGTGTGCGAGGACGGATGCGCTGCTGATTTGCGGCGCTCGGACTTCCACACGATCTTGAGATCGGCAAGCGTACGACTACATCAACCACGAGTTCCTACTCGTTAACAAAACTAGTTGTCTTCGAGGGTAAGTTCTCCATGGATGTATGTCCACCCATTGCTCTATATCTAGTAGATAGATCTTGGCGTATAGTTCTTATCGTAGGAAATTTTTTATTTTCTATGCTGCAGACCCAATAGTGGTATCAGAGCCTGATCTATGCGTAGGTGCTTTGCACGGGTAGTACACATATGTTTATATGTGGGCGATGATGATCATGTTATTGCATCTTCTATGTACTTTGGATATTGGTGGCATAGTGGGATAAAGCGGCCCGGACCAACCTTACATGTCATCGTATATGAGACCGGTTCCATGACTGACATGCAACTAGTTTTGCATAAGTGGCTGGCGGGTGTCTGTCTCTCCTACTATAGTCAATATCTGATTTACAACGAGTTGCTAATAACTTGGTTATCCTCGTTGTGGTTCATGTTCGTAGGTAAGACCGGTTCTATCTCCGAAAGCCCTAAGCCACGTAAAACTTGCAATTGATAAATTAGAGGCGTCTAGTTTAGATCGTTGCTGGGCTAGTGTCTTGATATGGTATTGTTGTAAGTAGATGTATGATAGATACTCTTACAACTCACTTAACGTGTAAGTTCCATAGACCTTGGCCTTACACACAAAGGAATGATAGAGATCATACCACAATGCAAATGATAGAGATCAAATGCATGGACCATATCACCTCACTTCACACATTAGATGTTAGCATCTTATATTGCTAGTTTGGCGCTTTTGGTAGCATTATAAGATGATCCCTCATTTAGATATCAAGATAAAATGTGTTCTTCCTTAAGTATGCACCGTTTTGTGGATCGTGTTTTGAGGCATCACGTGATGATTGGGTGTTCTCGACTCTACGCTTTCATACAACGGGTGTAAGACAATTTTACACACGCGAATACTAAGGTTCTTACTTGACGAGCCTAGCATATACAGACATGGTCTCGGAACACGGACCGAAAGGTTAAGCATGAGTCATATAGTTGATATGATGCCTATATAGATACTCGCCTTTGAAGCTACACCGACTCACGTGATGATCGGACTTGGTGTAGTGGATTTGGTTCATGTAATCACCAAAAGGACACGAGGGATGTCGTTTTTGAGTGGGAGTTCATTAGTAATTTGGATTAGTTGAACTCAATCTATCATAAACTTAGTCTAAATATATTTTACAAATTCTGTTGTAGATGGCACCACCTGCTTTTAATTTCAATGTGTTCATGGAGAAAGAGAAGCTTGCTGCAAATGGTAGCAACTTCACCAACTGGGCTATGAATTTGAGGATTCTCCTCACTGCTGCACAAAAGCAATATGTGCTAGAGGCGCCGCTAGACCCCCCACCAGCTCCTGATGCCCCTGACGAGGAAAAGAACGTCTATATAACTCGTCAGGAGGACCACAACTTAGTTCATTGCGGCATACTGTATGGGCTAGAGCCAAAACTTTGAAAACATTTCGAAAATGGCAATGCCTTTGATACCATGGGATAATTGAAAATGATTTTCGATACCCATGCTGCCGTAGAGAGTTATAATGCTTCTGAAAAGTTCTTTAGCTGCATGATGAAAGAGAACGGCTCCGTTAGTGAGCACGTACTCAAAATGTCTGGGTACGCCGATAAGCTTGTGTCCTTGGGAATAACGATTCCCATTGACTTAGGCATACATCGTGTTCTCCAATCTCTGCCACCTAGCTACAAGAGCTTCGTGATGAACTACAATATGCAGGGCATGAAGAAGTCTCTTCCCGAGCTTCTGTCAATGCTTAAGACTGCAGAAGTGGAGATTAGGAAAGAACATCAAGTGTTGATGATCAATAAGACCACCGGTTTCAAGAAGGACAAGAAAGGCAAGCAGAAGGGAAAGAAGGGCGGCAAATCTATTGCCGCGCCTGAAAAGAAACCCCAAGCTGGCCCTAAGTCTGACACCGAGTGCTACTATTGCAAGGGGACTGGCCATTGGAAGCGCAACTGCCCCAAGTATTTGGCAGACAAAAAGGCCGGCAAGGCAAACAAAGGTATATGTGATATAAATGTTATTGAGGTGTACTTGACTAGTACTCGCAGTAGCACCTGGGTATTTGATACGGGATCGGTTGCTAATATATGTAACTCGGTTCAGGGGCTGCGGAACAAGCGACAACTAGCAAGGGATGAGGTCACGATGCGGGTCAGCAATGGATCAAGAGTTGATGTGATCGCCGTCGGAACGCTGCCTCTCCATATGCCGTCGGGATTAGTTATAAACCTGAATAATTGTTATTTAGTGCTTGCACTAAGCATGAACATTGTATCCGGATCATGTTTTGATGCAAAGTGGTTATTCGTTTAAGTCTGAAAACAATGGTTGTTCGATTTATATGAATAATATCTTTTATGGTCATGCACCTGTGTTGAATGGTTTATTTCTATTGGATCTCGATAGTAGTATTACGCATATTCATAATGTTGATGCTAAAAGGATTAAACTTGATAATGATATATCTGCATATATGTGGCACTGCCGTCTAGGTTATATTGGCGTTAAACGCATGAAGAAACTCCATTCTGAAGGACTTTTGGAATCACTTGATTTTGAATCATTTGATACATGTGAGCCATGCCTTATGGGCAAGATGCTAGAACGCCATTTTCCGGTTCAATGAAACGGGCGACAGATTTATTGGAAATCATACATACTGATGTGTGTGGACCAATGAGTATGTCGGCGCGAGGTGGATATCGTTATTTTGTTACTTTCACGGATGATTTGAGTAGATACGGGTATATCTATTTGATGAAACATAAGTCTGAAACCTTTGAAAAGTTCAAAGAATTTCAGAATGAAGTGGAAAATCATCGTAACAGATAGATCAAATTTCTGCGGTCCGACCGTGGAGGAGTATCTTAGTTACGAGTTTAGCACACATATGAAAGATTGTGGAATAGTTTCACAACTCACGCCTGCCGGAACACCACAACGTAATGGTGTGTCAGAATGTCGTAATCGTACTTTATTGGATATGGTTCGATCTATGATGTCTCTGACTGACTTGCCACTGTCATTTTGGGGTCATGCACTGGAAACCGCTACATTCACTTTAAATAGGGCACCATCTAAATCCGTTGAAAAGACACCGTATGAATTATGGTTTGGAAACAAACCTAAGCTGTCATTTCTTAAAGTTTGGAGATGTGATGTTTATGTGAAGAAACTTCAACCGGATAAACTCGAACCCAAAGCGGAAAAATGCGTCTTCATAGGATACCCTAAGGAAATGATTGGGTATACCTTCTATCACAGATCCGAGGGCAAGGTCTTTGTTGCCAAGAATGGATCCTTTCTTGAGAAGGAGTTTCTTGCGAAAGGTGTGAGTAGTCAGAAGGTAGAACTCGAAGAGGTTATTGAACCTTCTCTTCATGAAATGGCGAGTAGCGCAGCACCGGAAGTTGTTTTGGAGTTGACTTCACCTAATGAAGAGAGAGCTAATGATATTAATTATGAAACTCCGAAAGAGGACACTACCGAACCTCGCAGGTCAAGCAGGACACGTGCAGCTCCTGAACTATACGGCAATCCTGTTATGAATTTCATGATTGATGAAATAGATGACCCTGCGACGTATGAAGAAGCGATGATGAGCCCTGATTCCAACAAATGGCTAGAAGCCATGAAATCCGAGATGGAATCCATGTACGAAAACCAGGTTTGGACCTTGGTGGACTTACCTCACGATCGAAAGGCCGTTGAGAATAAATGGATTTTCAAAAGAAAAACTGATGCTGATGGTAATGTAACCATCTATAAGGCTCGACTTGTCGCAAAGGGGTTTCAACAAATTCAAGGAGTTTACTACGATGAGACATTCTCTCCCGTAGCGATGCTTAAGTCGGTTAGGATTATGTTAGCAATTGCTGCATATTTCGATTATGAAATATGGCAGATGGATGTCAAAACTGCGTTCCTCAATGGTAATATTGAAGAAGAGTTGTATATGATACAACCAAAGGGTTTTGTCGATCCTAAGGATGCTGATAAGGTGTGCAAACTTCAGCGATCCATCTATGGACTGAAGCAAGCATCCCGGAGTTGGAATCTCCGCTTTGATGAGGTGATCAAAGAGTTTGGATTTGTCCAAACTTATGGAGAGGCTTGTATTTACAAGAAAGTGAGTGGGAGCAATGTGGCATTTCTGATATTATATGTGGATGACATATTATTGATTGGAAATGATATAGATCTTTTAAACAGTGTTAAAAGTTATCTAAAGAGCAAATTTTCGATGAAGGACCTTGGTGAAGCTTCATATATATTAGGCATTAAAATCTATAGAGATAGATCAAGATGCCTAATTGGGCTATTGCATAGTACATACCTTGATAGATATTAAAGAAGTTTAATATGGACAAAAGTAAGAAGGGGTTCTTACCTATGTTGCAAGGCAAGACATTGAGTAAGACTCAAAGTCCGGCTACGGCAGAAGAAAGAGAGATGATGGATAAGATCCCCTATGCCTGGGCCATAGGCTCTATAATGTATGCCATGCTATGTACAAGACCGGATGTGGCACATGCTATTAGTTTGACTAGTAGGTACCAATCTGATCCAGGTTCGGAACACTAGATAGCGGTAAAGAACATCCTCAAGTACTTGAGAAGAACTAAGGATATGATTCTTATATACGGAGGTGAAGAAGAGCTAGTCGCTAAGTGTTATGTCGATGCTAGTTTTGACACCGATCCGGATGACTCTAAGTCTCAATCCGGATACGTATTTCTCTTGGATGGAGCAGCAGTTAGTTGGAGGAGT
This sequence comes from Avena eriantha, assembly GCA_910589775.1. Taxonomy (NCBI): domain Eukaryota; kingdom Viridiplantae; phylum Streptophyta; class Magnoliopsida; order Poales; family Poaceae; genus Avena; species Avena eriantha. Next base: position 293,125,215 of record OU342740.1, read on the forward strand.
TCCAAACAACCTGTGGTGGATGGATCAACAACGGAGGCGGAATATGTTGCTGCTTCAGAAGCGGCGCAGGAGGCAGTTTGGATGAAAGAGTTCATTACAGAACTGGGTGTGGTTCCCAGTGCGTTGGACCCAATGGTGATCTATTGTGACAACAATGGAGTCATAGCCAACGCAAAGGAACCAAGGTCTCACAAGAGTTCCAAGCATATTAAGCGCCGGTTTCACTCGATCCGTGAGCATGTCAAGGATGGAGATATAAAGATTTGTAAAGTGCACACGGACCTAAATGTAGCAGATCCGTTGACTAAAGTACTCCCTAGGGCAAAACATGATCAACACCAGAACTCCATGGGTGTTAGATTTATCACTATGTGAACTAGATTATTGTCTCTAGTGCAAGTGGGAGACTGAAGGAAATTTGCTCTGAGAGGCAATAATAAAGTTGTTATTATATATTCCTTATATATGATAGATGTTTATTTTGCATGCTATAGTTGTATTGATAGGAAACATCAATACATGTGTGTTTAATAAACAAAAAGGGTTCCTAGTTATGCCTCTCTTATAGACTAGCTTGTTGATTAACAAGATGATCAAAGTTTCCTGATCATGGACATTGGATGTTGTTAATAACAAGGTCACAGCATTTGTGAAATGATGTGATGAACATTCATCCGAAGTATAGCATTACGATCAAGTCATTATGTTTATATTGCTATAACATCATACAAAGTAGTCTTAGTCCTTAGACCATGAGATCATGTTAATTGCTAACACCGGAAGAGTATCTTGATAACATCAAACGTCACACCGTAACAGGGTGACCATAAAGGTGGGTTCAGTGCTATGAAGGTGTTATGTTGAGGCTCATGGATCAAGAGTGGAATTTGTCAATCCCGATGACGGATAGATATACTCTGGGTCCTCTCGGTGATATCACATTAAGATAGCTTGCAAGCAAGTGATGTGATCACTAGAATGTTATATCACGGGAACGAGAAAAGAGTGCATGTCAGTAACGAGATCAAACTAGGTATTTGGATACCGATGATCGAATCTCGGACATGTATTATATCATGAGACAAAGGGATTAAATTGCTGACGTTAAAGGTTCTCACGATCACAGAAGTCATCGTTGAATGTGCAGGAGTCAGTATGGATCTCTAGGTCCCGCTTCTGATTATTGATCTGAGAGGAGTCTCAATCATGTCTGCATTATTCGCGAACCATAGGGTGACACACTTAAGGGTTGCCGGACACCATTTAGGAGCACATATGTTCCAGACAAAAGGTTTGCAAAGCGCAGGAAATGTTTCGATAGAAACCGGAATTGTTTCGGGTGAAATTGCAGAAAGTGGTTCTGCATGTGATATTGAAATGTTGCAAGGGGTTTTATGTGAATGTTTGTTAATTAAAGTAATTAACAAAATTCTGAATAAAATAAATAAAAGATTTTTATTAAATGAGAGAGCATTAAATTTGGAGAAATTTAATGCATTTAAAGTGGAGACTTTAAAAGAGAATGTGAAGGGGCATTTTAATGTGGAGGGGTTACCACCACATGAATGGGGGAGGTGAAGGGTCACCCCCATGCGCTGGCCATGAAGGAGGGGTACCCTCCCCTCCTCGCCCTCTCCTCACTTCTCACTCACACCTCCTCATGAAGGATCTCTCTCCCCCTCTAGATATTCCCCCATGGTCTCGGATTAGCGAGATACATGTTCCCGATGGCCTTGCGTCTGGAAGGAGTTGCTGCTTCCGCTGATTCGCTGGAGCGAGGAGGTGGAGGTTGTCCGGTGGCTTGAACGTGTGTGCGAGGACGGATGCGCTGCTGATTTGCGGCGCTCGGACTTCCACACGATCTTGAGATCGGCAAGCGTACGACTACATCAACCACGAGTTCCTACTCGTTAACAAAACTAGTTGTCTTCGAGGGTAAGTTCTCCATGGATGTATGTCCACCCGTTGTTCTGTATCTAGTAGATAGATCTTGGCGTATAGTTCTCATTGTAGGATTTTTTTGTTTTCTATGCTGCGGACCCAACATTTTATTTGCAATACAATTATGCCTTTGATTTCCTCTCATGTGTGAGTAAACCCCCATAGGCGTGGGAGATGTAGGGGATTAGTGTGATGTGTTGTGCCTCCTTTAAATCCATCCATTTGTAATCATTGTGATGTTTTATTTAAATAGTGAGAATGAATATCTATGTTTGCCCAATGCTTGTTATCTAATTTAAGGGCCTAGGTAACATGATCCAAATATCTCATAGGTATGAACTTGTATTCTAGTAATTCGGCGACCCCCGAGTGGCACGACCGATTGATGTCTACAAGTGCACATATCGTTTGTACCTAGTTTCAAAGTATAGATATCGATCCCACAGGGAGCCCAAAGGTAAGTGTTTATGAGTGAAGTCTCTGTGACACCCAAAGTTGTCACAGGTCTTCGAGTGAATTGACTGCAAGTGTTGAAATGAGAATGGAATTTGGATTAAACTGGGTGTATTTAAATAAAACTAAAATTTAAACTTCAAAAATAAAAAGCATAAAAGTAAAGAACGATTCGGTTGTTTGTTGTTTTCTGTAGATGACAAAGAAGGTGTGGGGAGATACAGTTCATGGTGATAGTGACTGTGCCAGGTGGACAAATGATAAGTGTAACAACTATAATCTTATAAGTATATGCGTAGGCGAGCAACCCATAATTAGCTGGAACTCCTCTTAGTAGATCTCGTCCCAACTTTAATAATCCTACTAGTCTGTTACCAAAACCATGGTCAGACACTAGACGATTAAGATCCTTCAGGTTGCATAGTGATTAAGCTCCTTGGATCGGACTAATGCAATAAGCACGGTGGTTCCTCGTTATCCTCGAGTCTACTAGTTTTCGATTGATATCCCAGTGTCACTCGGGGGTCGCCGGTCTGCTAGAGAACAAGATCCTATCTATGTAGAACAAAGCATCATGTTGTCTGAGCCCTTAATTGGACAATAAGCATTAGGCATCTCATACATAGTAAAGCACACATAATATAGTAATTAGAATTAATCACAAGCTAATGAAAAATATATGGAGGTACATCACATTTCACCAATCCCTTAGATCTCCCACGCCCAAGGAACTTACTCACACATGAGAGAAGAAAGCATCATCGATATAATTAAATAAAGGGAGTTCTTCTTGATATTATCATGGAGATCCACAATAAGAATAGAAGAGTAATCCAACACAAATCAAGATAGGAAGAAACAATCTAAAACCCTAGTCTTGCAAGGTAAAGATCTCTCTGTCTCTTAAGTACAAGTAATGGCTATGGGGGTGTATTGGCTAGGAGGTCGAAGATCGTGGAGCGAGATGAAGAACGTCTTCCCCTTCTTCTCCGGATCTCTTCTTAATCCTTTCTGGATGGAATGGCGGTTGTTGTGTTATGTTTTTCTATATGGCCTCTTCATGGAAGTTGTCCCTTTTGACAAGACGGAGGCAAGGAAAGCTATACGACGGCAACTATACGGCCAAAAAAATGTTCCCGCCGTATAGTTGCTCATTAAAGCCTTTGTATGCTTCTCTCGGTTGCTTCCAAAGAGAGACTTGCTTGTTTTCGCCTGAATATTATGTTTCTCTAGTTAAAACCTTCTGTTGACGTACAGAACCCGAAACACCCATTAAAAATCAAATTTTCTTTGCTACCGAAGTATTAGCGTTAGGTAAAGCTAGAAAACAATCAAATCCGGGAGAAAACCATAAATAAAAGCCATCAAAAATGTGTCGAATCTCACAGCTATCAAATCCCCAAGCTTAGATGTTGCTCACCCTTAAGTGACAAGGAAATAAGGAAGAATAGCGGAGATTTGAGACTGAAAATAAAAGAACTTACAAGTTTGAATTGGTGTCACATTCTTTTCTTCACAATCCCTGCAATCTTAAACATGATCATACAAGTCCACTTCCTAATCGCGTATATCTTGTTAGCAAATAAATCATATGCCTGAGCAAGTGTCAAAAGTTTAGCCAGGAAAGTGAGAAAAATTCTTTTGGTGTCTCTCTTTGTTGAGAGATGAAAACTTTTTGCTCGTGTTTCTTTAATCAATCAAGGAGTACTCAAGTTGGCACCAAAACATTCAATTTAAGAACAACTCATCTATTCCCATGTCAAAATTTCAAGACTCTCAAAGCACATTTTCCCTTTCTTTGCCTTTCAAAATGTAACTCTTTCATAGAGAAATCATGTCACTATTTTTAACATGTTAATAGAGACTGTGTTGTGCACTCGTGACAATACCAATAAATAATTGTTGAGCAATAATGGGTCAGAGGAGTACTACAACTTTACTTGGAACGTGAAACCATGAGGAGACTAAAATTTTACCCGTCATAGCATTGCTGCTACAGACGTTTACATAACTCAATAGCCGAAATCAAGTGGTTTCCCACATTTAGATCATCTGTTGGCCAGCAGAGTTAATAGTTCCCCATGGAGCACGACAGTGTTGTAATGACATGTGTAAAGCAATATCTTACGGTTTATAAAGTAGACCCCCACTAAGAATTCTTTATGATAGTCTATCTACACATGCAGGCTATCCACGTCACCTTTTATTCATATCCGTCTGATCCTATTCATCCGTTCATTCACTCGTGGAGTCCACGCGCGGAGGCTAGCGCAAAAACCTAGACCTACAAAATCTAGACCTCTAGTGCCACGACAAGGGAGCATTTCCGATCGGTGCTTGGGAGGTCAGATTTTTTACTTGCAGAGATCCAGCAATAGACAATACGTGCATCTGTATCCTCCGAGTATTTTCGGAAATTCCACTATATCTTTCACCTTCTACACTTAATTCCCTTCCGCTTCAACTTCCTCCCTATGTTGCAAAATAAACTGATGGATTCCTGTCTCCCTCTTCATCTTCTCCACGGAACAATTGCAAGAGTAACTGATGCAGGTTCTCTCCCCTTAAAGCTATGGAGCTGAATCATTCCATGGTCTCCACCACAGCTGGGTCTTCGCATCCTCTCTCTAGAGGATTCTTCAGTTTTCACCTTCAGAAAGGCCATGTGGTAGAGGCGAAGAATGTGCAACCCCTGCCTCTGCCCCATCTCGGTTTACTGCTCACGTATTAGTCAAAGAGAAATAGGAGGAGGCATAGAACCATAGACCCCAGATGCTTGATGTCCAGGTTGTTGTGGACGCGCTCTTTGGCCGACGTGTGGTGCCGTCTGTGTGAATGTGTCAACACGCATCAGCAAGTTCCAAGTTCTCATACTCGGTTCATCATATATATAGTTCCTTCAACTGTGCCAAGAACTTCCCCCGTGCGTAGGTAACTGACCTCTCAAGCCAATCCCAGATTGATCGCATCATTATCATTGTTGTGCCGTTAGTCCCACTTCCTTCATGATCTGTTTATGCTCATACAAGAGCTGTCGATGGCATCTTGGGGTTCAGTCTGTGCCTCTGTGGCCTATTTCAATTACCTCACCGTACCAAGTTATCCCTGATACCTGCATATGGATCCCTACCTAATCCTTCTCTTATTTTTGCTACATTACCGATTATCGTCACACTACAAGATTTTAATTATTTTCTTGCCATGCCTCCTGTAGTTATTTGACCTCCAACGATTGGATATTTATTTGTTGGTCTCATAAAAAATATGCGGCTCCTCTAAAAAATATCTGCAGCTAGCTTTCATCCGACACGGATAGACAACATGCAAAAGTGATCGTGTGGTCCCAAATGATGTGCAGGAACATGTTATTAATCTAAAGTTTACCGGATTCAAGCATGGAGTAATCATAATCTTTAACAAGTGGTATCCTTCTAGCTGAAGTTCCCATCTGGATGTCCTTATTGATGCCTTTGTCGGGAGGTTATTAGTTTGGACCTACGTTTGTTCAGATTACTTATGTGTACGCGTTGTTTTCTCATGTTTTTTAAGTTTTTTCACATGATTCTTGATAATTGACATATCTCGATTGATATCCAAAAGAGTGCTACTTGCTCAATTTGTTGAATCTCCACATCATATAGAATGAACAGTGAATACAAATACTCTCTTTGATATTGTACTTTTCTCAATAATATGTGCACCGAAAGTGAACTAAATGACATAAAATATTAATAATTTCACGAGAAGATACCATACTAATACTCCCAACTAATAACGCATTTCCTTACACAATAAATGTTTCTCCTGTACAAAGTTCCATATATATTTTTGAACATATATTTTTATAAAGTAGAAGTCTTTTGCATTAGTCACCGTGATCTTAGGTAAGTTTTCGAATTCCCGCTGTAATGCGCGGAAATTCTTCTAGTTATTAGAAAAAGCAGTGGCATGATCTCTACTACTTCGGAGCATCCATTTTATCAGACAATTTAATTCAAGGGTACTATCGAGTCTATTTATATTAAGCTCAGATGGAATGGAGTAGTTCTGAAATCAGATTCTTCGGGCTAAACATGGACTCAAGTCATCTTATGGATGCTTTTTCTTGTTATAAAAATGTGGAAAATATGTTTAACCAAGTTTATTGCTCATTGTTTCAAAGCTAAAAAGGAGACACTAGCAAAGGAATAGAATTTATAGGATAATAAGCTAAGTGGGGAGTGACTCTAGTGCAAGCGAGTGAATAATGGTAGGATCAATTTAAGGTTGCAAAAAGGGTGATGAAAGGAATGTGATACCTCCTCTTGCTTGGTTCGTTCTCGTATTTGAGTCGAACCCCCTCTGTACTTCCATATTGCCAAGTCACCTGAAATTGAGCAATCTCCGAGAGAAACAAAGAAACGAACTTGCAATAAAAGTTACAACTATTGTTTTTGTATTTTTGGTTTAGGAACGCAAACTTAAAATAAACATGCAATTTTGAAGAAATAAAATAAATCAAAAGAAGAAATAAAAACATGAATGCAAGGTTTGGAGGTTTTCAAACCTCCCCCAAGCTTAGGCTATTGCCAGGCTCAGTTGTTGCCGTCATTCGGCAGTTGGTGCGAATACTGCTGGTAGTAGTCGGGGAAGTGGGTCATGAAGTGACTGAAGCTGTGAGTCAAGGCACTCACATCTTCATTCACTCCTTGTAGAGTGTGGTCAATCTCTCCAACGCGTTGGTTGAGCTACTGGAATTCTTGATAGGGGACATAGTTGTACCCCTGCTGCGGCTGATTGGGCCATGGGTCCCAGGCTCCCCCTTGTTGTTGCTGCTTCTATCCCTCCCAGGCAGGGTTGTATCCCTTCTCATCCTCATCCCGCTGCTCTCCTTCTTCATCTTCCTCTTGATCAGGCTGGATTTCAGCCATGATCTCCATCACTTGGTCCTTAGTGAGGATCCAAGTGTCCTTCTCCACAATCGAGAAGGCTTGGGGATAGGGCAACGGAACCTGCTCACCCTGTGCATCACCAAGATAACTAAAATGATATGCTCGGAGCCTCCGATTAGCTTGGTAAACACTAAGGAATCCACAAGCAGTTAAATACTTGACTTCCATAAGCTTGGAACCATCAACAGATTACATAACAGGTAATGTAATATTTAATGCATGGGCAAGGTGGGTTACCAATCCACCAATGCGAATATCACCTTTCTTCGTGTTGCTTTGGTGATGAAAGTGCTGGATGAGTAGAGCTACATGATTGGGGCTTTGTGGTGCATCAGGGAAGAGAGCCTTGGTAATCATTGCCATGTACGCATTGGCCATGGAACCGGTATCTCCTCTTCCCAGCAGTGTGTTAGCGAGGAACAAGGCGTAGCAGCGAATTGTTGGGTTCTGAATGGTGGACATCTTCTTATGATAGAATTCTATACCACCATTAACAGAAATAACCTTCCAAATGTCTCCACTTGTGACGCTATAGATGTTAGTAACAGTTGACTCCCCAACGTGAGGGAAGCCGAAAGCATCACACAATTGTTCAAAAGTTATTTCATAGTGCTGCCGGTTCATGGTGAAGCTTATCATGCACACATTACCTTTCTCCTTGTGGTCATCGTAGAAGGAGGCAAGTAACTCATAGGTAAGCTCGGCGTAGGTGTCGTGGCTTTCATAGCCGAGTACTATTAGCCCGGCCTTGTTACACATGAGGTCGAAGTCTGCCTTTAACCCCGCCACGGTGAGAAAGCTATGGTCAGCCCAACGTGTGGGCAACACCCTCCTCGATGAAACTACGGCCAACTTGGGGTTGCTCTTGGCTCGGGACCCTGAGCCCTCGCCACATTGGCGCTTTCTCTTGCGAAAGATGTTATCAATTTTGTTCATCTTGATGCACGATCTGTTGATTACCCCACTCAAACGAATGAAATCCGCGAAGAATCAAGAGTTCTAGGTGGGTTTTGAGAGGTTTGGAGACAGAATATGAGAGAAGAAGTGAGGAAGGAGAAGAAACATAGTCGCCCCAGTGTGATTTTGTGGTCGCGCTAAACTATACGGCCAGAACTATACATGTGAGATATGTTGTTCTGGCCGTGTAGTTGCGACGGCACCGTCAACTAGGGTTTCTTTATGCAGAACACAGCTATATGAACGCAACTATATGGCCGGATCATAATGATCCCATCGTATAGTTGGTCGTTAAACTATCTGTACCCTCGAGATAAATTTTCTAAAACAGGCATTAATACCTATACAACCGGAACTATACAGCCGGAATTTTTATTCCCGCCGTATAGTTGGTCATTAAACCACTAGTACCCTCGAGATAAATTTCTAAAACAGGCATCGATATCTATACGATAGGAACTATACGGCCGGATTTTTTATTCCCGCCGTATAGTTGGTCATTAAATTCTCTGTTCATTCGAGAGAAAATTTGTTGATGGCAAAGATATCTATACGACCGGAGCTATACGGCTAGAATTTTTATTCCTGCCATATAGTTGGTCGTTAAACCATCAGTAGTCATAAAAAAAATTCTATTTCTTCGAGAATACCTTCTTATCCTGACTTAGCGAAATACCTTGTTTTTGATAGAAAAATGACAGTAGAAACTGTCGACCAACATTAGCTTATGAAGAGCAAAAATTTAGTCTTTGTAGATAAAACTCAAACTTTTATTTTTATTCTTATTCTATACTCATTCAATTGATGTTTCTACTACTTTTTGACAGCTGCATCTTCACGGGCGCGCTTCCACAAGAATGACTATGAAAAAGTTGTAGGAATACGATGAACTTTTTATTCGTTAGTTTATTTTATTGATAAGATGGGTTGACTCCCATTAAGCATTTTATTAAGACTGGTTGAATAACTCAACCCCTTCTCTGTTCTCGAATTCTTACCTTGGGTTGCCCCTTATCAAAATCACTTACCACATGAACTCGTTTTGCCGGTGGAATATATCTTTCTCCTGCTTCTAGCTTCTTTGGAAAATATCGGGTGATTTCAGCATCATAAACATTGAAGATTATTTTTCCCTCAGCACAATCAACTGATGCCCCTGCAGTACTAAGGAAAGGTCTTCCAAGTATTATGGATAATTTTTCATCCTCTGGCATCTCAAGAATAATGAAGTCAGTGGGAATAACATGCTCATCTATTATGAGTAGAACATCCTCAATCATACCAATGGGTTGTTTAGTGGACTTGTCAGCCATTTGTAAAGTGATAGTAGTAGGAGAATACTCCCCTAATCCTAACCTTTTATAGAGGGAGTATGGAATTACACTAACTGCTGCACCTAGATCACACAAGGCATTATGAATATAAGTTTTGCCTATTGAGCATGAAATAGTTGGTATTCTGGGATCTCCCGATTTAGACAACAGCTTCCCATTAGCAGGATAACTAGTTACCATGGCAAAAGTTGCAGTTATCTATTTCTTTCTACTAAGAATATCAAAGAGGAATTTAGAATAAGTAGGAACTTTGATTGCATCTGCAAATGGAATTTTCAGACGAAGGTCACCAAGTGCCTTTGTAAAAGAATCATAAATTACCTGATCTGGTGCTTTGTTTTTTCGATCTAGATAAGGAAGCTTTTGCTCACCTTTCTTATTCTTGTCTTTTACCTTTTGTGGGGGGTCAGGCTCTTTTGTTGCTTTCTTTTGTTGTTGCTTATCGCTTTTCTTCTTTTCTACTACAACAACTTTATCTTCCTTGCTTATCTCTTGGTTCAATCATCTCTGCATCAGAGTCATAACGGTCATCATGTGCATCATTTTGGTCCTCCTTGATTTGATCTTGTGTTTCTTGAGCAGTTTCATCTTGAGGATCCACATGTGTATCATCTTCTTGGCTTGTTTGAGTAAGGCTTTTTCCTTTCGCTCTTTTTCAGCTTCATATTCTGGTGGTCCTAATGGTCCTATAACAACTGCACCTCTTCTTGTAACAACATTAGTAGAAACAGGAATATCTATATCATCTCAAAGAAAAATTTGATAACTAGATGTTATTTGTTCACACTGGGTTTCAATCGTACTAAGATACTTGTGAAATAATTTTATTTCTTGGCCAATATCAACATAATTTTTCCTGAGTTCTGCCAAAATCATTTGATGTTTTTAAAAGTGCTTATGCATGTTATTATGAGATTTTGCTTATCGATGTTTTAATTCTTGAAAAACTTTTCTAGTTTCATCTTCTTCAGTTAAAACTTGTCGGAAGTCTTCTTTGTTTTCCTTAAAAAGTTTAGAAGATATACATTTTTCTTTCATTGTTTTGTGTACTGCAAGCATAAGATCGGGAGTTATCCAAAGTATCCCGTTTTCTAGCTTAGTGCCAAATCAGGATTATATAAAGAATCAGGCATTGATATCTATACAACTGGAACTATACGGTCGTAATTTTTATTCCCGCCGTATAGTTGGTCGTTAAACCGTTAGTACCCTTGAGATAAATTTCTAAAACAGGCATCGATATCTATACGATAGGAACTATACGACCGGAATTTTTATTCCCACCATATAGTTGGTCATTAAATTCTCTATTCATTCGAGAGAAACTTTGTTGATGGCAAAGATATCTATACGACCGGAGCTATATGACCAGAATTTTTATTCCCGCCGTATAGTTGGTCGTTAAACCATCAGTAGTCATCAAAAAATTTCTATTTCTTCGAGAATACCTTCTTATCCTGAAAATTAGTGAAATACCTTGTTTTTGATAGAAAAATGACAGTAGAAACTGTCGAACAACATTAGCGTATGAAGAGCAAAATTTTAGTCTTTGTAGATAAAACTCAAACTTTTATTTTTATTCTTAGTCTATACTCATTCAATTGATGTTTCTACTACTTTTTGACAGCTGCATCTTCAGGGGCGCGCTTCCACAAGAATGACTATGAAAAAGTTGTAGGAATGCGATGAACTTTTTATTCTTTAGTTTATTTTATTGATAAGATGGGTTGACTCCCATTAAGCATTTTATTAAGAATGGTTGAATAACTCAACCCCTTCTCTGTTCTCAAATTCTTACCTTGAGTTTCCCCTTATCAAAGTCACTTACCACATGAACTCGTTTTGCCGGTGGAAAATATCTTTTTCCTGCTTCTAGCTTCTTTGGAAAATACCGGGGCTATTTCAGCATCATAAACACTGAAGATTATTTTTCCCTCAGCACAGCCAACTGATGCCCCTGCAGTACTAAGGAAAGGTCTTCCAAGTATTATGGATAATTTTTTATCCTCTAGCATCTCAAGAATAATGAAGTCAGTGGGAATAACATGCTCATCTATTATAAGTAGAACATCCTCAATCATACCAATGGGTTGTTTAGTGGACTTGTCAGTCATTTGTAAAGTGATAGTAGTAGGAGAATACTCCCCTAATCCTAACCTTTTATAGAGGGAGTATGGCATTACACTAACTGCTGCACCTAGATCACACAAGGCATTATGAATATCAGTTTTGCCTATTGAGCATGAAATAGTTGGTATTCTAGGATCTCCCGATTTAGACAACAACTTCCCATTAGCAGGATAACTAGTTACCATGGCAAAAGTTTCAGATATCTCTTTCTTTCTACTAAGAATATTACGGAGGAATTTAGAATAAGTAGGAACTTTTATTGCATCCGCAAATGGAATTTCTAGACGAAGGTCACCAAGTGCCTTTGTAAAAGAATCATAAATTACCTGATCTGGTGCTTTCTTTTTTCGATCTGGATAAGGAAGCTTTTGCTCACCTTTTGTATTCTTGTCTTTTACCTTTTGTGGGGGGTCAGTGTAGCATCCCAATTGTCTAACAATTGCAATGCTACTAGCCTAGTCTATAAAATGCTACTTCCTATATATAATTGTTGCATCATAATTATATCATGCTCATGTCATCATGCCACCTTGCATTTGAGCATCATATAAAACCCTTCTTCATTTGGTTCTTACCTCATATGCACTATTAATTGTATTTTGCCTTTTGATATATTGTATTTGGTTCTTGATAAATGCTTCATGCCCAAGTTGAGTTGGGGGCATATCTTTTATTTAACTCCACCACCTTTTCTTGTCACCACCCCATAATTCCACCATCCAACTATATGTGAGCTTTGCATTTTATTTGGGTTTACCTCTAGCTCATGTGGGTTGGGATGGATCCACTTCTAATTCCACATGCTCCCTTATATGCCTCATGTTGTTTCACATTGTTGATATGTGGAGAGCCACATGGCCACCTTTGCATGATATGTGAGTAGTTTGTTTGTCTAGCTTCCATATGGTTTGTTTTGGAATATTTGATCATGTATGAATATAATTGTGGCTATATTTTTGTCTAGTGGATCACACACACAAGCTTGGCCACCATCTCTTCATTGGATGTTCTTTTATTTAGTCCATATGAGAAGCAAGCTTGTGTATTTTTGGTTTGGCCTTAATTCAAATATTGACATGCATGCAAGAATATATGACCATGATTGAAAATAGTTGTTTTCACAACTAGAATTAGTGGCATTTATTACTTGTGCATGGGCCATGCAAGCTTCCTCTCTCTCCTTTTTCAACCTATTTTATTTTTGCTTTGGTTTTGGAAGAGTTTTGAGTAGTTTGTTTTCAAACTAATAAAATAAATAAAAGAGGAATACACCTACCCTATCTCTACATCATGTCATATGACATGCAATATTAGTCTCTAGTCACATGTGATATCAATGCAACTAGTGACCTTTCTTTTATTTAAATTCTTTTGCACTTGTATGCTTGTTCAAATTTTGATCAAATCCTATATCTACACTCCATCTACCAAGTTTTTCTAGCTAATCTAGCTATCTAAATAAAGACTCTATCTCTAATATTTATTTATTTATTTTTGTCTCTTGATCTCTGCCTAAATTATTGACACTAAATCTGTCTAAAGTTTTGTCTAAAACTAGTCTCATCTAGTCTAGTTTGGACTATATAAAAACTCCAATCTCCTTCTTTTCCAAAATTCTGGCAATGTGTACATATGCACACACACACTCCAACCTAGATAAGACCATACCCAGCCCGCAACAGTAGCGACCCATGCCCCTGTTTCTCTCCTTCCTTCTCGTTCACGTGCTTGAGTTGGACAACCTCACATCCTTGCTGTGAGCCCTCCCCCTCCTCTGCAAAAAGCCAAGCAACAGCTGGCGTCCCTATCCTCTCGCAACCACTCCTGGAAACAGATCGAGATCCGTCCTTCCTCTCCACCGCAAGCAGCCTCGACCGACCTCTCGACCTAGCTCGGTCTCCTCTCTAGCCCGTGGTTCTACAACACCCCAAGATCTTCCATGAGTACCAGCATGACCCTCTACATCCCCTTTGATGGCCAGTACCGGAGATTGACGCTGGAGTGTGCCGGAGGAGCCTCACCACCACCATGTACCCGCAGGTCCCGCTGCACCCGCCAGACCTTGTCTCCATCACACCGCCGCTCACCGTCGCCGTCTCCCGTGAGGCCACCTTCTCCAACACCCTCTTTGTGAGTCGCGCCTCCTCCCCTCTGTATTTCCCTGGCTATCTCGCAGCTCGCCGCACCGTGCCGCTCGCGGTAGTCCCCGCCATCGCACGCGCCACGCAGAAATAGCAGCAGCTGCGCGCCCCACTCTTAGACAGCTTCAGCGCATGCACAACAACATCAGCTTGTTTCAACCCGCTCCCCTCTGGTCTCTCCTTGTCTCTAACCCTCGCCCTACAGCTCGCCGCGTCGCCGTGCCGCGCGCACCACGCCGGTACGCGCGCAAGCAGCGTCGGCAGCCCCGCGCGCCACTGCAGCTCGCCGCATGCGCGACCGATGGAGCAGCAACAGCACCCGCAGCGTCTCTGTTCCCGACAACATTCCGACGTCCCCAGTACTCCTCCGGCGAGACCCTCCACACCATATATGCGCTCCGTTGATCCACCTTTGTGTAGCTTCAAACCCCGACCAATTCCGTGGAGTATCGGGCTCGCAATCGATGCCGAAAGGGAGCTCCAACCGCGGCTGTAGCTGACAGAGTTTCAGTCCGTCAGTCCGGCATCGCCGAAACTTTTGAAGGAAACCCCCCGGTTTTTCTTTCCTTGCAACCGTAGTCCTTCCAGGCCCACCTCCCAGCCGCCGTGACCCTTTTACAAAAACACCCACAGTTCCTTGGCCTTCAAGCCGCGCCCCCCCGGACTGCCCGCGTGCCAACACACAGTTGGGCCGCGCATGGGTGGACCCGCTACAGCCTCGGGCCCATTCGTCTATCCCTTTGTCTAGCTAGCGCCGAGGTAACAAAAGCCCTGCCGCGCGCGATTCTGCCAGCTCAGCGCCTGGCCCACTGTCAGCCGTTGTGGCTAGTTTTCCTCTGGGTGCAAAAAGTCTCTCACCTTTTCTGTTTAATAAAAACAATTTCAAAAATTGATAAATATGTTTATATCTAGTTTTAAATAACTTTTTCTTGACAAATCCAAATAATACAAATAATATATATTTTTGAATCAGAAAAATGTGAGGATTCCAAATATGCCATCCAAAATAATGTTTGGATATTTTTAAATTTTCGAAAATGTTTAATTGCAATAAAAATGCCTTTTCGTAATTAATTAATAACTTTAATTCTATAACTCCAAATTCGACAAATAATATGTCTAAATCGATCAGCGTGGCGAGCCCGTTCTAACTGTGCTTTCCATGTTCTGAATTGTAGCATGCATCATATCCATATTAAAAATCAGAACTGTTTATGGCAATAAAACTTGACCAAATAATTAATAAAATGATTTATTCTTGTTCCCACACCTCACCCTTGCCATGCTACATTATTGCCATGTAATTTGTGCATCATTCATCATGGCATGCTTGTTTGCTTGTCGCATTTTATTTATATGCTTGTGCACTTTATTTATGTTGGCCCTTGTTTGTTTGGTTCTTCTTTCGAATAGACGCCGAGCAGGGGAAATATCAGGAATCCCAGGAGTACTACCCAGATCCATCTCTCGCTTCAACTGAGCTGCCAGGCAAGCACTACCACATGCTTGCATACATATAGTACCTATTGCTTCTATCTTATTCTTGCATCATTGAGTCGCGATTGTATTAAATTGAATCCCAAGTACTGCATAACCTTTACTTTACACCCCACCGAGCCGGTTCCTCAATCCCATGAGCCATTACCACAGGAGTTGTTTGAGCCATGCGAGTTGTAGAACAGCATGTGTAGGGCATGTGAGTGTCTGGTGGATAACGAGGTACCTAAACAACTTAATCTGAGTAGTAATGGGATAACTAATGAAAGAGGCACCGGTGGGCAATATCTGTCATTTGGTTTTTATGTCCACTTGTTTCCTGTAGGACCCCGAGTACTTGATTCCTGTTCCTTGAATATTCACACTATCCACATCCGGGAGGCCTTATGGACCCCCCTGAGCCAGAGCTTGATTCATTTCTATTTCTTGGGGCCACAAAGTAGTTTGGGGCTTTATTACTATCTTGTACTTATGCCATGCTTTACTGTTTTATTTATGATTGTGCGTGGAGCACCTATACTGTTTTGGATCGTGACACGTTTTTGCTGTATCGACAAGCCTAGTCACACTTTCGGGTTCCCAGTCGTTTACCGCCGTCCACACAAACCCTGGGTCTGTTCCGGAGCCGGCCAACTTCGTTGCGGGTAGCTTAGTGGGGTGGCCTCCTGAAATATTTTATGAATCCTGTGATCGCTTTGTCGTGAAGCCCTCGTTGGGTTTTGAGTTGGTTTTTCCGAGGTTGATCGAGTGTGTGTTGCTATTTGTGCACCCCTGCAGGGTAAATCTTTCTGAAAGCCGTGTCCGCGGTTATGGACGACTTGGAGCACAGTTTCTCGATCATAGACAAGTATAACTAAAGTACCGCTTTTAATTTGACTAAATACCTGACTAGTAAATAGTGCAATACTCATGGAATGGTTAATAAAACTACCAACGGATGGGTTGTTCGTCCGCTTTCTCGTTGGTAAGCGAGAAGGAGGATGGATCTGTTACTTTATACTATTATAACTGTTGTTCCTAATTAACGGACATCCGTCTATCTTTGGTTAGGCAGATGGTTAGCGAGTATCTATAGACTTGTTAGTTATTATCTTTTGTTGTAGTTGTGTCACCCCAGGTTATGTCCCCTTTAGAGGCATAAAGACTTGCTGAGTACCCCTAGGGTCTCACACGATAAATTGTTTGATTCAGATGAACAGGTGTATTCACAAGATGGATACTGGGTGGAGGAGACAGATGATGTTGGCAACGATCACTCGATGTAGAGATTCCGGGGATGGGGATCCGTGAGATCTGTGGGCGGGATGTGCTTATTTATGTGGCATCTTATGCCGATTTGCTTCTTATCCGTACTCGGATCTTGTTTCCCGCTTCTGCTTGATACTCTTTTGATTGATGTATGAGGAGCTATCCTACACTATTATAACTATCTAGGATATTTGGATCTTGCTGTATGGCGTTGCAATATTTCTATTTCTTTTAGATGGTATGGCTCTGAGAACTGTTGTAAGGTAGCTTGCATACATACTCACTTGTGTATGTATTTGATCTCTTCGCATGTTGCCTACGCCGCTCGTTCTCGTCCCGATGTTCTTGGAAGTGGTTAGGGCAGCCGACGGGCCTACACGTGGGTGGCCCTGGGCCCCCGCTGTACTTCTTTAACCACTTTTGGTTCATCCAGGCTTGAACTTAGAGCGTAGGGTCCGAGGTTGTGCCAAATCAGGATTATATAAAGAATCATTCTTAGCCCTAGTAGACATCAATTCCAAACATTATTTAATAGTTAAAGTATTTATCGATCCTCCTGTGGAGAAGTCAAGCAACTCTCTACATTGAGTATTAAGACCGTGGTAAAATAAATGGCAAATAGTTGATTCAGAATAGCCATGATTAGGAATACTATTGATCATTCCAAAGAATACTAAAGTTGCCTATATTCTTTCTTATTTCAGTTACCTTTTTAAAAGGATTAAACCTATTTATGAATTTAACAATGCAGTTTTTCAACATTTAATGTCATGGTGAGGGAGAGAATATAACCAGTCTAGAGCCTTAACTTTAAGAGACCGACGAAATAATTTAAGACGAGAGAAGTCTCTTGGCAAACCGTTTAGTCCAAGTGATGTTATCACATTGTCGAACTCTCTAAGATGTCTTCCTAGGTCTTCATCTTTTCTTCCACTGAAAGCTTTTTCCTGCAAATATTTAATAATTCCACCATCAAATAGATATTCTCTAACTCCAGGATTAGGGAATTCTATTGGTTGCAAGTGCACAGATCGTTTGTAGCTAGTTTCGAAGTATAGATATCGATCCCATAGGGAGCCTAAAGGTAAGTGTTTATGAGTGAAGTCTCTGTCATACCCAAAGTTGTCAAGGGGCTTCGAGTGAATTAACTGCAAGTATTGAAATGAGAATGGAATTTGGATTAAACTGGGTGTATTTAAATAAAACTAAAATGTAAACTTCAGAAATAAAAAGCATAAAAGTAAAGAATGATTCGGTTCTTTGTTGTTTTCTGCAGATGACAAAGAAGGCGTGGGGAGATAAAGTTCATGTTGATAGTGACTATGCCAGGTGAACGAATGATAAGTGTAACAATTATAATCTTATAAGTATATGTGTAGGCAAGCAACCCATAATTAGTCGAAACTCCTCTTGGTAGATTTCGTCCCAATTTCAATAATCCTACTAGTCTATTACCAAAACCATGGTCAGACACTAGACGATTAAGACCCTTTAGGTTGCTTAGCGATTAAGCTCCTTGGATCGGAATAATGCAATAAGCATGGTGGTTCCTCGTTATCATCGAGTCTACTAGTTTTCCATTGATATCTCCGTGTCACTGGGGCGTCGTCGGTCTGCTAGCGAACAAGATCCTATCTATGTAGAACAAATCATCATGTTGTCTGAGCCCTTAATTGGACAACAAGCATTAGGCATCCCAGAGATAGTCAAGCACACATAATATAGTAATTAGAATCAGTCACAAGCTAATGGAAAATATATGGAGGCACATCACAACTCACCAATCCCTTACATCTCACCAATCCCTTACATCTCCCATGCCCAAGGAACTTACTCACACATGAGAGAAGAAAGCATCATCAATATAATTAAATAAAGGGAGTTCTTCTTGATATTACCGTGGAGATCCACAATAAGAATAGAACAGTAATCCAACACAATTCAAGATAGGAAGAAACAATCTCAAAACCTAGTCTTGCAAGGTGAAGATCTATATCTTAAGTACAAGTAATGGCTATGGGGGTGTATTGGCTAGGAGGTCGAAGATCGTGGAGCGAGATGAAGAACGTCTTCCCCTTCTTCTCCGGATCTCTTCTTTCTCCTTTCTAGATGGGATGGCGGCTGCTGTGTTGTGTTTTTCCATATGGCCTCTTCATGGAAGTTGTCCCTTTTGAGAAGACGGAGGCGGCGACAGCTATACGACAGGAACTATACGGCCAGAAAAATATTCCCGCCGTATAGTTGCTCGTTAAAGCCTCTGTATGTTTCCCTCGATTGCTTCCAAAGAGAGACTTGCTTGTTTTCGCCTGAATATTGTGTTTCTCTAGTTAAAACCTTCTATTGATGTTTAGAACCTAAAACACATATTAAAAAACAAGTTTTCTTCGCTACTGAAGTATTAGCGTTAGGTAAAGTTAAAGCCTCTATAAGCTTCCCTCGATTGCTTCCAAAGAGAGGCTTGCTTGTTTTCGCCAGAATATTGTGTTTCTCTAGTTAAAACCTTTTGTTGACGTTCAGAACCCTTAAAAACCAAGTTTTCTTCGCCACCGAAGTATTAGCATAAGGTAAAGTTAGAAAACGATCAAATCCGGGAGAAAACCATAAAGAGAATCCATCAAAAATGTGTCGAATTTCACCGCTATCACCGATATCAAAGATGAGCTAGCACTACTCGAGGACAACAAGTAACCATCAAGATTAAAGCCTTGATCCAGTCGCAAGACCTTAATTAATGTGCTGACCATGGTCGTGGTAATAGGCAGATGGATCATTAGGATTGGGAAGAATTAGCCATGAGGACTCCTAATCAATATATGGGTTGCTTCCCTACTCACTTATACATAATAAATATCACTATCACTTATTCTGCTTATTCCATTTGGCACTTTCACTATCACCATGATATGTTCTCTCCGCGCCTAACTTCTCATCTACAGGACCTTTACACACCTTTCGCATCTTTACTTTTATGCAATTTACTTATTTCCTAAGCAAGTTCCTCTATATTTTACTCACCACTTCCACCGTCAACTTTTGCAGCCAATTCGTTCAAGACCCGTGACACCTTGGGTGCGATAGAAACACCGCATAAAAACACTTTCCTAGGATCCTTGTTAGGATCGATATAAAAAATGGAATTAATACTTCCGCGAAAACATTCTCCGACGAACCTGTGCACCTGTAGGCCATCTAGATATTTTCTGGCACCATTGCCGGGGAGCTAAGGGCTAAGTGTTGTTTCTTGACAACAACAACCATTGACACCATTCATGATCTCTGTTGAAGATAGAGGTACCACTCGATCAGGAAAACCTATTTACCTCCACATATTGATCGTGTTCCGATCGAGCGACGATTAGAATTTATTGGAAGATTTACTAATTCGCGTACTATAGACATGAACAACTTGATTCCAATGATGGTAGATTTGACCATCACCCGAGGGGCCGAACTTGAGCTACCTTTGGGAGAATATGGGAATCCATCTATGCACTTGAGGAAAGTGCCTATTCTTTGTCCTGAACTTGAGGGCCAGGAATTTGAAATATATCCTAAGCTAATATATATGATGAAAGAAATTTCTTTCACGGGAAAAGAAGAGAAATACCCTAGTGACCACTTGACGAGGGTCTATGACCTGTGTGTTACTCTTAAACCAGCAAGTTTACCAATAGAGTGTGTACTTCTTAAACTCTTTCGCTGGTCTTTGAAAGATAATGCTTTTGCTTGGTTACAATCATTACCTAATCATATTATAAAAAGCTGGGAAGATTGCATCCGAGAATTCATGCATAAATATTGTTAATTTACTAAAATCATGCAGAAAAAATGAAGTATAACAAATTTTCTTCAAACAATTGGAGAAACCTTTTATCAAGCATGGAATAGATTTTATGCAATGATTATGAAAGTCCCAAATCATGGTTTTCACGAGAGTTTAGTTATCCAATATTTTTATAATGGGATTAATGACACGACAAAAGAGATCATTGATCTATCTACAGGAGGAGCAATATGCAACTTGACACTGTCGGAATGTGTAAAGCTTTTCGAGGTAAGATCCTTTAATGACGAACAATACAATCGAGTTGAGGATATTGAACCACGAAAAGGTATGATTCACATACCACCAGATCTTATATCCGAAGTCAAAAAGTCCATGGAAGAAAAAGGTATAGCTTCAGAACTTGTAAAAGAAAACAAAGTTGATATTCTTCAAACTTATGTAATACAAGATGATATAATGCAAAAGTTTAAATATCAACAGAATCAATTCCGTGATACAAACTATAAACGTCTTATGACACAAGAAAAGAATATAAGAGACCTAACAGATGTCTTTGATGACTTGGGTCAAGCCACAAAATATTTAGATAGATATTTAAGTATTGTTAAAACTCAGTGTGAGCAAATAAATGAAACCCAAACTTTGATTTTGAACCAAGGAAATTTCAATACTGTTTCTACTAACATTGTTACTAGGCGTGGTACAAAAACTCAGGAACCACAAGGGCCACCTTGGTATCAAGAAGAGCAAGCTCAAAAATCAAGAGAGACTTAGGAGATGAGTCAAGAAGAAGAGGATCTAGTTGATCCCTAGGACAACATTGATTATGAGGCCCAGAAAAAGGGAAAATGAAGCTTCCAAAACTCAAGGAGAAGAGGAAGCAGGGGATAAGCATAAACCATATGATTCAGACGCTGAGACGATCGATTCAAGGGAAGAAGCTGATCTTAGAAAGGAACAAGAAGAGCAAGTTATCATCCCGCGTGAAGAACACGCCGATAAGCAAAAACCAGTTGCAAGGAAAAATAAAAAGAATGCTAAACCGATAACAAAGGTAAAAGAGAAGGTAATACCTACTAAAAAGAAAATTCCTTATCCTAACCGAGTTTATTACGAACAAGATAAAGCTATTTATGACTCTTTTGCTGAGGCATTTGGCAGCTTGCGTTTAGAACTTCCTTTAACTGATGCTATTGAAGTTCCTAGTTATAAAAAGTTTATGCGAGACATCCTTAATAGAAAAAAGAAGGTAACTAAGATAGTAGCAGTTATGAAAAGCTTTGGCGATAAACTTCCTGCTAAGCTTGGGGACCGAGGGATTGATACGTTGCTAACGTATCCATAATTTTTGATGTTCCATGCTTGGTTTTTATCTACTTTCTTATGTTTTGTTCCAACTTTGGAGTACTTTTTATACACTTTCTTGGACTAACCTATTAACAAGATGCCACAGTGACAGTTGCCTGTTTTCTGCTGTTTTTGGTTCTAGAAAAGTCAGAAAATGAATATTCTTGGAATTGGACCGGACAAAAGCCAAATTCGTTATTTTCCCAGAAGACTCACAGAGCCAGAAGGAGAGACGAAGGGGGGCCACAGGTGGCCACACCACCCCTTGGCGCGGGTCCCCCTGGCCGCGCCAGGGCATGGTGTGGGCCCCCTGGCCGGCCACCGACCTTTCCCCTTCGCCTATATATGCCTCCCGGGACGAAAACCCTAGATCGTCAAGCCTCCAGCCACAAAAAGTTCCACAGCACCACCACCACCGAAGGGGAGATTCGGGGGACAGAAAGTCTCTATTCTAGCACCCTGCCGGGTCGGGGAAGTGCCCTCGGAGCCATCTCCATCGATCTCCACCGCCATCTCCATTACCATTGCTGATTCCCATAATGAGGAGGGAGTAGTTCTTCCTCGAGGCTAAGGGTTCTACCGGTAGCTATGTGTTCATCTCTCTCTCTATGAATGATCATATTATGATCATGACCTTGTAATATATAGATCTACCTTGCTACTCAAGTGCTTTAATAGATCTCTGCTCTCCCCATGTGTGTGAAGTTGACAGTGTGCACACCATGGTGGCACTTATGCTAGAGATTACAAATACTTGTTATGAGTTATATTTGGAGTTGGATGTCTTTATGAAATTGTGGTGTTTGTTGGAACCATATAGTGCTCAAGGTGATAGTGTGGGGTTATCTACATGCGGAAAGCGAACTTTGAGGTGTGCTGTTATAGCCCTACCAACGATTAGAGTGTCCAACCGGAGAGTAGTTCAGCGTAGTATCATAAAGAAGAATATATTTATATGAGAGTGTTCACTAGTGAAAGTATGATCCCAAGGCCTTGTTTCTAAGCATTGATACATCGTTTGCGATTAGATCTGTTACATCTTTGCTTGCTTCCATCTTTATTTCAGTTTGCTTTTAGTCTTTTCCCACGTCTACCACACGCCATCAAGCTATTTTATATCATCGTTACCACTTATAATTATCTATACCACTTGTATTTCACTATCTCTTCGCCGAACTAGTGCACCTATACACCTGACAAGTGTATTGGGTGTGTTGGGGACACAAGAGACTTCTTGTATCTTGATTGCAGGGTTGCTTGAGAGGGGATACCTTTGACCACTTCCTCCCTGAGTTCGATAAACCTTGGGTAATCCACTTAAGGGAAAACTTGCTGCTGTTCTACAAACCTCTACACTTGGAGGCCCAACAACTGTCTACAAGAATAGAAGTGCGTAGATATTAAGCTATTTTCTGGCGCCTATGCCGGGGAGGTAAGGTAAAAGGTACTCACATCCTCCGGTGTGAGTGCTCAAAGTTATTTCCTTTAGATTCTGCAGTTTTGTCTTTTTGTTTCTTGTTTTCACTAGTTAGGCTTAATGGAAAACAACAACAAAATTAGAGAGCTTTATAGTATTTATCTTGAGTTAGGATATGAAGTGTTTGAAGAGAAATTAAAAAACCTATGGAACTTTATTTGCATGATAATAGCAATGTTGTTAGTATGCATTCTTTGAACACCATTATTGCTAATGCTATGGAAAAGTGTAAGCTTGCGGAAGCTAGTTTTTATGAAAATGATCTTTTTAGTTCCCCAGCTTTGGAAGATAGCTATTCTATTGCTTATGATGATACCAAACCTCCATTATATGATGATTACAATGATCAATATGATATTTTCAGTCCACCTACTATTGAGGAGAAAATTAATTATGATTATAATTTGCCTCCTATATTTGATGATTATGGTGATGAGAATAATAATGATAGCTATTTTGTTGAATTTGCTCCCACTACAATTAATAAGAATGACTATGCTTATAGGGAGAGTAATAATTATCTTATGCATGTGGATCATGATAAGAATGTTTTATGTGATAGTTATATTGTTAATTTTATTCATGATGCTAGTGAAAGTTATTGTGAGAGAGGGAAACATGGTTTTATGCATCTCAATAATATTAAATTTCCCCTCTTTATGTTGAAAGTCTTGAAGTTGCACTTGTTTTGCTCTACTATGCTTGTTGCTTTGTGCTTTCATGACTTGTTTATTTACAAGATTCCTATGTATAGGAAGTGGGTTAGACTTAAATGTGTTTTGAATTTGCTTCTTGATGCTCTCTTTTACTTCAATTCATATTTCTTATGTGAGCATCTTCTTAAACTATAAAGCCTAACTTAAAGGCGTTAAAGAAAAGTACTTATTGGGAGATAACCCAAAAGTTTTAGATGAGTCTTGGAAGTTATTACTTCTGTAATAACCGCTCCTTATCCTTTTTATTTGCTTTTTGTGCTAAGAGTAACCTCTAATAAGAGAGAAGTAATGCTTGGGAAAGTTGCTGTCCCGAAACAGATTTCGTTTCTTCACCTTAAAAATCCGTGTAAAATCTCTGTACGTCCTTTTGAGGAGTGAATTTTTGTGCTTATGCCCCAGGTTGTTATCTAACTTTCGTTAGATCAACACTTTTTTATTTGAGCAACAGAAGGTTTACGAAAAAATTCGTCTTTACCTGCTGGTATTTTTTGACAGATTTCTGCCATTATTTGCATTTGCTTCTTGTTGGTTCCTTTTTTGAGTTCTTTTGGGGAATTGAGCTTTTTGAGGGAAGTGCTACAGTAGCTTGTGTTTTAATGGAAGTTTTATTGGTGTTTGAACTGAACCTAAATACTTATTATCTTGAGTGCACTAATGTTGCTAATAAAGATTGTGTGAAGTTTTGTATGAAGAAAAAATTTCAGGTGTATGGAAAGAATGAGTAATGAGATGAAGGATGGACTAAAGCTCAAGCTTGGGGATGCCACGTGTGTCACCTCGAGAAATATCCAAGAAGTAAAAGCGTCAAAGCTTGGGGATTCCCAAGGCATCCCCTTCTTCATCAATA
This sequence comes from Avena eriantha, assembly GCA_910589775.1. Lineage (NCBI taxonomy): Eukaryota > Viridiplantae > Streptophyta > Magnoliopsida > Poales > Poaceae > Avena > Avena eriantha. Next base: position 293,150,021 of record OU342740.1, read on the forward strand.
AAAATCCCAGGTTTCTTCCAAACGCTTCATTTTTATCGTTTCATGCACATTTGTGTTGTTCTTGAGAGTCTTATTTTTCGTTTTTGTTTTGGTTTTATGTTTGCTTGGTTTGCTTAGTTTGCTGAATAAATTGGTTGGACCCCCTCTTTCATTGCATTGGTTTTCAAATAGTTTGGTTTGGATTGGAAAAGAGTAGGAAAGTTCATTGCTTAAGTGGTAAAGAGAGCTTGTTTTTGACTGTGGCCTATGCTTTTTCATGCCATGCTCGATATTGTTTTGGCTTTATGATTAGTATTCTTTGTTGTAGCATGCCTTGTTATAAACAATTGAGATTGCTTAATGTGCCTTTGAAGAATCATGCATTGTTTTAGCATATTAAAGCATAGTATTGTGGTATTCTCCTTTGATGCTTTATTTGGGTTGACTTGGCGCATGCTCACACCATGTTATGGCTATCCCAAGTCACCATAGCCTTTAAGATCTTTTAGTTTTCAACTTGTAATATCACCATGATTATGGCCATTATTGCTCTCTTAGTTGCTCGCTCCCAGTCTTTTGCTAGCCTCCATAACCAAGTATGAGTTCCACTCATGCATCCAACTCCTTAAACCAAGTTATTCCAAAGAGTCCACCATACCTACCTACTAGCATATTCTATTCCAAGTATATTCATGTTAAACTTGTTATGAGAAAACTAGTAATTAAAGTCTTGATATGTCCAAAACGTATCTACTTTCCCGAACACTTTTGCTATTGTTTCTCCTATACATTTGTGTAATTTGGATGCAACTAACGTGGACTGACGCTGTTTTCAGCAGAATTGCCTTGGTGTCTACTTTTTGTGCAGAAAATCAACTATCAGGAAAAATCCCGGAAAATATGCCAAAAATCCTATTTCACCAGAAGACTCCTGGAGCCAAAATACGAGACGGAGGGGGCTGGGCCCAGGCCACACCACCTGGCCGCGCGGGCTAGCCCAGGCCGCGCCAGGGGGTGGTTTGGCCGCCCCAGACTCCAAAGTGACAGAAATCGGGATAATCGGAGGGAATGGCTTTGATGTGAGGATCACGTCTGTTCACGAAGTGTTAATGCTTTGCTCCGGTGCTCTATTAAAAGGAGAACCTTAATTGCCAGTAGTTCCCTTGTGGCCCCGCTGCAAACGGGCTGGCAGGACAAAAGATGTTGTGCAAGTTCTCATTGCGAGCATGTGTGACTATATATGGAACACATGCCTAGGATTATCTAGTACTTGGATGCTTTATATTATTTATCTGCAATTGCCCTATGTTCTGATTGCTATGTTAATTGTATTGTCCATGCAACGCCCGTCCATCCATCCCTATGCCTACCACACTCGAATCCTACTGTTTACTGCTATTGTTACTACTGTATTTACTTTACTGCTGCTGCTACTTTGTTATTCCTACTATAAAACTGTTGCTACTGATAAACTGCCATGAGCAAGATTGTTTCCAGGTGCAGCTGAATTGACAACTCAGTTGTTAAGGCTTATAAATATTCTTTGGCTCCCCTTGTGTCGAATCAATAAATTGGGTTTCACTTCCCTCGAAAATACTGCGATACACCCCCTGTACTTGTGGGTCATCAAGACTATTTTCTAGCGCTGTTGCCGGGGAGCATAGCTTTATTTATCAAGTTCACTTGGATTATCTATTGTTCGCTGCTATCCATCCATCATGGGTAAGTCTCGTGATGGCAAGGTTCATATTTTACCATCCACTACAAGAAGAGGTACGGTTATGAACACCTCTGCTGCTCTTGATTCACCATCTGTTATAAGTAAGCTCGTTACACTACCACATACACATGCTACACACACTGCTACTACTGCTAAATCTGAAACTTCTGATGCTTATGATGATGCTTCTACTGTGCTTGATAAGAGTGGTTCATTAGGTCCTTTCCTAGATGCTACGATTGCTCGAACTATAGCTGGAAATACCGAAACTCCTAATGAAGACACTACCACACCTATTAGTTCACCTGAGTCTAGTGAAAGTTATGATATTGAAGATGGTTATGTTGAGATGACCGATGAATTTATTGAAGAATGTAAAAACACCCATGATAGGAGCGTTGTTAAAAGTCTCCTTGAGAGGCATACTATTAGACCCAAATTATCTCATGTTGCTAAGTTTGCTGCTTCTCCCATAAACATTATAGATAAAGATTATGATTTCTCTCTCGATCTATCTTACATAGCTATTGTTGATAAAGAACCTTTTTGTGGGACTAAGAATGAAAGTGCGGTAGCACATATGAATGAACTTTCTACCATGAGTGGCTTGTTTTCTGATGATATTAAGATGTGTACTTACTTTGTTGCTAAGATTTTCCCCTTTTCACTGAAAGGAGAAGCTAAAACTTGGTTTAGTAATTTACCTCCTAGATCTATTGATAGCCTTGATTGCTTGATTAGTACTTTCCTGCAAAAATATTTTGCTCCTAGTGCTAGACATGCTATTTTGCAGGAACTTTTTGATTTTAAACAGGGAGAAAAAGAGGTATTGCCTGAATCTTGGGCAAGGTTTTGTGCTTTGATTCATGCACATGCTGGAAGTCCATTACCTAAGAATGAGCTTCTTGATATATTTTATAATGGACTAACCGAAGAATCTAGGACATACCTAGATAGTTGTGATGATTGTGTTTTCAGGAATAGGACTCCTAAGGAAGCCCAGGAATTAATGGCTAAAATAAGCAAGAATTATGAAGATTGGACTCCTCCTGAACAAGCTATACCTGATGTAATTGTACTTGAACCTACTATACCAGTGTCTATTCCAACATCAAAGAAGAGGGGAGTTATTGAATTAAATGATGAAGTGATGAAGGAAGCTAAGAAATGTCTTAAGGAGAATGGAATTAAAGCTGCATATGTCAAGAACTTACGTCCTATTGAAGAGTTATGTAAGCATATTCCCTACTCATCCACTATCGAGGTACACTCTCTCCAACACTTTGATGAAGGTGATATCCCTTACTCTAAACCTCCTGATAAATGCTTAGAAGAATTCGATATCTTTATTGTTAAGCAAGATAATTTTAATAAAAGGGTGCAAAATCATCTAATGGAAAACACTAGAGCTATTGTTGAGTTGAAAGATATTGTGGAAAGAACCTCTAATGATGTTAAAATGATTGTTAAACACTTTCAAATGGTTCAAACTCAAATAGATCAACTCATTAAAGTGCAAAAAGACTTGCTAGTTAATGCTGCTAAAGAAAAACATGCTTATGAAATTAGAACTAGAAGTGGTGCTACTACCTAGGATCCTCTATATCCTGAGGGGCATCCCAAAAGAATTGAGCAGGATTCTCAACAAGCTAAAAATAGTTGTACTACTCGTAAGAAAAGGAAAAAGAAACATAAAACTATTGTAGAACCCATTGAACCTGCTATAGATCCTAATAGTATATGTAACTCTGATGCTGAAACTGAAAGTGGTAATGAAGAAAATGAAGTTCCTAATGAAGAAAAAGTTGAAGAAGAACCTGAAAACCACACTAAGAATACTAAATACACTAAAGAAGATTTTGTTGCTAAGAAACATGGTAGTGAAAGAGAACCTTGGGTCCAAAAACCTATGCCTTTCCCTGATAAGAAACACAAGTCAAAAGAAGATGAACACTATAATAAGTTTTGTGAGTGGATGAAACATTTATTCCTGCAAATTCCTTTGACTGATGCTATTAAATTTCCTCCTTACTCAAAGTTTATGAAGGATATTGTCTCGAATAAAAGGAAGATCCCTAATGAAGAAATCTCTACTTTGCTTTCTAATTATTCCTTTAATGGTAAGGTTCCTAAGAAACTTGGAGACCCAGGGATTCCAACTATCCCTTGCTCTATTAAGAACAGTTATGTTAGAACTGCTTTGTGTGATTTGGGAGCTGGAGTTAGTGTTATGTCTTTCTCTCTCTATAAGAGACTTCATCTTGAAAAATGATACCAACTGATATATCTTTGGAAATGGCTAATAAATCTACCACTATTCCTGTTGGTATATGTGAGGATGTACCTGTTCAAGTGGCTCATAATTGCTTGATATTAACTGATTTTGTTGTGCTTGAAATGCCTGAAGATGATAATATGTCTATTATTCTTGGGAGACCTTTTCTTAATACTACATGAGCTGTTATTAATTGTAATCAAGGAAAGGTTACTTTCAATGTTAATGACAAGGAACATATTGTCTATTTCCCCAAGAAGATTGAAAGGACTTATGGTTTGAATTCAATTGAACATGTTGAGGGCATTCAAGTTGGAGAAATATATTGTCCCATACGAAAAGAAAAATTTGAAACTATTATGATTGGGAGCATTGCTATCAAGGTTGAGGTAACATAATCATTAGTGAAATACAAAGTTTTGTCTCATATGATATTGTTTTGGTAGCAAGACCTGATCAACCTTGTTAACAAAAGTATTCTGTTGAACAAAACGATGTTTTCACTATGATTATCTCCGTTTACTTCTATTGCTATCCATTTTAGTTTTTTCTTTCATTTAGTTTTAATTTTGTTGTTCTTTGCTTGCATGTTAGAGTGTCTTAGAACTCCTGTAGTTCTAGCCTAGTTTTTTCATTGCATCATTTCAAAAAAAAAAATCTGTCTATCAGAAAATCATTCTTCTATACCTGAAAATTGCCCAAAAATAAAGTGTCTCGAAAAATTCCAGAAAATTCATATTAAATTTTTAAGTGAAAAAAGGGGCAGAGGAGTGCCTGGAAGGTACCGGGGGGACCCACCAGGCAGGCACACCACCTGGTGGCGCGACCTACCGTGGGTGGCGCCATGCCATGGTGTGGGCCACCCCTGGCCCTCCACTAACTCTCTCACCTGCCACTTGCTTCTCTCTCCCGAGTAAGCTCCAGTTCATTGCTCAAAATCGCGTTCTTGCTGTGCTTGATCTCGATTTTTTCGATCTCCTTGCTCAGCCCATCTTTGTTGCTGAAATTTGGAGCACTTGTTCTTTGGTATGTGACTCCTCCCCTTGTCCAAGTAGATTTATGTTTAGTGGATTATATCTTGAGTATTTTGCTGCTGTAGGTGACAGGTTATGAGAGCTTGTAAGCTTGTTTGATGATTAGACATATAGTTTTGATGCATGTTTAGGCCTCTTACAAGTCCCTATGATATTATCCTTCATTATATTCACTTTGCAATTACTTGTTTAATAGGTGTTTAAATTTCAGAATAGAAGATGAATGAGCATCAACTAAACCAACATGAACTATGGGTGCCTGAGGTCATGAAGGTCCATCGGGAGGAGGAAGTTTTCCCTTCCATTTATCCCTGTTCTGAGTTCATGAGAGCTGCGGGAATTCTCAAAGATTTCCACACTTTGGTTTCTAATGCAGGGTTGGAGCACTTTTTGGAAGATGAACCTTGTCAATTTTTGAAGCTAACCATGTCTGTGGTGAAGGACTTTCAATTTAGTCACTCTTTGCCTAACCCCATGGTCCACTACAAAATTTACAATATTGATGTCGACCTTTACTTTTGTGCAGCTATTAAGGTACCTCAATGGGGATCATGTAGAAGGATTAAGGAGCGACCTGAACCACTCATGGATTTATACGCTGAAATTTGCCAAGGGAGCAGCTTCTCGAAGGAGAATGGAAAAAATCCATAACATTCATCTTCCCTCCATTCGCTACTTTGCCTACTTTAATGCCAAGTGTGTTCTTGCTAGGAAAACTGCCAATAAGTTATCTTCATATGATCTAGCATTTATCTCTGCTGCTCTTAAATGAGATAGGTCTTACAACTTAGGTGCTTTGATAGCTTTCCGTCTTGCTGCTAACCGTGAGAAATGTGGAATTTGTGGAGGCCTCATTGCTTCTCGTTTATTAGCATTGCATGGTTTAGTGTCTCATCATCTAGACCTACAGTTTCCCATAGAAAGGCTTGATCTTAATTCCATGATACAGCATAAATTTGTTTCCTCGTGGGCTAGTGTGAGTGAATTGTCTTATGAAATAACCTTTCTCAAAGCTGGTTGGAGAAAGAGCAAGTCCGAGCGTGTTGTTCTTTTGCCTGCACCTGTTTTGTTTAACCTTGATAACAGGGAAGGATGGACCCTCACTAAGGAGGAGCTTGACACGTACTTGGGAGAGCTCTCCCAACAGGAGCAAGACACTAGAAGGGAGGTCACGGATGATTCGGTCCAGCCCTCGAATGAGGGAGAGTCTTCATATCAGTAGCCTGCTTATGATTGGGGAGCTTCTTCTTCTTCCCACGGGACCAACTACGGCCATTCTTACCATGATCCTCCTGCTTGGAACCCTTACCCGTATCTGGATTGATACCCACTTAGGCCAAAAACCTAAGCTTGGGGGGAGGTACGCCGACATCGCACTCATCTCCTTATCATGTTGCGTCGGTACTCTGTATATTCATGTTTCGTTCTCTTTTTAGTTTTCGTTCTTTCTTTGCTTTTGCTTTCTAAAACACAAAAAGGCCAAAAATATTTCTGTTGTTTCTCTTTGGTTTGCTTCTTTTTCTCTTTGCCTTGGTTTGTTTTCCCCTTTTTGTTTTGTTTAAACTATTCGAAAAACCCAAAAAGATTTTGCTTTGTTTGTTCTTCCTTTTTGGTTCTTGCTTTAAAAAATCGAAGACAACAAAAATATTTGTCGTTCTTCTTTTGTTTTGTGAGTTTGCTACAGGGTTCAGCAGTCCTCAGTGGATATTGGTTTCATGTTATTATTCAAGCCACGCAAGTGAAGAGCAATAATGAGGATTAATGACAACTCGTGGTAAGAGGCTGGTAACGAACTCTATTTGTTTTCATTTTTGTACATACACTCATCTTTGTGGGCATGCTTAGTCTGCTCATGTAGGGTGTATGTTATCTTTGGATGCTTAGTAGTTCTTGCTTTCGTATGATTAGTTCTAGCTTGCTAATAGTTTGTAGCATGTTTTATGAATGTTTTCTTTCATTACTCTATTCATAACTTGGTACGACACCATGGTATCCTCCTCTGAATGTTTCATTTGAATTGACTTGGCACATGCTCACGCATGCACATGACTGTAATAATCAGTTAAGCCTCGATGAATTATTTTGCCTTGAGGATCTTGAATCACTTTCATGCCATGATTAGTCCTGTTTTGTTGCAAGCATGATTATGACAGCTATTGCTCTCTCGTTTGTCGCTCCCTTACTATTGCTAGCCTTCACTTTCACTGAGTATTTTACTCATGTTTCCAACTCCCTAAAACCAAATATTTCCAAAGTGTCCACCATACCTACCTATTAGAATCATTTTCTATTTCCGTGCATATTCAATATGCCTTGTTTTCTTCCGAATAAAATGTTTGCTTGTTATGAGAAAGTTAGTTAGTAAAGCTCTCACGAACTTGATGGCACACTTTATTTTCTTGAATTTAATAAACCCGAACCATTGCGTCCTTCTTTGTTGCGTATATGCTTGCACTTTATAAGTTGAAGTTAGCAGAACCATGTATCATGGGGAACGCTTTCAGCATTGCACTGGTACTTAGTACCTTGTTGATATCATGTTCTTTTGCTCATGGATCCCGGCGGTGTGAAATAAAAGTGGAACTTGTAAGATCATGGAGTTTGTATATGTGTTAGGGAAACGTCTGGGCCGCTAGCCTAAGCCATGCCTAATCATGGTGGAAACTTGCAGCATAACCATAATGAGTATTCTATGAAGCATCCTTAATAAAAATCTATGCACATAGTAAATAAAAAGATCGCTGAGATGCTCATTGTCTGCTTGCCTTGTCATTTTGATTATGGGATAGCTCCTGTGTCATGTGCAAGGGGTACCCCGTTGGCGGTTCTCTATGATACGTATATACTTACAATGACAATAGCTTACTTGTGACTAAAGTTGAGTAGCATGAGGATCGGTCTTCGTAAGTAAGGGGCATGAGACTTTGATTTATAACTTGTCAAGCATATCCTCTTAGTTGTGTCACTTTAACCTTAACCACATTAAAAGATGCTTATGATAGGGGCAATGAGAGCTCAAAGCTAATGAGTACCATGCTTTCAGCATTTGGAAGCTTTTCAAATTATTCAAAACCTTTTCTTTTACTTGTTGAGTCTCCACATATTCTTTGAGCACCTTCTTGAGAGCATAATTGTCATTCTTTGTGCTTGTCTCAAAACTTGATTATTTGTGTTATGACTTTGATGCCTGTATCCTTGACATCTTTACTTCTAGTCTTCACCTGAACTTCAGAGGTGCCTTAAATCAAAGGCAAGCGAGATACCACTCTATCATACCTTTTTTTGAGCATTGTAATGTTGCTTATGTTTATACTTCATGCTACTTATTATTTTTGAGTTGGAATCTCTTCATAGCTTGCAATGCCTATTAAGTAAACTTAGTTGCATACTCCTTATTATGAATTGTCTAAGTAGTTGATCACATGCTGAGAATATATACATCATATGAAGCAAATGTGTCCGTGAAAGTTCTTTTATCGCACTCAGTTTTCAACTGAATTGCTTGAGGACAAGCAATAAGCTAAGCTTGGGGGAGTTGATACGTCCAAAACGTATCTACTTTCCCGAACACTTTTGCTATTTTTTTCCCTCTAAACTTGTTTGATTTGGATGCAACTAACGCGAACTGACGCTGTTTTCAGCAGAATTGCCTTGATGTCTACTTTTTGTGCAAAAAACCACTATCAGGAAAAATCCCGAAAAATATGCCAAAAATCCTATTTCACCAGAAGACTCCCGGAGCCAGAATACGAGACAGAGGAGGGCTGGGCCCAGGCCACACCACCTGGCCACGCGGGCTAGCCCAGACCGCGCCAGGGGGTGGTCTGGCCGCCCTAGACTCCCCCTCGGTCTCCCTCTTCGCCTATAAGTTGCCTTCTAACCTAAAAACTCAGGGCGTTCGGCGTTTTTCCAGAAGGAGTTCCACTTTGCTGCCACCACCAGATTCCACGAAACAGAAACAGAAACTCCGTTCTGGAACCCTATCGGGGCAGAGAATTGGAGGAGATCATCGCCATCATCATCACTATTGCTTCTCCATCGACCATCCATGTTTCCCCCATCTATGAGTGAGTAATCCCCCGATGTAGGCTATGGGGATGGTAGGGATTGGATGAGATCGTTCATGTAATGGCATCAAATTGTTAGGGCATGGTGCCTAATATCTTTTATTAGTGCTTTATGACTGTTGCGACTTGTTGTGCTTAATGCTTGTCACTAGGGCCCGAGTGCCATGATTTCAGATCTGAACATGTTATTGATTCATTATGATAGTATTGTTTATGGTTTTATCTGCAAGTTGAATACACACGTTGTTGTCCGGAACCAATGGCCCCGAAGTGATAGAAATCGGGATAACCGGAGGGAATGGCTTTGATGTGAGGATCACATGTGTTCACGGAGTGTTAATGCTTTGCTCCGGTGCTCTATTAAAAGGAGCACCTTAATTGCCAGTAGTTCCCTTGAGGCCCCGCTGCAAACGGGCTGGCAGGACAAAAGATGTTGTGCAAGTTCTCATTGCGAGCACGTATGACTATATATGGAACACATGCCTAGTATTATCTAGTACTTGGATGCTTTATCTTATTTATCTTTAATTTCCCTATGTTCTGATTGCTATGTGAATTGTATTGTCCATGCAACGCCCGTCCATCCATCCCTATGCCTACCGCACTCGAATCCTACTGTTTACTATTGTTACTACTGTCTTTACTTTACTGCTGCTGCTACTTTGCTATTCCTACTATAAAATTGTTGCTACTGATAAACTGCTGTGAGCAGGATTGTTTCCAGGTGCAGCTGAATTGACAACTTAGTTGTTAAGGCTTATAAATATTCTTTGCCCCCTTGTGTCAAATCAATAAATTGGGTTTCACTTCCCTCAAAAATACTACGATACACCCCCTATACTTGTGGGTCATCAGCTCTCACAAACTTGATGGCACACTTTACTTTTCTTGCCCTTAATAAACTTGAACCATTGTGTCGTCTATGTTGTATATGCTTGCACTTATATGTTGGGGATTAGCAGAACCATGCTGTCATGGGGAACACTTTCAACATTGCACTTGTACTTTGTATCTAGTTGATATCATGCTCTTTTTTCTATGGATGTCGTCGGTGTGAAATGAAAGGGGAGCTTGTAAGTCCATGGAGTTATGTATATGTGTTAGAGAAACGTCTGGGCCGCTAGTCTAATCCATGCTGTCATGGTGGAAACCTGTAGCGTAACCATAATGAGCTGTCTATGAAGCATTCTTCTTATAAAAAAGAGTCAGATATTGAGAAAAAATAGAAAAATAAAAAAGAAAAAATATGAGAAAAGAGGAAAGAGAGAAAAAACACCATATTCCCATGGTAAATAAGAAGATTGCTGAGATGCTCGTTGTCTGCTTGCCTTGTCATTTTGATATGGGGATTCTTCCGTATCATCAGGCAAGGGGTACCCCGTTGGCGGTTCTCTATGATACACATGTACTTACGATGATAAGAACTTACCGGTGACTAAACTTGAGTAGCATGAGGAGCGGCCCTCGTATTCAAGGGACATGAGATTTCCAACTTATACTTCGTCAAGCGTATACACCATAGTTTGTTCACTTTAACCTTAATCACTTCAAGATGCTTATGATAGGGGCAATGAGAGCTGAAAGCTATTAAGTACCATAATTTTTGGAAGCTCTTTATGAAACTTGAATCTCTGCTTCCTTCTATGAAGGCCTTTCTTTTACTTTTTGTTGAGTCTCCACCTTCTACCTTTATGCACCTACTTTGAGAGCATAGTGGCCATTCTTAGTTCTATGTGCATTGTCCCAAGACTTGTTTATTGATGCATAACTTTGATATTTCTTGTTTTAAACTATTTGTATCTAGTCACTCTTATGAACTTTGAAGGTGTCCTATGCATTTATGTTTGCTACTCTATGAGGGACAAGCTGAATGCTACTATGATATGTTTTCTTTATGTGAAACAAACAAACGTCTTGCAAAGCATTTTTATTCATGAATCTTTTGTTTATGCCTTTTTCATGTTGCAACTTAGTTGCTTTGCCTTATTGTTAGAACTTTGTCTTTCATGTTATGATTGAAGTACTATGATCCCAGCTTTGAATGTTTTGCAAAAACTTTGACCAAGTTTATGATGGTGCATGTCGCCTCATAAATTATTATTTCTTTTTATCACTTACCTACTCGAGGACGAGCATGAGTTAAGCTTGGGGATGTTGATACGTTGCTAACATATCCATAATTTTTGATGTTCCATGCTTGATTTTTATCTACTTTCTTATGTTTTGTTCCAACTTTGGAGTACTTTTTATACACTTTCTTGGACTAACCTATTAACAAGATGCCACAGTGCCAGTTGCCATTTTCTATTGTTTTTGGTTCCAGGAAAGTCAGAAAATGAATATTCTCGGAATTAGACTGGACAAAAGCCAAAGTCGTCATTTTCCTGGAAGACTCACGGAGCCAAAAGGAGAGACGAAGGGGGGTCACAGGGTGGCCACACCACCCTTGGCGTGGGTCCCCCTGGCCGCGCTAGGGCATTGTGTGGGACCCCTGGCTGGCCACTGATCTTGCCCCTTCGCCTATATATGCCTCCCGGGACGAAAACCCTAGATCGTCAAGCCTCCAGCCACGAAAAGTTCCACAGCGCCGCTGCCACCGAAGGGGAGATTCGGGGGACAGAAAGTCTCTATCCTGGCACCCTGCCGGGACGGGGAAGTGCCCCCGGAGCCATCTCCATCGATCTCCATGGCCAGCTCCATTACCATTGCTGATTCCCATAATGAGGAGGGAGTAGTTCTTCCTCGAGGCTAAGGGTTCTACCGGTAGCTATGTGTTCATCTCTCTCTCTATGCAAGATCATATTGTGATCATGAGCTTGTAATCTATAGATCTACCTTGCTAGTCAAGTGCTTTAATAGATCTCTGCTCTCCCCATGTGTGTGAAGTTGACAGTGTGCACACCATGGTGACACTTAGGCTAGAGATTACAAATACTTGTTATGAGTTATATTTGGAGTTGGATGTCTTTATGAAATTATGGTTACCTTGCTAGTCAAGTGCTTTAATAGATCTCTGCTCTCCCCATGTGTGTGAAGTTGACAGTGTGCACACCATGGTGACACTTAGGCTAGAGATTACAAATACTTGTTATGAGTTATATTTGGAGTTGGATGTCTTTATGAAATTATGGTGTTTGTTGGAACCATCTAGTGCTCAAGGTGACAGTGTGGGGTTATCTAGATGCGGAAAGCGAACTTTGAGGTGTGCTGTTATAGCCCTACCATCGATTAGAGTGTCCAACCGGAGAGTAGTTCAGCGTAGTATCATAAAGAAGAATATATTTATATGAGAGTGTTCACTAGTGAAAGTATGATCCGTAGGCCTTGTTTCTAAGCATTGATACACCGTTTGCGATTAGATATGTTACATCTTTGCTTGCTTCCATCTTTATTTCAGTTTGCTTTTAGTCTTTTCCCACGTCTACCACACGCCATCAAGCTATTTTCTGTCACCGTTACCTCTTATAATTATCTATACCACTTGTATTTCACTATCTCTTCGCCGAACTAGTGCACCTATACACCTGACAAGTGTATTGGGTGTGTTGGGGACACAAGAGACTTCTTGTATCTTGATTGCAGGGTTGCTTGAGAGGAGATACCTTTGACTACTTCCTCCCTGAGTTTGATAAACCTTGGGTAATCCACTTAAGGCCTCGTTTTGTAAGCAGGTTTTTGGGGGTGTCGAGGAGTATTTGCCCGACAAGACCCAACTCCCATTAAATTTTAGCTCGACTGTTTTGCAGACCGGGTTTGAACATGCTCAGCCCCATACACCCTAGCAAACCCACCTGAAACCCTCTGATTCATGCATGTATTGAAACGCTGCCCTATGCTCGCGTTTCTGTAGCTTCCTCGCTCGTGGGTCAGCCCCGCGTTTTGGGTGAACGGTGTCGTGTCACCTAATCCACCTGAGACAAATACTCCCTAATCCATCGAAATACCCGTGAACAAAACAAGGCCTAAGGGAAAACTTGCTGCTACAAACATCTGCGCTTGGAGGCCCAACAACTGTCTACAAGAATAGAAGTGCGTAGTCATCAAGCTATTTTCTGACGCTGTTGCCGGGGAGGTAAGGTGAAAGGTACTCACATCCTCCGGTGTGAGTGCTCGAAGTTATTTCCTTTAGATTCTGCAATTTTGTCTTTTTGTTTCTTGTTTTCACTAGTTAGGCTTAATGGAAAACAATAACAAAATTAGAGAGCTTTATAGTATTTATCTTGAGTTAGGACATGAAGTGTTTGAAGAGAAAATTAAAAAACCTATGGAACTTTATTTGCATGCTAATAGCAATGTTGTTAGTATGAATTCTTTGAACACCATTATTGCTAATGCTATGGAAAAGTCTAAGCTTGGGGAAGCTAGTTTTTATGAAAATGATCTTTTTAGTTCCCCAGCTTTGGAAGATAGCTATTCTATTGCTTATGATGATGCCAAACCTCCAATATATGATGATTACAATGGTGAATATGATATTTTCAGTCCACCTACTATTGAGGATAAAATTAATTATGATTATAATATGCCGCCTATATTTGATGATTATGGTGATGAGAATAATAATGATAGCTATTTTGTTGAATTTGCTCCCACTACAATTAATAAGAATGACTATGCTTATAGGGAGAGTAATAATTATTTTATGCATGTGGCTCATGATAAGAATGTTTTATGTGATAGTTATATTGTTAATTTTATTAATGATGCTAGTGAAATTTATTATGAGAGAGGGAAATATGGTTTTATGCATCTCAATAATATTAAATTTCCCCTCTTTATGTTGAAAGTCTTGAAGTTGCACTTGTTTTGCTCTACTATGCTTGTTGCTTTGTGCTTTCATGACTTGTTTATTTACAAGATTCCTATGCATAGGAAGTGGGTAGACTTAAATGTGTTTTGAATTTGCTTCTTGATGCTCCCTTTTACTTCAATTCATATTTCTTATGTGAGCATCTTCTTAAACTATAAAGCCTACCTTAAAGGCATTAAAGAAAAGTACTTATTGGGAGATAACCCAAAAGTTTTAGATGAGTCTTGGATGTTATTACTTCTGTAATAACCACTCCTTATCCTTTTTATTTTATTGTTGTGCCAAGAGTAACCTCTAATGAGAGAGAAGTAATGCTTGGGAAAGTTGCTGTCCCGAAACAGATTTCTGTTCTTCACCGTAAAAATTCGTGTAAAATCTCTTTACATCCTTTTGAGGCGTGAATTGTTGTGCTTCTGCCCCAGGTTGTTATCTAACTTTCGTTAGTTCAACAATTTTCTATTTGAGCAACACAAGGTCTTCTAAAAAATTCTTCTTGACCCGCTGGTCTGTTTTGACAGATTTCTGCCATTATTTGCATTTGCTTTTGGTTCCTTTTTTGAGTTCTTTTGGGGAATTAAGCTTTTTGAGGGAAGTGCTACAGTAGCTTGTGTTTTAATGGAAGTTTTATTGGTGTTTGAACTGAACCTAAAGACTTATTATCTTGAGTGTACTAATGTTGCTAATAAAGATTGTGTGAAGTTTTGTTGAAGGAAAATTTTCAGGTGTATGGAAAGAATGAGTAATGAGATGAAGGATGGCCTAAAGCTCAAGCTTGGGTATGCCACGCATGTCATCCCAAGAAATATCCAAGAAGTACAAGCGTCAAAGCTTGGGGATGCCAAATGCATCCCCTTCTTCATCAATAAAAATCTCAGGTTTCTTCCAAACGCTTTATTTTATTATTTCATGCACAATTGTGTTGTTCTTGGAGCGTCTTCTTTTTCGTTTTTGTTTTGGTTTTTCGTTTGCTTGGTTTGCTGAATAAATTGGTTGGACCCCCTCTTTCAATGTCCTGAGGAGTGATTTTGACCAGGTGGTGCATCGCATTAATGATGAGTGCATATTTGCATCATTTTTTACATTATTATTTTGAATTGTAGATGTAGGATCTTGGTATTTTCCGGCGCTCGCGCGCACATTTTATGTCTGTTTTCACCAGGATCAGGATAGATGATAGATCCAATTGATACAATTCTTGGAGCAGCTGTACTGTGGAGAAAAGGAGTCAAAAACAACGTAAATCGCTTATTTGGGAAATATTAATAATAGCAGAAGAAAACTAGAAGCAAACAAGGGAGACAGAGAGTCCAATGACCAACTATATGACCGGAGCAAATTTTCCGGCCGTATAGCTCCAGATGTATAGTTGGCCCCGCCTCCGCCTTGTCAAATAGTTTCACCCCATGCAATTGGTTCGAGAGACGACATACAGAACACCTAGAAATCGTAGAAATCTCACCTCCAGAAAGCATCTGGAGGGGGAACTCATCCACCAAGGATCCATCTTCGCCCTGCGCAGATCCAGGAGGCTAAGGCATCGATATTCATCATCCACCGCTGCATCACCACCATCTCCATCCATCCCATCTACATTTTGTCTAGATCTTGTTGTAATTCCAGTACTCGTTGTGGATTTATACAAGTACTATTCATCTATGATTGTTTCTATTACCATTGCTATGATGTTGATTGCCTCCATGTCTGAGTAGATCATTAGTTCTTGGGGAGATGGAGAAACCCTAGTATGATATTTAAATAAGATAAAGTCTATTATGATATTCATCGATGTGACCATGTGTTAGATTTTCTACATCTTGATGTTGAGAGAAGTTGACCTCTCAATATTTGCCTCTCGTGGGGATTTGATGGAGGAAACTACTTGTTGGTAGAGGTGTGCTAGCACTTATAGTGACTATAAAGTTGTTGGCACCCCTTACATATCAACTTGGGAAACCGAGAAAACTCACAGAACTATCCATGCCATGGGATACGTCCTACGGGATTACGTCCCTTAATAGCGCAGTTATTCGATTGATGTCGATTGCTGACTATTGTGGTTATGACAATGTTGTGAGCAGCGGTTGCTTCCTATTTGTCCAATTATGGAGTTCCTCCCACACATATATAGTTGAGAATGTTCATGATGATAATCTTTATCTTAGATCCTTATAATGCTAGTGGTGTATCTACTACTGCCTGAGAACGCTTTTCCCCCACTACAGTTCCAATTTCTCTTACATACGCGATACTTACTTTCTGTACTCAGTTGTTTTACTTTACTTTATTGTTGCTCTTATACCTAAAACCCAAAAACACCTTTTTAACAATACGTGCATTTTATCTTGTCACTTAGAACTTTATTTAGCATTTCTATTGTATCTTGGGATTCTGTGGCGAGGTCGCCATGCGATGAACTGGTCTTGGAATCGTTTCCACGCGGCGTAATGTTCGACTGACTTGGACCGATTGATGCAGAGGATCGACGACGTGTGTATATATATAGGCTATGACCGTATCCGTA
This sequence comes from Avena eriantha, assembly GCA_910589775.1. Classification (NCBI taxonomy): domain Eukaryota; kingdom Viridiplantae; phylum Streptophyta; class Magnoliopsida; order Poales; family Poaceae; genus Avena; species Avena eriantha. The sequence goes on from OU342740.1 coordinate 293,166,427, forward strand.
TCGGTGTTTGACACGGAACAGTTAACTCGATTTGATTTGCTACTGTTGGGAACGAAGAAGCAACATTCAAAGGATTTTCTATGCTGAGGAATGGTTTAGACTATAAACTTTTAGCGCGGCTGTTAGAAACTTAATGGTGTCAACTTGAATGGAGTAATCATCTCGGTTTTGTATTTTCCATTATAATAAAACTTAATAGTGTCAACTATGCGCCATATAGCAAACCAACCTGTGGTTGGATGGTTAGGAGGGTGGTTGTACCCCTAGCCCACCAGAGTTTAAACCCCCGGTTTGATAATGTGTGTTGTATACAAAGGCGAAATATTCTTTCAGTGGGAGGTGACGTTCCTGTCGACAGCGAGGCGCCCGTGGTGACTTTGTCAATCTCAAGACCCGATCCGCTGGCTCGGTCTATCGGAGGTGCTCATATGGGTAGGGTGTGCGTGTGTGCGTTCATAGAGGTGGGTGCATGTACGTATTGTGAGCGTATACGATTGTACTGTGTTTCTCAAAAAAAAAAACTATGCGCCATATAAAGTGTTGGCAGGGAAAAAAATCATATCATTGATATATACCTAGCACAAAAAATGACAAAATCAACCATGGTAAATTACTTGGTTGAGAAACATGATGTTTTTTGTTAGTAGATGCAGTCAAAGTAATCTCGAAAAAACATGCTAAGAGATAAGACATACAGATCACATGCAAATATTAGTGATTCTTAATAACGGCCGTGTATAAAGATGAAGATTACAAATAGTACTTGTGAAATCTTACATGTAGCCCACGCTACCAATATTGTTGTTACAACTAACAATATGCTTTTAATATAATTAGCAAACGCAAAGATTCATAACAACAATAAAAAATACATCAAGACCTTCTCTTCTATATTCATATTTCCCAGAAGCTTAGAGGTCATATAAATGATGGAAATCCAACCCTATATGTACCATGATCAGTTATCGTCATCCTGTTTAGACAAAGGGAAACAGATAGCTTAATTTCTCAAGGTAGGCTTTTGTTAGTATAGTATGTATATGGTACCTCTCCTTCCATTCCTCCTTCGACTTGCTTGAACCGTTGAGTTCTGCCAAGAACCAAAAGGGAAATAGAGTTAAATAAAGCAATACATATTTGAAAGCATTGTATTATCGGTGGTATCTTTCCAAGAAGGTTAACACACAAAAAATATTAATTTGATTGATTATATGCAGTCTTACCAACAACCAACCAAACATCATGTCTGTTGAGAAGTTGGGATCCAAGCTGCAAGCCACACGTAACTTTGATTGTAACACGCTTTACCTTTGGCAGGCTTGTGTAAAAAATTAGTAATTCTGCAAAAAGATGTCTGTTTGCTCACAGCTTGTATTTTACACATGGACACTCAAGTTCCAAAATCACATGTGATATAGCAAATCACCATTATTGAGAAGTTCTCTGAATGTTCTCTGCGAAATAGTGAATAACCTGTATGGGGTGTCTGTTGAATGTTCAGTTGGCAAAATATTCCAAAAGTCAATCAACTTCTTGAAATAATTTATCTTGTGCGCATATAAATAAGGATTCTGGATTTATAATGAATCATGTCACTTTAAGAGATATAATAACTTGACCTACATAGATAAAAGAACTAATGAGCTATTCACGTGTTTGCACTGCAGCTGTACTGAAACGGAATTTCTGCACCTACAATAAAAACAGTTTGACTTTCGTAAGAAAATTCATTGGACATTCAGGATGGTTCCTAGGCATGCAATCCACGGTGCATGTTGTGGATCGTACTGATATCAGAAACTTTCTGCTGGTTCATGTAGCCAGGTTCAGATTGTAATGGGCCTGTCAATAAAAAAAGCTATACTGAAATTTGATGAGAAGTAGTACAGAATATACCACTGGACATGAGAGTATCAAAAATAGAACATCCAAGATTTTGTTACCAGTCTCACAGCCCATAACGGGGAATCAAGGAATATCTATTAAGCAGGGGTATTCTGTCGTGCAGTTGGCAGGCCACTAAATACCAGTTGCTGCATACCATCAACCTGGAAAATGAGGGGAGCCTGCATTAGTGCTCATGGGATGCAGGGAATGAGGGGCAAATCCACCTGGTAACCTGCTGCACTTCATCCCATCTCAACCAGATCCATACGGATGATTCAGAAATGAGAACAATAGTTTGTCCACCATGATATTAGAAAGAAAGAGAGCCCATCCTCGTCCCAGTAGTGCCGCTAGCGGCATATTGGCTATGCTCCTAGGCGAGCGTCTACGTAGCATGGCAAGCAAACAAAGTTGGGAGGAGCTAGTATTGGTTGCACAAACGTCGTGTGGCATGGGAGGCATGCAGAAAATGGCGTTCTCCATGGGGAGGTGCGGGAGGGACTATCAACTATGAGGGGAAGCAGATATATATGCACCTGCAACGGAAGCATGGCGGGGGTGGCATTGAAGAGGAGAGGGCCGTGGTGGGGGATGGAATGGGAGGAGATAATAGTGAGAATGGGAATGTGAGGGGTGCTGAAGGGGAACGTAGCATTTCGCTTCCTAGCGCTAATGAATGGCAACATAATGGTGGGGTGATGTTACTTGTTGGTATTTAATACGAGAGATAATAATGCTATAAAAAAATTCTGATAATGCGGTGGATGACATGGTATATGATGTGTGGGGATTGGATGACATGGCAAGTTAGGATTGGTTAGGAGTATTTGATGAGGTGGATAGGCTGGATGTTTAGAGAAATAGGTTAGTGGGGGTGAACTTCTTAGTTATATAGGATTAAACTTCAGACTCCTGCTCCCTGTGGGATCGATATCTTTATTTTGAAACTAGCTACAAACAATCTGTGTACTTGCACTTATCAAGCTATTTTCTGGCGCCGTTGCCGGGGAGCTAAGCGATGTAGGTCTTTTAGTTTTTGCTTATTTATTTTTGTCTTGATAAATTTTGTTCTGAGTTACAGGTTTCCACCAACATGATGGAGTTTGAGCATATGACTAGTGCTAACCCACTCAACCACTTTGGGAAGCCCTATGATATATATAAAAGAGACAACTACAATGAGAAGACAAGGGGGTTTGAAATAAATCCTCTACTACTTAGTATTCTACATAAGAAGCAATTTACTAGAGATGAAGAAGATCCTGATCCATGTGAGCATATTGCATGTTTCAAAGATATATGTGGCACTTTTCTATTGACGGGATATACCGCTGATGAGGTAAGGGTTAAGCTTTTTAGTCAGACTTTGACAAGTACAACTCTCTCATGGTATAGATCTCTACCACCTAAAGACACTACTACTTGGGATAATCAAGCATGTGAATTTCTAGCAAAATATTATCTGTTATCAAAATCTTTTGGAATCAGACATCTTATAATGACTTGGAAGAATCATTCTAATGAAGGACTAGTAAGAGCTTATATCAGATTTAAAGATTTATTACGTCTATGTCCTCATCATGATTTTCCTGAATGGTATTTACTACATATTTTATGGCGGTCTAATTGAACCTAATAAAATTGAACTAGACTCTTTCACAGAAGGATGAATCTTTCTATACCTAAAGCTCGGGCTTTACTTAATAGAATTCATGATCATAGAGTTTCATGGAATTTTGGTTTAGGAAGTGAAGGAGGCATAGAAATAGAGCGTGATTGTATTCATGACTATAATAAAAAAGGGCCATGTTAAAGAATTATCTAAAGAACTCTATTTGGATTCATATCGTGTGTTGCAAGTTGTTAAAGCTTTTACAGAACATATCAAAGCTCCAAAGGAGGGTCCACTCAAGTATGATCCACCACCCAAACCTGAAAAGAGAAGAGAAGATAAAGCAACACTGTCCTCCCTAGAACCAATATATGAAATGCCTTTCCCTAACACTACACAAAAGCATATTTTTGAATATGAACAGATCAAAGCAGTACAGGATAAGAAGGAGGAGGAAAGTATGCCAGAGGTCGTGGAACATCTAGAAGAAACCAAAGATGAAGAGGTAACCAAGGAAGCAATTATGGCTATGTACGCACATTGTAACATAGTTGAACTTGATGAAGATACTTCCATATTGGTTGAAGGTAAAACAAAGGTAAAAGATGTGGATAACCTATTCTTCCTGCATATTTTAAGAAACCTCGCATTACAGTTTATGTGATCTTGGCACCGAAGTTTTGTTATATCTTATGATTTCTACTTAGAAATAAAAGAAGAAATAGAACCGGCTATAATTGAAAATACTGATATGACAATTATGTTAGCCAATAAAAACCTTAGAATTCCAATGGGAGTAGTTGAAAATGCAACTATCACAATTGGCAACAAAAACTTTCCTATCTATTTTGTAATTGTTGATATGCCAGCTGACACTCTTTGCCCAATTATATTTGGAAGGAACTTTTTAGGTGATATAGGTGCCTATGTTAATTTCAAGAAGGAGATTGTGTCTCTTAAGCTTGGGGGAACAAAAATAAATTCTATTTTTCCAAATTTAAAGACAAGCCTCCACAAATACGAGAAGAAGAGGAAGAGAGAACTATTGAGGAAATGGCGACTCTTTTCTTTAGAAATCAAGAAGAAGAAATAAATGAAGATCCAAATTATGAAGAAATAGTTATGGAGGACAGGTCCCTGGAAGAACTAGAAGATGGATTTGATTCACTTCCCATAATGGGACATCCAACAGATGAGGCTTTTGAAGAGCCAGAAAAGAGAGGGGACAAAGAACTACCACCCCCAGAATTGAAGACTCTACCAGAAAATCTTAAATACAGGTTTTTAAATGATACAAATAAATTTCCTGTTATTATTAGTGCTAAACTTTCAGGAGAAGAAGAATAAGAACCCATGAAGATACTTAAAGATCATCGCCAGGCCTTTGGGTACTCAATGGATGACTTGAAGGGCATCAGTCCCATGACAGCCGTCCATCGAGTATTCATGGAAGAAGGTGCTAAACCAGTTGCAGAATTTAATAGAAGATTGAAGCCTAAAATGAAAGAAGTGGTAAAAAAATAAATTGTACGCCTACTGGATGCAGGTATAATCTACCCTGTTAAAGAAAGCAAATGGGTAAGTCCTGTTCATTGTATCCCTAAGAAGGGCGGTTTTACTATTGTTACTAATGAAAACAATGAATTGATACCTACTAGAACTATCGTTGGGCATAGGATGTACATAGACTTCAGAAAATTAAATAAAGAGACTAGGAAAGATCGCAAACTTTAGAAAGGTTAGCAAACCATACTCATTTTTGCTACTTGGACGGATACTTTGGGTTTTTTCTCAAATAGTTGTTCATCCTGACGACCAACTTAAAACAACTTCCATTAGTCCTTACGGTTTACATGCTTACCGATGTATGCCTTTGGTTTATGTAATGCTCCAGCTACTTTTCAACGATGTATGAATGCTATTTTTGAGGATTTTAAAGAACTTACAATGGAAGTATTTATGGATGACTTTTCTGTCTATGGAACTTCATTTACTAGTTGCTTGAATAATCTCAAAAGAGTTTTGCAGCATTGCAAAGAAACTAATCTTGTTTTAAACTAGGAAAAATGCCATTTTATGGTCAAAGAAGGTATAGTCCTTGGACACAAGGTATTAGGTAAGGGAATCGAAGTTGATAGAGCTAAGGTTGAGGAAATAGAGAGAATGCCACAACCTAGGGATATTAAAGGTATATGAAGTTTTCTTGGTCATGTGGATTTTTATAAAAGGTTCATTAGAAATTTCTCTGGAATACCTAAACCTTTGACTAACCTCCCACAAAAGGGAATAAGATTTAATTTTGATGATAACTGTCTTGAAGTCTTTGATAGACTAGAAAATGCTTTATCTTGTGCTCCTATTATTAAACCACCTATCTGGGATACAACCTTTGACTTAATATGTGAAGCTAGTGATGATGTTGTAGGAGTAACTCTGGGACAACATATTGGTCATAGATTTAATATTATACATCATGCTAGTAGAACTCTTAATGGTGCTCAAAAGAATTACCCTAAGGAAGAAAAGGAACGTTTTGCTATATTTTTCTGTTGTGATAAATTTCATTCCTATATAGTTGATGCAAAGGTCCGAGTTCACACGGATCATGATGGCTTAAAAGAACTCCTTGAGAGGAAAGACCATAAGCCAAGACCGATCTGTTGGATTCTTCCACTTCAAGAATTTGAGTTGCAGTATATGCAGAGGCAAGAAATAAAGATGTTGGATGCAGTGTCCATGATTACCCAACAAGACACCAATCTTATTGAGAGGAACTTTAGTCCTGGTGATTTTTGTTTATGAGAATTATTCAATGAATTAAGGTCAATTCCTCCAAGAGAGAAGTAGTCTTTGTTGTGGGAGGAACTTTTCATCCCTGAATAAATAATGGTAAGTGCAAGGTAAGTGTTCTTACCCAAATAAGTGTTTTGTTTTCACAATTTTTACTTTTGAAAATTCTGCCTTTGAATTCCTTGTGTTTTTTGAAGTTTTAGAGGGGGTTTACCAACTATATGGGCGCAGCTATACGACCGAAGAGGAAGCTTGATACGTTGCAAACGTATCTATAATTTTTGATGTTCCATGCTTGGTTTATATCTACTTTCTTATGTTTTGTACACACTTTGGAGTACTTTTTATACACTTTCTTGGACTAACCTATTAACAAGATGCCACAGTGCCAGCTGCCTGTTTTCTGCTGTTTTTGGTTCCAGGAAAGTCAGAAAATGAATATTTTCAGAATTGGACGGGACAAAAGCCAAAGTCAATATTTCACCGAGGGGGACATGGAGCCAGAATATGAGACGGAGAGGGGCCAGGGGCCGGCCACACCACTCCCCTTTTGCCTATATATTGCCTCCGATACAAAAATCGTAAGTACCCGATCAAAAATCCACGAAAGAGTCTGTAGCCGCTATCATCTCCATCCCTAGATCGGGAGGGATCAGAAGCTCTTCCTGGCACCCTGCTGGAGGGGAGAATTTACCCTGAAGGCCTTCTTCATCACCATGCAAGCCTCCGGTGTGATGCGTGAGTAGTTCATCCCTGGACTACGGGTCCATGTAGTAGCTAGATGGTTGGCTCTTCTCCTTTGTGCTACCATGTTTAGATCTTGTGAGCTCTGTTCATGATCAAGACCATCTATTTGTAATCCTACATGTTGTGTTTGCGGGGATCCGATGGATATTGAGATGCCATTTCATATTGATTATTGATTCTATCATGTCTTTGTTATTTGTGATCTTGTATGCTCTCCGTTGTTAGTGACTATCTTGGCCGAGTAGATGCTAGAAACTCCAAGAGGGAGTATTTATGCTCGATAGTGGGTTCATGCCTCTAGTAATCTGGGAAGTGAAAAAAATCTCGAAGGTACTAGATGTGTTGTTGCTACTAGGGAGAAAACAACAATCCTTTGTTCATAGAACAAATCGTATTGTTTACTTTACACGCAATGTGTAATGCAATTATCTATTGCCTGCAATTTAATAATGGGGGGGGGGGGTTCGCATGATAACCTGAAGGTGGATTATTAGTCATAGATGCAGTTGAATTATGGTCTATGTATAGTGTTGTAATGCCCAATCAAATCTCATAGGAGTCAAGATGATTAGTATATGCATGTATGCTTTCTCGATGTTTGTCAATTTCCCCGCTGTAATTTGTTCACCCAACATGTCATCTATCTTAAGGAGAACCACCACTAGTGAACTATGGACCCCGATCCTTTCTTTTACCATCCATCTACAACTGTTTACTGTTTTCTGTTTACTTTCTGCAAGATATTACTTTCTTCCACATAATACGTTTAATCCTTTGTTTTCAGTAAAACCAGTGAGATTGAAAACCTCACTGTAAGTTGGGGACATAGTTCTGTGGTTGTGTTGTGCAGGATTCCAAGTTGAAAATAACACCTTGGAGGTGTTTCCTTGCTCCTACTGGTTCGATAAACTTGGTTTCATAACTGAGGGAAACTTACTGCTGTGCTCATCATACCTTCCTCTTGGGGTTCCCCAATGAGCTCGATATCAACCACGAGTCAGCAAAGCTCCCGTCGTATAGTTGGTCATTAAACTCTCTATATCATCTTCATGAAATTGTTTTCGCTATATGAGCCTATACAGTCGCAACTATACGACCGGAGCAAAAAATTCTGGCCGTATAGTTCGTCATTAAACTCTCAAATGGTTTTGCTTTTTGGTGTCTGTATATATACGGTCGCAACTATATGACCGGAGCCAAAATTCTGGTTGTATAGTTGGTCCTTAAACTCTCAGACACTTTTGATTTTCGATGTTTGTATCTATATGGTTGCAACTATACGGCCAGAGCCAAATTCCGGCAGTATAGTTGGTCGTTAAACTCTCAGAAACTTTTGATTTTCGGTGTCTGTATCTATACGGTCGCAACTATATGACCAGAGACAAAATTCTGGCCGTATAGTTGGTCATTAAACTCTCAGACACTTTTTCGTTTGATCTTTCATTTATTATACTAAAAAAACCTTATTGTCGGTTCCGAGTCATGATTTAATCGACATGGACTCGAGATATTTGGAAATATCTGCCCGGAACCAACTATACGGCTGGAGCTATATGAGCCGCGCCCGTATAGTTCGTCGTTATGCAGCAGGAAGCTTCCAAATCCATGATTTCTTTCCCTGTTTTGTTCCGATTCTTTTCTTGGGCTACAATTTGGTGTTTCTCGCGAGTTTTACCGACCTCGGCCCCCCTTATATACTACCATTGTCTCTCTCTCTCTCTAATCATAATCTCTAGGAACCAATTTAGCAATGCGTTATCCCGTCCCAGGCCGTGGAAAACCCTTGGGGCCCATCGCTCCTTCCAGGGACCGCTCTAGCAGCCCGTCCATGGAGGACGATGACGAGGAGGTGGAGAGGTTTAGCCCGAAGTATAAGGAGTACGTCGAGCCAAGCTACTTCAACAACAATTCAAATGAAGACGTGGTTGACGTCTACATCCGCCGTGACATCTATGATCCACCAGAGATCAATTGGGCAGCGATGAAGAAATCTCAACAAGAGAGAGAAGATCGCAAGCCATATGGAAAAGAGCATGTGGAGACGGTCAAGTTCATCACCACGGATCAAAGGCTGCTCAAGCGTAAGGAATTATCTAATATTGGTGTAGGTGCTAGCAAGAGAACGGAGGAACCACTCTCGAAGTCAACCATTGGTGCTCGTATGAAGGTCAAGCCTCAAGAAGAGTGGAGGTACGATTTCCACTTCCTCGATCCATCAATTATGGACGAGGAAGAAGAAGCTGTCCCCAGGACCAAGGATCGCGTGCGGGCATTGGAGATATATCAGAAGCAGGAGCTACTCCATCGCGTTGAAGTCCGTCACCGTCTCAATGATATGGAGAAGAAGGAAGACCTCCTTCCATTGGTGACTAAGCTCGCTGATAGAGTGGACACTCTGCAGTCTGATTTGCGGAGGTGCTACAGCCGCATAACTGCTTTGGAGGAGACCAACAAGAAGCTACACACCACGGAGTTACATGCCATGGTGCCACAGTGATCTACAACAATCACGGTATCAAATAATCGCAAGGGATTATTTCATCCCGCCTGGCTTGATTCCAAGCTTGGTAAGATCTTTAAGACCTTGTAATCTTTCATATAAGTTTTTATTACTATTTTCGCATTAGTTCAAACTAGTAATAAAATTTGCATCATTAGAATTCCCTTCAGGAATAGTCGATCCCTTTTATGAAATTCCGAGTTTATTATTATATATGGAGCAATATTGAGGTTGTGCTTGCTTTATTGATATATGAATGGCTTGAGTATAATTTTACTTGCACTTGATGATAGCAATAGGAGTCTTCCACACCATTGGTATTAATGAAACACCTAAAGATAATTTGGTCAATATGCTGTAAGTCTACGGTTTGATTTAATAAAATGGGATTTCTATTTTCGTGCCCCTGGTTCGTTAGTTGTACTCAGTTTTCTCCAGCCGCTTAGTTTTTCCTCACTTCTCCTCTCCCTCCATTCTGAAACCCTCACATGTGCTCGGACGGGTGGATGCCATCAGGTCAAAGGCTTGACCATTACATGCTGACAGGTGGGACCGCGTTGGGCGGGTCCTGTGTTGAGCGTTACGTTACGTCGCCTTGACCGTTACATGCTGACAGGTGGGACCAGGATACACGACGAACCAGCTATCTGTCTCTCGCTGACTTGTGGGCCCCGTTTTTCCTAATTGTGTGGTCGGTGCAGCCAATGACAAATGGGGTTGTTCTGTGGGCCGTCGAAGCCAATGAACGATGGGGCCTCTATGTGGAGCCATTCTATGGGGTGGTCGTAGCCAATGATCGGTGGGGCCATCATGTGGGTCTGGAGGGAGTATTTGCAAATTTGCCACGTTTTACTTTGCAATTTGCATATTTTCCATTTTGTGTGTCACTGACATGTGGTGGTCATGTGGCAAATATGCAAATTTTAAAGAACAAGTTTGGCAGATATGCAAAATTGGCAAATATGAAATAATTGACAGGTGGGGTCGTGTATGACATGTCAGCTCTCTCTCTCTCTCTCATCCACTCCTAGCCCCCAGCACTGAGCAACTCCTATCCCACCAGCGGACAGAGCAGCCATCGTCGGCACGTCGGCGCATCGCCGGATCTGTCCTATGGTGGTATCGAACGGACTACAACGCTGCACCTCAACCATGGCTCCGGCACCTGTTTCGTCCATGCGCATTGTACGTTGGGGCAGTATCGACCGTAGGCAGGTCCATCGCCCACGACGACCGGGATTTGGTTCCGCCACCATAGCTCGACGAACAGTCGCAGCAATTGCTAGTAGTGCTTGCTAAGACCTTCGCTCCTGCTCCACCCACCCTAATCGATTTGGTTCCCGTAATTTCCTCGATATTGTAGGTGCAAATTATTCATCAATGTCTGGTCGTAGCGGGTACACCGGCGAGGGTGGGGAATCTATCATGTCGTGGACACATTCTCCTTCTCCTACCACGTCGAAGTGCATGTAGCTCCTTCTCTTTATACTACCCTTGAATTTGAAGTGCTGACATGGCCTGTCGGACTGATTCCAATTTAGTTTGTTTTGGGATTGTTACAGTGTGCTATGCAGGCCGATGATCCATGGTACATTGCATACCAAGATGAATCAACTCAGTGGTCTAGCCATAGGATGGATTTGGAGGAGATGGTTGCCAAGTTAGGTGATGAATTGGCCTGTAAAAACCTGTGGATATTCGAGCTGAAGCGTACTGTCGAGGAAGAATTCAGAGCTTATTCACAAAGATAAGTTGACACCTGAGGTTTATCTTGCCGTATCTAATCAAGTCGTAGAAAATCTAAAGCATGAACTTCAAGTGAGAGGAAGAGCGGGGTAGTTGTCATCCGCGTCCTAGCAGTTACAGTATGCGGTTTGTGGCGAAGGGTGCCACGTGTATTGATTAGTTTAATTGATAGCTAATTTATAGAGTAGGATTGTTATTCAATATATGGTTGTGAGTTCCTGCTAATTTAGTCACTTTGCGGTCCCAAAGTTGTCGAGAGAATTCATTGCGGTACCCGAGTTGCTTGCCATTGGATCTAGCGGTCCCAAAATGGTCGAGAGAATGCATTGCGGTACCCGGGTTGCTTGCCATTGGATCTAGCGGTCCCAAAATAGTCGAGAGAATGCATTGCGGTACCCGAGTTGCTTGCCATTGGATCTAGCGGCCCATAGTTGGCGTGCCAAATGCCTAGAGGGTCAAGTTGGGGGCCTATAAGTTTTGACTGTTATGCCACTGCCATCGTGGATGCCATGTAGAGTTGCAGCGTTGGCGGCAACATCCATTGCCCATTCCAAATTATTGGCTCAAATTCCTCAAGATACAAACGAATCTAGACAAATCTAAATCAACTAATTTGGGTCAGAGGGATTACTACTTATGAATAAGCTTTAGAGCATATCCACCGTCCTCAGTGCTCAAATACATATCAATTTTGATTCAAATCATACATATTTCGATCAAATTTATACAAGCCCACTGGAGATTATCAAAGCAAGTACTACTACTTACGAATCAGCTTTAGAGCATATCCACCGGTCTCACATCTCAAATACATGTCAAATTTATTCAAATCATACATATAATTTAAGTCACAGAATTTTGGTTCGAATTGTGCTTAAATTTGTCTCAATTTCAAGTGGACGGTGAGCTAGTCGCCCTCCCCGCCGTATGTGTACTCCAAGAAGTACGGGCAAAGTGCTCACATCCGGCCTTCACCGTCGACGTCCCAGCCGCAGCCACAACCTGCCTCCCACAGCTTCGGTTCACGAGGGCTTGATCTGCACCGTCGCAGTGATGTTGCGGATGATGGCTTCAATCGTCTTCGCATTGATGACCACTATTGGCACCACAACCATAGATGTGAACAGATGATGGCTTCCATCGTCCGTCGCATAGATGACCATTGTCGGCACCACAGCCGTAGATGTGAACGTATGATGGCTTCCATTGGTGTCTTTCATCGATGACCACTGTCGGCACCACCGCTGTCGCACTAATGTTGCGGATGATGGCTTCCATCGGTGTCTTTCAGACGGTTAGATCCTCACCACCGCACGCCATTCTAGCAGCCACTCTTAGATCCATGCCGCCGCAAGCCGTTCCGACCCCCATGTGCTTAGATCTGCGCCGCCGCAAGCCGTACGTCGATAGGAGGGGAGGAAGATGCGACTGGTATACGTGCGACAGGGAAAGGGAGGGAGAGACCTCCAGCCCATCGGATCATGATGTATCCAACGGTGGTTGTCCAAGATCCGTGTGACATACATCTCGACCAATCACAGCGCAGCCAAAATAGGCGCTAATTGATGCAGCTGGTATACGTGCGACATGGAAATGGAGGGAGAGACATCTAGCATGTCGGGCTCTCCTAGCCATACAAGGTTAGATGCGCCCATCGGGAGAGAGACCTCCAGCCCGTCGGATCATGATGTATCCAACGGTGGTTGGCCATGATCCGTGTGACATACATCTCGACCAATCAAAGCGCTAGCCAGAGTGAGACATGAGAGAGGGGAAAAGTGAGGAAAACTTTAGCGGGAGGGGAAAACTGAGAAAAATTTTAGCAGGAGGGGAAAACTGAGTAGAGCTAAGGAAAACAAGGGCGCTCAAATAAAAAATGACTAAGGGAAATTCAAGCTTTTGGCATAACAAATGGAAAATGTGTTATTTGAACAAAATAATCCATCTTGGCCGACATTATATTGTTTGCAACTCAAAGATACACAAGTGTGACAAATTTGGCCTCATTTAGACGAAGTATGTTTTGGGATGGGTTATCTTGGAGGCTGACTGAGTAGAAAGCCATGCATCTTCATAGCTAGTAGCTCATTCCAAGAAGTGGTTTAGGGGAGAAGTCCATTTCTCTTTATTTCCTTTTCTTTTATTATTCATGCTAGGTTTTAGTTAACATAACAAGACTCCGTGTGAAGGTTGCACTATGTTTTGAGTTATTTTTTGAATTAAACTAACCCTAAAACCATTTGTTTGAATTTAATCACTTAGAAAAATAAAAATGTGGCTGATTACAAGTAAATCCAAAATTTCCAATTTCATATGGTAAATCAATCTAGGATACACAAGGTGCCAAATTTTGGATCGATTGGTCAACGTTTGCTATGGTTTAAGCCATGAACTAGCTAAACCCCATGTGTTGACCACATGTCGAGGGCAAAACTGAGCAGTGCTAAGCAGCTAGGTGCATGACAATAGAAACTTGCAATAACACATACATTATGGGGTTATCCAACATACAAACTTGGAAGCGTCACAAATATTGACAGTAGTTCAAATTCAATACAAACACTGACATTAGTTCAAATTCTTCATACAAATTCAAATTCAATACAAACACTGACATTAGTTCAAATTCATCATACAAATTCAAATTCATTTTTTTCTTGCTCCTAGTGTTTTTTGCTGGAACATTCTCGGAATTCACCACCTTGCTCCGGGTGATCCTAGCTGGAATATTCTTGGAGTCCACCATCAGCTTCTTCTATTTGCTCCCTTTGTTATTTTTCTTTGCATCAAATGAATCAAGTGCTTTAGTCTATTGTACAATTGGTTCAACCGTGTTTCGATTCATTGGTTCATACGGTTCAAAATGCATTGGCATCATTTCTTCAATATCCTCTTGTGTAATTCCTTTATGTTTGAACTCTGCTTCCAATGAATAAATTGTTTCAATCTCCGATGCATTTGGCGCAATCTCCCATGCATTTGGTTCAATCTCCCCTACATCTGGTTCAATCTACAATGTATCTGTTGCTTCATTCTCCTCTCGTTCAGATACTTCATTCTCATCTGCATTTGCTGCTCCTGCCTGATCATCCATTCCATAAGCTGGGTCCATTGCATTTTTAAAATCCTAGCAATGTGCCTAGGATCTCACAACGTTTGCACTTACATCGTCGAGGTGGTGCACCACCCTCTGCACTAGCTCTCATCATATTCTTCCTTGGCCTACTTGCTGGTTTAGTAAAAACTGGAGGGTATAGCTTCCAGCCTGGATTCACTTCCATCCATTGGTCTTTTCCCAACAAGGCTGGAACATTCTGAGCATATGCTTCCCTAAATTTGGAAACAGAGAAATACTTCGACACGTACTGATCAACTTCACCCTCTTCACCTCCTAGAACACCCATGAAAAACAATGCATGTATGCAGGGTTTCCCACGGAGCTGCCATTGCCTGCAATGGCATGTCCTGTCAGCCAAACTCACTGGATACCTCCATTGCCTATCTTTATTGTCAGTGTACGTTACCTCAGCATCCATTCCTTTTCTAATGCATTTCATCTTCAATTGTTTTGCCCTGGCATGCAATGCCTTAATCAAAGATGGGAGGATGAGATGGCCAGCATATACTGTTGATGCAATTATTTGACGCAAATAGATCTATATCATGATCATCTGCCTAATCTTATCAAATATTTGCCACATCATAAGTCCTTTCAATGACTTGACCTTTGCATTGAAACTCTCTGCAAGGTTACTTGTCACATAGTCTACCTTGCAAATTTTAGTGAATTGGCTTCTTGACCACACCATTCCATGATGTGCATCCAATTCCTCCTTCACCGCATGTTTTTGTTTATACAACACTTCCAAATGATACAGATGCTTCCTCAAACTGCATGTGTATGAAGCTGGCCATAGGTTGTCAGTATAAACTTTACCCTTGAATTTCTTTGTAAAATTCTGCACTAAGTGTTGCATACATTCCCTATGCTCCACTCCGGGGAATACTGCTTCTACAGCTTTCTCCAAACCTTTGCAAGCGCCCGTGTGGATAGTAAGTCCTGGTGGATGACCTATAAGGTTGCACAAATTCTCCAGAAACCAAGTCCAAATTTCCTTTGACTCAATCTCCAAAACTCCAAAAGCAACAGGGAACATCCAATTGTGGCCATCAACTGCAGTACCAGCTACTAGCTGTCCTTTAAATCTTCCATGAAGAGTTGTTGCATCCACAACCAAATAAGGCCTACAACCATCCAGAAACCCTTGCCAGCAAGCTTTGAAACAAACAAAAGCCCTTCTAAAGCACTCCTTCTCCATTGTCTTCCCTCTTATTTTGTACTGAACTGTATGCCTGTCTATCTGTACAACACTACCTAGACTAGCCATCTCCACTTCAGCTTTGAAGCTGTAAAGCAACTGGAAACTTTCATTCCATGGACCATTGATCCTATCAAGAGCCATTTCCTTTGCATAGAACATCCTCATGTAAGGTACTATACTAGTAAGGGCATTACTAGAACATCCTCATGCATAGAACAACCTCTTGTATGGGCACTTCACTATGAACCTTGCTAGCTCACTCTTAATAACAACATAATCATTATTGGTACAGATGCAATATGTAGTAAGGGCATTACGATAGACCCGCATCGTTTCAAGTACGGTGCCTTCTAAAATCTTAGGATCATTCCTGTCCCACTCAATTACTGGCAAGTCCTCACCATCGTACTCGGCTAAAACGAGATTGTCATTGTTCTCCTCGTTCTCTTCTTCATCAGTGTCATCACATCTAGCACCGTGGGCCAATTCCTCCATGTATTGATCCTCTAGTGCCTGTTTACTGAATCTATTTACCAATTCAGGAAAAATCAACTCATCCTCATCATCTAGTGGAGGCGCTCCCTCGGCAAGCTCTGCTTCGTCCTCCACATCGGTCGCACAAGCGATTTGGCTTACACTCGCAGTGCGAACAGATGGTACTATAGTGGACCTACAAGGAGTGCGAGGGCGCACACTATTAGCAGAGACAACAGAGAGACATGATGCCCGACCACCTGATGATGCCTGACCACCAGATGATGCTTTAGCACTCTTTCTCGTGTGTTCAACTTTAGGTTGCACATGAAGACGAATTTGACCAAAACGTTCGGCAACATTCAAAGAGAAAAATTACCAGATCAGCTTCGCTAGTTAGTGGGAGCAATCTTTGCTCGCTAATGTTGAAATATTGCAAATCAACTGAATCGCCATTGCTCTAGGGGAATTTAGAATATATTTTATCTTTGAAATCTCTGAGAGTTATGGAGGTTGCAACCACCGCTAGGAAGTAAAATCCAGAGAGATACCGTTCACAACCACGAATTACGCTAGTATCTAGTTTAACCGCCAGCTGAAATGCCAGCGCTGGATCAATCCTATTCGAAAAGCAAGGCAGTTAGCTGAGCACCAGCGATTCACGCTCAATAACTGCCTATAATAAATCCACAAAGGGAAACAATACTTACCCAGATGGAATCCATGCGTTAGATCCCTCCGATTCCACCCAATGTTCTCCACGCTCGCCGGGGAGGACCGGTACACCCGCCGGCGTCGCATACTGTTCTGCGAAAGGGGTAGATCTAGCGGGGGAGGAAGCGAAGCCGGAGTGAGCTCCACAGCTAGGGGGAGGGGCGGCTCAGGGGCCGAGGACAACATAAGGTAGGAGGGGCTCTCAGGTAGGAGGGGCTCTCAGGTAGGAGGGCACAACGGCGGGGGAGCGGAGCGGCGGTGTGGGAGCTGTTCTAGGCTCGGAGCAAGAATGGCTAGTCCGACATGTCTCCATGCGGCCCCACCCTTCACCACGTATGCAAGACTTGTCCCAACCCGGTCCCACCCTTCACCACATACGCAGGACCCATCCCAACACGGCCCCACCTGTCATCATGTAATGGTCAAGGCGATGTATGATACATTGCAAATGTATCTATAATTTTTGATGTTCCATGCTTGGTTTTATCCACTTTCTTGTGTTTTGCCATCACTTTGGAGTACTTTTCATATGATTTCTTGGACTAACCTATTAACAAGAGCCACAGTGCCAGCTTCCTGTTTTCTGCAGTTTTTTGGTTCCAGGAAAGTCAAAAAATGAATATTCTGGGAATTGGACGGGACAAAAGCCAAAGTGCCTATTTTTTGGAAGTCATCAGATGCCAGAATACGAGACGGAGAAGGGCCAGAGCGTGGCCACACCACATAGCCGCGCGGCCAGGCCTGGCCCGCGCCAGGGGGTGGTGTGGCCAGCCCAGGCACCCCCTCAGCCTCTCCTTCCGCCTATAAGATGCACTCGCGATGAAAACCCTAAGTACCCGATAAAAAATCCACGAAAGAGTCTGTAGCCGCCGTCATCTCCATCCTTAGATCGGGAGGGATCTGAAGCTCTTCCCGGCACCCTGCCAGAGAGGGGAATTCACCCTGGAGGCCTTCTTCATCACCATGCAAGCCTCCGGTGTGATGCGTGAGTAGTTCATCCTTGGACTACGGATCCATGTAGTAGCTAGATGGCTGGTTCTCCTCCTTTGTGCTTTCATGTTTAGATCTTGTGAGCTCCGTTCATTATCAAGATCATATATTTGTAATTCTACATGTTGTGTTTGCGGGGATCCGATGGATATTGAGATGCTATTTCAGATTGATTATTGATTCTATCATGTCTTTGTTATTTGTGATCTTGCATGCTTTCCGTTGTTAGTAGCTATCTTGGCCAAGTAGATGCTAGCAACTCCAAGAGTTAGTATTTATGCTCGATAGTGGGTTCATGCCTCTGGTAATCTGGGGAAGTGATAGAAATCTCTAAGGTACTAGATGTGTTGTTGCTACTAGGGAGAAAACAACAATCCTTTGTTCATAGAACAATTGTATTCTTTACTTTACATGCAATTCGTAAAGCAATAATCAGTTGCATGCAACTTAATACTGGAGGGGGTTCGGATGATAACCTTAAGGTGGATTATTAGTCATAGATGCAGTTGGATGGAGGTCAATGTATAATGTTGTAATGCCCAATCAAGTCTCAAAGGAGTCAAGATGATTAGTATATGCATGTATTTCTTTCTCGATGTTTGTCAATTGCCCCGCTGTAATTTGTGCACCCAACATGTTATCTATCTTAAGGAGAGCCACCTCTAGTGAACTATGGATCTCGGTCCTTTACTTTTACATACAATCTACAAACTATTTACTGTTTTGTATTTACTTTCTGCAAACTATTACTTCCTTCCATTCGATACGTTTAATCCTTTGTTTTCAGCAAAACATGGTGAGATTGACAACCTCATCGCAAGTTGGGGACAAAGTTCTGTGGTTGTGTTGTGAAGGTCTCCACATTGCTACTAGCACCGGTAGTGCGCCCTGCCAAGGCTCAGCTAGCAACACCTTTGGGGTATTTCCTTGCTCCTACTGGTTCGATTAAACCTTGGTTTCATAACTGAGGGAAACTTGCTGCTGTGATCATCATACCTTCCTCTTGGGGTTCCCCAACGAGCTTGTTAATACATGAGCCATCAAGCACTTTTCTGGCGCCGTTTCCGTGGAGTCAAGGACATCTTCACAAGGGGAGTCCCTCATAACCAATCTCTTTACTTTGTTATTTTTGTTTTGCTTAGTTTCTTTTTTGCTTTGTTTGCTTGTTTCTTTATCAAAAACACAAAAAATTAGTTCTACTAGTTTGCTTTTTATTTGAAAACACAAAAAAATGACTACTCTTGAAAACACTAAGTTGTGTGACTTCACTAGCACCAACAACAATGATTTTATGAGCACACTTATTTCTCCACCTGTGCCTGAAGATACTTTCTTTGAGATAAAACCTGCTTTACTCAATCTTGTTATGAGAGAACAATTTTCTGGTATTGGTAATGAAGATGATGCTTCCCATCTAAATAACTTTGTTGAACTTTGTGAGATGCAAAAGCATAGGGATGTAGATGGTGATATTATTAAGCTGAAATTGTTTCCTTTCTCTTTGAGAGGAAAAGCTAAAGAATGGTTGAATTACTTAACTAGGAATAGTATTGATTCTTGGACTAAGTGCAAAGATGCTTTCACTGGAAAATGCTATCCTCCTGCTAAGATTATATCTATGAGAAGTGAAATAATGAAGTTTAAACAATCTGATAATGAGCATGTTGCTCAAGCTTGGGAAAGAATGAAATCTTTGGTAAAGAATTTTCCCACTCATGGACTGACTGCTTGGATGATCATCCAAGCTTTTTATGCAGGATTGAACTATTCTTCAAGGAACCTATTGGACTCTGCTTCTGGAGATACCTTTATGAACATTACTTTGGGTGCTGCAACGAAACTTCTGGACAATATGATGGTTAATTATTCTGAATGGCATACTGAGAGAGCTCCACAAGGTAAGAAGGTAAATTTTGTTGAGGAAACCTCCTCCTTGAGTGATAAGATTGATATTATTATGTCTACGCTTGTGAATGGGAAAGCCCATATTGATCCAAATAATGTTCCTTTAGCCTCTTTGGTTTCTCAAGAAGAGCAAGTTGATGTGAAATCATACGAAATAACAATTTTGGCAATAATGCTTATAGGAATAATTTTGGTAACAACAATTATAAGCCATATCCTCCCAACAATGGTAATGCTTATGGAAATTCTTACAACAATAATAGGTGTGCTCCCTCTGAACTTGAAGTTATTCTTAAAGACTTTATTAGTAAACAAACTTCTTTCAATAAAACTATTGAGAAAAAACTCTCTAATGGTGAAAGAAATATAGCATCTTTGGCTGAAGCTCAATCTTCTTTGAATAAAATGGCTGCTAAACCTGAAACTAATGATAATCCCTTTGCAGCCACTAATGCTATACAAGTAAGAATTGATGAAAATGTTAGACTATTAGCTGAATTACATGCAAAGTGGGAAAGAGAAGATGAAATTGCTAGAAACATTAGTGTTTCTACTATCACCACCACTAGCGTTGAGGCTACTAATAGTTCTACTACTTTAGATGATAAATTTGATTTTGATCTTGATGGTTGCAATATTTCTGAAGTTATTAAGTTCCTACAAAAGCTTGCTAAAAGTCCTAATGCTAGTGCTATGAACATGGCCTTTACAAAACACATTACTGATGCTCTCATAAAGATTAAAGAAGAAAAGATGAAACATAAAGCTTCTATTCCTATTAAACAAGAAGATGGTTGGGAACCCATCATTAATATGAAAGTGAATGACTTTGATTTCAAAGCTTTATGTGATCTTGATAGTAGTGTTAATATTATGCCTAGAAGGATTTATGATATGCTTGATTTGCCTCCTCTTGAAGATTGTTATTTGAATGTCCCACTTGATGATAATGCTAAAAAGAAACTCATGGGGAGTGTTAATGATGTTCTTATTATGGTTAACAATGCCTATGTCCCCGTTGATTTCTATGTTTTGGATGTTGAATGCAATGCTTCTTGTCCTATTACTTTGGGAAGACCTTTTCTTAGAACTGTTGGTGCCATTATTGACATGAAAGAAGGCACCATTAAGTATCAACTCCCACTCAAGAAAGGTATAGAACACTTCCCTAAGAAGAGAGAGAAGATTTCTTTTGCTCCTCCTATGAAAACAAAATTTGGTCTTAATGCTTCTTCATTTGAGAACACTTTATTCTTTCTTGCTTCCTATGCCTAACTTAAAGGCGTTAAAGAAAAGTACTTATTGAGAGATAAACCAAAAGTTTTAGATGAGTCTTGGAAGTTATTACCTCTGTAATAACCGCTCCTTATCCTTTTTATTTGCTTTTTGTGCCAAGAGTAACCTCTAATGAGAGAGAAGTAATGATTGGGAAAGTTGCTGTCCCGAAACAGATTTCTGTGCTTCACCGTAAAAATTCGTGTAAAATCTCTGAACGTCTTTTTGAGGCGTTTATTTTTGTTCTTCTGCCCCAGGTTGTTATCTAACATTGTTTAGTTCAACACATTTTTATTTGAGCAACAGAAGGTCTTCTAAAAAAACGTCTTTACCTGCTGGTCTGTTTTGACAGATTTCTGCCATTTTCTGCATTTGCTTCTTGTTGGTTCCTTTTTGAGTTCTCTTGGGGAATTGAGATTTTTTAGGGAAGTGCTACAGTAGCTAGTGTTCTAATGGAAGTTTATTTGGTGTTGGAACTGAACCTTAAGACCTATTATCTTGAGTGCACTAATGTTGCTAATAAAGATTGTGTGAAGTTTTGTATGAAGAAAAAATTCAGGTGTTTGGAAGGAATGAGTAATGAGATGAAGGATGGACTAAAGCTCAAGCTTGGGGATGCCACGCGTGTCATCCCAAGAAATATCCAAGAAGTACAAGCGTCAAAGCTTGGGGATGCCCAAGGCATCCCCCTCTTCATCAATAAAAATCCCAGGTTTCTTCCAAACGCTTCATTTTTATTATTTCATGCACAGTTGTGTTGTTCTCGGAGCGTCTTCTTTTTGTTTTTGTTTTGGTTTTTCGTTTGCTTGGTTTGCTTAGTTTGCTGAATAAATTAGTTGGACCCCCTCTTTCATACATTGGTTTGCAAATAGTTTGGTTTGGTTTGGAAAAGAGTAGGAAAGTTCATGCTTATGTGGTAAAAAGAGCTCGTTTTTGACTGTGGCATATGCTTTGTCATGCCATGCTTGATATTGTTTTGGTTTTATGCTTAGTATTCTTTGCTGTAGCATGACTTGTTATAAACAATTGATATTGCTTAATGTGACTTGGATGAATCATGCGTTGTTTTAGCATATTAAAGCATAGTATAGTGGTATTCTCCTTTGAGGCTTTATTTGGGTTGACTTGGCGCATGCTCACACCATGTTATGACCATAGCCTTTATGATCCCTTAGTTTTCAAATTGCAGTATCACTTTATGCTTTGATCAATGATGTTTTGTCGCTCTTCATGATTATGGCCATTATTGCTCTCTTAGTTTGTCGCTCCCAGTCTTTTGCTAGCCTCCACAACCAAGTATGAGTTCCACTCATGCATCCAACTCCCTAAATCAAGTTATTCCAAAGATTCCACCATACCTACCTACTATCTTATGCTATTCCAAATATATTCATGCTTTTGTTTACCTTCCAAATTAAACTTGTTATGAGAAAACTAGTGATTAAAGCTCTCACGAACTTGATGGCACACTTTACTTTTCTGCATTTAATAAACTTGAACCATTGGGTCCTTCTTTGTTGCGTATATGCTTGTGCTTTATAAGTTGAAATTAGCAGAACCATGTATCATGGAGAACGCTGTAACGCCCTAGAATCGGGTCTATGCAGATCTCAGCATTTCCCGCTAAAATCCGCATAGAGGCGATTCAAAGACGCCCACCAGACACTTTCGTGTGGGTGGGATTTGATTACAAGTAGTTACATCATAGTAGTTTACAATAGAGTCCACGAGAACTTATATATACAACGACTCAACGAGTCAAGAATACAAATGATACAATTCGAAGATACAAATCTCGAAGAAAATGAAATAGTGTCTGAGTATGGACAAGAACCAAATTGGACTAAGAGTCCTAAAGAATAACCAAGCGATGACCATAACCCTGCCCAGGCCAAGCCGGAAGGGTAACCTTGCTAACATCGCCAATCATATACCTGTCAAAGCCAAAGGGGTGCCGACAAAGGGCAAAGGAAAACAGAAAGAGAGTGGTTAGTACTGAGGCCAGTACACGGCGAGGCTAGAATTCGGCGGTCCTCGCCTACATAGGTATGGTGGGCTCAGCGGCAGCAAAGCTTGCACTATCTAACTTATAGAGACACACTACAACTTCGGCTATTAGAGCGAGATAAGAGAGCGCTATATGATAAGTATAATGTAATACCAAAGATAACCCATCCGAAGATTTACCCCTCGAAGACCAGTCAAGGAAGTCCTCTTGCGGAACACACACGGTGGCAATTTTAGTTAAGCAGGTGTTTAGTTGATAAGGCTAATTACTAATCATATTATTAGAGGCAAAACATTAGTGGCATTGTCTATGATCATGACACTGTACTCCTGAGGCGTCCATAACCGTGGACACACGGCTTCTCGAAAAGATTTACCTTGCAGGGGTGCACTACTGTACCCAAACGCATGTTCAACCCTTCAGGCAACATAATACGCGTGCCTTCTGAATCTCACAACAAGAACTGTCAAATAACTACGCGCATATCCAAAGGTATCACCTACTATGTTTTACCCAGCCAAGAGGCACGACCGAGCCTCAAGGTGGCATAGCGTTTGAGTCTACGGTCGGTCGATCATCGAAAGATAACTTGTAGAGTTCCATCCCACCTCCAACACGATATCCCGATTTTATGCAATGCAAGCCATGGCAGTCCACCAAAATCATATCACAACTCAACCCATGTCCGAGGACATATTATGCGTATGCACCAAATGGAAAACCAATTTTGTGACCCTCTAGATAAACGAATAGCATCGGTAGTTGAGGGGGGGATCCCAGGGGCCCCCACATTTTGTTAGCACGATCAACTCAGAACTAGTATCATAGAACGAACGGGTCCTAGGGCAGCTCAGGCAGTTCCCAAAGGTGGTCCCTGCCGGGGCCTTATCATTAGGTTAAAACATAACCATAACCAGCATCACCAATTTAATTATCATGTTATCAACCATAACCATTTATCACGGTTCACCTGTGTGAGAGTGGGCAGCAGACCTAAGCATGCGCTATGACTCGCAAGGACAAAGCTAGCTACTCAAACAAAAGCAATAGGATAACCAAGGCAATATAGTGGAGTAAGTAAATGAGGGAAACGATACTAGAGCATCGACAATAAGGATAGCAATAGATCAAAGGAAGAGAGTAAAGACTATAAATGCAAAATAGGTAGAAGGGGGAGAATGCTCGCATGTGAGACAAATTCGGTATCTGAAGGCTCATCGTATCTCGCATCGACTCATCGTCCTATCCGGTGAAGAGGCAAATCACTAGAAGAGGCAACGATGCAATATTTAATACTAAGATGAAAGATCTGACATGCTTATGATATGCTGCATGACATGACAATATGCAGCCTATCTTAACAATATTAAGCGGAATGGAAATCCCGACAATTAAATATGAGGTTCAAGTTATTTAGCTACCCCGCAAATTAAATGTTGACTTAACAAGACAAAACATGTCATCGGTTTGCTACACATATTTAAATGGAGGCAATTATAAAACTAGAATAGCCGCATATAGTCTCCTTATTTAATTTAGATGAATCGACTATTTAACCCAATCCACAAGATGACATGTATGCAAACATATACATTTTATATGCAACAAATTGTATATCATGTTATAAAATAGGGTTAGATAGGAGTTACACGTTGGGGTTCGAGGATCGGGTTCGGATCTTCGGATCTTCGGGCGGAGTCAATAATTCAGACAGGGCATACACGACTTCTTGGAGATCTTGGCACCTGATCATACATCGTTGGCATGGTCCTCGTGGTTGTCTGTTAGGTGGTACCACAACACTGCCTCCACCACTTCACCACAACTCCTCAACAAGGGAAGCACGCAAGCTGGGGCCTGAGAAAGCAATACACGCGCAAGATCAAAGAGTGCAGGTTCGAGTTCCTGGCAACTGACGGGATGGAGGTGACAAGCAGAAACACGGTCGCGTGTGCAGGGATGGTCTCACGGACGTCCTGCTCGGGGCGGTGACGGCAAGGTGCAGAGGAAGCGCGACGGCAAGGTGTAGAGGAAGCGCACGACCTGCACAAGGAAGCCAAGACGCAGTGAACGTCGGCCAAGCTCACGGCAGGAGGGCGCGCACACAGGGGAGAATGAGCAGGAGCGGAGAGAAGGTCGCGGATGATTCCATGGCACGGTGACAAACTCGGGACGGCGGTACTCCGTCAAGCAGGGTGCTGGAGCAGGGGAAGTCGTCCTCCATGGCAGTGCAGGTGAGGGGTGACAGTGCTCTGCGGCTCCGAGACGAGAGGGGCAGGGGGCCACGCGGGCGGCGACACGCGGTTGTGCAGGCGCCGGAGCAAGGGCGTCATTGGGCGGAGGTCGACCAGGAGAGGCAGGGCCGAGGAGCTGAGGCTCCGGCCGAGGATGGGTGGCGGCAGGCGCGGTGAGCTTGGGGGCAGATGCGGTTTCTCTGAAGAGGAAGGCGAGCGGAGGCGGAGGGAATCGCGGAGACGGGAGGTTGGTGGCGATCGATTGAGGAAGGAGAGGGTTGTGTGCGCGTGCTGTGCGTGCGTGTATCCTGTGCTGACCGTGTCGGTCACGCACCGCATGGTGTGTGTGGTTCGTGTGTGCCCGCACCTGGGTGCGTGTGTTGGGTGTTTTGCCTGGCGGCGGCGCCGTAGGGATTAGGTGTGCGGTTGTGCTGCGGTTAGGGATTAGGGTTAGCCGGGTATGGGGTAGTAGGTGGCTAGCTGGGCCTTTTGGCCCGACTCGCTGCCTCCCCCTAAAAAATATTATTTTATTTTATTTTATTTGTTTTATTTTTAGAAACATTTTGTAAATAGTTTTTAGACAAATAAAAGATCCGGAAAAGATCGATGTTTTAATTTAAATTAAAGGAGGGGCTAATTAGAAAACAAAATAGGCTTTTGGCAAAAATATTTCAGAACAAAAATATGCATGATGTCATGATGATGCACAAAAAAAAATAACAGACAAATCTAATTGGGGATATTTTTCCTCGAGCATTACAACTCGACACCACTAACAAAGGATCTCATCCCGAGATCCAAGCAAAGACACCGGGGGGAGGGTTTGATGATCGGTTCTTCTTGTGTCAGGTTGATGGTAGCGACACCACTAACAAGAATTCTTGCTCCGTATTGAAATTGTCGACACCACCAACAAGGGTTGTTTCTCATGTCCTTCGAGGAAACACTCCGGGACAACAAATAAGAAGAAAGAGGTCACGAGGTCACCTCTAACTTCCAAAGGAGTAGGAGTCACACTAATCCACCAACTCAATGTACAAGAGCGAATGTTAAGAGTAGTGGTATGGTCGCGACTCCATCCCGCACTCTAAGCATTACTCTGTACAATAATAGGAGGATCGTGCAACTAAACTCTCAGAATTAAGACTGAAAATATTGACAATCAGTATTAGCAAAGATTCAAAAAGATGACGATGTCGCTGTCTCGGAAGTCGCAAAATACCAAAACATATGAAGAGGGATCAAATAGAGAAAAATCCGGATGTAGCACCACCGTTACAAAAGGAAGGAAGCGAAACCCTAAAGATACGACGGAAACCCAACCACGAGAAGTCCTAGAGTTGAAGGAGGTAAGAGATTAGATTAAAACACGCAAAGATGAGTGGAGAAAGAATAGAGGTAAGGAGTAAAATCAGAGCTAATCAGGTCTATCTAACGCATTTATAGTAAAATAGTTTTGACACTAGACATCGGCCGTTGGCAAGGTTAACCTACAGGCTGGACTAGTAGAGTATCGTAAACCTTTGCTCTGATACCACTTGTAATGCCCCAGAATCGGGTCTATGAAGATCTCAGCATTTCCCGCTAAAATCCGCATAGAAGCGATTCAAAGACGCCCACCAGACACTTTCGTGTGGGTGGGATTTGATTACAAGTAGTTACATCACAGTAGTTTACAATAGAGTCCACAAGAACTTATATATGCAACGAATCAACGAGTCAAGAATACAAATGATACAATTCGAAGATACAAATCTCGAAGAAAATGAAATAGTGTCTGAGTACGGACAAGAACCAAATTGGACTAAGAGTCCTAAAGAATAACCAAGCGGTGACCATAACCCTGCCCAGGCCAAGCCGGAAGGGTAACCTTGCTAACGTCGCCAATCATATACCCGTCAAAGCCAAAGGGGTGACGACAAAGGGCAAAGGAAAACAGAAAGAGAGCGGTCAGTACTGAGGCTAGTACACGGCGAGGCAAGAATTCGGCGGTCCTCGCCTACATAGGTATGGTGGGCTCAGTGGCAGCAAAGCTTGCACTATCTAACTTATAGAGACACACTACATGACATCGGTATACCCTACAGGTACTCGAGCTTGGTATATACGGTCCAAAATACGTATAGGCCCGCCAAGGCCCAAACGAAAGGTTTGAGTAACCTATGGACTCTCGATTGCTTGAAGAACAAGAAGAAGTTAAAGATAGAAAGTTTGAAGGGGAAAACCCTAACTTGTAACCGACTCGACCTGCTACCCAGGACCTAGCCTATCTATATAAGGGCTAGGAGGGGGCGGCGAGGAGGACACACGCAACCCTAGTTTCCACCACCCTCGCTAGATTGCATCTGCGCACCATTGTAATCTTCGATTCCTTTGATAATTCCACGAGCAGACAAGTAGGAGTAGGGACCTCTACGAGGCCTGAACCTGGGTAAATATTTGTCCCCTGTGTGCTTGTTTGCTAGCCGATAGATGTCTCCAGCGCTCCCTCCTTCTCCAAAACCCAAGTCCATAACAATGGGCATTGATGAGTTAAACCCTCATCAATTGGCACCGTTTGTGGGAATTGGGAGTGCTGATGTTGTGGCTTCTTCGGCCCCATCAACTGCGATCTACAACTCCGCAACAGCGGAGATTCGCCAGCTCTTCGGCGCATTCGACTTCACCGTCCACACGCCGGCCACTCGCCCAGCCTTCGAGTCCGTAGGCGACGGAGTCAGCCTGGCAATCGGGAGCTTCCGCTTTCAAGTTGGTCAGATGGGCACGCTTCGCATGCCTGACCAGCCAACGGCACCGGCGATTGCCCCAGCATCGTGGTTCCCTCCATCGATCGGCACCCTCAGCGAGCTCAACGCCCCGGCGGCAATCAAGAACATGGTCAGGGACAGCAGTCACGACTCCGATCTGAGCGATCTCACCACTGAAGATGGAACCTACGGTTCCGGATCTGAGAGTTGTGGAAGCAGCAGCTTCCCCAATCACTTCATGTGCGACGTCATCAATGCAGGCGATACCTCTGCCAATCGCGACAACGGTGGTCATCCCGGTAACAGGACCGATCCGCCTAATGCCGGCAACGGCGGCAACGGTGGTAACGGTGGCAATCGCGCCCCCATCAATAATAGAGGAGCAGTTGAACCTCCATCCATAATAAATGAGCAAACCGGCGAACGCGTCGTGATCAAGATCAACAAGCAAGAATGGGCTCGCTGCTGCGAGGCCCTGCGAGGCACCCCTCTACCCTTCGGATCCCCGCAAGAACTACTAATGGGCTATCACTGGCTCCTAAAGGAAGAAGTCAAGCGCCAGGTGCAAACAATCGCGCAACTCGAAGCGCGTAAAAAGGCAGCGGACGAGTCGAGCCTTTGTCACGCTGGGCTCTCCTCCTACGGAGGATCCTCCTCAAGGGGCAACGAGTACCTCACCAAGAAGAGGCAATCGCGGATGGCCCATCTCACCGAGAAAGAACGCGTAGAAGCCGCAAAAGTCCTCGACTTCGGCTCTATGATAGTTGACATGCGGGGCAACGTGGTCCCTAGGACGCCGCATGCTGCGGTGACTGCGGCCACCATGTACCTCCTCAACAACCAACCGCCAGCTGGAGATCCCCGAACCGCCATGCATCGATCTATGATCGTGGGCTTGGGATTAATCGAGGCCGCCCTCGACAAGGAGCCAACACTAGACCCAAAGAAGGGCAAAGCGCTACTCCTCGCCCTCATCCAGCGATGACAGTCACGACCTGTCTCGACGCCGCCGCTCACGTCGACATGACCGTGACTACGATGTGCGCAACGACCTCACGCAACGCAAGATCGACAAATCAAGGGCACGACGTGCTCGGTTGACTAACACGGAAGAAGAAGACGGAGAGCTCTGCAGCGCCAGATGCTTCAGCAGATCCATTAGACAGAATCGAATGCCTAAAGGGTTTAAACTCCCGTCGGAGAACCCGAAGTTTGACGGCCTACCGGACCCCAAGATCTGGCTGGAGGACCACATCTCCTCCATTAGACTCCATGGAGGCAGTCGAAGCACTGCCATGCAATGCCTATAGCTACAGCTGCAAGGCGTCGCCCGAGCGTGGCTCAACAACCTCCCACGCGGATCCATTCGCAGTTGGGATGAGCTGGTTTACAGCTTCATGCGCAACTTCAAGGGCACGTATAAGCGGCATGCATCAATCGAGGAGCTGAGATGCTGCCAGCAAAGATCTGGCGAATCGCTGCGCCTACATCCAAAGGTGGTCCATCATCAAGAACTCCGCAGAGAACATCTCGGAAGACCGCGCGATTGACGCATTCAACGGTGGCGTCCGCTGCCTAGAACTCAGGGAGGAGCTGGGTCGCTCAAAGCCCCAGACCATCGACCACATGATGGAGATCACGAATCGGTGGGCCGATGGAGAAGATTCGGTGAAGAATCGTGCTCACGACGAGGAGGAGGCAGAACTCGAACGCAGACGCGACCGCCGAGGCAAGCGCCACATGCGCATCTACGATGACCGCGACGACGTCAACATGGTCGTGGCTGGCTACGCCGATAGACGCGATGATAACCACAATAGTGGATACCGTAGCGGCGGATACCGCTACTCTGGGAAAACCACGCAAGTATGGCAACGCCGCACTCGCGATGAAGCACCTGCGAGCTCCATCGAGGACAAACTGTCCGGGCCATGCACGGTACACTTCTACATCGACAAGCATGACGACAAGAGAAAGTCCAGCCACCTCCTCAAGGACTACCGCGTGTTCCTCAAGCTACACGAGGGATTGCTGCGGATGAACCGCAATGCAGTCGAAAGAGGCTACAGAGCCGCTCCAGGCGCCGTAGCACATGGCGCACCACCACCGCCACCTGGGCCACCCCCGAACGCAGCTACACCGGACCAGCACCACAGAGGTGAACTGTACCCACGGGCCATGGGCACCATGATGATCCAAAAGGGACGCCCCTCCAACAGGGTGCAGAAGGCCATCACTCGCCAAGTCAACTTGGCCACGCACTCGCCACCTTCCACCACTGAGTACCTCAGTGGAAGCGAGTCATGCATGACCTTCGACAAGCGCGACCATCCGCCTCAGATACCCCGTCTAGGCCATTGCCCCCTCGTACTCGAGGCGCAAATCGGAGGTTTCGACATGAGCCACGTCTTCATGGATGGCGGAAGCGGCATCAACCTTATATTCGCGAGTACCTTGCGAGCAATGAGAATCCCTCTAACCTGCCTAGAGGCATCGGACACAATGTTCCACGGCATCGTCCTAGGGAAAGGCGTATACCCCCTGGGCAAAATCAACCTCGACGTCATCTTCGGCATGCCGAAGAACTTCCGGCGCGAGCGCATCGACTTTGAGGTCGTCGACTGGCCCTCACAGTACCACTGCATCCTCGGGCGCGTCGCGTTCGCTAGGTTCATGGCAGTGCCCCACTATGCCTACCTACAGATGAAAATGCCAGGTCCCAATGGCGTCATCACGATCCACGGGAGCTTCGAGCGATCTGACAGTTGCGACAGCGAATTCGACAGAATCTCCCAGTCCTTCGGCATGCAGGAGGAACTCGCGAGACTGAAGGAGACGACAGACAACAGTCTACCTCCCCTGAGCAGGCCAAGCTCACCTGATCTCTCCTTCGACTCATCTGTGCACACAAAGAAAGTGCAGGTCCACCCATCGGATCCCGCCAAGACGGCCCTCATCGCCAACAACTTGAGTCTCGCATAGGAACTCGCGCTCGTCGAATTCCTCCGTGAGCACTGGGAAATTTTCGCCTGGTGTCCTGCGGACATGCCAGGAGTTCCTAGGGAATTCGCCAAGCACGCACTCAACATCAACCCCTACGCAAGGCCAGTCAAGCAAACAATTCGGCGATTGTCTGAGCCATGGGCGCATGCAGTCGGAATGGAGATCAACAGACTCCTCGAGGCCAAGTTCATACGCGAGATCAAGGAAAGCACTTGGCTCGCCAGCACGGTGCTAGTACCAAAAAAGGACACGGATATCCTGCGGATGTGCGTGGACTTCACCTCTCTAAACAAGCAATGCCCAGAGGATCACTTCATGTTGCCACGGATCGACCAGATCATCGACTCAACCGTGGGATGCGAACGCCTCTGCTTCCTCGACGCCTACTCAGGCTATAATCAAATTCGAATGAAGGAGGAAGATCAAGAGAAAACGGCGTTTACAATGCCCTTTGGTGTGTTCTACTACAACACGATGCCCTTCGGGCTAAAGAACGCGGGAGCCACCTACCAGCAGTGCATGCAGGCTTGCCTCAAGGAACAACTAGGTCGCAACATCCAAGTCTATGTCGACGACATAGTAATCAAGACCAAGGAGGAGGCCTCTCTAATCGATGACCTGCACGAAACCTTCGCCAATCTCGACCGCTACCGGATCAAGCTCAATCCGGACAAATGCGCCTTCGGTGTACCATCTGGGCAGCTACTCGGGTATCTCATCTCCGCGAGGGGAATCGAGGCGAACCCGAAGAAGATAAAAGCCATACTAGCCATGGAGAAACCAAAAAACATAAGGGGCGTCCAGCAGCTGGCTGGACGAATTGCGGCCCTCAGTCGATTCATCAGTCGAATGGGCGAAAAGGCGCTACCCTTCTACCAGCTCCTCCGCAAAACTAAAAAATTCGATTGGACCACTGAAGCGCAAGAAGCATTCGAAGACCTCAAGCGCCTGCTATCCACTTCGCCAGTGCTCGTGACTCCACGAGAAAGGGAACCACTATTGCTGTACATCTCCGCCACCAATCAGGTGGTTAGCACAGTGCTCGTCGTCGAGCGAGCTGAGGAAAACAAGGTCCACGGCGTACAACGCCCAGTATACTACCTCAGCGAGGTCCTCATGCCAACAAAACAGCAGTACCCGCACTACCAGAAGCTGGCGTACGGCGTCTTCATGACCGCCCGACAACTCTGTTGGGGGGATACCCCCGGGTAGGGTCACGCCGGGGTATAAAGGCCGAGTTAGCCGAGGTTCGGCAAGGCCAAAGCAGATGCTGGCCGGGTCACCTCAAGGCAGGCCGAATCACGGGGTAATCCGGACCTGGGGGCGTTCGCCTAACTAGGTCTCATCCGACTTAAGCAGTAAGTCGGAAGTGCATGTTTTACCTGTATGCAGGAACGGGTGTGGCCGGATGAGCCATCATCCGGGTCACAGCAAGCTTCTAGGAGAAGGAAGGAATCTCCCTGGTCAAAAAGAGCCCTGGTACGCACTGCTTGAGCGAAGCGAGCAAGGACAGGACCACCGGGGCGTGGCCGCCAAGCGTGATGATGCCCGTGTCGACTGACGAGGGCGGCGCAGAGGCTCACGTAGCTAAAGCATGTGTGATGCGGGGCGAAAAGCACCCCGGTCAGCTTACCACTTTGGGAGGAGGCATATTCTTAGGAATATGCCTCCATGTATGCCCTAGGCAGAAACCGAGCCTCCCCTATAAAAGGGGGGCTAGGGCTTCTATAGAAGGGGTTGATTTCCCTGCGATTCTGTTTTGGGCTAGGGTTTCAGGTGTGATCTGTGGGTGAGAGTACGAGAGATCCTTCTTCCTCCTCTCGCCAATACAGCTCTAGGAGCACTTGTAACCTTGGAAGTAAATCAATACAAACTCTTGTGTGGAGAATCACTTCACTATCCCTCCCTGGATTCCCCTAGCGTGTATTAGTCCCCACCTTTAGCCTATACATGGCATCTGCCGTGACACCACCACGACAGTTGGCGCCCACCGTGGGGCTAGCGGCGCTAGCAGGGGTCAAGATCTGGACGGGAAACATCTGATGGGTTCGTAGCATGGAAAGCAAAAAAATTCTACCGCAAGAACGAACAAAACCTAGATCTAATCTAGATAAAAGCCAAGATCTAATCTATTAGACATGAGCAACGAGATAGATAGGAACTAACCCTCGTAGATCCGAAAGCGTTAACGAGATTAGATCTCGTGGTTGATGTAGTCGTTCACTTGCCGATCTCAAGATCGTGTGGACGATCCTTCCGGCGTCGCGTTCTAGCAGCGCTTTCGCAGTCGGTCAAGTGGACGATCCTTTCGGCGCCGCGATTCGGCAGCGCTTCCGCAGTCGGTCACACGTGCGGAGTCGAAGCAGACCTTCCTCTCCCCGTTCCAGCGAGCAGCGGAGGTAGTAGATCTTCTCCACGGAATCCCAGCAGCACGACGGCGTGGTGGTGGTGGTGGAGTAGAGAATTCTGCAGGGCTTCGCCTATGCCTGTGCAGAAGATGGTGGAGGAGAGAGGCGGCAGAGATTGGGTGTTATGGGAGCAGGGGAGGAAGGGGCGCCCCTGCCCCTCTATTTAAAGAAGGGAGGCACCTAGGGAGGGGGAGTCCTTGTAGGACTCCCCTCCCTTGTAGGCCGGCGGATTGGAGGTGGGGGAAGGAGTCCTCCTCCCCCACGACTCCGTATCTTGACCCACCAGGACTCCTTGATCCCTATCTTGATTTTCAAGCAAACTCCAAGATATCTTCTAGAACCTTCCGGAACATTCCGAAACCTTCTAGAATCCTCATACAAACACTCCGGAACATTTCCTAACTTAGAAAATGATCCCCTATATATGAATCTTATTCTCCGGACCATTCCGGATCTCCTCGTGATGTCCCGAATCCAATCCGAGACTCCGAACAACATTCAGTCTCCAACGCACATTCCATATCTACTTAAAACAACTTCGAACCTTAAGTGTGTCACCCTACGGTTCGTGAATATGTAGACATGATAGAGACACATCTCCTATCAATAACCATCAGCAGGACCTGGAGATCCATAATGGCTCCCACATACTCAACGATGAATTCGCGATCGATTGAACCACTTACATATGAAACTAATTCCCTTTGTCTCGCGACACTATACTTATCCGAGGTTTGATTGTCGGTATCTCCATACCTAGTTCTACCTCGTTACTGATAAGTACTCTTTACTCGTTCCGTGATATGTCATCCCTTGTGACCTAGTCACATGCTTGCAAGCTAACTAGATGACATTCCACCGAGAGGGCCCAGAGCATATCTATCCGTCATATGGATGGACAAATCCCAATCTTGGTTCATGCGCTTCAACACATACTTTCAGAATACCCAATGACACTTTTATAACCACCCAGTTACGAAGCGGCGTTTGATGTCATCAAAGTATCCATCCGGTGATGGTGATTAACATAACCTCATGGTCGAAGGAATAGGTTACTATGTATTTGAAAGCTTACAGCAATACGAACTTAATGACTTGATCTTATGCTACGCTTACTATGGGTGTGCGTCCATCACATCATTCTCCTAATGATATAACCTTGTTATTAATCACATCCTAATGTCCATGATCAGGAAACCATGATCATCAATTAATCAACAAGCTAGTTCAACAAGAGGCTTACTAGGGACCCTCTTATGTTTACAAAACACACAAGTATTAGTGTTTCCTAATAATACAATTATAGCATGTGATGTAAACATTCATCATAAACACAAAGATATAATAATAATCACTTTTATTATTGCCTCTTGGGCATATCTCCAACAACATCATCTCCACCGGCGAACGGATCATCTCCAGGCTCGTTCAGCGCTTTGGAGCACGGGACTTCGTCAGCAACAACACAGGCTGCTTCGGCACGCGCCCTCTCCCGCGCAACAGCATCTTCGTCAAGCTCGGCGCGCACAAGGTCTGTGTTGCGGTGGACGTGTCTAGCGTTCATCTGCGCCACGTTGTCGAAGCAGGCGAACCGCCCCTCACTGTGGCTCACGGGGAGCGTATCGCTCGTTCCCCGGACCATGCAGAGGTAATGATGACAGCGCCAGGTGTGGGTGCGAGCAAAGATCCGGCGCCAGATCCAGAGGTAACGCCCAAGGCACCAAGGAAAGGTAGAGGTCCTCCGCTAGAGAGGCCGGAAAACGTGTTGAGAGAGGCAATGGATAGCTTGGCAAACCCTGTAGTAGCAGCGGTAGATCCGGCTCGTGCACAGGCCAAGCTGGAAGAAACTAGGCAGAAAATACTAGAGGGCGCAAAGAAAATAGCCGCGGCCCAGCAGTCGTTGAACATGACGCTGCGTGAGTACGCTAAGGCGAACAAGGTTGATAATGTAAAAGTCAAAGGGAGAAATCTCATGAGCGAGATGAATAGAGAAGGTGATGCTGGAATCGAGGAATCAGAAAACTGTTTATCCGTGGGGCTGCCGAGGTATAGTACCCCGGCCAAGAACCTTAGAGCAGCGGATGCAGCTGCGTCCGAGTTAGAGGGACTGACGGGTGAAGCCCGACAAAGGCAGCAAGATCGGGTAAACGAGCTGGTTCGGATTGCAAATAGGCAAAACGAGGAACTACTCAGGGCAAACCCGGAAAGAGCTGGAGCCTCCAAGATTGTTCATTCGGCGGTGGGTAATCCGGAGAAATCCGCTGGAGCCGCATCGTCCCCTCATGGTGGCCAAAGGAGAGAAGAGGTGGTAACCTCGGCCAGACGGAACAAACAGATTGTCCCGTACGACCCGACGGGCAGGGAAAGAAAAAGAAGCGCAAAAAATGATGATCGATGGAGTGTGAGCCGAGGCAAAGCTGGCCGAGGTAACCGCGACCAAGGCAATGCTGGTCAAGGGAATGTTGTCAACGGCAATGCCGGGCAGCAAAACTCAGCTGGAGCAAGACAACCGCAGCAGCGGAACATACCAAGGCAAGAGTACAGTGCCGGCCGAGGTGTGCAACAGAAAGGTGCGCCGCAAGAGCAAAACCGGTACAACGACGGTGATTCGGAAATGGCAAATGCGGGATATCCAAGACCGGACTATCATGTGATAGGGTCGAGATTGGGAAGTAGGGATTTGCTGCCGGACGATGCAAGGTTGAAACTGGATCGACTGTATAGGTCGGAATAGATTGAATGTCAAGGTCCACCGGGTCCAGCGTGTTTTGGACCTCGGATCATGAAAGAGCCACCAGTACCGAACTTTCAGCTGCCCAGGGGCACCAAGACCTATGACGGTAGTACCAAGCCAGAGGATTGGCTGATAAACTATGCTACGGCTGTAAAAATTGCCACAGGCAACCTGAGATGGGCTGTACGGTATGTACCCCAGATGTTGGAAGGCCCGACAAGGGCGTGGTTGAACAATTTGCCACCAGGAAGCATCAACTGCTGGATAGATTTCGAGAAGATGTTCATCAGCAATTTTTCGAGTACGTATCAAAGGCCAAATAGGCCACAGACCCTAGCTATGTGCAAGCAAAGACCCAATGAGACAGACCGGGAGTTCTTGACCCGGTGGTGTACCGTGAGAAACTCATGTGAGGGCGTGATAGAATCACAGGCCATAGC
The DNA here is from genome assembly GCA_910589775.1 of Avena eriantha. Lineage (NCBI taxonomy): Eukaryota > Viridiplantae > Streptophyta > Magnoliopsida > Poales > Poaceae > Avena > Avena eriantha. Next base: position 293,202,963 of record OU342740.1, read on the forward strand.
ATGGTTTGCACAAGGGTGCAGATATGGAAGCGAGCTGTGGATGAAGTTGCAACGGAAAATGCCAGCTACGTTGGCAGAAATGATCTGGATTGCAGATTCGTATGTGTTGGGTGACCCGAACCTAACCAAGGCTCGCGTCAAATGAGTCAAGCGATAAGTACTATCAGAGGGATGGATCTGGATCATCCCGCAGGAATGATTACAGAGGAAAAAGGAGAGATGATAGACCGGATCACCGGTACGGTTCGCACCAAGTTGCAACTGTGAATCAAGATCAACCCGGAGCAGGGGGTAGCCAACGCCAGAAAACTGGAGGTCAATGGACTCCAAGGAACGATGGGAAGAAAACTTGGACACCGGAACAAAAGAAGCAGTGGCAAGAAAGGAAAGACCGTCCGAGGTATACTTACGAGTCGATGTTGGACCAGCCGTGTAAGTTTCACACGCCAAATCCGAACAACCCAGCGGGTCATACGACGAGGCAATGCGAGTGGATGCGCAAGATGGAGCAAGGTGGTTCGGGGAATGCTCAGGCACCCCGGAATGATGAGCCTCGGCAGGAGTTACCCCGGCAGCAATTTATCTCCGGAGTGAACACGCAACAGCTAACGTTGCCTCCCCCTCCGCCGAGGTATGACAACAATGAAAGAAGGGATGCAGTGCATCAGGTAGAAAATCAGCATCAGCCAGATCAGAGGCACCCCGGAAATGAGGGGAGAAACGAGTACAGGGAGCATCACCAGAGCTACTGTGTATTCACCACAGAAGAAACTGATAGAAAAAGCTTGCAGCGTAGGCATATGGAGGTGAATGCAGTAATGTCTGCAGTGACGAGGTACATGCCTTGGTCCGATCAGGAAATCACCTGGAGCATTAGGGATCATCCCAAGCTCATGCCGAGCCCTGGTTCATATGTGTTGGTGCTGGATCCTACGTTCATTGGACCTAGCATTAACGTAAGGTTCTCAAAGGTACTGATCGACAACGACAGTAGCATAAATATCATGTATACGGACACAATGTGCAAGTTGGGTATCTCGGAGAACATGCTCCAGGCCACGAGGACAACTTTCCATGGCATTGTGCCCGGCATTTCTTGCGAGCCCATAGGCAAGGTCTGTGTTGACGTCTTGTTCGGCACGAGGGATAACTGCCGAACTGAAAATCTGGAGTTCGAGGTGGTGAACTTGGAAAGTGCTTACCATGCATTACTCGGAAGGCCAGCCCTGAACAAGTTCAAGGCAACTTGTCATATCAGCTACTTGAAGATGAAATTGCCCGGACCAAACAGAGTGATTACCATTGCTGGGGACTTCCGACGTTCCATGGAGTGTGCGTCGGCCGGATCAAACTTAACCGAGTCACTTGTGATCGTGCAGGAAAAAAGAAAAATTCAACAGGTGGCGGCATTGGCTCAGTCAGCGCAGCAGTATATGCCGGCGCTGAGTAACCCGCATGGAACTGTCTCTTTCCAGGCCACGAAAGATACCAAGAAGGTTCCCGTTGATGACATGTTCCCAGAGCGCACCGTAACAATTGGTGTCGGGCTAAGTGATAAATAGGAAAGCGAGCTCGTCAGCTTCCTCCGTGAGAATCGGGACATTTTTGCTTGGTCCACACAGGACTTGCAAGGTGTTCCGAGGGAGTTGGCCGAGCACTCTTTGAATGTGAGACCCAGAGCCAAGCCGGTGAAGCAACCTCTCCGCCGCTTCACCAAAGATAGGAGGAAAGTCATTGGAGATGAGATAGCTCCGTTGCTAGCTGCAGGATTTATCATGGAGGTTCTTTACCCGGATTGGCTGTCTAATCCGGTGCTGGTGGAAAAGAAGAAGGATGACCCGAACGTGGCAGTGGTTTGGCGTATGTGTATCGATTACACGAACCTGAACAAGGTGTGTCCAAAAGACCCATTTCCGCTGCCAAGAATAGATCAGGTCATAGACTCGACTTCTGGATGTGAATTGTTGTCATTCATTGATGCTTATTCTGGTTTCCACCAGATACCTCTGAATCCGGATGATCAAATAAAAACTATGTTTATTACCCCGTACGGGGCTTATTGCTATCGCACCATGCCGTTTGGTTTACGTAATGCAGGGGCAACGTACTAGAGATGTATGCAAAAATGTTTGCACGACCAAATAGGTCAAAATGTACAGGTGTACGCGGATGATGTGGTTATCAAGACCAAGGAAAGCAAAACGCTCCTTGACGATATCAGGCAAACGTTTGCAAACCTAAGAAGGTTCCGGATGAAACTTAACCCGGAAAAATGCACCTTCGGTGTCCCGGCTGGGAAATTGCTCGGTTTTCTTGTTTCTAGTCGAGGTATCGAGGTTAATCCAACCAAAATCCAGGCCATCGAACGAATGGAACTGCCGAAGTGTCTTAACGATGTCCAGAAGTTCACAGGTTGCCTGGCCTTGTTAAGTCGGTTTGTATGCCGGTTGGGAGAGAAGGCATTGCCCCTTTACCAACTCATGAAAAAGTCGAATAAGTTCATTTGGACACCGCAGGCCAATGAAGCCTTTACCCACCTGAAGAAGATGTTAGCCACGGCACCAGTGCTAGCCTCACCACTATCAAATGAGCCAATGTTACTCTATATAGCCGCAACCAACCGAGTTGTAAGTGCAGTGATAGTGGTGGAGCGCGATGAGGAAGGTAAGTCGGTGCAAAGGCCGGTGTATTATTTCAGTGAAGTGTTGTCAACCTCAAAGCAGAACTATCCACATTATCAGAAAATAGCATATGGCGTGTACATGGCCGCCAAGAAACCGAAGCACTACTTTGAGGAGCATCCCATCCGGGTCATATGTGAGGCCCCCATATCCGAGATAATGAGTAACAAAGATGCAAGCGGCAGAATTGCAAAATGGGCAATTGAGCTAGCTCCTTATGCTCCGCAATATGACAGACGAGAAGCCATCAAATCCCAAGCTGTGGCGGACTTTTTCATGGACTGGGCCGAGGTGCAGTACAAACCACCGCTTCCTGATCCGACCTATTGGCGAATGCACTTTGACGGATCAAAAACCAAAACCGGGCTAGGTGCCGGAATTGTACTCACGTCGCTGAAGAAGGACCAGTTGAGATATGTGCTCCAGATCCACTTCACCGCATCAAACAATGTCGCTGAGTATGAAGCACTTGTGCATGGGCTCAAGGTAGCAAAAGAAATTGGTATTTGTCGGATCATACGCTTTGGCGACTCGGATTTGGTGGTGCAGCAAGTGTTCGGAGTGTGGGACGCCCTTGATCCAAACATGGCACTATACAGATTTCATGTGCAGAAAATTTCTGGTTACTTTGAGGGATGCGAATTTCATCATGTACCCCGGGTGGAAAATGAGGCTGCCGACATGCTGTCAAAGCTCGGGTCAACCAGGCAAGCAATTCCACCGGGTGTAGCATTAGAGCACCTCAGGAAACCATCCATCAGGCCATCCCCAGAATCCGAGTCAATCTACGTCCCAGAGGACACATAATATGGAGTTGTGCCCATGGACGTGGACACGGGAAGTGGTGCGCAAAACCCGGGGACTGCTTCGGCAAACTCGGGGACTGCTTCGCAAGACCCGGGGACTGCTCAGCATGGTCTGGTTGAAGTTATGCCGGTGGATCAGATGGAGATAGACGAGGACGTATTCCCCATGCGGCCAATACCGGCTTGGGCACTGCCTATATTTCAATTCCTGAAGGATGGAACGTTACCCACTGAGGAGGTGCTGTCCAGGCAAACACAGAGGAGGGCAAAGGCTTACACGATCATCAATTCCGAGTTATACAAAAGAAGTGTGACCAATGTCCTCCAGCGGTGTGTTGACCCAGAAGAAGGGCTTGAAATCATCCGAGATATACATCAGGGGGAATGTGGGCATCACGCCTCATCCCGAGTCTTGGTAGCAAAAGCTTTCCGACACGGATTCTACTGGCCAAATGCCTTAGAGCAAGCTGAAGATCTGGTGAGAAAATGTAATGGTTGTCAGAGGTACGCTACAAAGACACATATGCCAATGTCGGAACTCAAGACCATCCCAATCACTTGGCCATTTGCCGTATGGTGCTTGGATATGGTTGGCCCGTTCAAACCAGCAAGGGGAAATATGACTCACATTCTGGTAATGGTGGACAAGTTTACAAAGTGGATTGAGGTGAAGCCTATTAGAAAATGTGATGGAGCTACGACCGTAACGTTTCTCAAAGATATCATCTCGAGGTACGGTTATCCACACAGTATCATAACTGATAATGGCACAAATTTTGCGGTAGGAGCATTTGCTCATTTCTGCCAGGATAAGAGGATCCGGCTGGACGTAGCTTCGGTAGCCCACCCCGCATCAAACGGACAAGTGGAAAGATCCAACGGATTAGTATTATCCGGGATAAAACCCCGGCTCATTGAGCCGCTGCAAAGATCAGCGGGGTGCAGGATAGAAGAACTACCAGCGGTACTGTGGAATTTAAGAACAACTCCGAATCGATCAACAGGCTATACGCCGTTCTTTCTGGTATATGGGGCAGAAGCTGTATTACCAACCGACATAGAGCATGATTCGCCTAGGGTCACCCAATACACAGAAGCCGAAGTGCAAGAAGCCCGGCAAAATGATGTTGATCTGCTGGAAGAAGCGAGAGAACAGGCATTGTCCAGATCCGCCATATATCAGCAAAATCTCCGACGCTATCATAGCCGGAAAGTGTGCCCCCGAGTCTTACGGGAAGGCGATCTGGTGCTCCGGTTGGTACAACGTACTACTGGAAGGCATAAATTATCCCCCCCATGGGAAGGGCCATTCATTGTGAGCAAAGCATTGCACAACGATTCTTACTATCTTATAGATGCAAAGCCACAGGAAAAGAACAAGGCGGACAGGTCCGGAGAGGAATCCAAGCGACCATGGAACATAGCTCTACTTCGGCCTTTCTACACCTAGCTAATAAGTGTATGTATCCGGGTTATCTCATATGTCGGTATGTATGTCGGCAATGAGCTTATCAATGAAATGTTGGCACCTCGAGCAGTAACTCGGGAACTGCCATAATAATGTTTGTTATTTTCCGCGCGTCAGCTGGAGTAAGTTATTCTACTTAACTCGGATTAGTAGTGTGTGAGCACCAAAAACCCAACTCTTCGACTTGCTGCTGTCCAACAAGAATTGGCTTCATGGCAAGCAAGAGAACAAGTTTGGAATTGCGTAGCAAATGAAAAACGACTAAGGAAAATAATTTATTCGAGCTGACGTTTGTGTTTCAGACTAACCCCGTATTAATTTTCAAATTGTTATACAGTTTTATTTTTGAGCTAAGTCTAAAAGTTTCCCAGTATTGTTAAGACAATTTTTCAAGCTCGGATTCGTAAGTTGTAAAACCGAATCAAGGTAGACACGATCCGAGCCAAAAGATTGAATGAATAAGAAAAAGAAACTCGGGGACTACGCCAAAGTTAATCTGGCATAAGCACTCAGTAGGAAAATATCACATGTGTTTGGAATACAATTCCACCCGGCATACCGAGGATCTCATAAATTTTCAAGTGTTTTTACTTAAGGAGCAGCAGGAGGAAGTTCGGCATCATCGTCGCCCTCTTCGATATCCGAGGCAGTGTCCTCTTCGTCCTCACCCGAATCATCTTCAACGTTCTCAACTTCTTCTTCGCCAGCGACTTCCAGGAAGCTCGGACCCTCAGTCCATTCGTGAATGGGGGCATATTCGATGAGGCTGTGGGCGCAAGCCTGGCGCCGAGTTACCCACTCCGGGTCATCTGTCCATTTGGATCCGGTGCGCAGGCGTGTGAGGAGGCTGAGATCTATCTTCTCATACCACGTCAGAATGTAGTGAAGGATGGTATCGGCTGCAGCGCGTCCAGCGGACTCTTGCCAGAGGTCGAGCTGGGTCTCGATTTCCGAAAGCTTTTCAGCGAGCTGTGTGACTCTCTCCGGAGCATCATCGGCGGGCCAGAAGGCGTTGAAGACTCGGACTGAAACATCGAGGAGGTCCCTGCCGTAGTTCTTAATGATTTCCACGCGAGATGACAGGCTGACCAGCAGGTCCTCCATGTCAAAGGGAATGCTCTCACCCTGAGGAGCGACCGGAGTACCCCTTTCTCGGCGGAAATTGGCGACAGCAGCACTTGCAATAGCAGTACCCTCTGGAAAGTGGCCTGGGAAACAAGGCAAAGGACAAAGCTGAGAAAACAAGACATATGAAGTAACCCGGAGAAATAAGGCGGATAAAGGAAAAGAAATTACGTGAGATGTGACTGTGAATCCGGGTCAATTCCTTGGTGCAAGCATCACGCCTCTTCCGAAGCTGCTCGAGCTCAGCATTTGCCGACTCAATTTTGACCTCGGCTTCCTGAAGAAGCTCACGGTCCTTAGCATTTTGGAGCTTGAGGCGCTCACGTTCTTCGGTGTAGTCCTGGCCAGCCTTTTTTAGCTCGGTTTGGTGCTGCGCCTTCATTTTAGCCATCTCAGCCTTGAGCTTGGCTATCTCATCGTCTTTGGTCCGGAGGAGGGCGAGCTCATCATCTTTCTTCTTTAGTTCGGCTTGTTGCTGCCCTGCTTGTTCGAGAAAATGTAGCATCATGTCAGGCACAAGCACACTATCTTCAAGCGATGCTGAAATAGTGCGTTGGCGCGGCAGTGCCGAGGAATGAATGTTTGCTGAGCCAAGGAGGAAAGCCGATGGAAACCACGGTAAAGACAGACAAGAAGGACGTACCCTTGATCTGCTCCAAGTTCTTTCGCATTACCTTGTTTTCAGCTTCCACCCAGCTGCGGAAACTGAACAATCAGATTAGTTCAGCAAGCGAAGTTGAAGAAAATTGAGGAAAGGATAAGGAAGAAATTTACCCCTTTTCTCGTACTCCGCGATGAGTGCAGCCTGTTTTGCGCGAAGATTCTTGTGCGTATCCAGCAAGCGTTGGAATTCAGCACTTCGGCGGTTGGTGGTTACCTAAAAGAGATACAGAAACTTAAGTTAGCCTAGTGCATGTTCGAAGTGTACTAAAATCCGGGCCAAGTGGAACTTAACCCGGCTCTAGGTGTGTGCATGTTCGAAGTGTACTAAAATCCGGGCCAAGTGGAACTTAACCCGGTTCTAGGTGTGTGCATGTTCGAAGTGTACTAAAATCCGGGCAAAGTGGAACTTAACCCGGCTCTAGGTGTGTGCATGTTCGAAGTGTACTAAAATCCGGGCCAAGTGGAACTTAATCCGGCTCTAGGTGTGTGCATGTTTGAAGTGTACTAAAATCCGGGCCAAGTGGAACTTAACCCGGCTCTAGGGGTGTGCATGTTCGAAGTGTACTAAAATCCGGGCCAAGTGGAACTTAACCCGGCTCTAGGTGTGTGCATGTTCGAAGTGTACTAAAATCCGGGCCAAGTGGAACTTAACCCGGCTCTAGGTGTGTGCATGTTTGAAGTGTACTAAAATCCGGGCCAAGTGGAACTTAACCCGACTCTAGGTGTGTGCATATTCGAAGTTCTCACGGAGCTACGTTAGTGTTCTAAAAGAGCATCCGGCCGAGTAACAAGTCACTCCCCCGGAGGCTCGGGGACTAATGGTTATTATCTACAACTTGTCAAGGAGGGAGCAACGTACCTCCATCATTCGCCCAACGAGGTTAATAGCTTTTGCGGCCGTGTTCATCTGAGCAGAAAACTCGGCAGGACCAAACTTTTCCAGGAGATCAGATTCCTGGACTATCTCGGCCTTGTTCCAATTCATAACAAATTCCATCAGGCTCGGAGGGTACCGTTCTCCGGTGGGCATATGGGGCGTCACCAAGCCCTTTGCATGTGCTTCCTTCCTATCCACCAAGGCAAGGGCGGGGCTGGTATGCAGGACCAACTGCTGGGCTTCGCTTGGCTCGGCAGGCACATCCTTTGCCGCTGATGTCTTCTTGGGGAGCATAGACACAAGGGTGCGCTGCCCAGACTCGACGGCAGTGGGCTTGGCAGCATCTGGAGCCTTCTTGCCTTTGGCTTGCTGGGTAGAGGAAGCTGTAGCAGTGGTTTTCCCCTTAGAAATTGCCAGGGTAGTTCCTTGCCGAGGTTGAGAGGACTCGGAAGATGCAGAGGAACTAGGTGCTGGTACTCTCGCTGCTGGGCTTGGTGCCGGCGCTGAAGTTTTCTCTGCCGGAGTTGGTGCTGATGCCGAGGTTGGAGCTGGTGCTGGTCTGCTTGCTGGTACTGGAATTGGTGCTAGGGCCGAAGTAGCCTCGGTGGCTGCTGGTTGAGGTGTTGTCGAGGCGGTGGATGCCGTTGCTCCGGCTAGGCCGGTCTCTCCCACTCTAAGGTTACCCTCCTCTTGCCGAGGTGGAGCTGAACCCGGAGCGGCAGCAGAACCCTCTGGGATAGGGCTCAGCGGGCGTGACTCGTCGTCACGACGGGGAGAAGGGCTAGGTCAGAGAGGTGAAGAGATACTAGATCCACTTTGAGGGACCTCCACCGGAGCCCTGCAAAATCGAATAACGTCAGAATAAAAATTACGACGAGGTAATGAAGAACGAGTTACAGAAGAAAGAAGGACTTACGCATCTGAGGTTTCGGCCGCTTTGGGTTTCCGAGCCCTTCGTGCTGGGGCCTTGCCTGCTTGTTTGGGGGTAGTCTTGTCCCCGGATTTCTTTCGCCTTTTAACGGGCTGGGAGGGTCCAGAGGAAGAACTCGAAGAAGCCCCACGTTTCTTCTTCGTTGCCACCGGAACAGGCTCGCCCGTAGCGAGAGGGGGATCCTCGTGAATATGACCGCCGGGGTGAGCTGATGGCGGAAAAGCAAAAGAAAGGGGGACAACCTCAAAAGGTTCAATCACCTCGATTTCCGAGTCATCTTCATCATCGGTCCAATCTCTAATAGAAGAGGATTTACCCGTGGGTCGTTTCGTGGCATCGGTCATAGGGAGGAACATCTCCTGGTCCGGCTCTTCCTCATCCATAGTCTCCCGGTCCGGCGCCCACTTAAGGGATGGATCGGTGCCGTCCTCAAGGGTCTACTGAAGGAATTGCTAAGGAAAAGAGCGAACAAAAGAGTCAAAAATTTCAACAATAACTGACATGTAATTAGTCCAGGTTAAGTTTGCAGCATGAAACTTACCGTGGGAGGAAGCCGGTCACGGCAGAAATGCTCAATCCCCCAAGTCCAATCAGTGGAAAAGTCCTTGTGAGTGGTGAAGAGAGCCTTAACCCGGCGATAAATCTCCGAGTTGGTCAGCTCGAAGGATGAGGTCCGGTTAGGATCGCGGTCGTAGCTCATGTGGCACACCTTGTGGGTGTGCTTCTAGAGGGGTGAGATTCGGTTACGCACAAAGGTGATCATGGCATCCTCATTGCATAGCCCGAGCTCCTTCAGTTCCGTGAACCTTTTGCTCACTTGGTTGGCCAAGGCTGTGGGCTTCTTGGGGATCACATCCCACAGGTCCGGGTTAGGTGGACCCGGAGTGTAGGGAAGCAACCGGATCAAGTCTTCGGTGCCCGTATTCCGGACATAGAAGAAGGTCTGGGCCCATCCTTTGCAGGACTCTAGCCCGGTGACCCGGGGAAAAACAGAAAATCACCGGGGTGAAATGGAGGCCGCTCCAATTGAGTGAGCCGCTTGTCCTCCAGATCAGCGTGGATGTTGGGAATGACGTTGCGATGAAGGCCGAAGAACCAGATCCATAGCTCTTTCGTGGGCCATAGTCCGGCGTAGCCTTCGATCGTAGAAGCAAAGGCAGAAAGAGAGGTGATGGCATTGGCTGGAAGGTGGTGTGGCTGGAGTTGGTATGTACCGAGCTAGTCCCGGAAAAAATCACTCACCGGCAAGCCGAAGCCCCGTTGGAAATGGGACAAGAACACGATGAACTCGCCCGGATTGGGTGAGGGGGCCAGTTCGTTGGAAGGAAGGCGCAGTGACGCCGACAGGGATGCGTCTGGTCCGGTAAAGCCAGTCCAGGTCATCCTGGTAGACCCAAGAGCCGGCCCACGTGCCACAATGAGTTCCTCTTCAGTCATCTGGTCCTCGAGGCCCTCACTAGCACTGGAGGCGGCGAGGGACAGTGGCCGGGACTGGCGTGGACCCATGGCGAGAAATTTGCGTCACGGTGGCGGCGACGCGGAGGTGCGATGGAGAAGCGCGGCAGCGACGCTGCTATTTGGCGATGCTGGCGGCGGCACGGTCGCGAGGAAGACAAAGAAGAATAGCAGCAGGCAGAAGGGTGCGGAGGGGGAAAATCCTAAGGGACGCACCCCTCCGCTATTTAACCACTCCCATCAGGGGTGAGTGGGATCGCGTCCTGTGGACCGGCCACACGTTGTGGCCGTGTAACACCCGTCCGGACCAATCAGTGAGGAGCCACACGGAGGGCCACAGGGCGGAGAGAGTCCTGTGACGCGACGCGCTGATGCGGTAAACGAGGAGGCAGGCGTGACGTGACCTGCGCACAGTGATAACTGACAATTACTGCGGCGATTACTGTACCGTCCCTTAAAATAAGACGACATAATGATTACCCTTCACATGGGTTAACGTACGAGAGAAGGAAGCAAGACCCGGATGGAACTGTGGTAACCCGGCCGACAAGTGAAAACTTGAAATGTGCGAAGGGAACGTAAATCCAAGCAGTCCGAGGTACAGAGGTAACTCGGCAATAACGACCGGGGCACAAGATTGAACCTGGTGTGTCCTAAGCGGCCAAGGCAGCTAAGACCGCACCAGCTTCGGGGACTAATGTTGGGGGGATACCCCCGGGTAGGGTCACACCGGGGTATAAAGGCTGAGTTAGCCGAGGTTCGGCAAGGCCAAAGCAGATGCTGGCCGGGTCACCTCAAGGCAGGCCGAATCACGGGGTAATCCGGACCTGGGGGCGTTCGCCTGACTAGGTCTCATCCGACTTAAGCAGTAAGTCGGAAGTGCATGTTTTACCTGTATGCAGGAACGGGTGTGGCCGGATGAACCATCATCCGGGTCACAGCAAGCTTCTAGGAGAAGGAAGGAATCTCGCTGGTCAAAAAGATCCCCGGTACGCACTGCCTGAGCAAAGCGAGCAAGGACAGGACCACCAGGGCGTGGCCGACAAGCGTGACGACGCCCGTGTCGGCTAACGAGGGCGGCGCAGAGGCTCACGTAGCTAAAGCATGTATGACGCGGGGGGAAAAGCACCCCGGTCGGCTTACCACTTTGGGAGGAGTCATATTCTTAGGAATATGCCTCCACGTATGCCCTAGGCAGAAACCGAGCCTCCCCTATAAAAGGGGGGCTAGGGCTTCTGTAGAAGGGGTTGATTTCCCTGCGATTCTGTTTTGGGCTAGGGTTTCAGGTGTGATCTGTGGGTGAGAGTACGAGAGCTCCTTCTTCCTCCTCTCGCCAATACAGCTCTAGGAGCACTTGTAACCTTGGAAGTAAATCAATACAAACTCTTGTGTGGAGAATCACTTCACTATCCCTCCCTAGATTCCCCTAGCGTGTATTAGTCCCCACCTTTAGCCTATACATGGCATTTGCCGTGACACCACCACGACAGCGCCACTACTTCCAGGAACACCCAATCGTGGTGGTCAACGACGCCCCCTTGGGGCATATCCTCAATAACCCTGACGCCACGGGACGAGTCGCGCTTTGGGGAATAGAATTGTCTCCACGAGACATCACGTATGAAATGCGCGACGCAATCAAGTCGCAAGTTCTCCCGGACTTCCTCGTGCACCGGATAGAGAACCAGCTCCCGGACAAGCCAGATATGTCCTACCTCTGGACAATGCACTTCGATGGGTCCAAGCGGAAAGACGGAGCAGACGTAGGTGTCATACTGACATCACCTCAAGGAGACAAGCTGAAGTATATCCTGCGAATGCAGTTCACAACCTCAAACAACGAGGCTGAATACGAGGCCCTGTTGCACGGGATGAGGATGGCGAAAGCCTGTGGCGCCAAGAGGCTCATCATATACGGCGACTCCAAGTTGGTCGTCAACCAAACAATGCATGAGTGCGACGCACTGAACGACAACATGATCGCATACCGCGACCTCTACGATACACTCGAAGGAGACTTCGATGGTTGCGAGCTGCGACACGTAGGTCGCGAAAGCAACGAAGAGGCGGACACACTCGCCAACATAGGCTCTACCTGCGCCCCCATACCACCTGGGGTATTTCTCGAGCGCATCTGCGAACGCTCCATCAAGCCAAAGGCCGCAGAGAAGAAAACAAGCGCAACAATGGACTCGGGGGCTACGCCACCCAATGAGCCAATGGCACTCGATGACTTGGAGCTGGACACAGGACTCGAGGGACCAATGAGCGTCATGATGATTGAACAATCCTGGACGCAGCCGTACATCACGTACCTCCTCAGCAAGAGGCTACCGGACGATCCGACAGATGCATGGCACATCGTGCGACGATCCAAGGCATTCGCCGTTATGAACGGCGAGCTGTAGAAGTGCAGCATCACAGGAATACTCCAACGATGTGTCTCCATGGCCGATGGAAAAGCAGTTCTCCTTGATATCCATGAAGGGACCTGCGGGCACCACGCCGGCAGTCGCGCCCTCGTTGCCAAAGCTCTACGAGCTGGATTCTACTGGCCTATGTCCATGCATGACGCCAAAGACATCGTCCAAAAATGCAACGCCTGCCAGCGATTCGCGGACAAGCCGCACGCACCGGGCGCAGAGCTACGGCCAATCCCATTGGCCTGGCCCTTCACGCAATGGGGGCTCGACATGGTCGGCAAACTTCCAAGGTCCTCACGAGGAGGCTACGTCTACCTCTTAGTCATAGTCGACAAATTCACCAAGTGGATTGAGGCCATGCCAGTGACAAACCAATCAGGGCACAGCGCGGTCAAGTTCTTCGAGTCCATCGTCTACCGCTTCGGAGTGCCGCACAGCATCATCACCGACAACGGGACGAACTTCACATCCAAGGAGTTCCAGGAATTCTGCAAGAACCTGGGAATCAACATCAGCTACGCCTCAGTCGCGCATCCACAAACCAACGGTCAGGTGGAAAAAGCAAACGGGCTCGTCTGCAGCGGCATCAAGAAGCGACTCCTCCAGCAACTCGAACAAGCCGCGGGTTCCTGGCCGGACAAACTGCAATCCATACTCTGGAGCCTACATACAACTCCAAACAGCGCCACGGGCTACACACCATTTTTTATGGTACACGGAGCAGAGGCAGTGCTACCAGCCGAGGTACGGTATAAGGCGCCGCGCATGGTCGCTTACAGCGAACAAGAGTCATCCCTCGCACTCGAAGACTCCGTCGACCTCCTTGAAGAAGCAAGGGAAATCGCCGCGGAAAGATCAATGATCTACCAGCAGAACCTGCGCAACTACCACAGTAGGAGGCTTCGCCCCAGATCCTTCGTCGAAGGCGACCTGGTCCTGCGACTGAAGCAGCAGGGGCATCTCAAGCTTGATTCCCCCTGGGAAGGACCGTACGTGATTACAGAAGTAATCCCAGGTGGCGCCTATCGCCTTCAAGATTTAGAGACAGGAGTCGCATACTCCAACCCCTGGAACGTCGCACAACTGCGACGCTTCTACCCTAGTCGCTTTCTACTTTTACATTGCAAATAAGGCTACTCAGCCAAGGCTACTTAGCCACACATTGTACCTCGCTCTATTCTTCGAATAAATAAAAGTTAAGTGCCCCAAAATTCTGTGTTCTCCTTTACTTTGTCAATTTATGTACTCGGGGGTTGCGCCACCCTATACACATCTGTTCTTCGAACCAAACGCGATATCCTGAGTAGCTAGTACATCAATCGAACCCCTTAACACAACCTCAACCCAGCTGCAACACACCTGATAGGTTGACAAGGGACTGAGATAAAACATGGCCAGGCTAACGAAAAGGACTCGCATAGTGCAACGCACCTCATGCTAACAAAGCTCTTTATACACATTTGACAATAAATTATCTACAACATCTATATGCACTTTACAACACAAGTACACTTATGTGCAGGATACAAATTAGGCTACTACTGCAGCAGGAGAACGTTGGTTTGTTCCTCAAAGAAGTCGACGATCTCTTCTGCTGGGCGATCCACCGCCTGGTAGTGCGGCACCATATTCTAGGCAGAACCTGCTGGTGGTGCAGGTGGCCTAGACGCAATTGCTGCAACGTCTATGTCAGGCCTGTGCAATCGCACCATTGACAGAGCAGCCTTGGCACCGGCCACCAACTGTTGCCTCACGCATTCGCGAACCGCGGACAGATCTTGAAACTTGGCTAGGAGGGCCAGCAAGCTTGATGGAGTATCATCCAGTGGGAACATCGCCCGATAAATGTTCTTCAAGCATGACTGCGGTTTCTTCAGAAAGAGCAGCACTCGTGACGCACGATCCTGCAGGGTCGCCAGCGCAGTCGCACGATCATGATCTACCCAGAAGTATCCACTCTCCTAAAGTTGCTCCTGGGTAAGATCATGCAGGCGAATGGCAATTCTATCCTTCTCCCCCTGCGGATGACGCACGCTGACAACTACACGAAGCAGCAACAACAGCATGAGTACAACATACCACTGCGAGTAACTACAAGGAAAAGATAAGAACTAGCAAACTAACATTTGAATTGGCTGCCCAGCTGCGTCACCTCGCCAAGCAAATACTGCTCTCGAGCGGCGGATTTTTCCGCCTTCGACTTCCATACATCCGCATTACCACGGAGCACGGGCAACTCACGCTCCAGCTGCTTCACGCGGACACGCAGTCGCGAAAGCAAGGACAGCTCATCTACCCTGGAGCGTGGCGGTGCCACGGTATCATCAAGAGTTGGCGAGTCCTGGGTCTCCCTCAAAGGATCACTTGATGTACCCTACCACAAGTCAAGATAGAAGCAAATAAGACAACCAAATCAACACAAAGACAAAATGATCAGATGCATTCAAGACTAGCAAAAGTATCAGCAGATACACTAGCCAGCAGGCATGTTCTTAAACAAAGGACATAAACTAATCAACTATTACAAGCTAACTAAGGAGCAGCTGGCTTCTTCGACTTCGACGGCTTTGGGGGCTTCATCAAGTCCGTGGTAGTATCAGACGCCACTGACTTTCCGCCGGCCCCTGACGCCGAAGCTTTCGCCGCCTTCTTGGCATGTTGGAGCTCCTCGGAGTACTTTGCAACAGTATTTATCAGATGATGCCCGTATTTGCCACAGGAAGCCGTGAAGGGAGCGAAGACTACCTGCTAGCCATCGGTGTTAACATGCATCGCCTTCGACACCATGGTAGGATCAAGCTCGACTCCGTGGGCCTGCACCATGGCAAGCGACATGGACGCGCCAGCCGCGCGGAGTGAGTTCTTGTAGCTGGAAGGCACACCTCCGGCGAGTGACTCCACCAGCTCGTCTATATTATCGATTAGCTCTGCCTTGGGCATCAACTCCTCCCGGAGGCGACTGTGGGTGCCCTTGGCCTTGGAAAGTGTATCCTAGACGACGGCGCTATGGTCCTTGACTGCCGACAGCGCACCCGTCAGAGCGTCATCACGACGAAGGGCCTGCGGGTCGAAGCTCAAATCGCCAGCATCTTTACATAAATCCACACATGGACCAAAACATCAGCGCCACCGGCAAAAAACATTCGAAGCAGAGAAGAATAACAAAATCCACAAGTAAAAGTACCTGAGAGAGCCTTGGCGACTGAGAAAAGTTGTTCTTCGAACAACTTTTCCTTGGCTGCGCAAGAGGCACACAGCTCCTCTTCGCGCCTCGTCACACACCATGATTGCCTCGTCGTGACCCTTCACAGCCGCGGCGAGTGTCTTCTCCAAGGTGGTGGCGTCACGCAATAGAGCATTATGTTCAGCTGCACGACAAACAGAAGTTGACTATCAGTCGACTATATCAAAAGGAAAAGATCAAGAAGAAGTGCAGGACGCTCACTCTCAACCACGCGGTGACGCGTCTCCAGCATGGCATGCTGGCGGTCCATCGCAAGTACTTGCTCTGCCAAATGCGCGGCCTCCTTCACAAGGAGCTGTCGCACAAACAAGGAATCAGCAGAGGCAATGGATAACATCGACTGCAACACAAAAAAGAAGAAAAGCTACACTTACATGGTCCTCCAGTGACTCTGAAGATGTCTGCTATACCGTCATCCGGGCAAGCATTCGATGCTCCGCTGCATGAGGAGAACTGGAAGAGTTGTGCCTGGAGTGGGCCGCCAATGGAGGGGAAGGAGCGCGCTCAACCTCTTTCTTGGCCTTTGAGGTCGCGACTCCTGATTCCTTTAAAAATTGGACGTCGCCAGAAGATGACGACGCCTCTTCACTATAAGGCAAAAACCGTATCAAACAGATGGCAAACCCAGAGACAAGCCAGCAAAGGGAAAACATAAAAGGTCAGTTAAGCTAGAAAACTTACCAGTCAAACTTGTCAAAATCAAATGTGGCCTCCAACGACTCCGACGAAGACTCCTTGGGCAATCATATCTTCTTACGAGAAGATGGTGCCATAGTAGTCACAGGAACGGCAGGAATTGGCGACTCCGCACCAACGCCCGTACCTTCCGGACTCGAAGGAGACGACGCATCAGAATCCTCGCTGCGCAAACGCTTGCGATTATCCGTACTATCGGACTCGGGGGCTTCCTCCTCCACATCAGAAGGGACAGTAGACTCTGACTCGTCCTCTTCCAAAGCTTCGCGAGGAATAATCCTGTCAGGTAGAGGGGGCATACAAGGTGACACCGCCCAATCCTGCACACAGACAACAAATTCAGCAAACAACAAGTAAACAACAGAGAAGCACTCGACAATTTTAGCTACTGCGTAGCGCAACTATACCTCAGGAGGAGGGTTCGACGCATCAAAGGGAGGAACAACTAGCTCACTAGGAAGTACATCCTTGATGGTGTACTTGGTGACTAGTCGAACCCTCTTGTCCACCTCACTCGTGGACATGCCATCGGCAGACACGTGAGTGGCATCATCAACGCCAGCCCACTGGAACATGGGATGGACTCTGGCTTGCAGGGGCTGGACGTGACGGCGCAGCCAAGTGCGAATTAGGGCGCAGCCTCCCTCCTCTTTTCCTATGCGACGCTCGAGATCGCAGACGTGCTAGTACAACACATCTGTCTCTACGGACTCGCCAGGCATGACCACGTTCTTCCAGGAGCGCATCCTCCTGCACGGCGTCGCGGGATCGAAGGGCGCGAGTCCAAAGTGCTCACCGTTGGCCTTCTGATCGCGGATGTAGAACCATTTGTCCCTCCACCCTTGGACGGATGCCATGAGCTTGATGTCGAAGTAGGTGGCGGATGGGTCGACATGAATTCCGCAACCACCTACATCGTAGACTAAAGAACCAGTGGCAGATTGGCGCTTCAATTTGAAGAGGCGCTTGAAGAGGCCGAAGTGTGGCTCGATTCCGAGCCAGCACTCGCAGAGAGTAATGAAACAAGAGATATGGAGGATAGAGTTTGGGGATAGCTGATGGAGCTGGAGCCCATAAAAACAAAGAAGACCCCTAAAGAAGGGGTGAAGAGGCAAGGAGAGACCGCGAATGATGAATGCAAAAAATATCACTCAGAAAACCAGCGGGCGGGACAGGAACTGTCTCACCGCCAGGGACGCGCGTGTCGGCGACTGTGGCGGACAGTACTCCGTCTTGGCGAAGAAGACGGAGGTCGGACGCCTTGATGATGGAGGGGCGCCACGCACCATTTGTGACGCGGGTCGCCGGGACCTTCTTCTTCCCGCCGGCGGCAGTGCTGGTGCCCGCAGCGGCGGAGCCGCCCTTCTTCTTCGCCGCGGAAACGGTGGCCGCAGAATCAGCAGCAGCGCCTCCCTTCTTCTTCCCCATTGCTTGACGGCGGTGAGAACGGAGGAAGTAGCTGGGGAAGATACGGAGTTGGTCCAGCGCCACAACGAGAAAGTGCGCAAGGAAACAGAGAGCAACAACAATGGCGACGGCAACAAGGATGAATTAGAACAGATCGGAAAATTACCGTCGCAGCGCCGCTACTTAACCTTTGGAAGATGCAATCCAACGGCTCAGAAAAACCCTACTGGACACGTGGCACACATCGTGTTGGACACGTGGACGAGTGGAAGCGCGAACCGTCCCTCCACTACTCCCATTACGTGCGGAAATCGAGGAGGCACAGTTAAAATAAAGATTACACACGCCCAGTCAAATCAAAGTCAGATAGTGGGACCCACTGCTTGTCACGTCTCGTCAAACTCGCTCACGCGGGCAACTGAGGTCACGAAAGCATCAACACTGACGTCATCAAAGCTACACAGCGGAAAACTTCGACTATTTGAGTCCTTGCTCGAGTCTTCGACTCCACCAAGAACTCGGGGGCTACTCCCATAGGGAGCGCTGGTCGCGCACCCTACGATTTTTTCTTTTCTTGTTGCAGGAACGTGGACAATCACAAGCAAACCCAACCACTCGAAACACGATTCGACTACGGACATGGATTACTCCCATAGGGAGTGCCGGAAACAAATTCAACTAAAACAAGCAAGCAAAAGACGACAGCAGTCGCAAAAGTTCTTTAGTCCCTGCCTGAGTCTTCGACTCAACCAGGAACTCGGGGGCTACTCCCATAGGGAGCGCTGGTCGCGCACCCTATGATTATTTATATAAAAACTATGTGTTGATAACATCCACACTCGAAACTCATGGTGACACCGCCTCATAATTTTTCCCTACAAAGAGACTGCGTCTCCTAGGTCACCCGAATCGTTTCCGCGATGATAAAATTCAGATGTCGCGCTTACAGCGTGAAGGTAAGACCTGAACAAGGCCTGGCAACGCATTAGCTGCGCACTACCAGAAATGTATCCGTGCCTACAAGTACGATGAACATGCCTCGACGGACGCGTCGAGTGCTCACACCCATATAACTAGAATTCGACTCCTGTAAGACCTCCGCGGCTTGAGTCGAATTACGCCAGCACTTTTCGGATTCGAGTCCGGGGACTCGAGTTCGAGTAGATTGCGTTGTTTCACCCTAAGTTGGTTAACTGATACCGATACTTCGGTTATATCAGGCACGTACATCAACAATCCCTATGACACAAATAATTTAGTCAAAATGTACTTGCTTATGCACTCGAAAGACTTCAAAAAGTCCCCAGTCGAATCTGCGTTTCCACTGGACACTCGGGGGCTACTGACATGGGTATACCCTACAGGTACTCGAGCTTGGTATATACGGTCCAAAATACGTACAGGCCCACGGTGTCGCCAAGGCCCAAACGAAAGGTTTGAGTAACCTATGGACTCTCGATTGCTTGAAGAACAAGAAAAAGTTAAAGATAGAAAGTTTGAAGGGGAAAACCCTAACTTGTAACCGACTCGACCTGCTACCCGGGACCTAGCCTATCTATATAAGGGCTAGGAGGGGGCGGTGACGAGGACACACGCAACCCTAGTTTCCACCACCCTCGCCAGATTGCATCTGCGCACCATTGTAATCTTCGATTCCTTCGATAATTCCACGAGCAGACAAGCAGGAGTAGGGACCTCTACGAGGCCTGAACCTAGGTAAATCTTTGTCCCCTGTGTGCTTGTTTGCCAGCCGATAGATGTCTCCAACGCTCCCTCCTTCTCCAAAACCCAAGTCCATAACAATGGGCATTGATGAGTTAAACCCTCGTCACTACAACTTCGGCTATTAGAGCGAGATAAGAGAGCACTATACGATAAGTATAATGTAACACCAAACATAACCCATCTGAAGATTTCCCCCTCGAAGACCAGTCAAGGAAGTCCTCTTGTGGAACACACACGGTGGCAATTTTAGTTAAGCAGGTGTTTAGTTGATAAGGCTAATTACTAATCATATTATTAGAGGCAAAACATTAGTGGCATTTTCTATGATCATGACACCGTACTCCTGAGGCGTCCATAACCATGGACACACGGCTTCTCGAAAAGATTTACCCTGCAAGGGTGCACTACTATACCCAAACGCATGTTCAACCCTTCAGGCAACATAATACGCGTGCCTTCCGAATCTCACAACAAGAACTATCCCATAACTATGCGCATATCCAGAGGTATCACCTACTATGTTTTACCCAGCCAAGAGGCACGACCGAGCCTCAAGGTGGCATAGCGTTTGAGTCTACGGTCGGTCGGATTTTATGCAATGCAAACCATGGCAGTCCACCAAAATCATATTACAACTCAACCCATGTCCAAGGACATATTATGCGTATGCACCAAATGGAAAACCAATTTTGTGACCCTCTGGATAAACGAATAGCGCCGATAGTTGAGGGGGGGATCCCAGGGGCCCCCACGTTTGGTTAGCGCGATCAACTCAGAACTAGTATCATAGAACGAACGGGTCCTAGGGCGGCTCAAGCAGTTCCCAAAGGTAGTCCCTGCCGGGGCCTTATCATTAGGTGAAAACATAACCATAACCAGCATCACCAATTTAATTATCATGTTATCAACCATAACCATTTATCACGGTTCACCTGTGTGAGAGCGGGCAGCAGACCTAAGCATGCGCTACGACTCGCAAGAACAAAGCTAGCTACTCAAACAAAGGCAATAGGATAACCAAGGCAATATAGTGGAGTAAGTAAATGAGGGAAACAATACTAGAGCATCGACAATAAGGATAGCAATAGATCAAAGGAAGAGAGTAAAGACTATAAATGCAAAATAGGTAGAAGGGGGATAATGCTCGCCTGTGAGACAAATTCGGTATCCGAAGGCTCGTCGTATCTCGCATCGACTCATCGTCCTATCCGGTGAAGAAGCAATTCACTAGAAGAGGCAACGATGCAATATTTAATACTACGATGAAAGATCCAACATGCTTATGATATGATGCATGACATGGCAATAAGCAGCCTATCTTAACAATATTAAGCGGAATGGAAATCCCGACAATTAAATATGAGATTCAAGTTATTTAGCTACCCCGCAAATTAAATGTTGACTTAACAAGACAAAACATGTCATCGGTTTGCTACACATATTTAAATGGAGGCAATTATAAAACTAGAATAGCCGCATATAGTCTCCATATTTAATTTAGATGAATCGACTATTTAACCCAATCCACAAGATGACATGTATGCAAACATGTACATTTTATATGCAACAAATTGTATGTCATGTTATAAAATAGGGTTAGATAGGAGTTACACATTGGGGTTCGAAGATCTTGGGGTTCGAGGGATCGGGTTCGGATCTTCGGATCTTCGGGCGGAGTCAATAATTCAGACAGGGCATACACGACTTCTTGGAGATCTTGGCACCTGATCATACATCGTTGGCATGGTACTCATGGTTGTCTGTTAGGTGGTACCACAACACTGCGTCCACCACTTCACCACAACTTCTCAACAAGGGAAGCATGCAAGCTAGGGCCTGAGAAAGCAATACACGCACAAGATCAAAGAGTGCAGGTTCGAGTTCCTGGCAACTGACGGGATGGAGGTGACAAGCAGAAACATGGTCGCGTGTGCAGGGATGGTCTCACGGACGTCCTGCTCGGGGCGGGTGATGGCAAGGTGCAGAGGAAGCGCGACGGCAAGGTGTAGAGGAAGCGCACGACCTGCACAAGGAAGCCAAGACGTAGTGAACGTCGGCCAAGCTCACGGCAGGAGGGCGCACACACAGGGGAGAATGAGCAGGAGCGGAGAGAAGGTCGCGGATGATTCCATGGCACGTTGACAAACTCGGGACGGCGGTACTCCGTCAAGCAGGGTGCAGGAGCAGGGGAAGTCGTCCTCCATGGCAGTGCAGGTGAGGGGTGACAGTGCTCTGTGGCTCCGAGACGAGAGAGGCAGGGGGCCACGCGGGCGGCGACACGCGGTTGTGCAGGCGCCGGAGCAAGGGCGTCATTGGGCGGAGGTCGACCAGGAGAGGCAGGGCCGAGGAGCTGAGGCTCCGGCCGAGGATGGGTAGCGGCAGGCGCGGTGAGCTTGGGGGCAGATGCGGTTTCTCTGAAGAGGAAGGCAAGCGGAGGCGGAGGGAATCACGGGGACAGGAGTTTGGTGTCGATCGATTGAGGAAGGAGAGGGTTGCGTGCATGTGCTGTGCGTGTATCCTGTGCTGACCGTGTCGGTCACGCACCACATGGTGTGTGCGGTTCGTGTGTGCCCGCACCTAGGTGCGTGTGTTGGGTGTTTTGCCTGGCGGCAGCGGCATAGGGTTTAGATGTGCGGTTGTGCTGCGGTTAGGGATTAGTGTTAGCCGGGTATGGGGTAGTAGGTGGCTAGCTGGGCCTTTTGGCCCGGCTGGCTGCCTCCCCCTAAAAAATATATTTTTATTTTATTTTATTTGTTTTATTTTTAGAAACCTTTTGTAAATAGTTTTTAGACAAATAAAAGATCCGGAAAAGATCGAGGTTTTAATTTAAATTAAAGGAGGGGCTAATTAGAAAACAAAATAGGCTTTTGGTGAAAATATTTCAGAACAAAAATATGCATGATGTCATGATGATGCACACACAAAAATAACAGACAAATCTAATTGGGGATATTTTTCCTCGGGCATTACAAACGCTTTCAACATTGCACTTGTACTTTGTACCCGTTGATATCATGTTCCTTTTCTTATGGATCCCGGCGGTGTGAAATAAAAGTGGAACTTGTAAGATCATAGAGTTTGTATGTGTGTTAGAGAAACGCTTGGGCCGCTAGCCTAAGCCATGCCTAATCATGGTGGAAACTTGCAGCATAACCATAATGAGCACTCTATGAAGCATCCTCAATAAAAACCTATGCAAATAGCAAATAAAAAGATCGCTGAGATACTCATTGTCTGCTTGCCTTGTCATTTTGATTATGGGATAGCTCCTGTATCATGTGCAAGGGGTACCCCGTTGGCGGTTCTTTATGATACATATGTACTTACAATGACAAGAGCTTACTCGTGACTAAAGTTGAGTAGCATGAGGTTCGGTCTTCGTAAGTAAGTGGCATGAGATTTCGGTTTATAACTTGTCAAGCATATCCTCTTAGTTGTGTCACTTTAACTAATCACCTTCAAGATGCTTATGATAGGGGCAATGAGAGCTGAAAGCTATAAGTACCGTAATTTTTGGAAGCTCTTTATGAGACTTGAATCCCTACTTCCTTCTATGAAGGCCTTTCTTCCACCATTATATTGAGTCTCCACCTTCTACCTTTATGCACCTACTTTGAGAGCATAGTGGCCATTCTTAGTTCTATGTGCATTGTCCCAAGACTAGTTGATTGATGCATATCTTGATATTGCTTGTTTTAAACTATTTGTATCTAGTCACTCTTATGAACTTTGAAGGTGTCCTCTGTATTTATATTTGCTACTCTATGAGGGACATGCTGAATACTATTATGCTATGTTTTCTCTATGTGAAACAAACAAACGTCTTGTGAAGCATTGTTATTCATGAATCTTTTGTTTGTGCCTTTGCATGTTGCATCATAGTTACTTTCTTATTGCTAGAACTTTGTCTTTCATGTTATGATTGAAGAACTATGATCCCAGCTTTGAATGTTTTACAAATACTTTGATCAAGTCTTTGATGGTGCATGTCACCTCAAAAATTATTCTTTATTTTTATCACCTACCTAATTGAGGACGAGAAGGAGTTAAGCTTGGGGATGTTGATACATTGCAAATGTATCTATAATTTTTTATGTTCCATGCTTGGTTTTATCCACTTTCTTGTGTTTTGCCCACACTTTGGAGTACTTTTCATATGATTTCTTGGACTAACCTATTAATAAGAGCCACAGTGCCAGCTGCCTATTTTCTGTTGTTTTTGGTTCCAGGAAAGTTAGAAAATGAATATTCTTGGAATTGGACGGGACAAAAGCCAAAGTGCCTATTTTTCCGGAAGTCATCAGATGCCAGAATACGAGACGGAGAAGGGCTAGAGGGCGGCCACACCACCTGGCCACGCGGCCAGCCAGGGGGTGGTGTGGCCAGCCCAGGCACCCCCTCGGCCTCTCCTTCCGCCTATAAGATGCCCTCGGGACAAAAACCCTAAGTACCCAATCAAAAATCCACGAAAGAGTCTGTAGCCGCCATCATCTCCATCCCTAGATCAGGAGGGATCTGAAGCTCTTCCCGGCACCCTGCCAGAGAGGGGAATTCACCCTGGAGGCCTTCTTCATCACCATGCAAGCCTCCAGTGTGATGCGTGAGTAGTTCATCCTTCGTCTATTTGTAATTCTGAATGTTGTGTTTGCGGGGATCCGATGGATATTGAGATGCTATTTCAGATTGATTATTGATTCTATCATGTCTTTGTTATTTGTGATCTTGCATGATTTCTGTTGTTAGTAGCTATCTTGGCCAAGTAGATGCTAGCAACTCCAAGAGTTAGTATTTATGCTCGATAGTGGGTTCATGCCTCTGGTAATCTAGGGAAGTGACAGAAATCTCTAAGGTAATAGATGTGTTGTTGCTACTAGGGAGAAAACAACAATCCTTTGTTCATAGAACAATCGTATTGTTTACATTACACGCAATTCGTAAAGCAATAATCTGTTGCTTGCTACTTAATACTGGAGGGGGTTCGAATGATAACCTGAAGGTGGATTATTAGTCATAGATGTAGTTGGATGGCGATCTATGTATAATGTTGTAATGCCCAATCAAGTTACAAAGGAGTCAAGATGATTAGTATATGCATGTATTCCTTTCTCGATGTTTTTCAATTGCCTCGGCTTAATTTGTTCACCCAACATGTTATCTATCTGAAGGAGAGCCACCTCTAGTGAACTATGGATCCCGGTCCTTTTCTTTACATACAATCTATAAACTGTTTACTGCTTTATGTTTACTTTCTGCAAACTTTTACTTCCTTCCATTCGATCCGTTTAATCCTTTGTTTTCAGCAAAACCGGTGAGATTGACAACCTTATCGCAAGTTGGGGACAAAGTTCTGTGGTTGTGTTGTGCAGGACTCCATGTTGCTACTAGCACCGGTAGTGCGCCCTGCCAAGGCTCAGCTAGCAACACCTTTGGGGTGTTTCCTTGCTCCTACTGGTTCGATTAAACCTTGGTTTCATAACTGAGGGAAATTTGCTGCTGTGCTCATCATACCTTCCTCTTGGGGTTCCCCAGCGAGCTTGTTAATACACGAGCCATCAATGTAACGTAACGCTCAACGCAGGACCCTCCCAATGCGGTCCCACCTGTTAGCATGTAATGGTCAAGCCTTTGACCTGATGGCATCCACCTGTCTGAGAGCATGTGAGGGTTTCAGAATGGAGGGAGGGGAAAATTGAGGAAAAACTAAGCGGCTGGGGAAAACTGAGTACAACTATCGAACCAGGGGCACGGAAATAGAAATCCGTAATAAAAATTATCTATACGGTTAAGTTGAAGAAACCTTGAACAAAGGAAAATGAAAGTGCTATCAAAATAGAGTGAGAACAAGTCGAGGTAGAATCTTCAAGTCATAAGAATGCTTCATATACAATTGGAATTTGGTAATTGAGATCGTTAAAACTTTGAATTCCTACATGAAGTGGTATGTATGGCTAGCTCCTTTGCACAACACTTAAACAAAAGTGTGAGCATATATATAAAAGAAAAGAAAAGGAAGAAGAAAAAGGGCGAGTGTGCAAAGAGCAAGTAGGCATATACCACTGTATTGTAGTATGACAAAGAGACACTTTTGAGATTCTGAATCCCAAGTGAATACATTGATCCTAAAACACTTGGTACTACCTCACTAACTCATTCGGTTGAACCAGATACTTTTACATTATGTTGAGATTCATCTTTTATGAACTTTTGATCACTAAGGTCTGGAAGCCTGCTAATACTATTCAGATGGTTCGAGTAAGGTACTATTCATGAACTTGTTCCCATGTATCATACATGATAAACACATGCAACAACTGCCTCACTTATTTTATCGACTCAGCTTCATGAATATGAGGATCACATCCATTAAGCTAAAAATTGCTCAGGACAACCAAGAGCCTAAGCTTGGGGAAGGTGATGAGTGCATAATTGCATCATGTTTTACATTATTATTTTGCATTGTAGATGTAGGATCTTGGTATTTTATGGCACTTGCGCGAACATTTTATGTCTGTTTTCACCAGGCTCAGGATACAATTCTTGGATCAGCTGTACTATGGAGAAAAGGAGTAAAAAACAACGTAAATTGCTTATTTGGGAAATATTAATAATACCAGAAGAAAAATAGAAGCGAACAAGGGAGGCAGAGACTCCAATGACCAACTATACGACCGGAGAAAATTTTCCGGTCGTATAGCTCCGGCCTTATAGTTGGCGCCGCCTCCGCCTCGTTAAATAGTTTCACCCCATGCAATTGGTTTGGGGAGATGACATATAGAACACCTAGAAATCACAAAAATCTCACCTCCGGAAGGCATCTGGAGGGGGAACTCATCCACCAAGGATCCATCTTCGCCCTGCGCAGATCCAGGAGGCTAAGGCATCAATCTTCATCATCCACCGCTACATCACTATCATCTCCATCCATCCCATCTACATCTTGTCTAGATCTTGTTGTAATTCCAGTACTCGTTGTGGATTTATACAAGTACTATTCATCTATGATTATTTCCATTACCATTGCTATGATGTTGATTGCCTCCATGTCTGAGTAGATCATTAGTTCTTGGGGAGATGGAGAAACCCTAGTATGAGAATGAAATAAGATAAATTCTATTATGATATTCATCGTTGTGACCATGTGTTAGATTTTTTACATATTTATGTTGAGAGAAGTCGACCTCTCAATATTTGCCTCTCGTGGGGACATGATGGAGGAAACTACTTGTTGGTAGACAGAGGTGTGCTAGCACTTACGGTGACTATAAAGCTATTGGCACCCCTTACGTATCAACTTGGGAAATCGAGTAAACTCACGGAACACTATCCATGCCATGGGATACGTCCAACGGGATTACGTCCCTTAATAGCGCAGTAATTCGATTGATGTCGATTGCTGACTGTTGTGGTTATGAGGATGATGTGAGCAGCGGATGTTGTCTATTTGTCCAATTATGGAGTTCCTTCCACACATACATAGTTGAGAATTTTCATGATGATAATCTTTATCTTATATCCTTATAATGCTAGTGGTGTATCCGCTACTCCCTGAGAATGCTTTCCCCCACTACAGTTCCAATTTCTCTTACATACGTGATACTTACTTTCTATACTCAGTTGTTTTACTTTACTTTATTATTGCTCCTATACCTAAAACCTCAAAACACCTTTTTACACAATACTCGCATTTTATCTTGTCACTTAGAACTTTATCTAGCATTTCTATTGTAATATTTATTTCAAGAGTTATTAGACTTCAGACTCCTGCTCCTTGTGGGATCGATATCTTTATTTCAAAACTAGCTACAAACGATTTGTGCACTTGCAGTCATCAATTGACTACATAGAAAACACGTTGTATGATGCAAACGCCAACATTGTCAACCTCACTCAAGACTTCACATCTTTCATGACTGACTTTCCAGATTGCTACCCGAACTTCCCATATCAGCAGCCGCCAGCTCACGGTAGCGACAACTGATTCTAGTTAGGCAACAGCCTAAGCTTGGGAGGTTAAACTCCTCCCAACATTTTGCATTCATATTTTTATTTACTCTTTTTATTTATTTTTGTTTCAATGCATGTTTACTTTCAGTTTTGCATTTGGTAAAGAAAAAACCCAAAAATATTAGACTAGTTTCTAGTTTTATTTGTGCAACTTTCTCTCGGCTCTTATAGATTCTTTCTACAGGTTGCTCACTTCTATTGATCGAGCTATGGAGAAAAACACAAAGAGTTGGCTCAGGTAGAAGTCGAACAAGCAAGAGGAGGTACCACATTCCTATTTTGCTTATTCCGGTAAGCTTATTCATGAACATTTTATGTCCGTTCGGTTTCACTTGAGTTCAACTCCACGCTTAGTTTTTTATCTTTTAGAACTTGAGCTCAAAGGTTTTTGTCACCTCTTTGGTTAAGAATTTTGACAATTAATATCAGTTTGAAAAACCACTCTTTGGATTCAATTCCAAACCTTTTAGAATAACAGAAAGTGGCCATCGACAACTTTGGTGCCATGTTTTTGTCTTAAGGGCTTAATCTAAGTAGGCTCAACCCCACATACTGATCGTTGACTTGATGATACCTTCTAAAAAAGAATTGCTTGATAGAACAAACTTTTTAGAGTGGGAGAGGGAGATGTCAAAACTTGTATTGACCTGCTAAAAAGAGGAAAGAGAGAAAAAGAAAAAGGAAAGTACTTTGTTTCAAATACACACCTTTGGGATGCCAACAACTCCGCTAGCTTCTGAATGATCTATGGTATAACCCCGGATTTTGGCTATGAGTTGCTGGCATGAGTGGCATACATGTCGCTATATGGGCAAAATTATTGGTATTCCCAATAGGTTGTGTAGGAGTTTACAAAAGAAATATTCGTTGATCCTTGAGAAGGAAAAAAGAAAATATTTATCATCAAAATATGAGTTGAGAAACTTTTGATATTTTTGATTGTTGGCATCACCTCCCTACCTAAAATGTGCAATTAGAGTTCTTGATAGGCAAGGAAAAGAAGAGGTATTTGATATCCGTGATTATCGAAGTGGGTGATTAATGAAAAAGCTCTAAGTTTATCCTTCTTTTGACATATACATATGCACCCTTAATGTTTACTCAAGCGACCTCGCTTAAAAACATTTTCACTCTCAGAACAAGGGAGGAACTGAAAGAAATTGATTTGAAAAGCCTCGCCAAATTTTTAACAATCTCATTTGAGTTGTAATAACTATTACCTAGTGAGTTACTTGCGTTTAGGAATCAAGCTTAAGTGCAACTGTTTAGATATATTATGCTCGTGTTTAAGGTTGCAGGATTTGAGATGATGGAATACGATACAAACTCGAACTTGTAAGTTTTCATCTTGGATCAATTCTTTGCTATTACTCATTATAGCTTTGTCACTCGAGGGCGAGTAACCGCTAAGCTTGGGGATGTTGATAGCTCCAAATTTCATCAGTTTTTACCATTGGTTTTCCTCTTGTTTACTACCAGATTTCACTGAAGATTGCCCCTTTCCACTAGTGTTAATGTCGCAATTAGCGAATCATTGGTTTCTTGTGATGGTTTTCAGGCAATGAACATTTATTGAAGATATAATAGCATTTATGGGCTAATTACACCAGAATAAGAAAATCCTCAACTGGAGCAACTTTCATTGGAGGCATCATGAATACTTAGCGACCACTGGTACGGTCGGAGCGCACCCATACCACCCTCCCGTACTACCGACCGACACCTTCCTTATATCATTACAAGAACCTTTCGTGAAGGGAGGAGACAAGAAGAACCATAGAACAAAAGTTACAGTCGCTGAGGGCCATATAGAGGGGAAGATCAGATTTGGAAGAGGAGAAGAACTTCACCTCATTCCTTGATGATCTCCAACCTCTAAACCACACACTCCACCATCATTACATCATTACTTAGATAAAATAGAGAGATTCACACTTGTAAGATTAGGGTTTGATACTTTGATAATCTACCTTCGGTTTGTATTTGATTGGATCTTTAATCTCTATTGTCGTTTGCTACCATAAATTTGAGATGATTTTTATTTGCAATACAATTATGCCTTTGATTTATCTTCCTCTCATGTGTGAGTAAACCCCCATAGGCGTGGAAGATTAGGGGATTTGTGAGATGTGTTGTGCCTCCTTTAAATCCATCCATTTGTGATTGTTGTAATGTTTTATTTAAATAGTGAGAATGAATATCTATGTTTGCCTAATTCTTGTTATGTAATTTAAGGGCCCAGGTAACATGATCGAAAGATCTCATAGGTATGAACTTGTATGCTAGTAATTCCACGACCCCCGAGTGACACAGCTAATATCAAAGAAGAGCTAGCACTACTCGAGGGAAACAAGGAACCATCAAGATTAAAGCCTTGATCCGGTCGCAAGACCTTAATTAATGCGCTAACCATAGCCGTGGTAACAGGCAGATGGATCATTGGGATTGGGAAGAATTGGCCATGATGACTCCTAGTCAGTATATGGGTTGCTTGCCTACTCACTTATAAATAAGAAATATCACTATCACTTATTCTGCTTATTCCATTTGGCACTTTCACTTTCACCATGAACTATTTCTCTCCGTGCCTAACTTCTCATTTGCATGACCTTTACACACCTTTCGCAGCTTTACTTTATGCAATTTACTTATTTCCTAAGCAAGTTCCTCTATCTTTACTCACCACTTCCACCGTCAATGTTTGTAGTCAATTCGCTCAAGACCTATGACACCTCGGGTGCGATAGAAACACCGCATAAAAACACTTTCCTAGGCTCCTTGTTGGGATCGATATAAAAATTGGAATTAATACTTCCGCAAAAACATTCTCTGACAAACCTGTGCACTTGCAGGCCATCACTGGACATTTCGGTTGGAATGCGCCGAACATTCCGGTCAGGCCTGGAGTATGCTGGACACTTAAGTCATGGCGGAAACTTTAGAGTTTCTGGCCAGAATCCGGGTGGCTTCCGATTTGGTGTACTGAATGGATGCCACCTCGACGCTTCTCGTGTAGGCCAGATTATCTGGGTGATGTAGGCTAGACATTCCGGTTCTTCTAGGAACTTTTGCGTCTTTCTTCTTGATTATCTTCTCCTCATCACATGCACCTGCCTCCCGCTCCTCCCTCGTGCATCCTTGGATGATCATCACGTCAGGCTCCTCTTGCATCAGCCCTTCTCCTCCTCACGCCATGCTTATCTCTTTAATGAACCTGATCATACATAAGTGCAAAGACTTAGGCAGTATAAAAGTCTCATCAATAAAACATCAGACTTGTTTAGGAATAAATTACCTATTGTTCAAGTAGCTTGGCATGAGCTCTAGTAATAGGTCCAGTCCTGATCTCATTGGACTTGGTCTTGGCAGCAACATCGACAACTTCATTGGGAGTTGGAGATAGCAAATCAGTAGGGATGTCCTCATCACTACCATGAGACGGAGGACCAAAAATATCCACATGAAGGAGCTCTAAGATTCTCTTTGAAGAAATAATTGCCTTCCTTTGATGGGTAGAGTCGTGCATCTTTACTTCAACACAAGCCCTGCAAACATGATCTTTGGCAAATGAAACATTTTATTTTAGTCCAAGAATGTGTCCACCCCTGTGAAGACTTTGCAAAGTTCTCATGTTGACGTTGGCTAGACGGCGATGCCATAACCATCCCTCATCGGTCTTTCCTAATAAGCACATCAGACCTGTAGTGGTTTTCCCTAAAAAGTCCACCACATAAAAGTCATTTTTGACATACCCAACGAAAGCAACCTTTAGAGACTTGCTCCACAAGAGTACCACAATATCAACATCAATAAAAACAGCAAAGACCATCTTACCAAGGTCACGAACATAAATTAAGTTATACCCAAGGGTCTCAACAAGCATGACATCCACAAGAGAGATATCGTGGGAAACCACTACTTTGCCAAGACCCAATACCTTTGACTTAGACTTATCACCATAGAATATGGTTATTTGATCGCGATTAAGCCTCATCTCCATGATGATCTCCTTGCTTCTGGTCATGTGACTTGTGCATCCACTGTCAAGCACCCATTTAGACCCACTGGAAGTATAGCCCTACAAGAAAATTAATTATTGTTTTAGGTACCCATTTTTCAATGGGCCCTCTCATGTTAGTAACAAGGGTCTTTGGAAACCAAATAGACAAATTAATATAACCATCAAATGGAATATATCTAGCATAGATATCACCATAATAATCATGAAACAGCTCATAACTGGGGTTAGTAATTCCTGCAAAACCATTATGAGCAGGTTTGTGTTTCATGGAGTCGTTTACTATGGTGGTGCTTGTCTTAGCTTCATTTGACTTGGCCTTCTTCTTGGTCATGGGAACATAGCCAAGTCCCTCCTTCCCATTATTTGACCTTTTCTTACTCAATAGGTCATCAAGTGCATCCTTACCTTTGGGAAGGGATGCCTTGGCAAGTTCATTCTTCAATTTAGTGTTTTCTTGAAGAATTTTTGCATGATCACACACAATGGTAGAGGTTCTAGGAACATCATATTTAGCTAGTCGAGTTTGGAGCTGATCATTAGACTCATTAATAAGTGAGTGGTCACTCTCCAAAACCTTGTGGGTGATGTCAAGTTCATGTAACTTCTCGGTTATTCTAGCATGAGTAGCCCCAAATTCAACCTTTTCCTTTTTAAGTTTCTTAACTTTAGCAATAGCGTGATCATGTTCCTTTATTAGTTTAGAAACTATCTTGTCATGTGACTCCTCGATGGACTTAAGCCTCTCCTCGAAAGAAACCCGGACCTCCTCTTCTTCCTCTAGATCATTTTTAAGGATGATATCTCTATTGCATCCTCTCTTTCAATTTTTCCCTTTTCTACAAGAATCTCTTCCGAGTGAACAAGTTGGCCCATTAGGGCCTCGAAATGCTTCTTGTGCTCACCTTGCAAGTTAGTTATAAAATGGTCCAAAGAAATAAATTCTACCTTTCACCTTAAGACTAGTAGCATCATCCATATCAACATTTATAGTAGTCTTAGGAAAGGAAGAGGTGTAAGGTGATACTGATGGCTCGTGTATTAGCAAGCTCGTTGGGGAACCCCAAGAGGAAGGTATGATGAGCACAACAGCAAGTTTCCCTCAGTTATGAAACCAAGGTTTAATCGAACCAGTAGGAGCAAGGAAACACCCCAAAGGTGTAGCTAGCTGAGTCTTGGTAGGGCGCACTACCGGTGCTAGTAGCAACATGGAGACCTACACAACACAACCACAGAACTCTGTCCCCAACTTGCGATGAGGTTGTCAATCTCCCGTGTTTTGCTACAAACAAAGGATTAAATGTATTGAATGGAAGGAAGTAATAGTTTGTAGAAAGTAAACACAAAGCAGTAAACAGTTTGTAGATTGTATGTAAAAGAAAAGGACCAGGATCCATAGTTCACTAGAGGTGGCTCTCCTTAAGATAGATAACATGCTGGGTGAACAAATTACAGCGGGGCAATTGACAAACATCGAGAAAGCAATACATGCATATACTAATCATCTTAACACCTTTGAGACTTGATTGGGCATTACGACATTATACATAGACCGCCATCCAACTGCATCTATGCCTAATAATCCACCTTCATGTTATCATCCGAACCCCCTCCAGTATTAAGTTGCAAGCAACAGATTATTGCTTTACGAATTGCGTGTAAAGTAAACAATACGATTGTTCTATGAACAAAGGATTGTTGTTTTCTCCCCAGTAGCAACAGCACATCTAGTTCCTTAGAGATTTCTATCACTACCCCAGATTACCAGAGGCATGAACCCACTATCGAGCATAAATACTAACTCTTGGAGTTGCTAGCATCTACTTGGCCAAGATAGCTACTAACAACAGAAAGCATGCAAGATCACAAATAACAAAGACATGATAGAATCAATAATCAATCTGAAATAGCATCTCAATATCCATCGGATCCCCACAAACACAACATGCAGAATTACAAATGGATGATCTTGATCATGAACAGAGCTCACAAGATCTAAACATGAAAGCACAAAGGAGGAGAACCAGCCACCTAGCTACTACATGGATCCATAGTCCAAGGATGAACTACTCACGCATCACACCAGAGGCTTGCATGGTGATGAAGAAGGCCTCCAGGGTGAATTCCCCTCCCCGGCAGGGTGCTGGGAAGAGCTTCAGATCCCTCCCGATCTAGGATGGAGATGATGGCAGCTACAGACTCTTTCATGGATTTTTGATCGGGTACTTAGGGTTTTCGTCCTGAGGGCATCTTATAGGCGGAAGGAGAGGCTGAGGGGGTGCCTGGGCTGGCCCCACCACCGCTTGGCGCGGGCCAAGTCTGGCCGTGCGGCCAGGTGGTGTGGCCGCCCTTCGGCCCTTCTCCGTCTCGTATTCTGGCATCTGATGACTTCCAGAAAAATAGGCACTTTGGCTTTTGTGCCATCCAATTCCGAGAATATTCAATTTCTGACTTTCCTGGAACCAAAAACAGCAGAAAACAGGCAGCTGGCACTGTGGCTCTCGTTAATAGGTTAGTCCAAGAAATCATATGAAAAGTACTCCAAAGTGTGGACAAAACACAAGAAAGTGGATAAAACCAAGCATGGAACATCAAAAATTATAGATACATTTGGAATGTATCAACATCCCCAAGCTTAACTCCTGCTCGTCCTCGAGTAGGTAAGTGATAAAAAGAAAGAATAATTTTTGAGGTGACATGCACCATCAAAGACTTGATCAAAGTATTTGTAAAACATTCAAAGCTGGGATCATAGTACTTCAATCATAACATGAAAGACAAAGTTCTAGCAATAAGACAAAGAAACTATGATGCAACATGAAAAGGCACAAACAAAAGATTCATGAATAACAATGCTTTGCAAGACATTTGTTTGTTTCACATAAAGAAAACATAGCATAATAGTATTCAGCGTGTCCCTCATAGAATAGCAAATATAAATGCATAGGACACCTTCAAAGTTCATATGAGTGACTAGATACAAATAGTTTAAAACAAGCAATATCAAGGTATGCATCAATCAACTAGTCTTGGGACAATACAATGCACATAGAACTAAGAATGGCCACTATGCTCTCAAAGTAGGTGCATAAAGGTAGAAGGTGGAGACTCAATATAATGGTGGAAGAAAGGCCTTCATAAAAGGAAGTAGGGATTCAAGTCTCATAAAGAGCTTCCAAAAATTATGGTACTTATAGCTTTCAGCTCTCATTGCCCCTATCATAAGCATCTTGAAGGTGATTAAGGTTAAAGTGAACAAACTATGGTGTACATGCTTGACGAAGTATAAGTTAGAAATCTCATGTCCCTTGTATACGAGGGCCGCTCATCATGTTACTCAAGTTTAGTCACCGGTAAGTTCTTGTCATCGTAAGTACATGTGTATCATAGAGAACCTCCAACGGGGTACCCCTTGCCCGATGATACAGAATAATCCCCATATCAAAATGACAAGGCAAGTAGACAATGAGCATCTCAGCAATCTTCTTATTTACCATGGGAATATGGTGCTTTTTTCTCTCTTTCCTCTTTTCATAATATCTTTTTTTTCTTTTTCTCTTTTTTTCTCAATATAGGACTCTCTTTTCTTATAAGAAGAATGCTTCATAGACAGCTCATTATGGTTACGCTGCAGGTTTCCACCATGTCAGCATGGATTAGACCAGCGGCCCAGGCGTTTTTCTAACACATATACATAACTCCATGGACTTACAAGATCCCCTTCCATTTCACACCGACGACATCCATATACAAAAGAGCATGATATCACCTAGGTACAACTACCAAGTGCAATGTTGAAAGCGTTCCCCATGACAACATGGTTCTTCTAATTCCCAACAAATAAGTGTAAGCATATACAACATAGACGACACAATGGTTCAAGTTTATTAAGGGCAAGAAAAGTAAAGTGTGCCATCAAGTTCGTGAGAGCTTTAATCACTAGTTTTCTCATAACAAGTTTAATTTGGAAGGTAAACAAAAGCATGAATATACTTGGAATAGCATAAGCTAGTAGGCAGGTATGGTAGACTCTTTGGAATAACTTGGTTTAAGGAATTGGATGCATGAGTGGAACTCATACTTGGTTGTGGAGGCTAGCAAAAGACTGGGAGCGACAAACTAAGAGAACAATAATGGCCATAATCATGTAGAGCGACAAAACATCATTGATCAAAGCATGAAGTGATACTACAAGTTGAAAACTAAAGGATCATAAAGGATATGGTGACTTGAGATAGTCATAACATGGTGTGATCATGCGCCAAATCAACCCAAATAAAGCATCAAAGGAGAATACCACTATACTATGCTTTAATATGCTAAAACAACGCATGATTCATCCAAGGCACATTAAGCAATCTCAATTGTTTATAACAAGTCATGCTACAGCAAAGAATACTAAGCATAAAGCCAAAACAATATCAAGCATGGCATGACAAAGCATAGGCCACAGTCAAAAATGAGCTCTTTTTACCACATAAGCATGAACTTTCCTACTCTTTTCCAAACCAAACCAAACTATCTGCAAACCAATGTATGAAAGAGGGGGTCCAACAAATTTATTCAGAAAACTAATAAAACCAAGCAAACGAAAAACCCAAACGAAAACGAAAAAGAAGACGCTCCAAGAACAACACAACTGTGCATGAAACAATAAAAATTAAGCGTTTGGAAGAAACCTGGGATTTTTATTGATGAAGAGGGGGATGCCTTGGGCATCCTCAAGCTTTGACACTTGTACTTCTTGCATATTTCTTGGGGGTGACACGCGTGGCATCCCCAAGCTTGAGCTTTAGTCCATCCTTCATCTCATTACTCATTCCTTCCATACACCTGAAAATTTTCCTTCATACAAAACTTCACACAATCTTTATTAGCAACATTAGTGCACTCAAGATAAATAAGTCTTAAGGTTCAGTTCTAACACCAAAAAATTCCATTAGAACACTAGTTACTGTAGCACTTCCCTCAAAAAGCTCAATTCCCCAAAATAACTCAAAAAGGAACCAACAACAAGCAAATGCATAAAATGGCAGAAATCTGTCAAAACAGACCAGCAAGTAAAGACGAATTTTTTCGAAGACCTTATGTTGCTCAAATCAAAAAGTGTTGAACTAACGAAAGTTATATAAAATCCTAGGTCAGAAGCACCAAAATTCACGCCTCAAAAATACGTTCAGAGATTTTACACGAATTTTTACGGTGAAGCACGGAAATCTGTTTTGGGACAGCAACTTTCTCAATCATTACTTCTCTCTCATTAGAGGTTACTCTTGGCACAAAAAGCAAATAAAAAGGATAAAGAGCGGTTATTACAGAGGTAATAACTTCCAAGACTCATCTAAAACTTTTGGGTTATCTCCCAATAAGTACTTTTTTTAACGCCTTTAAGTTAGGCATAAGAAGCACGAAAAAGAATCAAGTGTTCTCAAATGAAGAAGCATTAAGACCAAATTGCTTGCCCTTACCTCTCTTACTTTTATTCTTAACCTTGGGGAAAATATGATTGTTTGGTGGAGAAGAAAGGTGCATGGTCCCCTTTCCCACATCTATTATTGCTCCAAGGAGTTCTAATAGGGACCTTCTAAGTGTAATTTGTCCTTTTCCTGCACATTCAATAACAAGATAATCAGTAGAAATCATTTTCCCAAGGATCTTTGTAAACACTCCTTCAGCTATTCCAATAGGTAATATGGTAGCATTATTAGCAAGAGATATTTCTTTTCCTCATTCAGTAAGACCCCAAACATCCAAAGATTCATAAATATCTTTGGGCATAAGACAAAATTCAGACATGATATCACAGCGGG
Source organism: Avena eriantha (assembly GCA_910589775.1). NCBI lineage: Eukaryota > Viridiplantae > Streptophyta > Magnoliopsida > Poales > Poaceae > Avena > Avena eriantha. Next base: position 293,240,296 of record OU342740.1, read on the forward strand.
CTTGAAAAGTTTCAGTGTTTATCTCAATCTTTACTGTAGGGAGCCACTTTGATGGTTCAGAATTTATTGGAACATAATTGTGATGCTCCCTAAGCGTATTATAGCAATCTTATAAGCTAGCAGTGCCAGTCTCAAGAGTGTTCAATCTAGCAAATATTTTTGCGAAAGAAATATCAGTTTGGCTAGGCAAGTTGTAAGTAAGGATCAATTTTTTATAGCATTAATAGCATCATCCTCATTACATTGGAGGAAATCTCCTCCCACAATAGCATCTAAAGCATATCTATAGCAAAGAGCAATTCGAAGGTAAAAACTACTAAGGAACAAGCTTTGAGTCATTTTAGGCTCTGTTTTTATGTAGATCGGAGATTCTAGACCAAGCTTCCTTGAAGCTCTCCTCAATTCCTTGTTTAAAAGTGAAAATCATTTCCTCAGGTAACATAGTGATTGGAGCAAGGCTATACATAGTGGCAACTTAAGAAAGGACCTAATTTTTTGTGTTTTTTGAAATAAGAAAGCAAACTAGTAAAACTAATTTTTTTGTGTTTTTGATAAAGAAACAAGCAAACTAAGCAAAACAAAAACAACAAAGTAAAGAGATTGGTTATGAGGGACTCCCCTTATGAAGATGTCCTTGACTCCCCGGCAACAGCGCCAGAAAAGTGCTTGATGGCTCCTGAATTAACAAGATCGTTGGGGAACCCCAAGAGGAAGGTATGATGAGCACAGCAGCAAGTTTCCCTCAGTTATGAAACTAAGGTTTAATCGAACCAGTAGGAGCAAGGAAACACCCCAAAGGTGTTACTAGCTGAGCCTTGGCAGGGCGCACTACCGGTGCTAGTAGCAACGTGGAGACCTGCACAACACAACCATAGAACTTTGTCCCCAACTTGCGATGAGGTTGTCAATCTCACCGTGTTTTGCGGAAAACAAAGGATTAAACGTATCGAATGGAAAGAAGTAAAAGTTTGCAAAAAGTAAACACAAAGCAGTAAAAGATTGTAGATTGTATGTAAAAGACAAGGACCGGGATCCATAGTTCACTAGAGGTGGCTCTCCTTAAGATAGATAACATGCTGGGTGAACAAATTACAGCGGGGCAATTGACAAACATCGAGAAAGCAATACATGCATATACTGATCATCTTGACTCCTTTGAGACTTGATTGGGCATTACAACATTATACATAGACCGCCATCCAACTGCATCTATGACTAATAATCCACCTTTAGGTTATCATCTGAACCCCCTCCAGTATTAAGTTGCAAGCAACAACTTATTGATTTATGAACTGCGTGTAAAGTAAACAATACGATTGTTCTATGAACAAAGGATTGTTGTTTTATCCCTAGGAGCAACAGCACATCTAGTACCTTAGAGATTTCTGTCACTTCCCCAGATTACCAGAGGCATGCACCCACTATCGAGCATAAATACTAACTCTTGGAGTTGCTAGCATCTACTTGGCCAAGATAGCTACTAACAACGGAAAGCATGCAAGATCACAAATAACAAAGACATGATAGAATCAATAATCAATCTGAAATAGAATCTCAATATCCATCGGATCCCCGCAAACAAAACATGCAGAATTACAAATAGATGATCTTGATGTTGTTGTTGCCAACTTGGAATCCTGCACAACACAACCACAGAACTTTGCCCCCAACTTACAGTGAGGTTGTCAATCTCACTGGTTTTGCTGAAAACAAAGGATTAAACGTATTGTGTGGAAGAAAGTAAAAGCTTGCAGAAAGTAAACAGAAAGCGGTAAACAGTTGTAGATTGATGGTATAAGAAAGAACCAGGGTCCATAGTTCACTAGTGGTGATTCTCCTTAAGATAGATGACATGTTGGGTGAACAAATTATAGCGGGGCAATTGACAAACATCAAGAAAGCATACATGCATATACTAATCATCTTGACTCCTATGAGATATGATTGGGCATTACAACATTATACATAGACCGTAATCCAACTGCATCTATGACTAATAATCCACCTTTAGGTTATCATCCGAACCCCCTCCAGTATTAAGTTGCAAGCAACAGATAATTGCATTACACATTGCGTGTAAAGTAAACAATACGATTGTTCTATGAACAAAGGATTGTTGTTTTCTCCCTAGTAGCAACAACACATCTAGTACCTTCGAGATTTTTGTCACTTCCCCAGATTACTAGAGGCATGAACCCATTATCGAGCATAAATACTCCCCCTTGGAGTTGCTAGCATCTACTCGGCCAAGATAGTCACTAACAACGGAGAGCATACAAGATCACAAATAACAAAGACATGATAGAATCAATAATCAATCTGAAATAGCATCTCAATATCCATCGGATCCCCGCAAACACAACATGAAGGATTACAAATAAATGATCTTGATCATGAATGGAGCTCACAAGATCTAAACATGGTAGCACAAAGGATAAGAACCAACCATCTAGCTACTACATGGACCCGTAGTCCATGGACGCATCACACCGGAGGCTTGCATGGTGATGAAGAAGGCCTCCAGGGTGAATTCTCCCCTCCGGCAGGGTACCGGGAAGAGCTTCAGATTCCTCCCGATCTGGGGATGGAGATGACGGCGGCTATAGACTCTTTGGTGGAATTTTGATCGGGTACTTAGGGTTTCTGTATTGGAGGCATCTTATAGGTGAAAGGGGAGGCCGAGGGGGTGCCCTAGGCGGCCACACCACCCCCTGGCGCGGGCTAGGCCTGGCCGCGTGGCCAGGTGGTGTGGCGGCCCTCTGGCCCCTCTCCGTCTTGTATTCTGACTCTGTGTCCCCCTAGGTGAAAAACCGACTTTGGCTTTTGTCCCGTCCAATTCCGAGAATATTCATTTTCTGACTTTCCTGGAACCAAAAATAGCAGAAAACAGGCAGCTGGCACTGTGGCATCTTGGTAATAGGTTAGTCCAAGAAAGTATATAAAAAGTACTCCAAAGTGTGGAAAAAACATAAGAAAGTAGATAAAAACCAAGCATGGAACATCAAAAATTATGGATACGTTAGCAACGTATCAACATCCCCAAGCTTAAGTCCTGCTCGTCCTCGAGTCGGTAAGTGATAAAAAGAAAGAATAATTTTTTAGGTGACATGCACCATGATAAACTTGATCAAAGTATTTGTAAAACATTGATAGCTGGGATCATAGTACTTCAACATATCATGAAAGATAAAGTTCTAGCAATAATACATAGCAACTATGTTGCAACATGAAAAGGCACAAACAAGAGATTCATGAATAACAATGCTTTGCAAGTTGTTTGTTTGTTTCACATAAAGGAAACATAGCATAGTGGCATTCAGCTTGTCCCTCATAGAGTAGCAAACACAAATGCATAGGACACCTTCAAAGTTCATAAGGGTGACTAGATACAAATAGTTTAAGAATAAGCAATATCAAAGTTATGCATCAATCAACAAGTCTTGGGACAATGCACATAGAACCAAGAATGGCCACTATGCTCTCAAAATAGGTGCATAAAGATAGAAGGTGGAGACTCAACATAAAAGTAAAAGAAAGGCCTTCATGGAACGAAGTAGGGATTCAAGTTTCATAAAGAGCTTCCAAAAATTATGGTACTTATTAGCTTTCAGCTCTCATTGACCCTATCATAAGCATCTTTAGGTGATTAAGGTTAAAGTGACACAACTAAGAGGATATGCTTGACAAGTTATAAGTTGAAATCACATGGCCCTTACTTACGAGTGCCGAACCTCATGCTACTCAACTTCAGTCACAAGTAAGCTCTTGTCATTGTAAGTACATATTTATCATAGAGAACAGCCAATGGGGTACCCCTTGCACATGATACAGGAGCTATCCCATAATCAAAATGACAAGGCAAGCATACAATGAGCATCTCAACGATCTTTTTATTTTCTATTTGCATAGGTTTTTATTGAGGATGCTTCATAGAGTGCTCATTATGCTTATGCTGCAAGTTTCCACCATGATTAGGCATGGCTTAGGCTAGCGGCCCAGGCGTTTCTCTAACACACATACAAACTCCATGATCTTACAAGTTCCCCCTTTATTTCACACCGTCGGGATCCATAAGCAAAAGAATCATGATATCAACGGAATCATAAGTGCAATGTTGAAAGAGTTCGCCATGATACATGGTTCTGCTAACTTCAACTTATAAAGCGCAATCATATACGCAACAAAGATGGACGCAATGGTTCAAGATTATTAAATGCAACAAAGTAAAGTGTGCCATCAAGTTCGTGAGAGCTTTAATCACTAGTTTTCACATAACAAGTTTAATTCGGAAGGTAGATAAAAACATGAATATACTTGGAATAACAAATGCTAATAGGTAGGTATGGTGGACTCTTTGGAACAACTTGGTTTTATTTGGAGTTGGATGCATGAGTGGAACTCATACTTGGTTATGGAGGCCAGCAAAAGACTACGAGGGACCAACTAAGAGAGCAATAATGGCCATAATCACGCAAAGCGACAAAACATCATTAATTAAAGCATAAAGTGATATTACAATTCGAAAACTAAAGGATCATAAAGTCTATGGTGACTTGGGGTAGTCATAACATGGTGTGAGCATGTGCCAAGTCGACCCAAATAAAGCATCAAAGGAGAATACCACAATACTATGCTTTAATATGCTAAAACAACGCATGATTCTTCAAAGGCACATTAAGCAATCTCAATTATTTATAACATGTCATGCTAAAACAAAGATCACTAGGCATAAAGCCAAAACAATATCAAGCATGGCATGACAAAGCATGGGCCACAGTAAAAAAACTCATTTTACCACTTAAGCATGAACTTTCCTACTCTTTTCCAATCCAGACCAAAGTATTTGAAAACCAATGTATGAAAGAAGGGGTCCAACCAATTTATTAAGCAAACTAAGCAAACCAAGCAAACTAAAACCAAAAACAAAAACGAAGACGCTCCAAGAACAACACGATTGTGCATGAAACAATGAAAATGAAGTGTTTGGAAGAAACCTGGGATTTTTATTGATGAAGAAGGGGATGCCTTGGGCATCCCCAAGCTTTGACACTTGTACCTCTTGAATAATTCTTGGGGTGACACGGGGTGGCATCCCCAAGCTTAAGCTTTAGTCCATTCTTCATCTCATTACATCATTCTCTCCATACACCTGAAATTTTTCCTTCATACAAAACTTCACACAATCTTTATTAGCAACATTAGTGCACTCAAGATAATAAGTCTTTGGGTTCAGTTTCAACACCAATAAAACTTCCATTAAAACACAAGCTACTGAAGCACTTCCCTCAAAAAGCTCAATTCCCCAAAGAGAACCCCAAAAGGAACCAAACAAGAAGCAAATGCAAATAATAGCAGAAATCTGTCAAAACAGACTAGCAGATAGAAACAAACTTCTGTTGCTCAAATCGAAAAGTGTTGAACTAACGAAAGTTATATAACAACCTGGGGCAGAAGCACAAACATTAACGCCTCAAAATGACGTACAGAAACTTTACATAAATTTTTACGGTGAAGCACAAAAATCTGTTCAGGACAGCAACTTTCCCAAGCATTACTTCTCTCTCATTAGAGGTTACCCTTGGCACAAAAAGTAAATAAAAAGGATAAGGAGCGGTTATTACTGAAGTAATAACTTCCAAGACTCATCTAAAACTTTTGGGTTATCTTCCAATAAGTACTTTTCTTTAACGCCTTTAAGTTAGGCATAAGAAGCAAGAAAAAGAATCAAGTGTTCTCAAATGAAGAAGCATTAAAACCAAATTTCTTGCCCTTACCCCTCTTACTTTTATTCTTAACCTTGGGGAACATATGATTGTTTGGTGGAGAAGAAAAGTGCATGGTGCCCTTTTCCACATCTATTATTGCTCCAAGGAGTTTCAATAGGGATCTTCCAAGTGTGATTTGTCCTTTTCCTACACATTCAATAACAAGATAATCAGTAGAAACCATTTTCCCTAGGATCTTTGTAAACACTCCTTTAGCTATTGCAATTAGTGATATTGTGGCATTATTAGCAAGAAATATTTCTTCTCCTCCTTCAGAAAGTCCCCAAAGATTCAAAGATTCATAGATATCTTTAGGCATAAGACAGAATTTAGACATGATATCACAGCGAGCATGAAAAGTTTCATTATTTATAATAACCTTTACTGTAGGAAGCCACTTTGACGGTTCAGAATTTATTGGAACATAGTCATGATGCTCTCTAAGTGTATTATAGCAATCTTTTAATCTAGTAGTGCTGGTCTCAAGAGTGTTCAATCTAGGAAATATGTTTATAAAGGAAGAATCAGATTTGCTAGACAAGTTATAAGTAAAGACCAACTTCTTTATGGCATTAAAAGCATCATCCTCATTGCATTGGAGGAAATATCCTCCTACTATAGCATCCAAAGCATATCTATAACAAAGAGCAATTCCAAGGTAAAAACTGCTAAGGAACAAGTTTTGAGTCATTTTAGGTTCAGTTTTTTCATGTAAATCAGAGATTCTACACCAAGCTTCTTTGAAACTCTCTTCAATTCCTTGTTTAAATGTGAAAATCATTTCCTCAGGTGACATAGTGATTGGAGCAATGCTAGACATAATGGCAACTTAAGATAGGAACTAATAATATTTTTTTGTATTTTTAATAAAGAAAGCAAACTAGTAAAACTATTTTTTGTGTTTTTGATAAAGAAACAAGCAAACAAAGCAGAAATAAACTAAGCAAAACAAATAAAACAAAGTAAAGAGATTGGTTATGAGAGACTCCCCTTGTGAAGATGTCCTTGACTCCCCGGCAACGGCGCCAGAAAAATACCTTGATGGCCCAAAATATATCGAGCTCGTTGGGGAACCCCAAGAGGAAGGTATGATGAGCACATCAACAAGTTTTCCCTCAGTTATGAAACCAAGGTTATTGAACCAGTAGGAGCAAGGAAACACCTCCAAGGTGTTGTTGCCAACTTGGAATCCTGCACAACACAACCACAGAACTTTGCCCCCAACTTACAGTGAGGTTGTCAATCTCACCGGTTTTGCTGAAAACAAAGGATTAAATGTATTGTGTGGAAGAAAGTAAAAGCTTGCAGAAAGTAAACAAAAAGCGGTAAATAGTTGTAGATTGATGGTAAAAGAAAGGACCGGGGTCCATAGTTCACTAGTGGTGATTCTCCTTAAGATAGATGACATGTTGGGTGAACAAATTATAGCGGGGCAATCGACAAACATCGAGAAAGCATACATGCATATACTAATCATCTTGACTCCTATGATATTTGATTGGGCATTACAACATTATACATAGACCGTAATCCAAATACATCTATGACTAATAATCCACCTTCAGGTTATCATCTGAACCCCCTCTAGTATTAAGTTGCAAGCAACAGATAATTGCATTACGCATTGCATGTAAAGTAAAAGATACGATTGTTCTATGAACAAAGGATTGATGTTTTCTCCCTAGTAGCAACAACACATCTAGTACCTTAGAGATTTCTATCACTTCCCTAGATTACTAGAGGCATGAACCCACTATCGAGCATAATACTCCTTCCTGGAGTTGCTAGCATCTACTCGGCCAAGATAGTCACTAACAACGGAGAGCATGCAGGATCACAAATAACAAAGACATGATAGAATCAATAATCAATCTGAAATATTATCTCAATATCCATCGGATCCCCGCAAACACAGCATGTAGGATTACAAATAGATGATCTTGATCATGAACGGAGCTCACAAGATCTAAACATGGTAGCAGAAAGGAGAAACCAACCATATAGCTACTACATGGACCCGTAGTCCAAGGATGAACTACTCATGTATCACACCGGAGGCTTGCATGGTGATGAAGAAGGCCTCCAGGGTGAATTCTCCCGTCCAGCAGGGTGCCGAGAAGAGCTTCAGATCCCTCCCAATCTAGGGATGTAGATGACGGTGGCTATAGACTCTTTCGTGTAATTTTGATCAGGTACTTAGGGTTTCTATATCAGAGGCATCTTATAGGCGAAAGGGGAGTCCAAGGGGGTGCCCTAGGCGGCCACACCTCCCCTAGCGCGGGCAAGGCCTGGCCGTGTGGCTAGGTGGTGTGGCGGCCCTCTGGCCCCTCTCCGTCTCGTATTTTGGCTTCGTGTCCCCCACGGTGAAAAATTGACATTGGCTTTTGTCCCGTCCAATTCCAAGAATATTCATTTTTTGACTTTCCTAGAACCAAAAATAGCAGAAAACAGGCAGCTAGCACTGTGGCATCTTGTTAATAGGTTAGTCCAAGAAAGTGTATAAAAAGTACTCCAAAGTGTGGACAAAACATAAGAAAGTAGATAAAAACCAAGCATGGAACATCAAAAATTATGGATACGTTAGCAACGTATCAAGAGTCTAAGAGCGAAGCACTTGGTGAGGATGTGGTAGCTATGGCTGCCACTTGTCTTGGGATTTCATTGTCTTCTTCGTGTTTGCTTGCGGATGAGTACTCTTCTTGGGCTACCAACACTATATTTGGTTGCTTCTTGTACAAACCATTTTTCTTATTGAATGGCTTCTTGCGTGGAGCTTTCGTCTTCTCCTTGAGAACTAGTCTACCCCATTATCTTCTCTATTTTGATAGGGGCACTCGACAACAAAATGTAAACGGTATCCACAATTGTAACAAGATCTCAGTTTTGAACCATTTTGCTTTCTTCCACTAAATCCATTCTTGCGTTCAAGCTTTGATTTTGCTTTAGCCAAATCTTTCCAACATTTTCTTGCATAGAAAACCATATACTTACCATGACCTCGTTTGACCTCCTCGGGGCAACTCATGGCAGCAATGCCAATGCTCCTATCATCTTATTCTTGCTCAACAATGTTGGCCTTCAAGGCAACATTTACACCTTTTTGCATTCCAATTGCTCACGCACGAGCATCTTCAGCATTCTTTGCCACAACCTTGAATGCAGCCATTTCTTGCATAACTTCATTGGAAGTCATTTGATGATAATTGTGTCTTCCTTCGAGGCTCTTCAATTCAATGGGTTCAAATGGCATGATAACACTAGTGTATTTCCTATTGATCCAAGCATCATCAACATGTGTGGCACCATGATTTCTAAATGTGGTGGCAATGGCCTTGAGTCTTCAATACATGTCTTCATGGTATTCACCATCCAACATGTAGAACCCTTCAGCTTGATTGCTTAGAGTGTCATAGTGGTTTCTCGTCATGCTCTCATTTTAGATGAACAACTCGGTGAGGGCATCCCAAGCTTCATTTGCGGTACTGAGATGTTCAATGTGTGGCATATACTTGGGACCCACACCAAGTTAGATCATGTGCAAAGAAGTGGCATTGAGTTGGCTATTAACCACTTCTCTTTTTGTCATGTTTGATGGATCTAGAACATGGATTCCACTCACTATAATATTCCACAACTCAATTGAAGAGATGCACACGTGAGATTTCATTAAAAATTGCCATTGATTAAAAGAAGATGCACTAAGCTTGGGTGGATCACCCCTATTGTTTATATGAGGGCGAGGGATTGTTGGATCAGGTGAGTATAAGTGAGAGACCTCACTATAATCCTCCTTACCACTTCCATTTTTGGAAGAGGAGCTCTTATTTTTATCTTCATCCTCTAACTCCTTTTCCTTGGAATTAGCCTTAGCTTTTTCCTTTGAAAGAGGAGTTGTAGCCTCAGTGGAAGATGGAGGTGTGGCTGGGGTTGCCATGAGACACGCTATCATTTCACGCATTTCTTGCAACTGAGTCTCCATGATTTTTGTCAAGCTTGTTTCCAAAGACTTGAGATCATCCATGGTGACCTTATCCCCAGCCTCACTACCATCTCCTCAAGTACCCATACTCTCTTAGGCGGTAAAGCCCAAATAAAGAGCTAAGGCTCTGATACCAATTGAAATGGATCATATGGGCACCTAGAGGGGGGGTGAATAGGTGCTACTCCAAATTTTAACACTTTTTAAGTTTTAGGATTGACACAAAGGTAAATTCTCTAGATATGCAACTAAGATGAATTTCCCTATATGACAACCTAGCTACTAAGTGAGTAAAGGCGGTGAGAGGAACGAGGTAACCTTAGTGGAGCACGCGGAGACATATGATTTGTTTTACCGCAGTTCCTTCCTTGTTAAGGGAAGTACGTCCGTGTTGGAGGGGTGGATGGTACTAAGACCACCACTCCACAATAGGCCTCACCCTGTTCTCCGGTGGATCTAGCCACAACTGTCTTGGTCCACCTTTCCACTATGGGGTACTTGAAGTCAGATTGATGACAAGTATGCCATGAGGGGGTCCTCGAGGCGTGCGGAAGAGAGGGGTGTGAGACGTACGGTGTTCCGGGACGGTGAGGACACAAGTTTGCCTAGGTTCGAATCCGCCGGCTTTGGATGGATCCTACTCCTGCTAGCAATCCAGTAATACGGCAGAGCCGGAATATGGGTTACAAGGGTTCGCCTGTGCGAGTTGAGATTGTAGACTATTGAGTGTTGCCCTAAAGTCTCTCCCTAGGACAGCTTATATAGATATCCGGCCTAGGGTTTACAGGACAGATCTATCCGTCTACGACTAAGAGTCGGATACAGAGTACATCTTGAACTACAAGTAACACTATGGGCCTAAGTCGGTAAGTCTTCTGGGCCTTCCTGTAGCCGGATTGGACTCCGTCTTTTCTCCCTGACTAGGCCGCCCGTGAAGCAATGCTCTAACCCGAAGTGGGCCACCCTGGTCAGTGAGGAACTGTGAGGATACCCGGAAAGTATATCCCCAACAGCAGCCCCTGGAAGTCTCCAAGATCCAAAGTCGGATTTATCATCGTCCAGCTTGATCTTTGGCTTGCACAATCTTGAAGGGTTCCTGAAACTTCACAACAAAAAATACGATCCGGGTCCTAAAAATAAGTCGGACCTATCAACATGTTACTCGGATTTTCCAGCTTGATTTCAAACTAAGCCGGAACTTGGTTTCTAACGCCACCTGACACCAGTCATGGTCAAGTCACGTCATATGACAGACATCCTGTCAGCACGACCGTTGGTGGGTCCACAGTTCGCGGAACCGAGACGCCGTTTCAATGCGTATGCGGAGGTCGAGGCGAAATAATAATCGCGTGGGTCCTTCCCAGTTCCTTCCACGATGCGTGGCGGTTATACAGTGTCATTTGCACGAATCTTGGCGCGGTTAGGTGGATATAAGGGGTGAGGATTCTACTCCTCCTCTCTTCACCTGTTCCTTTGCCATTTCTTCTCCTCCAAATCTCCCCCGCGCATAGAACTCCTCTGCTTTCCCCAAAAACTCCCAGCGCCGCCCATCTTAGGTCACCGGCGCACCAGAGAAATGGCTTCCTCATCCTCTTCCGGTTTGGTGGCGGCAGCGGCGACAGAGGCGGCAACAGAAAAAAGGAAAGCTTCCGCAGGGTTTGGATCCCCTGCGTGCTTGACAACGAGAAGCTCTGCGGCGTGGAGACAGAAGGGCTCCTCCGCGCTGGCGAATGGCGGAGCGGCGTCGGGGAGACCGTCCCCAATTGGCGCGCCGATGAGCGGGTACACTTCGGCACCCACGTCGACAGAGGTTTGTTGTTTCCTCCCTCGGAATTCTTTTTCGAGGTGATAGATCATTATAGTGTTCAACACCACCATCTTCCTCCCAACTCCCTCCTAGAGATGAGCACCTATGCGGCTTTGTGCGAGGGATTTCTCGGTATTAGGCCGAGTCTTACCTTATTCCGGTACTACTTCCATGTCTGGAGAAATTCTATCACCGCCGGTGTTCCTTATATCATCGGTACAATTAGCTTTTCACTTAGACGTGAGCACGCATATCCTAAGATTCTAGCCAGTGACCCGGTCAAACAAAGGCCAGCCACCTTCTTTTATCATAAGGATGTTCCGGCTCCCGGCAAAGCCACCGCTTTGCCGGCTTTCATCGACGGAGCTGCCATGGCCCAATCGTCTTGGGACGAGGCTCCTCCGGCTCTTAGTGACGATCTGATCCTCGCTAAGAGGCGGATCGAATATCTGATCAAACACAAAGGCCTGAAGGGATCCGACTTGGTCCAATGTTGGGTGTCACGCCGGATCCAACCCCTTAAGTACCACGGAGACCGACTGATACACTCCATCACGTCGTCCAAAAAGGATTCCCTCCGCATCAGCCCTAGAGCCTATACCACGCAAGGTTATATAAGCCAGATTAAATGGCTGATAAGGGAGCGGGTCGAGAGGAGGATCCCGGAGGTTTCTCTAGACATGAACATAACAGAGAACCCCATAGTGCCGGTAAGCTTCTAACAATAAACCTTTTTATGTGTTTCAATCTTTAACTTATATCGCAATACTGATATGTTTTCCTCTTTTCAGCTTGCTAACCTCCCCGAGTCAGAACTTGCTCCACTCGAGGGATATCCTCCAGAGTTTTCTCAGGAGGCGGAACTGGTCCCATTGTCGGACATTGCGCTTAAGAAGCGCAAGGCTCCGACAGTGGCCGTCGGTACAAAGGAGGTGCCCGTCATGAAGAGGTAACTTTCAACACAACTTCTCGCCTATGTACCTTACTCGAATTTTCTTCTGAGATGTAATGTTTTCGACTCTATTACATTCTCAGAGCTAAGCAGCTCATCAAGGGCAAGGGGAAGGGAACTTCTTCGAAGCCCCTCCGATAGACGAAGCTGACCATAGCCTCTCCTGCCATGGCTCCTCCGACTCCTGGCCCCCAATCTTCTGGAATGGCAGTGACTACTCCGTCGCCGGCCGTCACAGAAGATCTGGCTCCTTCAACAGGGCCAGCGATCCTTGAATCACAGACTGACATCACCATGGGTGAGTCAGATTTGGATAAGGGTGAACCATCTTTGGGTAATGATCCCTCGGCAGAAACCTTTGCCGAAAACCTTCTCAACAATCCGGGACTTGCCAAGTTTGGCATGTCCTAGATATCTGCTGAAGAGATCCAGCGGCTGGCCAGGCAATGCCTGAAGAAAAGAAATCTATTTGCCAAAGAAGAAGCGCAAGAGGCAGAGGACACCAAGCACTCTGACCTTCTTGAACAAGTGCGTCTTCGCGACGAGAGGATAAGGGCCGGTGAGCTTCCAACTGCTCCAGTAACTCCTCTGACTCTCGCCGAGAAGGTTGCTGTTGAAGTGAATGCGAGTTTGGATAAACTTACTCGCGAACAATATGTAAGTCGGAATTCTAACTCCTGTTTTTCCTTTATTTCATATCATGTCCTCTAGCCCCCAAGGATGAAGTAGGATATATAATCCAAGTTTATGCTTCCTTAGGATGCCAAAGAACGAACTAGTGTAGCCCCCAAGGCTCGTGCTCATATTAGTAAAAATATTAGCCCGAGTCTTTAATAGACCTCTGACTTTGGGTATTCTGACTTACAGAAAGTATATTCCTATAACCAGGATTTGTTGAAAAATGTCTGCAACAAGCGGAGAGAGATCAAAGCTCTCCGACTTAAGAATGCTGAGCTTAAAGTTGCCAAGGATGAGGCCGAAGGTAAACATTCTGAGACTCAAACCTTGTCTTTCTCGTTTTCATAGTCGATTTTTTTACTGAACTATTGTTCTTTTTGGCTTACAGCACTGGTGAAATAGTCCTGCGCTATTATTGAAGAGGCCGAGAACCTCAAAACTTCAGTGCTGGAGAACAAGGAACTTCGCCAAGAGCTGGATAAGCTCAAGGCGGATCATGAGAAGAGCATAGCTCAAATTCTCGAGTCCTCCTCCATGGCTACTAATGAGCGTGATCGTAAGATTGCTTCTCAGGATCAAAAAATCTCGGACCTCAATAATGAGCTGTGCAGAGAGAAGGACCTTTCCGAGGTGCTCCGGGCTGAACTCCGAAGTCTTCGAGAAGAGAAGACCAAAGTTGACGACATCATCTTCGGTATGTTCCATCTGTGTAATTTGTCTATTTTCTTTGACTTCTTTCAATGTTGGATTTTCTTAACCATTTTGTGTATAGGTCCTCTGAACTTGACGGACTCCAACTCCGCCGAGCCCCGCACCCACCGGCTTACCCAAGTCGGTGACCTGCTTCATGACTTCCGCCAATCCCTTGAGGATATTGGCGAAGCTCTCAAGATTCCGGATATGCATAGCATGTCAGATTTTCAGGTGCGGGACAAGGCGAGGGAGATGCCGCAACTTGTCCAGGATTGGAACATGTCCTACGCGCGGTCTGCAGCGCAGAACGCTCTCACCATGGTCATGAGCCACCATGGAAGCATGGAAATATGGCAAGTGACCAGAGGGTATTGCAAAGTAGACCAAGACGGACAGGAGCAAGACATCAAGGCAATCATGGACTCCTGCACCGGATATGGGTGCCATGTAGCTGATCTAACCAGCTACGACACTCCCTTCTTCACCCGCGTGGACACGCCGCATCCGCCTCCCGAAGAATCAACAAAAGTATCCGACGATGACCGCACCATTTCGGATGTGGATATCTCAAAACGATATCAAGGCAATGTATCCAGTGAGCCGACAGCTCCTTCCTCTCCTCCTGCATCATAGATTGCCAGAAACATTTGTATTATTCTGAAAAAACATGATGGGTCTATAAATATGCAGTACTATAATTTTGCTAGTGCTAAGCTTTTGGTCTATTCAGCACTTTTGTCTTTAAAATTTTGTGTGCCTAAAATGTTTACATAAGCACTTATAATTTTTCGTCTACACTTATCGTTTATCTGGCTTTCCGCCTCGTCCCTTTCGTGAGCTGACTAAACCTTCTGCACGGAAACTTTGCCAAGCAACGGAGCTCAATTGCTAAACCAGTTTAAACTCGGAAACAAAGCCGGCTTCTAGTACCAACAATTCACTACTCGGAAAATACCCGCATCCGGCAAACAGACAAATAACCAAAGTATAGACTAGAAACTTTAGGGTTATAACCGAAGGTAGCATTTTTAGAATCGGAAATCTAAACCAGAACAAACATGAGCATAAAGTACTTTCAAGTATTCTGGGATTTTCGACTATGACATGATCATTACGAAATAAGATGGTAAAAACTTCTCAGAAAAAACTTGAGGCAACCAAGACTTTTATTTCTCACAGAACATGTACATATGTATGATTACAAAGAGAGATAAACTAAGAATAAAAGGGACGTAGCTGAGCAATATTCCATGGTCTGTCTAACTCATCCGGATTTGTACTGCCTCCAGCTCTCTTTCTCTTCTTAGTAGCTGGTCTTTCTTTGACTGGCCTCATGTCAGTTAAGTAGTACGATCCATTGTGCAATACTCGACTAACCAATAAGGGCCCTTCCCATACTAGGGAAAGTTTGTGCTTTCTTTGTTGCACAAGCCGGAGAACCAAATCACCTTCATTGAAAGATCTGTTTCGGACACTCTGGCTATGATACTTGCGTAACTTCTACTGATAGGCTGTTGATCTCATTTCAGAAATGACGCGAACTTCTTCGACTAAGTCGAGATCATTTTGTCGAGAAATCTCGGCATCCTCTTCAATATACGCGGCCACTCTAGGAGAAGTGTGAATCAAATCACTAGGAAGAACTGCTTTTGCGCCATAGACCAAGAAGAAAGGTGTATACCCGGTTGATCTGTTCGGAGTTGTTCGTAAACTCCATATTACAAAGGGTAATTCCTCTGCCCAAGCCCCCGCAGCACGTCGTAGTGGTGCTTCGAGTCTCGGTTTTAGGCCATGTAGGATTAAACCATTTGCTCTTTCGACTTGTCCGTTAGCCTGTGGATGTGCGACTGACACAATGTCAAGCCGGATATTTTGTTCGTTGCAGAATTCAGCCAATTCTCCCATAGAAATGTTACTCCCGTTGTCTGTAATAATGCTATGCGGATAACCATACCAGATTATGATATCCTCGATAATCTTTTGGTTGTTCCTCCATCACAACTAGTGACAGGTTTAGCCTCAATCCATTTGGTGAATTTATCCACCATCACTAAGAGGTGAGTAAATCCACTAGGAGCTCGTTTAAATGGTCCTACCATATCAAGCCCCCAGACCGCAAAAGGCCATGTTATAGGTATTGTTCGCAGCTGATCAGCCGGAACATGAGCTTGTTTGGCGTACTTTTGGCAGCCCTTGCACGTCTTGACTAATCGTTTGGCATCTGCCTGAGCTGTAAGCCAGAAAAATCCGTGTCTAAAAGCTTTTGCCACTAAAGATTTGGCTACAGCGTGGTGACCACACTCGCCTTCGTGGATTTCTCTTAAGATTTGCACTCCTTCTTACGGAGATACGCAGCACTAAAAAACCCTAGAAACACTCCGCTTATAGAGCTCACCTTTAACTATAGTATAGGCTTTCGCTCGTCGGATAATCTGTCGGCTCAGAACCTCGTCTTTGGGTAATTTGCCATCTACCAGATAATCAAGGTAGGGTTGAGTCCAGCTGGGAATTACAGCCAAAAATGCAATTAAAGGCGAGTCGGATTTGGTTGGATATTCCTCATCTACTCCCTTTTTTGAGGGAACTTTGAGGTGCTCTAAAAAAGCGCCATCCGGGACCTCTTTCCGTGCAGAGCCTATTCGAGATAGTGCATCTGCTTCCTCGTTTTCTGCTCGAGGGATGTGTTGAACCTCAAACCCTTCGAACGATTTAGATAAATCATCCACGACAGCTTTATATGCTACCATGTGTTTATTTGCATTACAAATATCCGAAACTTGCTGAGCAACAAGATCCGAATCTCCATAACACATCAAACGTCGGATGCCAATATCCTTAGCAATCCGGATTCCATGCAGCAGTGCTTCATACTCGGCAATATTATTTGTCGCTGTGAAGTGGATCTGCAACACGTATAGAAGTTTATCTCCTTGGGGTGATTTGAGCACCACGTCAGCCCCCGAGCCCCCTCGAGCCTTAGACCCATCAAAGTAGAGGGTCCAATATTCCGACTTAGGGAGGGTCATATTCTCCTTTGTCTCTGTCCAATCAGCGACAAAGTCAGCAAGGATCTGGGATTTGATTGTTGTCCGAGGTTTATACTCAATATCAAAAGCTGAAAGCTCTATGCCCCATTTGGCGACGTGTCATGTGGCATCACTGTTGTTGATTATATCTCTCATGGGAGCTATGCTCACCACGATAATTGGATGCTCCTGAAAATAGTGTTGTAACTTACGAGATGCTAGAAAAACACCGTAAGCCAACTTTTGATAATGCGGATACCGCTATTTTGATTCTGTGTCGACCTCGCTGACAAAGTAAGTCGGACGCTGCACCAGGTGTTCCTGATTTTCCTCCGGTCTCTCCACCACCATGACGATACTAACGACTTTGTTTGTCGCAGCAAGATAAAGCAACATCGGTTCCTGTGGTTCCAGCGCAGCAAGGATAGGAGCAGATGAGAGTACTTTCTTCAGGTCTTGTAGTGCGGCTTCAGTTTCGTCAGTCCAAACAAAATCCTTGGTCTTTTTCAGGAGTTTGTATAATGGTGCAGCTCTTTCACCAAGCCGGCTTACAAACTGACTGACTGCATCGATGCAACTAGTTAGTCTTTGTACGTCCTTCAGGCGAGTTGGCCTGGAAATATTGAGTATAGCTTTGATTTTGTCTCGGTTCACCTCTATGCCTCTTTGAGACACGATGAAACCTAACAATTTCCTGGCTGGTATTCCGAAGAAGCATTTCTTCGGGTTAAGCATGATGTTGTATTTTCGTAGATTGGCGAATGTTTCCTCCAAGTTGGAAATCAGCGTTTCCTTCTTTTTGGACATCACCGTAATATCATCCACGTATGCATGTACATTGCATCCGAGTTGGTCGTGGAGGCAACGCTGCATCGTGCGCTGATAGGTAGCTCCTGCGTTTTTTAGCCCAAAGGGCATCGTAACAAAACAGAAGGTTCCGAAGGGGGTTATGAATGAAGTTTTGACTTTGTCAGATTCCTTCATCCGAATTTGGTGATAACCGGAATATGCATCGAGAAAATAGAGGAGTTTTGAGCCTGCCATAGAATCGATATCTTGATCAATTCTAGGCAGAGCGAACAGATCTTTTGGACAAGCCTTGTTCAAGGCAGTATAATCAACCCACATCCTTAAATCAGTGGTGTCCTTTTTAGGGACCATTACAGGATTGGCCGACCACTCAGTGTGGATGACCTCTTCTATGAATCCGGCTAACTCGAGCCGTGCTAGTTCCTTAGCTATTGCCTAACGCTTTTCATCGCCAAAACATCGTAAGGACTGTTTGACGGGTTTAGCATTCGGGTTTACATTTAAAGAGTGCTCGGCAAGTTCCCTAGTACTCCGGTCATGTCAGATGGCTACCATGCGAAGATAGCTTGATTTTCTTTGAGGAACTTGACGAGCATGCTTTCCTATGTGCTATCTAGGCCTACGCCTATCTGGGTCACCTTGGAGGGGTCATCATCCTTCAATGGTGTCTTCTTCATCTCTTCTGATGCCTTGAACTCCGGATTCGGCTTTGTCACCTCCTTCTTTGTTGCTGGCATCTCGGACGGATCTATGCTCTTCTTGATCTCCTGGTACTCCTAGGCATGCAGCACGGCTTCAACAAAGGCGGCATTTCCATCCTCGCACTCTCACGCTTTCTTCGGGTCTCCCCTGATGGTGATTACGCCATTGGGACCAGGCTGTTTCCTCCTTTGGCGATGCAGCAAGCTTGGAAGAAATCCTGTAGCCAGGTATCTGGCCGAGCAATGCCATCATTGGCTTGGATATGTCTTGAGATAGCAAATCCTTCCGGGAATCTTGTAGCTCTGATGCGTGGTCCGAAGCACTTTGGGCCCACGTAGATATCATCGTTTTCATAGCGCCGCGCCTCTATGTTGGAGTTGATCCTGTGCCTTGTGTCGTTCGGGGATAGAGATCGTCCCGAATGTCGGTTGTGGCTGCGGTGCCTTGGAGCCGGACTTCGGCTTCTGCCACCACCTCCTCCGCTACGTCGTCCTCCTTGTACCCCTTGAGAGCCGTTGTGATGACTGCTTGGTGGAGAGGGTGGGGCAGTTGGGTTGTTTCCGGCTGTTCGCCGGCTTCCGTCCGGAGCGTCATTATTCTGGTTCCGGGGAGGGTCTTCACTACGACGAGCCCCCTGCTGGCTTGTCCCGGCATAGTTTCCGTCGTTCCTTCGTCATTCGTTCCTACTACGGTGAGGACCATCTGGACAGCTTTCATGTCTAGGTGGTGGAATTTTTTGACGATCCTCCTCCCGACGTTTCTCTTTATCTTCTCCCCTTCGATCGTTCGACTCTCATCGAGGAGGATTCCTCGGATATAGTGCATCAATGGCCTCTTGCTCGGCCGCTGGAGCGACGTTGCTCCAGTCACGTGCAGTTTTGTTATATTGTCCTGATGATTCGGTTCTGGAGTAGTTATCTTCCCTTCGGTCAGAACAGTGACGTTGTTCTGGAACACGCTGGGGCCTTATATCATTATAGGCTAAGTCTGTGTGACATTGGTCGGATTTGGAGACCAGTTTTCCACTTTCGGATTCGCAGCCATCTGTTGCTCCAGACCCTTGGTGAGTATCTTGATACCCAATCGAACCTATTCTGGGCCTGGGTTATTTGACAGGATATCTCGAGTTGTGATAGTGTTCTGTACCGGTGTCGGATACACCAGATCTCCTTTGCTGTTGAGATGAGGCATCCCTGGATCTCCTTCAAAGAGGACCTTGTTCACTTCCGGAAATTGACCGTCATGTGTGTAACGTTTCCGTGTCTTCTGATGCAACCGAGACATGTAATCCTTAGTTGCCATGCATTTCTTTTCCTCCTCGATGTTTTTGGCTTCATCCAGGAGTTGTTGACGACGCACTTCTAGGGCTTGGGCCCTTTCGTCCAACTCTTCAGCAGTAAGTTCTGCAACTGTAGGGATAGGTGTGGTTAATGTAGCATCGATGAGTTTACGCGCACCTTTGGTGATCACGTGTCCATCCACCGATTCTTCTTTTTTGGCTCTTCTGGGATAAGTGCTCCATCCGAGTCTTCCTCATATTCCTCGACAATCACCTCCTCTGTCAGAGGGTCTTTTGTCGGAGTCTTGTTCTTCTTGTTCTTCTTCTTTGCCTTCTTGGCAGCGCTGGTAGCAAAGATGGCTTTGGGTCCGTTTCCTGGAGTCAAGCTCTGATCGGTACTTTTGGACATCTGGACTTCGAGATTATCTCCGACTTCCATGTCATCCTGCGCTTTGGGAGAGTGTTACCCGGATCCTTCATCCATGGCTTCTCCTTCCTCTGCACCTTTGGAGTTATACTCCTCTTCATATTCCACGGAGAACTTTCGGAAATCTGCTGACGTCATCGATTCATCCGAGGACGCGGGTATGTCGGTGTTTGTTCCAGTTGCCTCCAGCACAGAGTCGGTGTTTTCTCCAGCATCGGCAGAGCCGGATCCGAATCCAACATACCCAACAAAGTGCGACGCGTTCCTCCTGAGGTACCTGCGGCTCTCGTGATCAGCTTCGTCGAAACTTTTGATGGTCTCGGGAATTGTGTCTACGCCTGAGTTTTGCATTATCATGCGTCGCAGCATGTACCTTAGGAAAGGCATGTCTGTCCCGGCGTCATCAGAGCCGAAATCAGTGTCGTTGATACGTTCCTCCTGGATTTCGACTTCAACGGGTGGGTCGATCTGGGATTCGACCTCTCCAAGGAGATCCACTCTAGATTCGACTTGGACCGCCATGTCTTCTTCAGGCTCGGAGTTCTCCACTATCTCCGCGATTGGTGCGGGCTGGGTGGGATTAGGATTTTCTGAGATCCGGAACTCTGCCGCCTCCACGGACAAAGGGGACCCAGAAGATTCTTCTGCCTCTATCATCACCGCTAGGGTGGGTGGGACAGGTTCAACGAAACCGATATAAACATCGATCTCGCCAAAAGACATGATTGTGTATGCGGTTACACCCTCCTTAACCGGAATCCAGGTCTCGTCGAGAATGATGAGAGGGACATCGCTGGCGTAAAGGATGCGACCGACGGTGATAGTTTCGTCGATTCCGATTCTTGCAGATTCCGCTCAGAACGCAGATCCGAAGCTCACTTGCCCCACGGTGGGCGCCAACTGTCGTTGGATTAATGACAAGTACGCCATGAGGGGGTCCTCGAGGCGTGCAGAAGAGAGGGGTGTGAGACGTACGGTGTTCCGGGACGGTGAGCACACAAGTTTACCCAGGTTCGAATCCGCCGGCTTTGGACGGATCCTACTCCTGCTAGCAATCCAGTAATACGGCAGAGCCGGAATATGGGTTACAAAGGTTCGCCTGTGCGAGTTGAGATTGTAGACTATTGAGTGTTTCCCTAAAGGCTCTCCCTAGGACGTCTTATATAGATATCCAGCCTGGGGTTTATAGGAGAGATCTATCCGGCTACGACTAAGAGTCGGTTACAGAGTACATCTTGAACTACAAGTAACACTATGGGCCAAAGTCGGTAAGTCTTCTGGTCCTTCCCGTAGCCGGATTGGACTCCGTCTTTTCTCCCTGACTGGGCCGCCCGTGAAGCAATGCTCTAACCTGAAGTGGGCCACCCTGGTCAGTGAGGAACTGTGAGGATACCCGGAAAGTATATCCCCAATAGTACCCTTTGAGGAAGATATCGGTGCCTTTACAATGCTACCGGGGCACACATCCACAACTGAATTGGAGGCTCCTGTGATGACAACAAGCTGCCACAATAAACAAGAGATCAAATAACGAAACCATGATCTTGAAATTCAAAGAAACTCTAGATCAAAATTCCCCCAAATGAATGGGAGAGGAAGTGAAGATCTTGATTGGTGATGATAGCATGGGTTATCATAGATGACAAATGAGTTTTGAGTTTGAGTGTTACTACCATTTGTTGATTGTGAAGGTGGAAGATCCCACTAATCACCAAGCTTAGGTTGGATTATCTCTACTTAATTTTCTAATTCACACACTTGTGCTTCCAAGCTTATGTTTTCATCATCTTTTTCTTACAATATATTAGTACTTTTCATGGCAGTAGTAGTTCTTTCTTTATATTTAATAACATAAACATTATCAATAAATTCTTCGTTGCAAATTTGAAGGATAATATCTATGTGTCCTTTCATTACACGAGCATCATGACTAGTTTCAATTTTTGATTTAATAGAGAGTCTATCTCATGGGCTCCCACATAGGCAATATATTTCTCAACTTGTTCTATATCATGGCATAAAAATTTACACTCTTGGTAAGAAGCAATAATAGGATCACTATTATGCTTACATTCATAGTGAGAGTGTTTATAGTCTTTTTTAGTGGAACAAGTGATATCATGAGATTTACAAAAGTCAATAGCAAATTTAATTGAGATCTGTAAGCAATTCATCTATTCTATTTCCTTCTCTGATTGATCTATATTCATAGTAGGCTTCCAACATTTTGACATGACCTATAGGCATGTGGATTCCAAGTTTCTCCATATTTTAGCATGCATATTTAGAGGTTATACTAATTTTTATGTGTTTTTGTGTTTTAAAGAAAACTTAAAAATACTAAAAAGCAAGACAAAACAAGATACTTTAAAAATCTAAAAGGAGAAGAAAAGGCTCACGGTGGTGCAACCTCCTCAAGCTTGGGTTGTTGCACAAGTTGATGAAGATGATGGTACCATAAAATAGGCAGTTGTCGTGGGAGTTACCTTGCTCTTCAAACTTGATAAGGATGCAGTTGTGATGTACCTTCACCAATTCCCCGACAACGGTGCCAGAAAATAGTCTTGATGGAAACAAACGTGGCCACTTTTCATTGCGACTCCAAGTGCAGAGTGTTGTAGCAAGCTTCTTTTCTCCACAAGGGTGACTCGAGAGTTTATATCGAACTCTCACGGAATTGGTTATGAAGGATGTTTGTCTTCTCCTCTTCAAACAACCTGTAAAGCAAAATAATTTCTCTTGTGTCCCCAACTCCACCAAGTGATTGTCAAGCACAAGATTTCGTATTAGTAACATAAAATAAAATAAAATGTAAACTGAAATAAAAGCAGTAAATAAAATAAAGTAATGCAAACTAGATGATATGGAAGATAGTAGAGTTGTTTTGGGGTTTTTATGAGTGATTACAAGTAAGGAAAGTATTTTTTATTTTAGAAATATTAAATTGCAGAAAATATAAATGATAGTAGATGCAATGGAAAGGTGTTTCTTATAATAAAAATCGGACCGGGGTTCATGGGTTCACTTGTCTACTCTCTTTTTAATATGTAGTGATCACAAAACAATTCATCAATGATAAAGATTCATGAAAATTCTATATGTGCTTGATAAAAGGAATTAATATGGGCATCACATTCTAATATTGAGATGGAATACATCTCTCTCTCTTATACTCCTCAAGAAAGGGAAATCTCCATGCAATCTTGATTTAAGAACAAATCAGAGTATAGCTTTAAGCAATATTATATAATGTTTGAAATAAAAACATGCTACCTTGATCTAACAAGGTCATCACACTATCATGTGATAACTATAGCAAATGATTTCACTTTATCCCTAGTGAGGCAGAAAAAGAAAGGTAAAAACCAAAGTAGATCTTGAATATTATTGTCGTGGTGGTGTCACGGCAGATGCCATGGATAGGCTAAAGGTGGGGACTAATACACGCTAGCGGAATCCAGGGAGGGATAGTGAAGTGATTCTTCACACAGAAGTTTGTATTTGCTTTGCTTCCAAGATGACAAGTGCTCCAAGAGCTGTATTGGCGAGAGGAGGAAGAAGGATCCCTCTTACTCTCACACACAGATCACCCTTAAAACCCTAGCCAAATCATAATAGCGGAACCCCTTCTACTGAGAACCTAGCCCTCCTTACATAGAGGGAGCTAGGTCTCTACTTAGGGCATACGTGGAGGCATATTCCTAAGAATATGCGTCCTCCCAAAGTAGTAAGCCGACCGGGGTGCTTTTTTCCCCGCGTCGCACATGCAGAGGCTACGTGAGCCTCTGCGGCGCCCGCGTCAGCCGACATGGGCGTCGTCACCCTAGCTTGTCGGCCACGCCCCGGTGGTCCTGCCCTTGTCTGCTTCGCTCAGGTAGTGCGTACTGGGACTTCTTTTGACCAGCGAGATTCCTTCCTTCTCCTAAAAGCTTGACGTGACCCGGATCATAGTTGATCCGGCCACAACCGTTCCTGCATATAAGTAAAACAGGCTTTTCCGACTTACTACTTAAGTCGGTTGAGACTTAGTTAGGCGAACGCCCCTGGTTCGGGTTACCCCGTGATTCGGCCTGCCTTGAGGTGACTCGGCTAGCACTTGCTTTGACCTTGCCGAACCTCGGCTAACTCGGCCTTTATACCCCGGCGTGACCCTATCCGGAGGTATCCCCCCAGCATTAGTCCCCGAAGCTGGTGCGGTCTCAGCTGCCTTGGCCACTGAGGCCACATCAGGTTCAATTATGTTTGAGCTTTGGGTGTTATTTCTGAGTTACCTTCTTGTCTCGGATTGTATGGATTTATGTCCCCCTTGCATGTTCCAAGTTTTCACTTGTCGGCCGGGTTACCACTTCAACTCGGACCTCTTGGTTTTACTTTCCCTCTGCACATTCCAAGTGTTTACTTGCTGGCCGGGTTACCACGGTCCCATCCAGATCTTGCTTCCTTCTCTCGTATGCCAACCCACGTGGAGGCTAATCATTATGTTGTCTTATTTTAAGGGCCAGCACAATAACCGCCACAGTAATTGTCAGTTATCACTGTGCACGGGTCACGTCACGCCTGCCTCCTCGTTTATCGCATCAACGCGTCACGTCATGGGATCACCTCCGCTCTGTGGCCTTCCGTGTGGCTCCTTGTTGATTGGTCGGTGCGGGTGATACACGGCCACTGCGTGTGGTACATTTGCAGGACGCGATCCCACTCTCCCCTTGAGGGAGTGGTTAAATAGGGGAGGGGCACACCCCTTAGGATTTTTCCCCTTCCGCGCCCCTCTACCCCTTGCTTTTCTTCTTCGTCTTCCTCGCGACCGCGCTGCCGCTAGTGCTCCCAAGTAGCAGCGTCGTCGCCGCACTTTTTTCCCCAGACCTCTGCATCTTCGCCACTGCTACGCGCCTCCTCCACCACGGGTCGCTGCCAATCTAGGCCTCTGCCCCCCGCCGCCGCTAGCGCCAGCGAGGGCAGCGAAGACCAGATGACGGAGGAGGAGCTCGTCATCGCCGAGCAAGAGATGGAGGAGGACACCGCGGCGGCGGACCGTGGTGCGTGGGCTGGGTCTTGGGTCTGCCAAGATGACCTGGATTGGCTCTACCGCACCAGACGCATCCCCGCCGGCGTCGCCGCTCGTCTTGCCTCCGCCGAACTGGCCCCCTCACCCAATCCGGGTGAGTACGTCGTGTTCTTGTCCCACTTCCAGCGGGGGTTCGGTTTGTCGGTCAGCGACTTCTTCTGGGATTGGCTTAGCACCTACGAACTCCAGCCGCACCACCTTCCTGCCAATGCCATTACTTCTCTCTCTGCTTTTGCTTCCACGATCGAAGCCTACGCCGGATTATGGCCCACGAAGGAACTGTGGATCCGGTTTTTTGGCCTTCGTCGCAATGTCATCCCGAACATCCAACTTGATCCGGAGGACAAGCAACTCACTCAATTTGGAGCTGCGTCCCTCTCACCCCGGAGGCTTTCCGTTTTCCCCCGGGTCACCGGGCTGGACTCCTGCAAAGGGTGGGCCCGGAGTTTATTTTATGTCCAGAATACAGGCACCGAAGACTTAATCCGGCTGCTCCCCTATACTCCTGGTCCACCTAACCCGGAACTGTGGGATGTAGTCCCCAAGAAGCCCACAGCCTTGGCCAACTAGGTCAACAAGAGGTTCGCGGAGCTGAAGAAGCCCGGGTTGCGCAACGAGGACGCTATGATCACGTTCGTGCACAACCGAATTTCCCCCCTCCAGAAGCGCACCCACAAGGTGTGCCACATGAGCTTCGGCCACGACCCAACCGGACCTCATCCTTTGAGTTGAGCAACACGGAGATATATCGCCGGGTTAAGGCTCTCTTCACCACCCACAAGGACTTCTCCTCTGAGTGGACTTGGGTAATTGAGCATTTTTGCCGTGGCAGGCTTCCTCCCACGGTAAGCTTCGTGGTGCCAACTTACTCCGGACTAATTATATGTCGGTCATTGTTGCATTTTTGACTCTGCTGTTCATTCTTTTCCTCAGCTATTTCTTCAGCAGACCCTCGAGGACGGCACCTATCCGACCCTTAAGTGGGCGCCGGACCAAGAGACTTCGGATGAGGAAGAGCCGGACCAGGAGATGTTCCTCCCGATGACCGATGCTACAAAGCGACCCACCGGTAAATCCTCTTCTATTAGAGATTGGCCCGATGATGAAGATGACTCAGATGTCGAGGTGATTGAACCTATTGATGCTGTCCCCCTTTCTTTTGATTTTCCGACATCAGCTAATCCCGGTGGGCATATCCACGAGGACCCTCCCCTTGCTACGGGCGAACCTGTTCCGGTAGCGCCGAAGAAGAAGCGCGGAGCGGCACCAAGTTCTTCCTCCGGACCTTCTCAGCCCGCCAAAAGGCGAAAGAACTCTGGAGACAAAACTGCCTCCAAGCCAATAGGCAAGGCCCCAGCACGAAGGGCTCGAAAACCCAAGGAGCCCCAAACCTCGGATGCGTAAGTCATTTTTTCCTTCTGCAACTTGCTCTTCCTTGCATTGTTGTAATTTCTCTTCTGACATTATTTGATTTGGCAGGGCTGCGGTGGAGGTCCCTCAGAGTGGATCTAGCATCTCTTCGCCGCTCCGGCCTAGCCCTTCTCCTCCTCGTGACGACGAGTCACGCCCGCTGAGCCCTATTCCAAAGGGTTCTGCGGCTGCTCCGGGTTCTGTTCGACCTCGTCAAGAGGGGGGTAACCTTGGAGCGGGGGAGACCGGCCCGGCCGAGGCGACGACATCCACAACTTCGGCCTCGCCACAACCAGCAGCCGCCGAAACTACCTCGGCACCAGCACTAGCTCCAGCACCAGTAACCAAACCAGCACCAGCACCAGTTCCGGCACCAGCACCAAGTCCGGTAGCAAGAAAATCAGAAGCTGCACCAAGTCCAGCAACAAGAGCACCAGCGCCAAGCTCCTCCGCCTCGTCCGAGTCTTCTCAATCTCGGCGAGGAACTACCCCGGCAGCTCCTAAGGGAAAATCCGCTGCAACCACTTCCTCTTCCCAGCAAGCAAAGGGCAAAAAGGCTCCTGACGCTACCAAATCATCATTCGTCGAGGCTGGGCAGCGTACCCTCACATCAATGCTTCCCAAGAAGGCTTCAGCTACGAAGGACGCCCCTCCCGAGCCAACCGATGCACAGCAGATGGTTCTGCACACCAGCCCGGCCGTTGCCTTGGTTGAGAGGAAAGAGGCGCACGCGAAGGGCTTGGTGGCGCCCCATATTCCCACCAGCGAGCAATACCCTCCGATGTTGATTGAATTTGTCAACAACTGGGAACAAGGCTGAGTTCGTCCATGACGACGATCTCCCGGAGAGGTTTGGCCCCGCCGAGTTTTCCGCCCAAATGAACACAGCCGCTAAGGCAATCAACTTCGCGGGGCGGATGATGGAGGTACGTCGCTTCCCCTTTACATGCTGTAGATAATAACCATTAGTCCCCGAGCCTCCGGGGGAGTAACTTGTTACTCGGCCGGATGCTCTTTAGAAAACTAACGTAGCTCCATGAGAGCTTTGAATATGCGCACACCTAGAGCCGGGTTAAGTTCCACTTGGCCCGGATTTTGTACACTTCGAATATGCACACACCTAGAGCCGGGTTAAGTTCCACTTGGCCCGGATCTTGTACACTTCGAATATGCACACACCTAGAGCCGGGTTAAGTTCCACTTGGCCCGGATCTTGTACACTTCGACCATGCACACACCTAGAGCCGGGTTAAGTTCCACTTGGCCCGGATCTTGTACACTTCGAATATGCACACACCTAGAGTCGGGTTAAGTTCCACTTGGCCCGGATCTTGTACACTTCGAATATGCACACACCTAGAGCCGGGTTAAGTTCCACTTGGCCCGGATCTTGTACTTCGAATATGCACACACCTAGAGCCGGGTTAAGTTCCACTTGGCCCGGATTTTTGTACACTTCGAATATGCACCAAGCTAATTTATGTTTATGTACTCCTTTCAGGTGACCACCAATCGCCAGAGTGCTGAATTCCAACGTCTGCTGGATACCCACAAGATGCTACGCGCAAAGCAAGCTGCACTTCTCGCGGAATACGAGAAAAGGGGTAAATTTCTTCCTTGGCGCTTCTTCGTTTTTCTTCATCTTCCTCTGCCGAACTAATCTCATCATTCGGTTTCCGCAGCTGGGGTGGAGGCTGAGAACAAGATTATGCGGAAGAATCTGCAAGGGTAAGTCATTTTTGTCCGACCTTACAGTGCTTTCCATTTCCTTTTCTCCTTGGCTCGGCAAACATTCATACCTCGGCTTTGCCGGGTCAACACACTATTTCAACATCGCTTGAAGATAGTGTGCCCGTGCCTGATATGATGCTGCATTTTCTCGAACAAGTAGGGTAGCATCAAGCCGAGCTTAAGAAGAAAGATGATGAGCTCGCCCTCCTCCAGACCAAGGACGATGAGATCGCCAGGCTCAAGGCTGAGATGGAGAAAATGAAGTCCCAGCTCCAAAAGGTTGGCCAGGATTACACAGAAGAGCGCGAGCGCCTCAATCTCCAGATCGCCAAGGACCAGGATCTACTCAAGGAGTCCGGCATCCAGCTTGGGTCGGCGAATGCTGAGCTTGAGCAGCTTCATAAGAGACGTGATGACTGCACCAGGGAGTTGACCCTGATCCTCAGCCATATATCATGTAAGTTCCTTTCCCTTATCCGACCTACTTCTCCAGGTTACTTCATATGTCTTTTCTTTACCTTCTTCCTTTGTCTTGTTTCCAGGCAAATTTCCAGAGGGCACTGCTATTGCGAGCGCAGCAGTTGCAGACTTCCGTCGAGAAAGGGGTACTCCTGCCGCTCCTGACGGTGAAGAGATTCCCTATGACATGGAGGACCTGTTGGTCAGCTTGTCATCTCGTGTGGAGCTCATCAAGAATTATGGCAAGGACATCCTCGATGTTGCAGTTCGCAACTTCAACATGTTCTGGCCCGGAGAAGATACTCCGGAGACCACCGCAATTCTCGTTGAGAAGCTAATGGAAACCGAGACCCGGCTCGACCTCTGGAGAGAGTCCGCTGGACGTGCCGCAGCTGATACCATTCTTCACCACATACGCACGTGGTATGAGAAGATCGATCTCAACCTCCTGACACGCCTGCGCACAGGATCCAGATGGACCAATGACCCGGAGTGGCTAGCTCGGCGCCAGGCTTGTGCCCATAGCCTCATCGAATTCGCTCCCATTCATGTATGGGCTGAGGGACCGAGCTTCCTGGAAGCCGCTAGGGACGAAGAGGTTGAGAACGATGAAGATGGCTCGGACGGTGATGGAGAAGATGATGCCTCGGATATCGAAGACGGCGAAGATGATGCCGAACTTCCTCCTCCTGCTGCTCCTTGAGCGAAAAAACTTGAAAATTTGTCAGATCCCCGGTATGCCGGGTGGAGTTGTATCCCATATACATGTGACATTTTGCTACTAAGTTCTTATGCCGGATTAACTTGGGCGTAGTCCCCGAGTTTCTTTTTCTTGTTCGTCCAATCTTTTGGCTTGGCTCGTCCAACCTTGATTCGGTTTTACGACTTACGAATCCGAGCTTCAAAAATTGTCTTAACAACACTAAGAAACTTTTAGACTTAGCTCAAAAATAAAACTGCATAATAACTTGAAAATAAATACAAGGTTAGTCCGAAAAACAAACGTCGGCTCGAATATTTTTTTTTCCTTAGTCGTTTTTCATGTGCTACGCAATTCCAAACTTGTTCTCTTGCTTGCCATGAAGCCAATTCTTGTTGGACAGCAGCAAGTCGAAGAGTTGGGTTTTTTGTGCTCACACATTACTAATCCGAGTTAAGTAGAACAACTTATTCCAGCTAACGCACAAAAGACAACAAATATTATTAAGGCAGTCCCCGAGTTACTGCTCGAGGTGCCAACACTTCATTGATAAGCTCATTGTCGGCATACATACCGACACATGAGAAGACTCGGATACATACACTTCTTTGCTAAGTGTAGAAAGGACGAAGGAGACCTACATTCCATGGACGCTTAGATTCCTCGCCGAACCTGTCCGCCTTGTTCTTTTCCTATGGCTTTGCATCTATAAGATAATAAGAATCATTGTGCAATGCCTTGCTCACGATGAATGGCCCTTCCCATGGGGGGATAATTTATGCATACCAGCAGTACGTTGTATCAACTGGAGCACCAGATCGCCTTCCCGAAAGACTCGGGGGCTTACTTTCCTGCTATGATAGCGTCAGAGATTTTGCTGATATATGGCGGATCTGGACAGTGCCAGTTCTCTCGCTTCTTCCAGCAGATCAACATCATTTTGCCGGGCTTCTTGCACTTCGGCTTCTGTGTATTGGGTGACCCTAGGTGAATCATGCTCTATGTCGGCTGGTAATACAGCTTCTGCCCCATATACCAGAAAAAACGGCGTATAGCCTGTTGATCGATTCGGAGTTGTTCTTAAACTCCACAGTACCGCTGGTAGTTCTTCTATCCAACACCCCGCTGATCTTTGCAGCGGCTCAATGAGCCGGGGTTTTATCCCGGATAATACTAATCCGTTCGATCTTTCCACTTGTCCGTTCGATGCGGGGTGGGCTACTGAGGCAACGTCCAGCCGGATCTTCTTATCCCGGCAGAAACGCGCAAATGCTCCTTCCGCAAAATTTGTGCCATTATCAGTTATGATACTATGAGGATAACCGTACCTCAAGATGATATCCTTGAGAAACATTACGGCCGTAGCTCCATCACATTTTCTTATAGGCTTTACTTCAATCCACTTCGTAAACTTGTCCACCATTACCAAAATGTGAGTCATATTTCCCCTTGCTGGTTTGAACGGGCCGACCATATCCAAGCACCATATGGCAAATGGCCAAGTAATTGGTATGGTCTTGAGTTCCGACATTGGCATATGTATCTTGGTAGCGTACCTCTGAAAACCATTACATTTTCTCACCAGATCTTCTGCTTGCTCTAAAGCTTTTGCTACCAAGGCTTAGGACGAGGCATGATGCCCGCATTCCCCTTGATGTATATCTCGGAGGATGTCAAGCCCTTCTTCCGGGTCAACACATCGCTGGAGGACATTGGTCACACTTCTTTTGTATAGTTCAGAATTGATGATCATGTACGCCTTTGCCCTCCTCTGTGTTTGCCTAGACAGCACTTCCTCTATGGGTAACGTTCCATCTTTCAGGAATTGAAATATAGGTAGTGCACAAGCTAGTATTGGTCGCACAGGGAACACATCCTCATCAATCTCCATCTGATCCACCGGCATAACTTCAACCAGATCACGCTAAGCAGTCCCTGGGTTTTGCGAAGCAGTCCCCGGGTTTTCCGAGGTAGTCCCTGGGTTTCGCGCACCACTTCCCATGTCAATATCCATGGGCACAGCTCCGGATTTCGTGTCCTCCGGGACATAGACTGAGTCGGTTTCTGGGGAGGGCCTGATGGATGGTTTCCTGAGGTGCTCTAATGCTACACCCGGTGGAATTGCTTGTCGGGTTGACCCAAGCTTTGGCAGCATGTCGGCAGCCTCATTTTCCACCCGGGGTACATGGTGAAATTCACATCCCTCAAAGTAACCAGATATCTTCTGCACATGAAATCTGTATAGCGCCATGTTTGGATCAAGGGCGTCCCAAAGTCCTGACACTTGCTGCACCACCAAATCCGAGTCGCCAAAGCATATGATCCGACATATCCCAATCTCTTTTGCCACCTTGAGCCCGTGCACAAGTGCTTCATATTCAGCGACATTGTTTGATGCCGCGAAATGGATCTGCAACACGTATTTCAACTGGTCCTTCTTTGGCGAAGTAAGTACAACTCCGGCACCTAGCCCGGTTTTGGTTTTTGATCCGTCAAAGTGCATTCGCCAATAGTTCGGATCTAGGAGTGGCGGTTCGTATTGCACCCCGGCCCAGTCCACGAAGAAGTCCGCCACAGCTTGAGATTTGATGGCTTCTCTTCTGTCATATTGCGGCGCATAAGGAGCTAGCTCAATTGCCCATTTTGCAATTCTGCCACTCGCATCCTTGTTACTCATTATCTCGAATATGGGGGCCTCACATATGACCCTGATGGGATGCTCCTCAAAGTAGTGCTTCAGCTTCTTAGCGGCCATGTACACGCCATACGCCACCTTTTGATAGTGTGGATAGTTCTGCTTTGAGGCTGACAACACCTCGCTCAAGTAATACACTGGCCTTTGCACCGACTTACCTTCCTCATCGAGCTCCACCACTATCACTTCACTTACAACTCGGTTGGTTGCGGCTATATAGAGCAACATTCGCTCCTTTGATAGTGGTGAGGCTAACACTGGTGCAGTGGCTAACATCTTCTTCAAGTGGGCAATGGCTTCATCGGCCTGCGGTGTCCAAACGAACTTATCTGACTTTTTCATGAGTTGGTAAAGAGGCAATGCCTTTTCACCCAACCGACATACAAACCGACTTAATGAGGCCAGGCAACCTGTGAACTTCTAGACATAGTTAAGACACTTCGGTAGTTCCATTTGTTCGATGGCCCGGATTTTGGTTGGATTAACCTCGATACCTCGGCTGGAAACAAGAAAACCGAGCAATTTCCCAGCCAGGACACCGAAGGTGCATTTTTCCGGGTTAAGTTTCATCCGGAACCTCCTTAGGTTTGCCAACGTTTGCCTGATATCGTCAAGGAGTGCTTTGCTTTCCTTGGTCTTGATAACCACATCATCCACGTACACTTGTACATTTTGACCGATTTGGTTGTGCAAACATTTTTGCATACATCTTTGGTACGTTGCCCCTGCATTACGTAAACCAAACGGCATGGTGCGATAGCAATAAGCCCCATATGGGGTAATAAACGCAGTCTTTATTTGATCATCTGGATTCAGAGGTATCTGGTGGAAACCAGAATATGCATCAATGAATGACAACAATTCACATCCAGCAGTTGAGTCTATGACCTGATCTATTCTTGGCAGCGGAAATGGATCTTTTGGACACGCCTTGTTCAGGTTCGTGTAATCGATACACATTCGCCAAACCACTGTCACGTTCAGATCATCCTTCTTCTTCTCCACTAGTACCGGATTAGACAGCCAATCCGGGTAAAGAACTTCCATGATAAATCCTGCAGCTAGCAACCGAGCTATCTCATCCCCGATGACTTTCCTCCTATCTTTGGCGAAGCGGCAGAGAGGTTGCTTCACTAGCTTAGCTCCGGGTCTCACATTCAAAGAGTGCTCGTCCAACTCCCTCGGAACACCTTGCAAGTCCTGTGTGGACCAAGCAAAAATGTCCCGATTCTCACGGAGGAAGCTGACGAGCTCGCTTTCCTATTTATCACTTAACCTGGCACCAATTGTTACGGTGCGCTCCGAGAACATGTCATCAACAGGAACCTTCTTGGTGTCTTTCGTGGCCTGGAAGGAGACACTTCCATGCGGGTTACTCAACACCGGCATATACTGCTGCGCGGACTAAGCCAATGCCGCCACCTCTTGAATTTTCCTTTTTTCCTGCGCAATCACAAGTGACTCGGCTAAGTTAGACCCGGCTGACGCACACTCCATGGAACGTCGGAAATCCCCAGCAATGGTAATCACCCCGTTTGGTCCGGGCAACTTCATCTTCAAGTAACTAATATGACAGCTCGCCATGAACTTGTTCAGCGCTGGACTTCCGAGTAACGCGTGGTACGCACTTTCTAAGTTCACCACCTCGAACTCCAAATTTTCGGTTCGGCAGCTATCCCTCGTGCTGAACAATACGTCAACCCGGACCTTGCCTATGGGCTCACAAGAAATGCCAGACACAATACCATGAAAAGTTGTCCTCGTGGCCTGTAGCAGGTTCTCCGAGATACCCAACTTGCGCATTGTGTCCGCATACATGATGTTGATGCTACTGCCATTGTCGATCAGTACCTTTGAGAACCTTATGTTAATGCTAGGTCCAATGAATGTCGGATCTAGCACCAACGCATACGAACCAGGGCTTGGCATAAGCTTGGGATGATCCTTGATGCTCCAGGTGATTTCTTGGTCAGACCAAGGCATATACCTAGTCACTGCAGGCATCACTGCATTCACCTCCACATGTCGGTGTTGCATGCTCTTTCTATCTATTTCCTCAATGGTTACACACAATAGCTCTAATGATGCTCTCTGTACTCATTTCTCCCCTCATTTCCAGGGTACCTCTGATCCGGCTGATGCTGATTTTCCACCTGATGCACTGCATCCCTTCTCTCATTGTTATCATACCTCGGCGGAGGGGGAGGCAACATTAGCCGTTGCGTGTTCGCTCCGGAGAGCAATTGCTGTCGGGGTAGCTCTTGCCAAGGTTGATCATTCCGGGGTACCTGAGCATTCCCCGAACCACCTTGTTCGATCTTGCGCATCCACTCACATTGCCTCGTTGTATGACCCACTGGGTTATTCGGATTTGGCGTGTGAAATTTACACGGCTGATCCAACATCGACTCATAAGTATACCTCGGACAGTCTTCCTTTTCTTGCCACTGTTTCTTTTGCTCTGGTGTCCAAGTTTTCTTGCCATCGTTTCTCGGAGTCCACTGCCCTCCAGTTTTCTGGCATTGACTGCCCCCTGCTCCGGGCTGATCTTGATTCACAGCTGCAACTTGTTGCGAACCGTATCGATGATTCGGTTTATCATCTCTTCTTTTTCCTCTGTAGTCATTCCTCTGGGATGATCCGGCTCCATCCCTCTGGTAGTACTCATCGTTTGACTCGTTTGTTACGAGCCTAGGTTGAGTCGGATCACCCAAAGCATACGAATCTGCAATCCGGATCATCTCTGCCAACGTAGTTGGCATTTTCCTTTGCAACTTCTGCCACAGCTCGCTTGCATATCTGCACCCTTGCGCAAACCATGCTATGGCATGTGATTCTATCACGCCCTCACATGAGTTTCTCACTGTACACCACCGGGTTAAAAACTCCCGATCTGTCTCATTTGGTCTTTGCTTGCACATAGCTAGGGTATGCGGCCTATTT
Source organism: Avena eriantha (assembly GCA_910589775.1). Taxonomy (NCBI): domain Eukaryota; kingdom Viridiplantae; phylum Streptophyta; class Magnoliopsida; order Poales; family Poaceae; genus Avena; species Avena eriantha. The sequence goes on from OU342740.1 coordinate 293,275,417, forward strand.
GGCCTCTGATACGTACTCGAGAAATTGCTGATGAACATTTCCTCGAAATCTATCCAGCAGTTAATGCTTCCGGGCGGCAAATTGTTCAGCCATACCCTTGCTGGCCCCTCCAACATCTGGGTACATATCGTACAACCCATCTCAAGTTTCCAGTGGCAATTTTCACAGTTGTAGCATAATTTATCAGCCAATCCTCTGGCTTTGTACTGCTGTCATACGTCTTCGTGCCCCTTGGTAGCTGGAAGTTGGGTACTGGTGGCTCCTTCATGACCCGGGGTCCAAAACACGCTGGACCCGGTAGACCTTGACATTCAATTTGTTCCGACCTATACAGTCGATCCAGTTTCCACCTGGCATCATCCGGCATCAAATCTCTGCTTCCCAATCTTGACCCTATCACATGATAGTTCGGTCTTGGGTATCCCGCGTTTGCCATTTCCGAATCTCCATCATTATACCTGTCTTGCTCTCGTGGAGCACCTTTCTGTTGCATACCTCGGCCGGCACTTTGCTCTTGCCTTGGTATATTCCGCTGCTGTGGTTGTCCTGCGCCTGCTGAGTTTCGCTGTCCGGCATTGCCGTTGACGGCGTTCCCTTGACCGCCATTGCCTTGGTCGCGGTTACCTCGGCCAGCTTGACCTCGGCTCACACTCCGTCGATCATCATTTTTCTGTGCTTCTTTTCCTTTCCCTGCCCGCGTTGGGTCATACGGGATGATCTGTTTGTTCTGTCTGGTCGAGGTTACTACCTCTTCTCTCCTTGGACCACCGTGAGGAGAAGATGCGGCTCCAGCGGATTTCTCCGGGTTACCCATCACTGAATGGACGATCTTGGAGGCTCCAACTCTCTCCGGGTTAGCTCTGAGTAGTTCTTCGTTTTGTCTGTTCGCGATCCGAACCAGCTCGTTAACCCTATCTTGCTGTCTTTGCCGAGCCTCACCCGTTAGACCCTCTAATTCGGATGCAGCTGCATCCGCTTCTCTGAGGTTCTTTGCCGGGGTACTATACCTCGGCAGCCCCACGGACAAACAGTTTTCTGATTCCTCAATTCCAGTATCACCTTCTCTGTTCATCTCGCTCATGAGATTTCTCCCCTTTACTTTTACAGCGTCAACTTTGTTGGCCTTTGCGTACTCACGCAGCATCATATTCAACGACTGCTGAGCTGCGGCTATCTTTTTTGCACCCTCTAGTATTTTTTGCCTAGTTTCTTCTAGCTCGGCCTGTGCCCGAGCCGGATCTACTGCTGCTACCACAGGGTTTGCCAAGATATCCATCGCTTCCCTCAACACATTCTCTGGCCTCTCTAGTGGAGGACCTACACCTTTCCTCGGTGCCTTAGGAGTTACCTCCGGATCTGGCGCAAGATCCTTGCTCGCGCCCGCACCAGGCGCAGTCATCATCACCTCTGCGTGGTCTGAGGAGCGAACGACATGCGCCCCGCGAACCACAGTGAGGGGTGGCTCCCCTGCCTCGACGACGTGACGCGGATGAAAACACGACACGTCAACGGCAACGTAGACCTTGTGCGCGCTGAGCTTGATGAAGAGGCCATTGCGCGGAAGTGGGCGCGTGCCAAAGTAGCCAGCATTGTCGCTGACGAAATCCAGCGCTCCAAAACGCTGAACGAGCCCGGAGACGATGCGTTTGTCGGTGCCGATGAAGTTTCCTGTCCGGATCTTGACCCCTGCTAGCGCCGCTAGCCCCACGGTGGGCGCCAACGGTCGTGGTGGTGTCACGGCAGATGCCATGGATAGGCTAAAGGTGGGGACTAATACATGCTAGGGGAATCCAGGGAGGGATAGTGAAGTTATTCTTCACACAGAAGTTTGTATTTGCTTTGCTTCCAAGATTACAAGTGCTCCAAGAGTTGTATTGGCGAGAGGAGGAAGAAGGAGCCCTCTTACTCTCACACACAGATCACCCTTAAAACCCTAGCCAAATTAGAATAGCGGAACCCCTTCTACTGAAAACCTAGCCCTCCTTATATAGAGGGAGCTAGGTCTCTGCTTAGGGCATACGTGGAGGGATATTCCTAAGTAGTAAGCCGACCGGGGTGCTTTTTCCCCCGCGTCGCACATGCAGAGGCTACGTGAGCCTCTGCGGCGCCCGCGTCAGCCGACATGGGGGTCGTCACCCTAGCTTGTCGGCCACGCCCCGGTGGTCCTGCCCTTGTCTGCTTCGCTCAGGTAGTGCGTACCGGGGCTTATTTTGACCAGCGAGATTCCTTCCTTCTCCTAGAAGCTTGACGTGACCCGGATCATAGTTGATCCGGCCACATCCGTTCCTGCATATAAGTAAAACAAGCATTTCCGACTTACTACTTAAGTCAGTTGAGACTTAGTTAGGCGAACGCCCCTGGTCCGGGTTACCCCGTGATTCGGCCTGCCTTGAGGTGACTCGGCCAGCACTTGCTTTGACCTTGCCGAACCTCGGCTAACTCGGCCTTTATACCCCGGCGTGACCCTACCCGGAGGTATCCCCCCAACAATTATGTTTCACAATTCAATCTCTACCACCATGCTACTCCATCTAACACACACTTCTCCCCATAAAAGTTCTTGCATACAAGTTGGATCAAAACAAGCAATGAATAACGGGGTGCATGATATGTATCTATTAAAACATCTTACACAAAATAGATTCCAATCTCAAATATCAAATCATAGAACAAATATCCACCACACAGGAATTACAAATATGACCATAATCATGTTGGGCAGCTCATATGGTATTAGATCTATGAAGAACAAGAGAGAAATATATCAAGCTACTACCACAAACTGATAGCCTAGAGGTGGACTACTCCCTCTTCTTAGTTTTATGTCTTCCCTTGAGATGTTCTGCATCCCGTCCCGAAAGTAAGCATTGAATACATATGTTAATCCTCCATGAAGAATAAAAATAGAATTTTGAGCTATGTAATTCATGTCAACAATACTAATAAGGATGGGGTTCCAAGTATCTTTTTATTTCACCTTTATTTTAAAGCTTCATATGGTTTATGTGCTAAACATCTTACAAGTTGATTATTTCATGCACCTAACCTATGACCTTGCACTCCTCATGCTACTCAACTTTGGCTTGTCATTGTATGCTCATGTTGATCTATGAAACCGCATCACTAAAGTACCTCTTGCCCGTGTGTAGCTATATCCCCCCCTTCCTGGCATTTATTTATTTGCTTATTTATTCATTTAGCATAAGAGATAATATAATTCCTTGGCTATGTTCAAGGTGGGAGGGGGAAGAATCTCTACTCCAGAAGAACAAGAAAAAATAGACATATTAATCATATCAACAAGGATCATCATGTTGTAAGTTTCCACCATGTCAAGCATGGCTTTGTCTAGTGGTTCATGTCGTCGGATTGATGACAAGTACGCCATGAGGGGGTCCTCGAGACGTGCGGAACAGAGGTGTGTGAGACGTACGGTGTTCCGGGACGGTGAGCACACAAGTTTACCTAGGTTCGAATCCGCCACCTTTGGACGGATCCTACTCCTGCTAGCAATCCAGTAATACGGCAGAGCCGGAATATGGGTTATAAGGGTTCACCTGTGCGAGTTGAGATTGTAGACAATTGAGTGTTGCCCTAAAGGCTCTCCCTAGGATGGCTTATATAGATATCTGGCCTAGGGTTTACAGGAGAGATCTATCCGGCTACGACTAAGAGTCGGTTACAGAGTACATCTTGTGTTGGGTCCGCAATATAGAAAACAAAAAATTCTACGATGAGAACTACACGCCAAGATCTATCTACTAGGTACATAGCAACAGGTGGACATACATCCATCGAGAACTTACCCTCGAAGACAACGAGTTTTGTTAACGAGTAGGAACTCGTGGTTGATGTAGTCGTACACTTGTTGATCTCAAGATCGTGTGGAAGTCCAAGCGCCACAAATCAGCAGCGCATCCATCCTCGCACACACGTTCAAGCCACCGGAAAACCTCCACCTCCTCGCTCCAGCGATCCAGCGGAAGAAGCAACTCCTTCCAGACGAAATGCCAATGGGAACATGTATCTCACTAATCCTAGACCATGGGGGAATAATTCTAGAGGGGGAGAGAGATCCTTCACGAGGAGGTGTGTGGAAGAAGGAGGAAGAGGGGGCCTTTTATAGGAGGAGGGGGTGCCCCTCCCCATGGCCGGCGCCTCATGGGGGTGACCCCTCACCTCCCCCATTCATGTGGTGGTAACCCCTCCACATTAAAATGCCTCTTCACATTCCCTTTTAAAGTCCCACTTTAAATGCATTAACTCTAAGTTTAATGCTCTCTCATTTAATAAAACTCTTTTATTAAATTTATTCAGAATTTTTTTAATTACTTTAATTAACAAACATTCACATATAACCCTTTGCAATATTTCAATATCACCTGCAGAACCACTTCTGCAATTTTACCCGAAACAATTTACGGTTTCTATCGAAACAATTCCTGCGCTTCGCAATTCTTTCGTCTGAAACATATGTGCTCCAAAATGGTGTCCGGTAACTCTTAAGTGTGTCACCCTACGGTTCGTGAATAATGTAGACATGATTGAGACTCCTCTCAGATCAATAATCAGAAGCGGGACCTAGAGATCCATACTAACTCCTGCATATTCAACGATGACTTCTGTGATTGCGAGAACCTTTAACGCTTGTAATTTAATCCCTTTGTCTCATGATATAATACATGTCCAAGATTCGATCATCGGTATCCAAATACCTAGTTTGATCTCGTTAGCGACATGCACTCTTTTCTCGTTCCTTTGATATAACATTCTAGTGATCACATCACTTGCTTGCAAGCTATCTTAATTTGATATCACCGAGAGGGCCCAGAGTATATCTATCCGTCATCTGGATTGACAAATTCCACTCTTGATCCATGAGCCTCAACATAACACCTTCGTAGTACTGAACCCATCTTTATAGTCACCTTGTTACGGTGTGACGTTTGATGTTATCAAGATACTCTTCCGGTGTTAGCAATTAACATGATCTCATGGTCTAAGGATAAAGATTACTTCGTATGATGTTATAGCAATATAAACATAATGACTTGATCATAATGCTATACTTCGGATGAATGTTCATCACATCATTCCACAAATAGTGTGACCTTGTTATTAACAACATCCAATGTCCATGATCAGGAAACCTTGATCATCTTATTAATCAACAAGCTAGTCTATAAGAGAGGCTTAACTAGGAACCCTTTTTGTTTATTAAACACACATGTATTGATGTTTCCGATCAATACAATTCTAGCATATAAAATAAACATCTATCATATATAAGGAATATATAATAACAACTTTATTATTGCCTCTCAGGGCATATTTTCTTCAGTCTCCCACTTGCACTAGAGACAATAATCTAGTTTACATAGTGATAAATCTAACACCCATGGACTTCTGGTGTTGATCATGTTTTTCCCTAGGGAGAACTTTAGTCAACGGTTCTGCTACATTTAGGTCCGTGTGTACTTTACAAATCTTTATATCTCCATCCTTGACATGCTCGCGGATGGAGTGAAACCGGCGCTTAATATGCTTGGAATTCTTGTGAGACCTCGGTTCCTTTCCGTTGGCTATGGCTCCATTATTGTCACAATAGATCACCATTGGGTCCAACGCACTGGGAACCACACTTAGTTCTGTAATGAACTCTTTCATCCAAACCGCCTTATGCGCCGCTTCTGAAGCAGCAACATATTCCGCCTCCGTCGTTGATCCAGCCACCACAGGTTGTTTAGAACTCCTCCAACTAACTGCTGCTCCGTTCAAGAGAAATACATATCCGGATTGAGACTTAGAGTCATCCGGATCGGTGTCAAAGCTAGCATCGACATAACACTTAGCGACTAGCTCTTCTTCACCTCCGTATATAAGAAACATATCCCTAGTTCTTCTCAAGTACTTGAGGATGTTCTTGACCGCTATCCAGTGTTCCGAACCTGGATCAGATTGGTACCTACTAGTCAAACTAATAGCATGTGCCACATCTGGTCTTGTACATATCATGGCATACATTATAGAGCCTATGGCTGAGGCATAGGGGATCTTATCCATTATCTCTCTTTCTTCCGCCGTAGCCGGACTTTGAGTCTTACTCAATGTCTTACCTTGCAACATAGGTAAGAACCCCTTCTTACTTCCGTCCATATTAAACTTCTTTAATATCTTATCAAGGTATGTACTCTACGATAGCCCAATTAGGCGCCTTGATCTATCTCTATAGATTTTAATGCCTAATATATATGACGCTTCACCAAGGTCTTTCATCGAAAATTTGCTGTTTAGATAACTTTTAACACTGTTTAAAAGATCTATATCATTTCCAATCAACAATATGTCATCCACATATAATATCAGAAATGCCACATTGCTCCCACTCACTTTATTGTAAATACAAGCCTCTCCATAAGTTTGGACAAATCCAAACTCTTTGATCACCTCATCAAAGCGGAGATTCCAACTCCGGGATGCTTGCTTTAGTCCATAGATGGATCGCTGAAGTTTGCATACCTTATTAGCATCCTTAGGATCGACAAAACCCTTAGGTTGTATCATATACAACTCTTCTTCAATATTACCATTGAGGAACGCAGTTTTGACATCCATCTGCCATATTTCATAATTGAAATATGCAGCAATTGCTAACATAATCCTAACCGACTTAAGCATCACTACGGGAGAGAATGTCTCATCGTAGTCAACTCCTTGAATTTGTCGAAACCCCTTTGCGACAAGTCGAGCCTTATAGATGGTCACATTACCATCAGCATCCGTTTTTCTTTTGAAAATCCATTTATTCTCAACGGCCTTTCGATCGTGAGGTAAGTCCACCAAGGTCCAAACCTGGTTCTCGTACATGGATTCCATCTTGGATTTCATGGCTTCTAGCCATTTGTTGGAATCCGGGCTCATCATCGCTTCTTCATACTTCACAGGGTCATCTATTTCATCAACCATGAAATTCACAACAGGATTACCGTACAGTTCAGGAGCTACACGTGTCCTACTTGACCTGCGAGGTTCGGTAGTGTCCTCTTTCGGAGTTTCATGATCAATATCATTAGCTCTCTCTTCATTAGGTGAAGTCAACTCTGAAACAATTTCCGGTGATGCGCTACTCGCCATTTCATGAAGAGAAGGTTCAATAACCTCTTCGAGTTCTACCTTCCGACTACTCACACCTTTCGCGAGAAACTCCTTCTCAAGAAATGATCCATTCTTGGCAACAAAAACCTTGCCCTCGGATCTGTGATAGAAGGTATACCCAATCGTTTCCTTAGGGTATCCTATGAAGACGCATTTTTCTGCTTTGGATTCGAGTTTATCCGGCTGAAGTTTCTTCACATAAACATCGCATCCCCAAACTTTAAGAAATGACAACTTAGGTTTGTTTCCAAACCACAATTCATACGGTGTCGTTTCAACAGATTTAGATGGTGCCCGATTTAAAGTGAATGCAGCTGTTTCTAGTGCATAACCCCAAAATGCAGTGGCAAGTCAGTCAGAGACATCATAGATCGAACCATATCCAATAAAGTACGATTACGATGTTCCGACACACCATTACGTTGTGGTGTTCCGGCAGGCGTGAGCTGTGAAACTATTCCACACTCTTTAATGTGTGTGCTAAACTCGTAACTTAGATACTCACCTCCACGGTCAGACCGAAGAAATTTGATCTTTCGATTACGATGATTTTCCACTTCATTCTGAAATTCTTTGAACTTTTCAAAGGTTTCAGACTTGTGTTTCATCAAATAGATATACCCGTATCTACTCAAATCATCCGTGAAAATAACAAAATAACGATATCCACCTCGCACCGACACACTCATTGGTCCACACACATCAGTATGTATGATTTCCAATAAATCTGTCACCCGTTCCATTGAACCGGAAAACGGCGTTCTAGTCATATTGCCCATAAGGCATGTCTCACATGTATCAAATGATTCAAAATCAAGTGATTCCAAAAGTCCATCGGAATGGAGTTTCTTCATGCGTTTAACACCAATATGACCCAGACGGTAGTGCCACATATATGTAGATATATCATTATCAAGTTTAATCTTTTTAGCATCAACATTATGAATATGCGTAATATTACTATCGAGATCCAACAAAAATAAACCATTCAACAAAGGTGCATTACCATAAAAGATATTATCCATATAAATCGAACAACCATTGTTTTCAGACTTAAACGAATAACCACTTTGCATGAAGCATGATCCAGATAGAATGTTCATGCTCAGTGCAGGCACATAAAAATTATTTAGATTTATCACTAATCCCAATGGCATATGGAGAGGTAGCGTTCTGATAGCGATCACATCAACTCTTGATCCATTGCCGACCCGCATCGTGACCTCATCCCTTGCTAGTTGTCGCTTGTTCCACAGCCCCTGAATCGAGTTACATATATTAGCAACCGATCCCGTATCAAATACCCAGGTGCTACTGCGAGTACTAGTCAAGTACACATCAATAACATGTATATCACATATACCTTTGTTTGCCTTGCTGGCCTTCTTGTCCGCCAAATACTTGGGGCAATTGCGCTTCCAATGGCCAGTCCCCTTGCAATAGTAACACTCGGTGTTAGACTTAGGGCCAGCTCGGGGTTTTTTTTCAGGTGTGACAACAGATTTGCCACCCTTCTTTCCCTTATGCTTGCCTTTCTTGTCCTTCTTGAGACCAGTGGCCTTATTGATCATCAACACTTGATGTTCTTTCCTAATCTCCACTTTTGCAGTCTTAAGCATTGACAGAAGCTCGGGAAGAGACTTCTTCATGCCCTGCATATTATAGTTCATCATGAAGCTCTTGTATCTAGGTGGCAGAGATTGGAGAACACGATGTATGCCTAAGTCAATGGGAATCGTTATTCCCAAGGACACAAGCTTATCAGCATACCCAGACATTTTGAGTACGTGCTCACTAACGGAGCTATTCTCCTCCATCATGCAGCTAAAGAACTTTAGAAGCATTATAACTCTCTACGGTAGCATGGGTATCGAAAATCATTTTCAATTCTCCCATGGTATCAAAGGCATTGCCATTTTCGGAACTCTTTCGAAGTTCTGGCTCTAGCCCATACAGTATGCCGCAATGAACTAAGTTGTGGTCCTCCTGACGAGTCATATAGACATTCTTTTCCTCGTCAAGGGCATCAGGAGCTGGTGGAGGGCCTAGCGGCGCCTCTAGCACATATTGCTTTTGTGCAGCAGTGAGGAGAATCCTCAAATTCATAGCCCAGTTGCTGAAGTTGCTACCATTCGCAGCAAGTTTCTCTTTCTCCATGAACACATTGAAATTAAAAGCAGGTGGTGCCATCTACAACAGAATTTGTAAAGTTTATTTAGACTAAGTTTATGATAGAGTGAGTTCAACTAATCCAAATTACTAATAAACTCCCACTCAAAAACGACATCCCATGTGCCTTTTTGGTGATTACATGAACCAAATCCACTACACCAAGTCCGATCATCACGTGAGTCAGTGTAGCTTCAAAGGCGAGCATCTATATGGGCATCATATCAACTATATGACTAATGCTTAACCTTTCGGTCCGTGTTCCGAGGCCATGTATGTACATGCTAGGCTCGCCAAGTAAGAACCTTAGTACTCGCGTGTGTAAAACTGTCTTACACCCGTTGTATGAAAGCGTAGAGTCGAGTACACCCGATCATCATGTGATGTCTCGAAAAACGATTCATAGAACAGTGCATACTTAAGGAAGAACACATTTTATCTTGATATCTAAATGAGGGATCATCTTACAATGCTACCAAAAGCGCCAAAATAGCAGTATAAGATGCTAACATCTAATGTGTAAAGTGAGATGACATGGTCCATGCATTTGATCTCTATCATTTGCATCGTGGTATGATATCTATCATTCCTTTGTGTGCAAGGCCAAGGTCTATGGAACTTACACGTTGAATGTGTTCTAAGAGTATCTATCATACATCTACTTACAACAATACCATATCAATACACTAGCCCAACAACGATCTAAACTAGACGGTTCTAATTTATCAATTGTAAGTTTTACGTGGCTTAGGGATTTCGGAGATAGAACCGGTCTTACCTACGAACATGAACCACAACGAGGATAACCAAGTTATTAGCAACTCATTGTAAATCGGATATTGACTATAGTAGGAGAGACAGACACCCGCCAGCCACTTATGCAAAACTAGTTGCATGTCAGTCGTGGAACCGGTCTCATGTACGATGACATGTAAGGTTGGTCCGGGCCGCTTCATCCCACTATGCCACCAATATCCAAAATACATAGAAGATGCAATAACATGATCATCATCACCCACATATAAACATATGTGTACTACCCGTGCAAAGCACCTACGCATAGATTAGGCTCTGATACCACTGTTGGGTCCGTAGCATAGAAAACAAAAAAATTCCTACGATGAGAACTACACGCCAAGATCTATCTACTAGGTACAGAGCAACGGGTGGACATACATCCATCGAGAACTTACCCTCGAAGACAACGAGTTTTGTTAACGAGTAGGAACTCGTGGTTGATGTAGTCGTACACTTGCCGATCTCAAGATCGTGTGGAAGTCCGAGCGCCGCAAATCAGCAGCACATCCGTCCTCGCACACACGTTCAAGCCACCAGACAACCTCCACCTCCTCGCTCCAGCGATCCAGCGGAAGAAGCAACTCCTTCCAGACGAAATGCCACCGGGAACATGTATCTTGCTAATCCGAGACCATGGGGGAATAATTCTAGAGGGGGAGAGAGATCCTTCACGAGGAGGTGTGTGGAAGAAGGAGGAAGAGGGGGGCCTTTTATAGGAGGAGGGGGTGCCCCTCCCCATGGCCGGCGCATGATGGCTCTGTAATGGCGCCAAGAAAATGCTCGAGCGATGATGATGTAGAGCTCGTTGGGAACCCCAAGAGGAAGGTACGATGAGCACAGCAACAAGTTTCCCTCAGTTATGAAACCAAGGTTTAATCGAACCAGTAGGAGCAAGGAAACACCCCAAAGGTGTTGCTAGCTGAGCCTTGGCAGGGCGCACTACCGGTGCTAGTAGCAACGTGGAGACCTGCACAACACAACCATAGAACTTTGTCCCCAACTTGCGATGAGGTTGTCAATCTCACCGTGTTTTGCGGAAAACAAAGGATTAAACGTATCAAATGGAAAGAAGTAAAAGTTTGCAGAAAGTAAACACAAAGCAGTAAAATATTGTAGATTGTATGTAAAAGACAAGGACCGGGATCCATAGTTCACTAGAGGTGGCTCTCCTTAAGATAGATAACACGCTGGGTGAACAAATTACAGCGGGGCAATTTACAAACAATGAGAAAGCAATGCATGCATATACTAATCATCTTGACTCCTTTGAAACTTGATTGGGCATTACAACATTATACATAGACCGCCATCCAACTGCATCTATGACTAATAATCCACCTTCAGGTTATCATCCGAACCCCCTCCAGTATTAAGTTGCAAGCAACAGATTATTGCTTTACGAACTGCGTGTAAAGTAAACAATACGATTGTTCTATGAACAAAGGATTGTTGTTTTCTCCCTAGTAGCAACAACACATCTAGTACCTTAGAGATTTATGTCACTTCCCCAGATTACCAGAGGCATGAACACACTATCGAGCATAAATACTAACTCTTGGAATTGCTAGCAACTACTTGGCCAAGATAGCTACTAACAACGGAAAGCATGCAAGATCACAAATAACAAAGACATGATAGAATCAATAATCAATCTGAAATAGCATCTCAATATCCATCAGATCCCCACAAATACAAAATGCAGAATTACAAATAAATGATCTTGATCATGAACGGAGCTCACAAGATCTAAACATGAAAGCACACAAGAGGAGAACCAGCCATCTAGCTACTACATGGATCCGTAGTCCAAGGAAGAACTACTCACGCATCACACTGGAGGCTTGCATGGTGATGAAGAAGGCCTCCAGGGTGAATTCCCCTCTCCAGCAGGGTGCCGTGAAGAGCTTCAGATCCCTCCCGATCTAGGTATGGAGATGACGGCGGCTACAGACTCTTCGTGGATTTTTGATCGAGTACTTAGGGTTTTCGTCCCGAGGGCATCTTATAGGCAGAAGGTGAGGCCGAGGGGTGCCGAGAGCGGCCACATCACCCCATGGCGTGGGCCAGGCTGGGCCGCGCGGCCAGGTGGTGTGGTGGCCCCCTGGCCCTTCTTCGTCTCGTATTCTGGCACTTGATGACTTCCGAAAAAATAGGCACTTTGGCTTTTGTCCCGTCCAATTCCGAGAATATTCATTTTCTGACTTTCCTGGAACAAAAAACAACAGAAAACAGGCAGCTGGCACTATGGCTCTTGTTAATAGGTTAGTCCAAGAAATCATATGAAAAGTACTCCAAAGTTGGAACAAAACACAAGAAAGTGGATAAAACCAAGCATGGAACATCAAAAATTGTAGATACATTTGCAATGTATCAACATCCCCAAGCTTAACTCCTGCGCATCCTCGAGTAGGTAAGTGATAAAAATAAAGAATAATTTTTGAGGTGACATGCACCATCAAAGGCTTGATCAAAGTATTTGTAAAACATTCAAAGCTAGGATCATAGTACTTCAATCATAACATGAAAGACAAAGTTCTATCAATAAGCAAAGAAACTATGATGCAACATGAAAAGGCATAAACAAAAGATTCATGAATAACAATGCTTTACAAGACTTTTGTTTGTTTCACATAAAGAAAAGATAGCATAATAGTATTCAGCTTGTCCCTCATAGAGTAGCAAATATAAATGCATAGGACACCTTCAAAGTTCATAAGAGTGACTAGATACAATAGTTTAAAACAACCAATAACAAGTTATGCATCAATCAACTAGTCTTGGGACAATGCAAATAGAACTAAGAATGGCCACTATGCTCTCAAAGTAGGTGCATAAAGATAGAAGGTGGAGACTCAATGTAATGGTGGAAGAAAGGCCTTTGTAAAAGGAAGTAGGGATTCAAGTCTCATAAAGGGCTTCCAAAAATTATGGTACTTATAGCTTTCAGCTCTCATTACCCCTATCATAAGCATCTTTAAGGTGATTAAGGTTAAAGTGACACAACTAAGAGGATATGCTTGACAAGTTATAAACTGAAATCTCATGCCCCTTACTTACGAAGACCGATCCTCATGCTACTCAACTTCAGTCACGAGTAAGCTCTTGTCATTGTAAGTACATGTGTATCATTAAGAACTGCCAACAGGGTACCCCTTGCACATGATACGGGAGCTTTCCCATAATCAAAATGACAAGGCAAGCAGACAATGAGCATCTCAGCGATCTTTTTATTTGCTATTTGCATAGGTTTTTATTGAGGATGCTTCATAGAGTGCTCATTATGGTTATGCTGCAAGTTTCCACCATGATTAGGCATTGCTTAGGCTAGCGGCCCAGGCGTTTCTCTAACACACACACAAACTCCATGATCTTACAAGTTCCACTTTTATTTCAAACCGCCGGTATCCGTAAGCAAAAGAACATGATATCAACGGGGTACAAAGTACAAGTGCAATGTTGAAAGCGTTCCCCATGAAACATGGTTCTGCTAATTTCAACTTATAAAGCGCAAGCATATACGCAACAAAGAAGGACCCAATGGTTCAAGTTTATTAGATGCAAAAAGTAAAGTGTGCCATCAAGTTTATGAGAGCTTTAATCACTAGTTTTCTCATAACAATTTTAATTTGGAAGGTAAACAAAAGCATGAATATACTTGGAATAGCATAAGCTAGTAGGTAGGTATGGTGGAATCTTTGGAATAACTTGGTTTAGGGAGTTGGATGCATGAGTGGAACTCATACTTGGTTGTGGAGGCTAGCAAAAGACTGGGAGCAACAAACTAAGAGAGCAATAATGGCCATAATCATGGAGAGCGACAAAACATCATTGATCAAAGCATAAAGTGATACTACAAGTTGAAAACTAAAGGATCATAAAGGATATGGTGACTTGAGATAGTCATAACATGGTGTGAGCATGCGCCAAGTCAACCCAAATAAAGCATCAAAGGAGAATACCACAATACTATTCTTTAATATGCTAAAACAACGCATGGTTCATCCAAGGCACATTAAGAAATCTCAATTGTTTATAACAAGTCATGCTACAAAAAATAATACTAAGCATAAAGCCAAAACAATATAAAGCATGGCATGACAAAGCATAGGCCACAGTAAAAAACGAGCTCTTTTTACCACATAAGTATGAACTTTCCTACTCTTTTCCAAACTAAACCAAACTATTTGCAAACCAACGTATGAAAGAGGGGGTCCAACCAATTTATTCGAAAAACTCAAACCAAGCAAACTAAAAACCAAAACAAAAACGAAAAAGAAGACGCTCCAAGAAAAACACAACTGTGCATGAAACAATAAAATGAAGTGTTTGGAAGAAACCTAGGATTTTTATTGATGAAGGAGGGGATGCCTAGGGAATCTCCAAGCTTTGACGCTTGTACTTCTTGGATATTTCTTGGGGTGACACGCGTGGCATCCCCAAGCTTGAGCTTTAGTCCATCCTTCATCTCATTGCTCATTCCTTCCATACACCTGAAAATTTTCCTTCATACAAAACTTCACACAATCTTTATTAGCAACATTAGTGCACTCAAGATAAAAGGTCTTAAGGTTCAGTTCTAACACCAAATAAACTTCCATTCGAACACTAGCTACTGTAGCACTTCCCTCAAAAAGCTCAATTCCCCAAAAGAACTCAAGAAGGAACCAACAAGAAGCAAATGCAGAAAATGGCAGAAATTTGTCAAAACAGACCAGCAGGTAAAGACAAAAAATTTCGAAGACCTTATGTTGCTCAAATCAAAAAGTGTTGAACTAACGAAAGTTAGATAACATCCTAGGTCAGAAGCAAAAAGATTCACGCCTCAAAAAGACGTTCAGAGATTTTACACGAATTTTTACGGTGAAGCACAGAAATCTGTTTTAGGACAGCAACTTTCCCAGTCATTACTTCTCTCTCATTAGAGGTTACTCTTGGCACAAAAAGAAAATAAAAAGGATAACGAGCGGTTATTACAGAGGTAATAACTTCCAAGGCTCATCTAAAACTTTTGGGTTATCTCCCAATAAGTACTTTTCTTTAACGCCTTTAAGTTAGGCATAAGAAGCAAGAAAAAGAATCAAGTGTTCTCAAATGAAGAAGCATTAAGACCAAATTTCTTGCCCTTACCTCTCTTACTTTTATTCTTAACCTTGGGGAAAATATGATTGTTTGGTGGAGAAGAAAGGTGCATGGTCCCCTTTCCCACATCTATTATTGCTCAAAGGAGTTCTAATAGGGACCTTCCAAGTGTAATTTGTCCTTTTCCTGCACATTCAATAACAAGATAATCAGTAGAAATCATTTTCCCAAGGATCTTTGTAAACACTCCTTCAGCTATTCCAAGAGGTAATATGGTAGTATTAGCAGCAAGAGATATTTCTATTCCTCCTTCAGTAAGCCCCCAAGTATTCAGAGATTTATAAATATCTTTGGGCATAAGGCAAAATTCAGACATGATATCACAGCGAGCTTGAAAAGTTTTAGTGTTTATCTCAATATTTACTGTAGGGAGCCACTTTGATGGTTCGGAATTTATTGGAACATAATTGTGATGCTCCCTAAGTGTATTATAGCAATCTTTTAAGCTAGCAGTGCCAGTCTCAAGAGTGTTCAATCTAGCAAATATTTTTGCAAAAGAAATATCAGTTTGGCTAGGCAAGTTGTAAGTGAGGATCAATTTCTTTATAGCATTAATAGCATCATCCTCATTACATTGGAGGAAATCTCCTCCCACAACAGCATCTGAAGCATATCTATAAGAGCAATTCCAAGGTAAAAACTGCTAAGGAAGAAGCTTTGAGTCATTTTAGGCTCAGTTTTTTTATGTAGATTAGAGATTCTAGACCAAGCTTCCTTAAAACTTTCCGCAATTCCTTGTTTAAAAGTGAAAATCATTTCCTCGGGTGACATAGTGATTGGAGCAAGGCTAGACATAATGGCAACTTAGGATAGGAACTAATTTTTTTGTGTTTTTGAAAGAAGAAAGCAAACTAGTAAAACTAATTTTTTTGTGTTTTTGATAAAGAAACAAGCAAACAAAGCAAAAAGAAACTAAGAAAAAAATAACAAAGTAAAGAGATTGGTTATGAGGGACTCCCCATGTGAAGATGTCCTTGACTCCCTGGCAACGGCGCCAGAAAAATGCTTGATGGCTCTGTAATGGCGCCAGGAAAATGCTGGAGTGATGATGATGTAGAGCTCGTTGGGAACCCCAAGAGGAAGGTATGATGAGCACAGCAGCAAGTTTCCCTCAGTTATGAATCCAAGGTTTAATCGAACCAGTAGAAGAAAGGAAACACCCCAAAGGTGTTGCTAGCTGAGCCTTGGCAGGGTGCACTACCGGTGCTAGTAACAATGTGGAGACCTGCACAACACATAGAACTTTGTCCCCAACTTGCGATGAGGTTGTCAATATCACCGTGTTTTGCTGAAAACAAAGGATTAAACGTATCGAATGGAAGGAAGTAATAGTTTGCAGAAAGTAAACACAAAGTAGTAAACAGTTTGTAGATTGAATGTAAAAGAAAAGACCGGGATCCATAGTTCACTAGAGGTGGCTCTCCTTAAGATAGATAACATGTTGGGTGAAAAAATTACAACGGGGCAATTGACAAACATCGAGAAAGCATAAAAGCATATACTAATCATCTTGACTCCTTTGAGACTTGATTGGGCATTACAACATTATACATAGACCGCCATCCAACTGCATCTATGACTAATAATCCACCTTTAGGTTATCATCCGAACCCCTCGAGTATTAAGTTGCAAGCAACAGATTATTTTCTTTACAAACTTCGTGTAAAGTAAACAATACGATTGTTCTATGAACAAAGGATTGTTGTGTTCTCCCTAGTAGCAACAACACATCTAGTACCTTAGAGATTTCGGTCACTTCCCCAGATTACCAGAGGCATGAACCCACTATCGAGCATAAATACTAAATCTTGGAGTTGCTAGCATCTACTTGGCCAAGATATCTACTAACAATGGAAAGCATGCAAGATCACAAATAACAAAGACATGATAGAATCAATAATCAATCTGAAATAGCATCTCAACATCCATCAAATCCCCGCAAACACAACATGCAGAATTACAAATAGATGATCTTGATCATGAACGGAGCTCACAAGATCTAAACATGAAAGCACAAAAGAGGAGAACTAGCCATCTAGCTACTACATGGATCCGTAGTCCAATGATGAACTACTCACGCATCACATCGGAGGCTTGCAAGGTGATGAAGAAGGCCTCCAGGGTGAATTCCCCTCTCCGGTAGGGTGCCGGGAAGAGCTTCAAATCCCTCCTGATCTAGGGATGGAGATGACGGCGGCTACAGACTCTTTCGTGGATTTTTGATCGGGTACTTAGGGTTTTCGTCCCGAGGGCATCTTATAGGCGGAAGGGGAGGCCGAGGGGGTGCCGGGAGCGGCCACACCAGCCCCTGGCTCGGGCCAGGCTGGGTCGCGTGGCCAGGTGGTGTGGTGGCCCCTGGCCCTTCTTCGTCTCGTATTCTGGCACTTGATGACTTCCGGAAAAATAGGCACTTTGGCTTTTGTCCCATCCAATTCCGAGAATATTCATTTTCTGACTTTCTTGGAACCAAAAACAGTAGAAAACAGGCAGCTGGCACTATGGATCTTGTTAATAGGTTAGTCGAAATCATATGAAAAGTACTCCAAAGTTGGAACAAAACACAAGAAAGTGGATAAAACCAAGCATGGAACATCAAAAATTATAGATACATTTGCAATGTATCAGCGCCACATGGGGTGACCCCTCACCTCCCCCATTCATGTGGTGGTAACCCCTCCACATTAAAATGCCTCTTCACATTCCCTTTTAAAGTCCCACTTTAAATGCATTAAAATTCTCTAAGTTTAATGCTCTCTCATTTAATAAAACTCTTTTATTAAATTTATTTAAAATTTTGTTAATTACTTTAACTAACAAACATTCACATATAACCCCTTGCAATATTTCAATATCACATGCAGAATCACTTTCTGCAATTTCACCCGAAACAATTTCCGGTTTCTATCGAAACAATTCCTGCGCTTTGCAATTCTTTCGTTTGAAACATATGTGCTCCAAAATGGTGTCCGGTAACTCTTAAGTGTGTCACCCTACGGTTCGCGAATAATGCAGACATGATTGAGACTCCTCTCAGATCAATAATCAGAAGCGGGACATGGCGATCCATACTGACTCCTGCATATTCAACGATGACTTCTGTGATCTGAGAACCTTTAACGCTTGTAATTTAATCCCTTTGTCTCATGATATAATACATGTCCGAGATTCGATCATCGGTATCCAAATACCTAGTTTGATCTCGTTACCGACATGCACTCTTTTCTCGTTCCCGTGATATAACATTCTAGTGATCACATCACATGCTTGCAAGCTATCTTAATGTGATATCACCGGGAGGGCCCAGAGTATATCTATCCGTCATCGGGATTGACAAATTCCACTCTTGATCCATGAGCCTCAACATAACACCTTCGTAGCACTAAACCCATCTTTATAGTCACCCGGTTACGGTGTGACGTTTGATGTTATCAAGATACTCTTCTGGTGTTAGCAATTAACATGATCTCATGGTCTAAGGATAAAGATTACTTCGTATGACGTTATAGAAATGTAAACATAATGACTTGATCGTAATGCTATACTTCGGATGAATGTTCATCACATCATTTCACAAATGTTGTGACCTTGTTCTTAACAACATCCGATGTCCATGATCAGGAAACCTTGATCATCTTGTTAATCAACAAGCTAGTCTATAAGAGAGGCATAACTAGGAACCCTTTTTGTTTATTAAACACACATGTATTGATGTTTCTGATCAATAAAATTATAGCATGAAAAATAAACATTTATCATATATAAGGAATACATAATAACAACTTTATTATTGTCTCTCAGGGCATATTTCCTTCATCTTGAACTACAAGTAACATTATGGGCCTAAGTCGGTAAGTCTTCTGGGCCTTCCCGTAGCCGGATTGGACTCCGTCTTTTCTCCCTGACTGGGCCGCCCGTGAAGCAATGCTCTAACCCGAAGTGGGCCACCCTGGTCAGTGAGGAACTGTGAGGATACCCGGAAAGTATATCCCCAACAGCAGCCCCCGGAAGTCTCCAAGATCCAAAGTCGGATTTATCATCGTCCAGCTTGATCTTCGGCTTGCAGAATCTTGAAGGGTTCCTGAAACTTCACAACAAAAAATACGATCCGGGTCCTAAAAATAAGTCGGACCTATCAACATGTTACTCGGATTTTCCAGCTTGATTTCAAACTAAGCCGGAACTTGGTTTCTAACGCCACCTGACACCAGTCATGGTCAAGTCACGTTATCTGACAGACATCCTGTCAGCATGACCGTTGGTGGGTCTGCAGTTCGCGGAACCGAGGCGCCGTTTCAATGCGTACGCGGAGGTTGAGGCGACGTAATAATCGTGTGGGTCCTTCCCAGTTCCTTCCACGACGCGTGGCGGTTATACAGTGTCATTTGCACGAAGCTTGGCGCGGTTAGGTGGATATAAGGGGTGAGGATTCTACTCCTCCTCTCTTCACCAGTTCCTTTGCCGTTTCTTCTCCTCCAAATCTCCCCCGCGCATAGAGCTCCTCTGCTTTCCCCAAAAACTCCCAGCGCCGCCCATCTTAGGTCACCGGCGCATCGGAGAAATGGCTTCCTCATCCTCTTCCGGTTTGGTGGCGGCAGCGGCGACGGAGGTGGCAACAGAAAAGGAAAGCTTCCGAGGGGTTTGGATCCCCTGCGTGCTTGACAACGAGAAGCTCTGCGGCGTGGAGACAGAAGGGCTCCTCCGTGCCGGCGAATGGCGGAGCGGTGTCGGGGAGACCGTCCCCAACCGGCGCGCCGGCGAGCGGGTACACTTCGGCACCCACGTCGACAGAGGTTTGTTGTTTCCTCCCTCGGAATTCTTTTCTGAGGTGATAGATCATTATAGTGTTCAACTCCACCATCTTCCTCCCAACTCCCTCCTAGAGATGAGCACCTATGCGGCTTTGTGCGAGGGATTTCTCGGTATTAGGCCGAGTCTTACCTTATTCCGGTACTACTTCCATGTTCGGAGAAATTCTATCACCGCCGGTGTTCCTTATATCACAGGTACAATTAGCTTTTCACTTAGACGTGAGCGTGCATATCCTAAGATTCTAGCCAGTGACTCGGTCAAACAATGGCCAACCACCTTCTTTTATCATAAGGATGTTCCGGCTCCCGGAAAAGCCACTGCTTTGCCGACTTTCATCGACGGAGCTGCCACGGCCCAACCGTCTTGGGATGAGGCTTCTTCGGCTCTTAGTGACGATCTGATCCTCGCTAAGAGGCGGATCGAATATCTGATCAAACACAAAGTCATGAAGGGATCCGACTTGGTCCAATGTTGGGTGTCACGCCGGATCCAACCCCTTCAGTACCATGGAGACCGACTGATGCACTCCATCACATCGTCCAAAAAGGATTCCGTCCACATCAGCCCTAGAGTCTATACCACGCAAGGTTATATAAGCCAGATTAAATGACTGATAAGGGAGCAGCTCGAGAGGAGGATCCCGGAGGTTTCTCTAGACATGCACATAGCAGAGAACCCCGTAGTGCCGGTAAGCTTCTAACAATAAACCTTTTTATGTGTTTCAATCTTTAACTTATATCGCAATACTGATATGTTTTCCTCTTTTCAGGTTGCTAACCTCCCCGAGTCGGAACTTTCTCCACTCGAGGGATATCCTCCAGAGTTTTCTCAGGAGGCGGAACTGGTCCCATTGTCGGACATTGCACTTAAGAAGCACAAGGCTCTGACAGTGGCCGTCGGTACAAACGAGGTGCCCATCATGAAGAGGTAACTTTCAACACAACGTTTCGCCTATGTACCTTACTCGAATTTTCTTCCGAGATGTAATGTTTTCGACTCTATTACATTCTCCGAGCTAAGCAGCTCATCAAGGGCAAGGGGAAGGGAACTTCTTCGAAGCCCCTCCGATAGACGAAGCTGACCATAGCCTCTCCTGCCGTGGCTCCTCCGACTCCTGCCCCCCAATTTTCTACAATGCTAGTGACTACTCCGTCGCCGGCCGTCACAGAAGATCCGGCTCCTTCAACGGGGTCAGCAATCCTTGAATCGCAAACTGACATCACCATGGGTGAGTCAGATTTAGATAAGGGTGAACCATCTTCAGGTAATGATCGCTCGGCAGAAATCTTTGCCGAAAACCTTCTCAACAATCCGGGACTTGCCAAGTTTGGCCTGTCTCGGAAATCTGCTGAAGAGATCCAGCGGCTGGCCAGGCAATGCCTGAAGAAAAGAAATCTATCTGCCGAAGAAGAAGCGCAAGAGGCAGCGGACATCAAGAACTCTGACCTTCTTGAACAAGTGTGTCTTCGCGACGAGAGGATAAGGGCCGGTGAGCTTCTAACTGCTCTAGTGACTCCTCTGACTCTCGCCGAGAAGGTTGCTGTTGAAGTGAATGCGAGTTTGGATAAACTTACTCGTGAACAATATGTAAGTCGGAATTCTAACTCCTGTTTTTCCTTTATTTCATATCATATCCTCTAGCCCCCAAGCATGAAGTAGGATATATAATCCGGGTTTATGCTTCCTTAGGATGCCAAAGAACGAACTAGTGTAGCCCCCAAGGCTCGTGCTGATATTAGTAAAAATATTAGCCCGAGTCTTTAGTAGACCTCTGACTTTGGGTATTCTGACTTACAGAAAGTATATTCCTATAACCAGGATTTGTTGAAAAATGTGTGCAACAAGCGGAGAGAGATCCAAGCTCTCTGACTTAAGAATGCTGAGCTTAAAGTTGCCAAGGATGAGGCCGAAGGTAAACATTCCGAGACTCAAACCTTGTCTTTCTCGTTTTCATAGTCGGATTTTTCACTGAACTATTGTTCTTTTTGGCTTACAGCGCTGGTGAAACAGTCCTGCGCTATGATTGAAGAGGCCGAGAACCTCAAAACTTTAGTGGTGGAGAACAAGGAACTTTGCCAAGAGTTGGATAAGCTCAAGGCAGATCATGAGAAGAGCATAGATCAAGTTCTCGAGTCCTCCTCCATGGCTACTAACGAGCGTGATCGTAAGATTGCTGCTCAGGATCAGAAAATCTCGGACCTCAATAATGAACTTTGAAGAGAGAAGGACCTTTCCGAGGCGCTCCGGGCTGAACTCCGGAGTCTTTGGGAAGAGAAGACCAAAGTTGACGACATCATCTTTGGTATGTTCCATCTGTCTGATTTGTCTATTTTCTTCGACTTCTTTCAATGTCGGATTTTCTTAACCGTTTTGTGTATAGGTCCTCTGAACTTGACGGACTCCACCTCCGTCGAGCTTCGCACCCACCGGCTTACCCAAGTCGGTGACCTGCTTCATGACTTCCGCCAATCCCTTGAGGATATTGGCGAAGCTCTCAAGATTCCGGATATGCATAGCATGTCGGATTTTCAGGTGCGGGACAAGGCGAGGGAGATGCTGCAACTTGTCCAGGATTTGAACATGTCCTACACGCGGTTTGCAGTGTAGAACGCTCTCACCATGGTCATGAGCCACCATGGAAGCATGGAGATATGGCAAGTGACCCGAGGGTACTGCAAAGTGGACGAAGACAGATAGGAGCAAGACATCAAGGCAATCATGGACTCCTGCGCCGGATATGGGTGCCATGTAGCTAATCTAACCAGCTACGACACTCCCTTCTTCACCCGTGTGGACACGCCGCCTCCGCCTCCCGAAGAATCAGCAGAAGTTTCTGACGATGACCGCACCATTTCGGATGTGGACATCTCGGAACGATATCAAGGCGATGTATCCAGCGAGCCGGCAGCTCCTTCCTCTCCTCCTGCATCATAGATTGCCAGAAACATTTGTATTATTCTGAAAAACATGATGGGTCTGTAAATATGCAGTACTATAATTTTGCTAGTGCTAAGCTTTTGATCTATTCAGCACTTTTGGCTTTAAACTTGTGTGCCTGAAATGTTTACATAAGCACTTATATTTTTTGCCTATACTTATCGTTTATCTGGCTTTCTGCCTTGTCCCTTTCGTGAGCCGGCTAAACCTTCTGCTCAGAAACTTTGCCGAGCAACGGAGCTCAATTGCTAAACCAGTTTAAACTCGGAAGCAAAGCTGGCTTCCAGTACCAACAATTCACTACTCGGAAAATACCCGCATCCGGCAATCAGATAAATAACCAAAGTATAGACTAGAAACTTTAGAGTTATACCCAAAGGTAGCATTTTTTTTAGAATTGGAAATCTAGACTAGAACAAACATGAGAATAAAGTACTTTCAAGTATTCTGGGATTTTCGACTATGACATGATCATTCGGAAATAAGATGGTAAAAACTTCTCAGAAAAAAAACTTGAGGCAACCAATACTTTTATTTCTCACAGAACATGTACATATGATTACAAAGAGAGATAAACTAAGAATAAAAGGGACGTAGCTGAGCAATATTCCATGGCCTATCTAACTCATCCGGATTTGTACTGCCTCCAGCTCTCTTTCTCTTCTTAGTAGCAGGTCTTTCTTTGACTAGCCTCATGCTAGTTAAGTAGTACGATCCATTGTGCAATACTCGACTAACCAAGAAGGGCCTTTCCCATTCTGGTGAAAGTTTGTGCTTTCTTTGTTGCACAAGCCGGAGAACTATATCACTTTTATTGCAAGATCTGTTTCGGACTCTCTGGCTATGATACTTGCGTAACTTCTGCTGATAGGCTGTTGATCTCATTTCAGCAATGACGCGAACTTCTTCGACTAAGTCGAGATCATTTTGTCGAGAAATCTCGGCATCCTCTTCAATATACACGGCCACTCTAGGAGAAGTGTGAATCAAATCACTAGGAACAACTGCTTCTGTGCCATAGACCAAGAAGAAAGGTGTATACCCGGTTGACCTGTTCAGAGTTGTTCGTAAACTCCATATTATAGAGGGTAATTCCTCTGCCCAAGCCCCCGCAGCACGTCGTAGTAGTGCTTCGAGTCTCGGTTTTAGGCCTTGTAGGATTAAACCATTTGCTCTTTCGACTTGTCCGTTAGCCTGTGGATGTACGAATGACGCAATGTCAAGCCGGATATTTTGTTCATTGCAGAATTCAGCCAATTCTCCCATAGAAAAGTTACTCCCGTTGTCCGTGATAATGCTATGCGAATAACCATACCGGATTATGACATCCTTGACAAATCTTTTGGCTGTTGCTCCATCACAACTAGTGACAGGTTTAGCCTCAATCCATTTGGTGAATTTATCCACCATCACTAAGAGGTGAGTAAACCCACTTGGAGCTCCTTTAAATGGTCCTATCATATCAAGCCCCCAGACAGCAAAAGGCCATGTTATAGGTATTGTTCGTAGCTAATCAGCCGGAACATGAGCTTGTTTGGCATACTTTTGACAGCCCTTGCACGTCTTGACTAATCGTTCGGCATCTGCCTGAGTTGTAAGCCAGAAAAATCCGTGGATAAAAGCTTTTGCCACTAAAGATTTGGCTGCAGCGTGGTGACCACACTCGCCTTCGTGGATTTCTCTTAAGATTTCCACTCCTTCCGGAGATACGGAGCGCTGAAAACCCCCAGAAACACTCCGCTTATAGAGCTCACCTTTAACTATAGTATAGGCTTTCGCTCGTCGGATAATCTGTCGGCTCAGAACCTCGTCTTCGGGTAATTTGCCATCTACCAGATAATCAAGGTAGGGTTGAGTCCAGCTGGGAATTATAGCCAAAACTGCAATTAAAGGCGAGTCGGATTTGGTCGGATATTCCTCATCTACTCCCTTTATTGAGGGAACTTTGAGGTGCTCCAAAAAAGCGCCATCCGGGACCTCTTTCCGTGCAGAGCCTATTCGAGATAGTGCATCTGCTTCCTCGTTTTCTGCTCGAGGGATGTGTTGAAACTCAAACCATTCGAACGATTTAGATAAATCATCCACGACAGCTTTATATGTTACCATGTGTTTATTTGCATTATAGATATCCGAAACTTGCTGAGCAACAAGATCCGAATCTCCATAACACATCAAACGTCAGATGCCAATATCCTTAGCAATCCAGATTCCATGCAGCAGTGCTTCATACTCGGCAATATTATTTGTCGCTGTGAAGTGGATCTGCAACACGTATAGAAGTTTATCTCCTTGGGGTGATTTGAGCACCACGCCAGCCCCCGAGCCCCCTCGAGCCTTAGACCCATCAAAGTAGAGGGTCCAATATTCCGACTCAGGGAGGGTCATATTCTCCTTCATCTTTGTCCAATCAGTGACAAAGTCAGCAAGGATCTGGGATTTGATTGTCGTCCGAGGTTTATCCTCAGTATCAAAAGCTGAAAGCTCTATGCCCCATTTGGCGATCCGTCCTGTGGCGACACTGTTGTTGATTATATCTCTCATGGGAGCTGTGCTCACCGCGGTAATTGGATGCTCCTGAAAATAGTGTCGTAACTTACGAGATGCTAGAAAAACACCGTAAGCCAACTTTTGATAATGCGGATACCGCTGTTTTGATTCTGTGAGGACCTCGCTGACAAATTAAGTCAGACGCTGCACCAGGTGTTCCTGATTTTCCTCCGGTCTCTCCACCACCATGACGATACTAATGACTTTGTTTGTTGCAGCAAGATAAAGCAACACCGGTTCCTATGGTTCCGGCGCAGCAAGGATAGGAGAAGATGAGAGTACTTTCTTTAGGTCTTGTAGTACGGCTTCAGCTTTGTCAGTCCAAACAAAATCCTTGGTATTTTTCAGGAGTTTGTATAATGGTGCGGCTCTTTCACCAAGCCGGCTTACAAACCGACTGACTGCAGCGATGCAACCAGTTAGTCTTTGTACATCCTTCAGGTGAGTTGGCCTGGAAATATTGAGTATAGCTTTGATTTTGTCTCGGTTCACCTCTATGCCTCTTTGAGACACGATGAAACCTAACAATTTCCCGGCTGGTATTCCCAAGAAGCATTTCTTCGGGTTAAGCATGATGTTGTATTTTCGTAGATTGGTGAATGTTTCCTCCAAGTCGGAAATCAGTGTTTCCTTCTTTTTGGACATCACCGCAATATCATCCACGTATGCATGTACATTGCGTCCGAGTTGGTCGTGGACGCAACGATGCATCGTGCGCTGATAGGTAGCTCCTGCGTTTTTCAGCCCAAAAGGCATCGTAACAAAACAGAAGGTTCCGAAGGGGATTATGAATGAAGTTTTGGCTTTGTCAGATTCCTTCATCCGAATTTGGTGATAACCGGAATATGCGTCGAGAAAACAGAGTTCTGAGCCTGCCGTAGAATCGATAACATGATCAATTCTAGGCAGAGCGAACGGATCTTTTGGACAAGCCTTGTTCAAGGCAGTATAATCAACACACATCCTTAAATCAGTGGTGTCCTTTTTAGGGACCATTACAGGATTAGCCGACCACTCAGTGTGGATGACCTCTTCTATGAATCCGGCTAACTCGAGTCGTGCTAGTTCCTTAGCTATTGCCTTACGCTTTTCATCGCTAAAACGTCGTAAGGACTGTTTGACGGGTTTAGCATTTGGTTTTACATTTAAAGAGTGCTCGGCAAGTTCCCTAGGTACTCCGGTCATGTCAGATGGTTGCCATGCAAAGATATCTTGATTTGCTTTGAGGAACTGGACGAGCACGCTTTCCTATGCGCTATCTAGGCCTACGCCTATCTGGGTCACCTTGGATGGGTCATCATCCTTCAACGGCGTCTTCTTCATCTCTTCTAATGCCTTGAACTCCGGATTCGGCTTTGTCACCTCCTTCTTTGTTGCTGGCATCTCGGACGGATCTATGCTCTTCTTGATCTCCTGGTACTCCTGGGCATGCATCATGGCTTCAACAAAGGCGGCATTTCCATCCTCGCACTCTCGCGCTTTCTTCGGGTCTCCCCTGATGGTGATTATGCCGTTGGGACCTGGAATTTTCATCATATTGTAAATGTAACACGGACGAGCCATAAAAGCCCAGTAAGCCGGACGTCCAAATATAACATGGTACGTGCTCTTGAACGGGACCACTTCGAAGGAAAGTGCCTCCGTCCGATAATTCTTTGGTGTTCCAAAGGTAACATCCAAAGTGATTTCTCCCAGTGAATTAGCTTTTCTTCCTCGGACAACTCCATGAAAAATCATAGTGCTGTGATTCAGCTGGGTCTCCGAGATCTTCATCCGGCATAGCGTTTCGACATAGAGAATATTGATACTGCTGCCACCGTCCATGAGGGTCTTGAAGAAACCATAACCGTCAATAAGTGGATTGACGATTTAGGCGTATTTTCCTCGCCTGTGCAACTTAGGCGGATGATCAGCGCGGTCAGCTGTGATTGCCACTTCCGACCAGTCCAAAAATTGGTGGACAGCCGGAACTTTTGCATTGAGCTCATGTAGAACTGCTTTCTTCACCTTTGCTGGTTGAGATCCGAGGAAGGTGACATAAGTGTCTTTCTTGGTCGGAAATTTTTTCTTCCCTTCCGGCTTGGGATTTGAAGCATCAGCTTCCTCCATGTCGGAATCTTCCTTGGTCTCATTATCTTTTTCGGGATTCTTCTTTTGCTTCTTCCGCTTAGCTTTGTAGGCCACGGTGTCATCTCTTTTGATGTCATCATTGAAACGACATTCGGCGTTGGTGTGGGATGAGCCCCCATTGGTATCTAAGTGATGCACACATGGGTTATTGGCAATGTCGGCCCAAGAGTAGGTTTTTCCTGGTTGTTGGTCTCCTCTACCTTGGACTCTCGAAGTCCCACGGCCACGCCCGCGGCCTCCGCCACGTCCTCCTTGACCTCCAGACCCGAAAGTAGCAGTGACCACTGCCGTTTCCGCGTTGGGTTTTTTCTTCTGAGGTATTTTTGCGCTTCTGAGCTTGTTGCTTTCGTTGTTTTGCCGACTATGGCACAGCTAGGGCATTGAGTAATCCTTCTGCATCGTCGTCGGCATCTGCATACTTGCTCGCTGTTTCTATCATCTCTCCCAAATCAGTAACTTTGTCACACTTCAAGCGATGACGTAGTAGACCAATTGAGAGACCTACAATGAAAGCTTCAATCGCGGTTTGATCATTTACTCCTTCACAGGAGTTCTTGGTGTCAATCCATCGTCCGAGGTAATCCCGACAATTTTCTCCGGCCTTCTGGGTGCAACGCTGTAGGTCTCCAACCGTATAGGGCCTCCGGTATGTGCCTTCGAAATTCCGAAAGAACGCACTTTGCATGTCAACCAGTTGTGGATGGTGTTCTCCGGAAGTTCATTAAGCCATGATCTTGTCGTCTTCCGCAACATAAGTAGGAGATATCGGGTTGCGACCAGGCTGTTTTCGCCTTTTGCGATGCAGCAAGCTTGGAAGAAATCATGTAGCCAGGTATCTGGCCGAGCAATGCCGTCGTAGGCTTGGATATGTCTTGAGATAGCAAATCCTTCCGGGAATCTTGTAGCTCTGATGCATGGTCCGAAGCACTTTGGGCCCATATAGATATCATCGTTTTTGTAGCGCCGCGCCTCTATGTTGGATTTGATCCTGTGCCTTGCGTCGTTCGGGGATAGAGATTGTCTCGGATGTTGGATGTGGCTGCGGTGCCTTGGAGCCGGACTTCGGCTTCTGCCACCACCTCCTCCGCCACATCTTCCTCCTTGTCCCCCTTGAGAGCCGTTGTGATGACTGCTTGGTGGAGAGGGTGGGGCAGCTGGGTTGTTTCCGGCTGTTCGCCGGCCTCCGTCCGGAGCGTCATTATTCCAGTTCCGGGGAGGGTCTTCACTATGACGATCCCCCTGCTAGCTTGTCTCAGCATGGTTTCCGTCGTTCCTTCGTCCGTCGTTCCTTCGTCCGTCCTTCCTACTACAGTGAGGACCAGCCGGACGGCTTTCATGTCTAGGAGGTGGTATTTTTTGACGATCCTCCTCCCGACGTTTCTCTTTATCTTCTCCCCTTCGATCATTCGACTCTCGTCGGGGAGGATTCCTCGGATATAGTGCAACAATGGCCTCTTGCTCGGCCGCTGGAGCGACGTTGCTCTAGTCACATGCAGTTTTGTGATGCTGTCCTGATGATCCGGTTCTGGAATAGTTATCTTCCCGTCGGTCGGAACGGTGACGCTGTTCCGGAACACGCTGGGGCCTTATATCATTCTAGGCTGAGTCCGTGTGACATTGGTCGGATTTAGAGACCAGTTTTCCACTTCCGGATTTCGCAGCCATCTGTTGCTCTAGACCCTTGGTGAGTAGCTTGATGCCCAATCAAACCTGTTCTAGGCCTAGGTTATTTGACAGGATATCTCGAGCTGCGACAGTGTTCTGTACCGGTGTCGGATACACCAGATCTCCTTTGCTATCGAGACGAGGCATCCCTGGATCTCCTAGAGGACCTTGTTCACTTCCGGAAATTGACCGTCACGTGTGTAACGTTTCCGTGTCTTCTGATGCAACCGAGACATGTAATCCTTAGTTGCCATGCGTTTCTTTTCCTCCTCGATGTTTTTGGCTTCATCCAGGAGTTGTTGACGACGCGCTTCTAGGGCTTGGGCCCTTTCGTCCAGCTCTTCAGCAGTAAGTTCTGCAGCTGTAGGGATAGGTGTGGTTAATGCAGCATCGATGAGTTTACACGCACCTTCGGTGATCGCGTGTCCATCCATCGATTCTACTTTTTTCAGCTCTTCTGGGATAAGTGCTCCATCCGAGTATTTCCTCATATTCCTCGGCAATCACCTCCTCTGTCAGAGGGTCTTTTGCCGGGGTCTTGTTCTTCTTGTTCTTCTTCTTTGTCTTCTTGGCAGCGCCGGTAGCAAAGACGGCTTTGGGTCCGTTTCCCAGGGTCAAGCTCTGATCGGTACTTTCAGACATCTGGACTTCGGGATTATCTCCGACTTCCATGTCATCCTGCGCTCTGGGAGAGTGTTCCCCGGATCCTTCATCCATGGCTTCTCCTTCCTCTGTAGCTTTGGAGTTATAATCCTCTTCATATTCCGCGGAGAACTTCGAAAATTTGCTGACATCATCGATTCATCCGAGGACGCGGGTACGTCGGCGCTTGTTCCAATTGCCTCCAGCACAGAGTCGGTGTTTTCTCCAGCATCGGCAGAGCCGGATCTGAATCCAACATACCCGAAGAAGTGCGACGCGTTCCGCCTGAGGTACCTGCGGCTCTCGCGATCAACTTCGTCAAAAAATTTGATGGTCTCGAGAATTGCGTCTACGCCTAAGTTTTGCACTATCATGTGTCGCAACGTGTACCTTAGGAAAGGCATGTCTATCCCGGCGTCATCAGAACCGGAATTAGTGTCGTTGATACGTTCCTCCTTGATTTCGACTTCAGCGGGTGGGTCGATTTGGGATTCGACCTCTCCAAGGAGATCCACTCCAGATTCGACTTGGACCGCCACGTTTACTTCAGGCTCGGATTTCTCCACTATCTCCGCAATTGGTGCGGGCTGGGTGGGATTAGGATTTTCTGAGATCTGGAACTCTACCGCCTCCACAGACAAAGGGGACCCAGAAGATTCTTCTGCCTCTATCATCACCGCTAGGGTGGGTGGGACAGTTCCAGCGAAATCGATGTAAACATCGATCTCGCCAAAAGACATGATTATGTATGCGGTTACAGCCTCCTTAGCCGGAATCCAGGTCTCGTCGAGAACGATGAGAGGGACATCGCTGGCGTAGAGGATGTGACCGACGGTGATAGTTTCGTCGATTTCGATTCTTGCAGATTCCGCTCGGAATGCAGATCCGAAGCTCACTTGCCCCACGGTGGGCACCAACTATCGTCGGATTGATGACAAGTACGCCATGAGGGGGTCCTCGAGGATGCGTAAGAGAGGTGTGTGAGACATACGGTGTTTCGGGATGATGAGCACACAAGTTTACCGAGGTTCGAATCCGCCGGCTTTGGACGGATCCTACTCCTGCTAGCAATGCAGTAATATGGCAGAGCCGGAATATGGGTTACAAGGGTTCGCCTGTGCAAGTTGAGATTGTAGACTATTGAGTGTTGCCCTAAAGGCTCTCCCTAGGACGGCTTATATAGATATCCGACCTAGGGTTTACAGGAGAGATCTATCTGGCTACGACTAAGAGTCGGTTACAGAGTACATCTTGAACTACAAGTAACACTATGGGCCTAAGTCGGTAAATCTTCTGGGCCTTCCCGTAGCCGGATTGGACTCCGTATTTTCTCCCTGACTGGGCCACCCGTGAAGCAATGCTCTAACCCGAAGTGGGCCACCCTGGTCAGTGAGGAACTGTGAGGATACCTGGAAAGTATATCCCCAACAGTTCATGAGCGTTTTCTCTCAACATGCCTACTCTAGTGTGCGCACTTCATTTCACATCGATGAAATCCATAGGTAGAACTTAAACATGAGTAATTATCAACATTCAAAATTGAAATCTTGTGCCATGCCAGCATGGTTTAGCCAACAACAACTAATAAGATGTAAAGCATAAAATTTCCATAGTGGTATCACCCCAAACCTTACTTTCTTATGAGCTTTAAAATGCATGAAAAATGGTGTTTTAAGAATGTTTGGAGGATTAACATACATACTATACTTGAAAGTAGCTTTTGCCACAAATAGGTAGATATGCCTAATCTAGTTTTAAGGGGCTTGGAAGAAGTCTTAGCTTGTGTAGAAAAAGGCTTAGCAAAAAGAGATCTAAAGAGTGTGACATCTAGTTCATAATGTCAACATTTATATTGTTGAACATAAATATTCACATGAAAAGGATACAAATTAATAGGCATAAAACAGATCATGCTTCATATAAAACACTTGAGCTTAAAAACTAGACACAACGTGGATTTTAGCTTTTAGCTTATATCCCCTTTTTCTTTTATTCCATGGCATTCTTATTCAGTTTTAATTTCATTAAGGTAGAGTTTCTTTTCAGTATCTGATCATAAAAATTTATAATAATGGTGGTGGTGGTCTTTCTAATATAAAACAAAAAGTAAAATGACAAAACAGACGCTCCAAGTTTCTATGATAGTTCTATGTTCCTCAAAAAACAAAGTTTAGGGGTCTGCAAACCGAGAGTTGAGTAAGTCCAGTGGTGTTCCTTGGGAATCCCCAAGCTTATGGTTTTCACCATCCTTGGATTGCTCTTGGTGTGATGTTCCTCTATTCCCTGTCAAAATACTTCAACACAAAACTTTTTCTCCCATCTCTTTTTCGAGTGGTGACATTAGTGGCACAAGAGTATAATAGTTGCTACATATATAAAATACAAAATTCTTTCTAAATGCTAAATCAAGCATATAATGTCCCTACATATCCCTAGCATATAATATGACCCATACAAATCATTTTAAGACACTTGGGAATGGTTAAAACAAAACATGGCAAAATCTGTCCAAATTTTCAACAACATCAAAACGATTTTTTAGCCCACTTAGACATGTAATGAATTTTAGCAAATTTTTTTGTATACAGAGCATGAAAAGTTGTAAATGATGTATGATTTTTAGTACAATCGGAGTTACACAAAAAATTAGGAAATTCACGCACCAAAAACTGTTCTGCAGAAGTTTGCTACTCCATATGTTTAGCAACTTTTAAACATGCGAAATGGGTTCCACTTGGTACTTTATTAAAATCTATAGAAATAAAACCAAAACAAAACTCTATTTCTACATCACGATTTCAAAATAAAATTCCAAAAGAAAAATAACCGGATTGCCTCCCGCAAAGCGCTTTCTTTATAGCCATATATCTAGGCTTTACTTACTTGGTTTAGGTGATGTGGAACTCATGGGATAGCTTGTGATTCTTTGCTACCTCCTTATTCATTGGAAAGTGTTCCATACATTATACTAGGGTCCCATGGTGTGCTCATGCCAATCAAATAAATAATAGAATAGGAACATGGTATAGAGGAACACGAAACATAAAAGTGATAATAACGAAGTCTAACTTTCTTCCTATGTACATGGCTTTTATATTTGAATAATATACAACAAACAAGAGTATACCTATGCATATTATCAGAAGGTGAATGAGTTTTATAATTATTAGCAACATAAGGAGGGAATTGACAACCTCCTCTTTCATAATAGTTGCAAGTACTAGAAGTAAATTAGCAAAATGACCATTGGAAGCTTGCAAGTTTGTAAAGTTTGTTTTATGAAGATGATTATTATATTTTTCATGGTATTCATTAGCATGATTTAATATTTTAATTATTAAGATTATGGTTGCAATGATGATTTTCAACATAAGGTAATTGCAAACCACATATATAGGTTCTAGCAACTGCATATTTCTCCTCTATATTAAAAATAGGAGAGTTCAAGAATATTATGGGACTCTTAGTCATAAGGGTATCATCATAGGCAACAAGTTTATCATTTATATCTTCATTTTTTTATACATGGATGGTTATCAAGCATCATAGCACCATCATCTAAAGCATTTTCATATAGCATATCTAAACAAAATTCCTCATTATCATCAATAATTTTAGTAGTAGCGTTATTAGTAGTCAAAGGTGCACCATTAGTTTCATCATAATAGGAAGGGTTCTCATAAATAACCATTTCACTTTCAATTCCCCCACAATAAATGCATGGATTTTTAGTTGGACAATTATCATAGCATGGGTTATCATAGATGACAAATGAGTTTTGAGTTTGAGTGTTACTATCATTTGTTGATTGTGAAGGTGGAAGATCCCACTCTTCCCCAATCTTAGGTTGGATTATCTCTACTTTATTTTCTTCTTCACACACTTGTTCTTTCAAGCTTATGTTTTCATCATCCTTTTCTTGCCCCTTGTGGAATATGCATTCATAGCTTCCTAAGAACGCTCTACAAAGACTTGTTTATTCGCCATGATTTTGACTTGTCGAAATCTCCAGAAACTTGAACTTGCCATAACACTTATGGTGTTGTTTCCACGAATATTTTAGATGTTCCTTTGTATTTCAAATGAGTGTTTGCTTATTTTGATCTTTAACTCTAAACGATAACTATAACCCCTATAAGAGATGATATTATGCCATATGTATCTTAATCCATAATGATTATGATGTTTAGATATTTCAACACAGTTTTAATTCATCCAATTATCATAATTTGTGAAACATATTTCACAAGTACCTTTTATGCTAAACTTAACTTGAATACTTCAGTCATGTCGATCAAATCGAAGAGACTTCGTATTCTCGTTAATTTCAATATCCTCTTATTGTTGTGAACTCGTTTGAACAATTCAAATCATTTCGAACTCATGTGTCATTAAGTAAATACGCTTATTCACTTAAGTCCATAATAAATGATTTCCACTACTTGTTGAAAATACGATACATCACTATGTATAAGATTCAACATTTCTTCGCATATCACCGTTTTACCAGAATGCGGAGTTTTAGTCATTCTGCCCAAGAGGCATGGTTTTGCAAAGTCTCTAGATTAAGCATCTAGGACCCCGATCTTCATAAAGAACATGTAATAACCAAAATGACTTAAACTATAGTGTCATTTCATTATTAAACTTTGGATATCTTTTAGCATTCTAATCCTCTTATAAATGTTTAGACCATTATCATTAACATAGTGATGAGAATAACTTATTTATAATCATAATGTGACCATAAGCTATTGTTCATAAGAATAATACAATTTGGCTTGTAACTTGTTCATATGAATAATCGTCTCGCCAAAATCAAGACAAACAAACATGGATTACAAATTTATATTCAAGTCCACTAATCCAAATGACAAACTTTGAGGGAAGAGGTGATGTCAGCTATCAACTATTTTGCTTGCCGTCATCAAGTCACGCTGCCTAAAAAAACAGCAATTCTCAAGTAGATCCTCCTGTTTTCACAAAACGAGACAAGTATCAAATACTTTGCAAACTTCAACGAGTTATGCAAGAACCACATTTATAATATGTATATCTTACATATACCTTTTCATCCATGACCTCCATTTCAATCAAGCCCTTCCAAGAGTTCTCAACTCTAATGCAAGATCACTAAGTGTTCTCCAAACAATCCCTTTTTCATCCATGATGGAGGAAAACCCATCCAACGGCTCATACTCTATGTGCCTTATTCTACCGAATACAAAATGTATCCCAACTCTCCATCGAATGGAGAATGGCTTATTGGATGATTATGGAGAAAACACAAACATTACAGAGTCATCTAATTATCTCCTAATGGTTATTGTATCAAGAAGAGAAGATCACCTTTTACGAGGATATCCCTCAGGCGTGGGTATTAATCCATGAAGTTGGACCCTTTTGCTAAGTTCCAGATTAAGCAATATATTCCCATGGTCGCAAAGGACCTCAATAGGATAGGCTAAGATCTACTAAGATATTTGCAAACATACATCTAGACTAAGTTTATAATAAGAGATCAATTTATAATTGGTCTCCACTAAAATTGTCATCCCCTAGACGATTTTAGTGATCAATGATCCCTATCCTCTGCACCTCCCCCGATCATCACGACCATTAGTGCGGCCTCAAAGGTAGACATTCAATAATTCCAATCACATCATCCATGTGACTCATGCTCGATCTTTCGATCTCTTGTATTCCGAGGCCATGTTTGTACATGCTAGGCTAGCCAAATCTCACTTGTGTGTATTCGCTGTGCAACATGGCTTACGCCCACTGTATGCGAACGTAGATATGTCAGACCCCTACTCACCACAGGGCGCCTCATACCGAAGAACTTTCTTGGTGGTGCACACACAAGGGGAACACGGAACATTGGAATTAAATAGGGATTATCTTATTTGCTACCGTTGAGTATCTAATACTAGCACATAATAAGATATAAAAAACATGTATCAACATCATATGTATATTGTGATATGATATGGTCCTTCTTGTGCCTTGATCTCCATCGAGCGCTCTGGCATGATCTCCATCTTGCCGTTGATTTGACGCCAAGTCCACGACGCCTCCACTAGGTCATTCATCGAAACAATGACTATTACTATACTACTTAGTAACAGAAAAGTAAGCTACTTTACCTTCACAACGACCAATGCCATATCATAATCACATGCCCCCTACAAAATAAAGTTAGACACCTCTACTTTATCTATTGCAAGTTTTACGTGGTTGTTAGGGCTTTTGCAATAGAACCGTTTCTAAACTACAAACTTTCAACCACAACATGGATCCGACAGTTGTCTCTATTACACCCCTTTCGGGGCCCTCCATTGTAAATGATATACCAACTATTTAATGAGAGACAAACACCCGCTAGCCACTTATACGGTACAAGCCGTATATTGAGCGTGGAACCAGTCTCGCATACGAATACGCATAAGGTCAGTTCGGGCCGCTTCATCAAACAATATCGTGATATAAACAAGTACATGTTAGAGGGTAATAACTAAGGGATCAATGCTCGCAAAATACTTGTGTGTACTGGCCGTACATCACTCCTACGCATAGATCAGCTCTAATACCACTGAAGGGGATCCGCAGTAGAAAACAAAAAAATTCCAATGTTGGAACCCCAAAAACTGCCTAGGATCTATCTATGTAGTAATGCGATAACGGCCGATGCGTAGAGAATACATACCCTTGTAGATTGTACACGGTTAACGTTCCGAGGGGAACGTGGTTGATGTAGTCATACTCGTAGCCGACCTCAAGGCCACGAAGCTCCTCGCAGGTCACCCCTTGCTCCTTCTTCATCGTGCAACAGCTCCGGCTCACGACATTTAAGCGCCCCAAGTGTTGCGCCTCGTGTCTTCGTACACATCCGGTGCACGATGAGACCTCTGGCTCCTTGATCCCGCCGGGAGTGCGGAAGTTGATATCCGGCTAGGAATCCCTGCAGCGCAACGGCGTACTGCAGGTATGCCTTGATCGCAAAGCCCAAACTTGGGGGCATGGTCACAAGGGCTAGAGAGAGGGGGAAGGAGGAATTCAACCAAAGGACTTCTCCAAATATTGGGTGTGTCTCATCCCACCATGGGCACCCCTTTATATAGGGGGAGGGGGTGTGCCCTCCCCTTTGGGTTTCCCATGTGGGAATATTCAAGGGAGAGGGGGGAGGCGCATGTGCCCTTAGGGCACCATGGGCCAGCCGGCTAGGGGTGGGCCCTACCCCACGCACAGCCCTAGGCTGGCCGGGTGGGCCCCCTTATGGCGGCTGGCCCTTCCCTCCTTCGATTTTCCCTCATGGGCCCTTTTTCCCTAGGAAGTTTGGCCCATTAGTAGAATAACCCTTCAAATTAGATTTTAATATTATATTTAATATTAATTACACTAATTAATATGTAAATACATATTACAAAACCTGATTCAACCCAAAACACCTTTCGGTTCCCCTTTCTATATCCTCCGAACAATTTCGGAATTCCCGGAATGATTCTGGTCCTTTATTCTTTCTCCGAACAACTTCAAATTTCTCCATGGAACGATTCCGACTTTCTCTTTCTCTACTGTGATTCCGTCTTATGAATGATCGCTCTCATCGTACCCTTAAGTGTATCCTCTCACGGCTCGGGAATGCTCTAGACATGATTTGTATCAATGATCAACAGAGGGACCAGGGATATCCATGTGACCCCTATGCATTCCTGATGACAATGCCGTTTGAACCGCTAAATGTAGCATCCAATTCCTTTTGTTTCTCGATATGACTTGTCCGAGATCCGATCATTGGTATCACATACTGATATCTACGCACTTCTATTCTTGTAGAAAGTTGTTGGGCCTCTCAAGTGTAGAGGTTTGTAGAACATCATCAAGTTTTCCCTTAAGTGGATCACCCAAGGTTTATCGAACTCAGGGAGGAAGTGGTCAAAGGTATCCCCTCTCAAGCAACCCTGCAATCAAGATACAAGAAGTCTCTTGTGTCCGCAACACACCTAATAGACTTGTCAGGTGTATAGGTGCACTAGTTCGGCGAAGAGATAGTGAAATACAAGTGGAATGGATAATAATAAGTGGCAACAGTGCTAGAAAATAGCTTGAGGGCATGGAAAAGACTAAAGGCAAACTAAAATAAAGATGGAAGCAAGAAAACATGTAACAAATCTAATTGCAAACGGTGTTTCAATGCTTAGAAACAAGGCCTAGGGATCATACTTTCACTAGTGAACACTCTCATATAAATATATTCTTCTTTATGATACTACGCTGAACTACTCTCCGGTTTGACACTCTAATCCATGGTAGGGCTATAACAGAACACCTCAAAGTTCGCTTTCTGCATCTAGATAACCCCACACTATCACCTTGAGCACTAGATGGTTCCAACAAACACCACAATTTCATAGAGACATCCAACTCCAAATATAACTCATAACAAGTATTTGTAATCTCTAGCCTAAGTGCCACCATGGTGTGCACACTGTCAACTTCACACACATGGGGAGAACAAAGATCTATTAAAGCACTTGAGTATCAAGGTAGATCTACTTGATTACAAAGCTCATGATCACAATATGATCATGCATAGAGAGAGAGATGAAAACATAGCTACCAGTAGAACCCTTAGCCTCGAGGAAGAACTACTCCCTCATCATCATGGGAATCAGCAACGACGATGGAGATGGTGGTGGAGATCGATGGAGATGGCTCCAGGGGAACTACCCCATCCCGGCAAGGTGCCAGAATAGAGACTTTCTTTCCCCCGAATCTCCCCTTCGGTGGCGGCGGCGCTGCGAAACTTTTCGTGGCTGGAGGCTGGACGATTTAGGGTTTTTGCATCGGGAGGCATCTTATAGGCAAAGAGGCAAGGTCGGTGGGAGGCCGAGGGGCCCACACCACCTGGTGGAGTGGCCAGGGGTCACCCGCGCCACCATATGGTGAGGCCAGGCCCTAGCCCTCCTCCATCTCGTATTCTGGCTCCGTGTCCCCCTCAGTGAAATATTGACTTTGGCTTTTGTCCCGTCCAATTCCGAGAATATTCATTTTCTGACTTTCTTGGAACCAAAAACAGCAGAAAACAGGCAACTGGCACTATGGCATCTTGTTAATAGGTTAGTCCAAGAAAGTGTATAAAAATACTCCAAAGTGTGGACAAAACATAAGAAAGTAGATATAAACCAAGCATGGAACATCAAAAATTATAGATACGTTTGCAACGTATCACATACCTTGTTCAATCTCGTTCACAACAAGTTCTGTTTTCTTGTTACCGTGATATTACATCCTCGTGACCGAGTCACATGTTGCAACATTTATGGATGTAATCTCACCAAGCCGGCTGTATGTATCTTTACCCGTCATGTGGGTGAACAAATCCGGTCTTGCAGTCATATGTCATCTACTGTTCCTTCGGAATACCCAATGTACAGCTTTATGGCCACCGTATTACCAGATGACGGTTGGTGCAGTCTAAGCAGCCTCAGGAAATAGTGAGTAATATGAGCTCACGGTCTAAGGAAAAGGAGTCTAGGTATAGTTGTTGCAACAATGAACTTGTATGACCTGATCGTGTTGCAATCCTTCGAGGAATGTCCATCACATCATTATCCAATGATATGACCCCATTGTCAATTGGCATAAATTCCCATGATCTTGAAACCTAGATCATCCTCATGACCAATGGACTAGTATGAATAAAGGCTACTAGGGACTTTGTTGTTTCATACCACACATGTACCAATGTTTCTACTTGGCACAATTATAGCACAATATGAAACTATTATAAACTAATTGAGATATGACAATAAAAACCTATTTATTATTTGCCTCTAGGGCATATCTCCTTCAATTTGTATGCTGTTTTATATCTCTGATCTATTTGTTATGAGTGAGTAGTCCTCACGGGCTGCGGGTTGGGGAGAAACCTCGCCGCGATTATGTGCATCTAGATCATGGGAGAATTGTATTTTGTTTGCAATTGAGATTTGTATCTTTTGTTTCTTTGTCTCTTGTCTCGATCTATGAACTTGTAGGCATCCAAGATCCCATAGATTGATAAAGTCTTGAGGTGAGATACCTGGCTAGCGACGATCTCATAGGAACCTCAATGACAGAAAGGGCAGTACGGTCTTCGCTTAGCGCCCCATCCGGGAACCATAACAACATCACCACTTAAAGCTTTGATTTGTGTTTTACATTTAATAATCGTTTGTAACTCGTGGCTTCGGTGTGCACTCGGTTGGATTAAAATTCTATTGCTATGCCCACTACATCACATGGGATCTAGAATATTAGGATGTGTTTCCCACAAGATATTATCTCTGTTCAAACATTATACATGACTATGCTCAATATTATCTATTATCCCATATGATGTGCAGTTGCAGGTGGATCTTCAAATCTAGCCTATCTCCATCCATTGATTCAACCCATTATAAAGTAAACTAGATTGGTCCAGTAAACTAAGGTAAAACAAACAAACAAAGTCTTGTAGACGTGTCCTTTTTATTTCCTTTTAGCATTGCTTTCCGAGGTTCGATTAAACCTAGGTCTTCTAGGGAAAAAGCTATTATACTACATCTGTGAATCTGGATCGAAGGTATCAGGCAGCTCATATGGTACTAGATCTATGAAGAACAAGAAAGAAATAAATCAAGCTACTGACACAAACCAATAGCCCAGAGGTGGACTACTCCCTCTTCATCATGGTGATGATGCTGGAGATGTTGGAGAGGGTGGAGATCTCCCTGGAGGTGGCTCCGGTGGAGTTTCCCCCTCCAATCTTTGCTGGATCTGACTCTGTTTGGTGGTGTTTTCGTCTCAGGTGGCTCCCTTTTCAAGGATGCCCGGGGGGTACTTATATAGGGATTTTTAGGTCAGGAGAACTCAATGGGTGAAAGAATCGAGGCGATCAGACGACCGAGGAGGAAACGAGCATGGGTGGCGCGCCCACCTGGGCTGGGCGCGCCACCTGGGCTCGTTTGGCCCTCCTGCCCCCCTGGTGGGATTCTTGTGCTCCAGGTGCTTCTCGTGGATAAATATTGGCATTCCCAAAAGTGCAGGTCTATTTGACTTCGTATAGGTCCCGAAACATCAAAAACATTGAAAACATGGTTTTTCTGCCCTGCCGATTTATAGCCAAAATAAAAGGGATCATTGGTAAATCCCCAAAAATTAATATGAACTAGGGATATAACATTATATATGATGCAAATATGTGGGAGAATATGTTAACAAACTACAAAGTTTATGTATGCATTTGACATATATCAGTGTCACCGAGCTGGAGCTTCCAGCTTGCATGGACAGGACGCTAGGTCATGTCCCATCAATATTGCTCTATCCATAGGGAGGGCGTTGATCTGTTAGAACTTGGCAGCAAAGTGAAGGTGCTCATGTCCCTAGGACCAAGGCGCTTATCAACGAGTCCATCTTCTCACCCCAGGAGCACATCATTCCCGGGGTGGTTATACCCGAGCCAAGGACGAGATCCACCCTCGCGAAGGGTGGATCTTGGGTGGTGAAAGGCTTGGTGGAGAGCATAGCTTTGCCTTGAATCTTCCTAAGGCGCTGACAACGGGTCCATTTGGACAGATCCGTGGCGCCCCCTTATCCACAAGGACGATAGTAGCCCCCAAGTGTGGGGCTGGCTTGAGACGCTTTGGTTGTGAGGGCTACACCCAAGTCAAATTGAGGTTGGTTGGGAGTTTCTAGATGCATACTTCTGGACCAGGGACGTCGAATCCGTCGTGGTCTGGAAGTGGTATAAGGGTTGTATATAGTTAAGGCCTTGTCCCGCCTATATTCGACAGGTGTGTTGTGCAGATGACTACTGTAGGGACGCTACCCGCGGCAACGGTTGTCTTCTCCGATTCCGACGTCTGATGCAGGGCGCTGCCACGAGTGATAACCGACTTCTTCAACACCAACGACTGAGCAGGTGTTGTCGCCCGCGCGACAGTCATTTTCTCCTTGTTTTTACTTGCGTAACTATTTGAGCAGGTTTGATTTGGTTGGACAGGCATGATTGTACATAGTACAGTTTTAGAGATTTCAATCTAACAACTAGAGACTAGGGATCCAACGTTGTAGATTTTAATTCGGGGAATGCTCAACACTATCCATTATGTATTTGCAAAGACGTTTTTCGTTTTCAAATCTTTGATCAATGTACATGTCAAAAAAGAATCTTTGGTCAATGTAGTTAACTAGTATGTATACACTCGTGTTATGCATGTATTAACGTTACAAGACGACTTTACGTAAGAAAAAATAAGACATGGAGTGAGCATCTTACAAAACCTTAAGGAAAATGAATATATAGACTAACCGAAAACATACTTAAGACTGATATGAGATTTTTTTAAGTGAAAAAGAAGAGATGGTTCTAGAACAACAGCTCAGGCCACTCTTCACGATGAATTCTTTGCTCTCAACCGTTAGAATTAGCTGACCAATGGTTAAAATTGATACCCTGAGTTTGATTTAAAGTTGGCGCATTATATAGTGTATATATATATATATTAGTAATATTCGACACGACCAGGATTTTTTTTAGCAGGATGGGTATTTTTTTAGACTCATACTTTTTTTGGTAGCCCGTGCCCGCAGCCACAGGAAAATATATCTTATGAGACCGGATCTATGGATAGACCCCTCCTATGCCTGTCACTCCGTCTTTTCAGTTTTCTAATTTTTTTTATCTATTAATTAGCTTTTTTCTAGCGGCTATGCATGAAGTGGGTCTATGGGAATATAGACCGGGTCATAGGATTTTCATCTATTAATTAGCTAACGCGTTTGCGTGCCGTCCCCACAAACCAGTGACTCGCCAACACACAGCGACATCAATACATCACATGAGTCGACCCAAGACCTTTGACCCGTAGCCACACCCTTCAATAGCCTGAACCCCGTACATCTCCTGGGCCTACCAGTCAGCGACGTGTTCTGGTCCATCGTCACGCAAAATGGTACAACACGAGCCAGGAACGGGAGAGTGCGTACAGGAAACGCTTTGCGCAAGGCGCCATTTCCAAATCTTCGGAAGCTCCGTTCCCGTTTCAAAATCTCTGGTGATCCCCAACGCGCCTCACCTCGCCCCTCCCCCAAAATTCCCCACCAAAACCCTACCGCGCCCCGCACGGCGGTGCGATGCCACCGGAGACCGACTCCGCGTCCGGCCTCGCGGCGGCCGTCCTCGCCGCGTCCACTCCGCGGGCCGCAGCGGAGGCGATCTCCTCGGTCGCGGCCTTCCTCCGCCGCCACCACGCCGGCGCGGACCAGCCGCGCGCCTTCTTCGCCGACGCGCTCCCGGCGCTCCTCTTCCGCCTGTTCGTCTCCCGCTCCCCCGCTTCGCCGTGCTTCGTCGACCTAGCCGCTGGCGATCCCGCCCTCGCCTACCTCCTTGAGACGCTCCTCGCCCCCTCCGGGCCGCTCCTCGTCGCCCTTTCCGCCGCGGATCGCCATTCCCTCCTTCGCTTCACCTTCCCACGCGAGCGGCTCCCCGATTGGCTCGGTTTCGCGCTATCATCCACCGCAGCCTCCTCCGATCAGGTGATCTCGCCGCTCCTTGCCGGCCGCGTCGGCTCCAAGCTTCACCTCTCACTGTTGGAGTACTACCTTTTCTGGTTCGCGTACTACCCGATCTCGGCCGCCAAGGCGAATGCAACCGCCGGCGCCTCGAAACCCTCGCCCTCCACTTCGAAACCCTCTCTTAAGCCACGCGCTCGCCTTGAGAGTTGGGTGTCCACCCTCGCCTCCACGGCCGGCCGCAATCCGGATCAGAAGCCCCATACATTGCTATACCTGAAGCTTCTGTACGCCTACCTTAACGAGTTCGTTCCCAGTGACTCCGCCCCGCCTTGCAGCGGTTGTGGTACATTGCTGCATCGGAATGTCAGAGATGGTGTGGATGCTGCTGGATCATTCAGGCGAGCCGAGTTTTTTCTGCACATGCTCGTACAGTTCTGGCTTGTTGGAAACGATTTCTCCCCGCTGCCTGTGCAGACTTGCCGTTCCTATGGGTTGCCTCTCCTGTCTCTTCTGACTCGTGCAAATGCTACATTGTCTGAGAGAGTGCCAGCACCAGGACTTGGTGATGCTGTGAAGCTGTTGGTCATGTACCTGAACAGCAGCAGTGTTCGCAGGCTTGTGGACGCGCACAATGTGTTTGATGCAGTGCTCTCAAGGAAGGAGTCATGTGACAATCCCGCTGGCTATTGGAATCCATTGGTACAGAGACCATTGTATCGGTTTGTGCTAAGGACACTCTTGTTCTGCCCCATGGGTGCAGATATCAAAAACATTGCTCAGGTTTTTTCTGCATGGATGGTCTATATGGAACCATGGAAGGTTCAGCAAGATGATTTGAATGAGTACGATCTGCCACCACCTGGTGGGCGAAGTGTGCAT
Organism: Avena eriantha; assembly: GCA_910589775.1. Classification (NCBI taxonomy): domain Eukaryota; kingdom Viridiplantae; phylum Streptophyta; class Magnoliopsida; order Poales; family Poaceae; genus Avena; species Avena eriantha. Next base: position 293,319,829 of record OU342740.1, read on the forward strand.
TGTGTTAGTGATGGAAAGAATCAAAAGTGTGATGCAGAGTACTCTCCAGCATGGCAAGGCTACGTGCTATCCAACTATTTGTTCTACAGTTCACTGGTCGTCCATTTCCTGGGGTTCGCTCATAAGTTTCTTCATTCTGATGTTGCCTCAGTGCTGCAAATGGTATCAAAGGTCAGTAGAGACTTATTGCATCATACTTTCCAGAAGTAGCTCACCTTCTGCACAGTTGAATTATATCCATGCTATCTTGTATCTGTTTGATGTCATGCATATTTTACTAGTCCATGAGCAGTTTTGAATTTTGCAAGATGTGGTAATCAGATGTTTTATTCAAATCATATACAAGAATGTCAACAAAAGTACACCTTTCAGTACTTGATACTTGTTGAACTAATGATCATTTGCACTTTCACCGTTGTTTGGATTATTCAGGTATTGGAAGTTTTGGGTTCCTCAGAATTATTGGGGCTTATCTACAAAGTTGATTCTGCTTATCATTCCGGATTTTCTGATTCCCAGTCCTGTTGTTTGGATCGTGTGCTCAAGTATTTACCAGCTATCCGTGAGCAGCTACAGGTAGAAAACTGGATACTTGGGAATACCTTTGGCTGTTCCCTTTGAAATGCAAGCACCTATTATGAAGAGCTTTGTAGCATTAGTTTTCATATTAAGTTCTACAGAAATACAATTGTACTTATAGTGCTAAATCTTTCTAATCTAACTATGATATGCCTCTTATGATTTCAGGACTGGGAGGATGGGTTGTCAAAACATAACACTGATCGGTCATTCTTGCATATGGCGAGGAACTCTAATCTAAGCCTATTGAGTTTTGATGATAATGGGCCTTACAACTTGCTTAAGGTTCATATATTACTGTACATTTAGTAGTAGAATATTAGTCTATGTCTCAGGCCACTATTGCACTGCATAATTATGCTTAATTGCATCAGTATCTTACTATTTACCATAAGCAGTTTTTTTTGAAGTGGATATTAACCATAAGCAGTTTTCTGAAGCGGATATTAATCATAAGCAGTTTAACTTTAGAGCCAAAAACACTCCACTCATTGACTCATTGAACACAAGATTGCTTTGTGATCACCTATTTACTTGGCAAATAACATTATTTCCTCTGTTACTCTATGTTTGATTCCTGTTATTACACATCTCGTTGAAAACTTATTATGTTTTCCATTTTGTTCAGTTGCTGTTGCTAAGGGCGGAGTCGGAGATTCAACATTTGCCAGGTGATGCTATGCGAACCCTCCAGACTCTGGATGTAATCAAATCCAATATGAAAAAGGTATTCTACAAGCATGTTGAAAGCTCCCACGCAAAGAATCTTCCAGAGGGAGAACACAACCAGCATCATGGACGTGGTGATGTATTCATACCTAAGTATCCAAGTCCAGGGAAAAGCTCAGTGGCCGATATGAAAAATAATGGTGATTGGATGATGAGGCCCATCTCAGACACTGAAGTGGCCTGGCTTGCAAGGATGCTGATATGTTTTTCATCTTGGCTGAATGAAACCCTTAGACTTGAGCATGCTGTCGCAGATGTTGCCCCCACAGGCCCAACAATCATCAAGGTTGATCGAAATGAACCGAGCAGAGTTGGAGGCCCAAAGGATGCTGCAAGAATGGTGCTTGTTGGTGTCTTTACATTGCTCGTGGTGGTGGGACAATGGATCCTGCAGTTCATGAGAACGCACAGGATTAGGATCAATCTCAGAATTCTTGCCTCCAAAAAGCTCCTGGCACTTGCTATGGTGTACATGGTGTTCACTATAGCAAAGCAGATGCTGTCTTGACCTCTGCATCTCATCCTGTTGCTGCTGCTTTGCGAGTAATTGCTCAACTTCCAAATTGTGCCTTGAGTAGGGTATTACATATGATGTACAGTAATTCATAGGAGAAAAAAACTTATAGAGGAAACTCTGGCAACTCTTTTGAACTTGTTTGATTATCTTGTGCATATCATTGAGATCCCACTGGAATGTGTGTCTACCTGGTAATTCGTGTGCTCATGGACTTCAACTTTCAATTAGACATAACTTTGGTGTGAGAAAATATTGTGGATTTCCAATGTAACTGAACTGAACTTCGCTGGAATTCGGATATCGCATCTTCAGATATTTTGTCGTGACCAATTATGATGAGTCAATTGTTGTCCTTGCAGAGAAGTTGATGTACACCATAATGGTTCCTTTATTCAGTGGCAGTGTGCTCCTTGCTGCTTTTTTTTTCCCGATGAGGGTGCTCTGTGCTGTTGCAGTCTGAAGAATGTTTCATGCTTGCTGTTGAACAAAAACCTAGGAGTGGTATTTTCGTATTACGCTGTTTGGGATCCAGCTTTCGTCTTCGCTTCCAGCTGAATCAGTTAGGTATGGTTCTTAGTCTATACCATGCCACTCTTCATTTTTTCCCTTCAAAATGCTAGCTTGAAACCACTTTGATTTTTCTAAGGCAAAGGTGTTATCGTTTTGGTGTTACCACATCGAATGATTTGAGTGGATAAATTGATTGAGCATGCAACCTTTTAAATTTACACAGGGGAATGGTTTGACCTACTGCTAGTAACTAGCACCTGTGGCCCTGGATACACTCAATGTATGGAAAATAATCAACCTGTATGTTCCACCCACCAACAACTACCGTATGCACATAAGCTTTTGTTCCATCTGACTGCATTTAAAATGTGCAACTCATTCTGATAGTAGATTAAATTGTTTTTTGGTTGAGGTGCACATAAATATTCATTTGCTGTTTGGTGAAGAATGTTTTTCAGTTGCACAGAATATTCATTTTGTTTCATGGGCGGCGATTGCCTTCAAAGTATTATAATGATAGAATTGAATGGCTTAAACAAATGCTGACCAAAAACAAAAATGATGGCCAATGGAGAAGGCGCACCAACCTCTTCTCTAACTGGATGCTGATATCTTCATCATTCAATTAACAATTCTTGAGGTTAGGTGCTGCATTCCTTTCCTCGAACAGGCCTTGAGCTCAAACCACACACGATTACTCCTACAAAGCCACGTAAAGGAACAAAAACAAAACAAATGGACCGTTGTGAATTCGTTTCATCGGTAAGCCAAACATGCAATGATGCCAGGAAGGAAACACGCCCATTAGATCATTTGTTTCCACCAATAAGCTCGTCTTGAGCAACTGTTTGTACCCTGGAGGTTTCTTATCAGAGGCTTATCAATGATTTGCCTGCACTGCTTAGGAAGGACCAAGGAACACCAGGAGGTGGAGAGGCTTCAATCAGCGTTTAGGAGGCAAAGGACGGTACTCTTGTACCCTAAAAGACTTGATAATTTGCGTTCACCAAGGAGCTAGATGCCAGTCGGGCGACAGATCTGGACCTAGTTGCCCATTAGGTGTATGATCGATCCCTCTACTGCTTTAACACTTCCTATTGTATTAAGATGGATGCCACCTACTAGTACTTAACCTTGCAAAATTACCCTATCACAATGCCAATTGAAAAACGTCCCATTTGCAAAACCCTTTATTAGTGCAAGCATCCGAGCTTTGTCTCCTTCACTCTCTCTATTCTTAATTCCATGGATTTATCAGAGGCAAAATTGAATGAGGAAGCATATCATACAGACTCGTGTCTCCTGCATCATTGGACCTTTTGTTCGTATCTGTCCATGAACATATGTAACATAACCTACCAAATACCTGGACCCTACTACGTTTACTACTCTGCCATCGTAAGCTACTTGCTTAACAGAACAGATATTTTGCATGCCGAGCTCGAGTTGTTAGTTCCCCTGTCACTTTGTCCAACACCAATTTTGTTCACATATAAGAATATCTCTTGCCTGGATGATCTGCTATTTCTCCCTTTATAATTTTTTGAATATTGTACGTATATAGTTGTATGATTGATCTGCTTTTTCCACAAGGTTGTGCTTTCTTTGTATTAGTATATGATGGAATGTGAAACATGTCTGGTCTATTATTTTCACCACTTCTCCACTTTTCAATCTGGCCTAGAAATTAAGCACTAACGTAATGCATGCTACACATTCACGTTGCATATATCCATGCATGATTAGACAACTAGGTTTGTTACAATAAAGGGAAAGTATTAGATGCTTACGATTAACCAGTACTGCTTTCTCCCTTTATAAAAGGAGAAAAGTAGGATTAAGGTGGGGCAAATGAGCTAAAGCTTGGATTGAAGAGATGCATCTTTTCTTAGGATAGAAAGCATATGCATGCATGCAACACGATGGTGAGGTGTAGGATTAAAAATTAAGCTCTGGGTGCCAGTGACTTGGTAGGTCACTATTTGTCCTCCACTTCCATGCATGGATGTGAAGTGAAACGGCAAGAGAAGAGACACCGGGCAATGACAAAACACCTTGACCCCATTGTTATTGGAAGAACGACTTGCTGTTGCTCAACGATGCATGACCGATTCCCAATGATAAAAATGGCAGCATCAAAGAAACAAAATATGTGTAATGTGCCAACCATCATAACCTTCCATAATGTTATTCCCCAAACTTATGTTATCAGGATGAATTTATTAGGCCGCACATGTAGGGAGTAGGGTAAATAGTGAATTTTAGCTGCTGCTCAATTTTATTGGGAGAATTCAGACTGATTTATCCACCTTTCACTCAATGTTTTCAGGGGATTCTACTACCCCTCAAATTTAGTTGTCTTATATTTGTCTAGATATGGACATCTCTAGTTATAAAACATGTCTAGATACATCCGTATCTAGATAAATCTAAGACAACTAATTTGAGACGGAGGGAGTAAGATTTCTAATCTTTTGATGTGCTTGAGGCTTGTGAAATCTTAGAAGCAATTGATACGTTTATTGACAGCTTTCTAGTCCCATGGCATAATATGACTTAAACTGAGTCTGCATTAGTTGCTGGCAGTTATACTCTTTTCAATTCTGAAAACTCCATTTCAATAGCAGATTGGGACGAGGTGTCAACTTAATTGAAACGTAGGATGGTCCATACCTTGTGTAGCAGCAGTTTGTATCAACTAACCGCCTATCTACAAAAATGAGTAGTACCAATCAACTAACACAATATCACTTTTAGTTGCTGCTCATCAATATACACATATAGACGTATTGATATAGTACATTGCATCTCATAAATACTGTGACTTATTTTGGCAAAATGAATACTACGACTTGGTGGTCGTTAACCGGAGAGCAATGGCCTACCAACACAATCTACCATCCAGCTGAGCTCTTCCTTTTTAGATGAGTTGTCTACTTTATGGCTTGTGAAGGCACACACAAAATTGAACACAGACCATACATTTTAACTTGTTTGGTATATCTACTGGACGGATGTGATTTAGCTGCTGATTTTTTGAGAGAGATAACATATATACGCACATACATCCATGGATGTCTACTTATGACTATCATGCATGTGCTTCTTTTTGCACAGTGCTTTGGCTTCACTCATAATTCCGGTTTGTTGGTTCTGTTGCATGGTAGCTAGCTATGCTTTGTTCTCTTGCACATCAATCCTTTGCTGGACCAGCAGCAGCTCTCCTCTCCCATGATGTGTTTATTCACAGTTGCCATTGTGTGGCCGTCGTGTACTGCATGCACGTATATGCATCGTACGATGGTAGGTAGCGTAGCTTAGCTTGGGTGCCCGCTCGCCGAGGGAAACTAACTATATAAGGTATAGGGTATGTATGATGCATGTGAACATGTATGGTCTGTCTCAGTATACGTATGCTGCCTCCTTTCAGTAACCATTTTCTCACTAGGTAGATACCAGCATAGCTGAGGTATGGATCATGTCATCCATGTACTGTGGAGACAGTACACATGTTCAGCACAAATTTGTACCATTGACCTAAATCCTTGGGGGAAAAGATTTTTTAGAAATAGACTGACAACGTTAACCAATCTTTGGAGGAGTAGTAGTACTTTTTCTTTAGCATGAAGTATATTTGGTGATCAGTGTTGATTTTGAGCAGTATTGATCATGCATCTTTGTTGAATTTGAGTAGCATGAAGTGTCGTGATAATTGATGTGATCTTCCTAAGGGTTAAGTGGTACAAATGATATTAGGTCCGCTTTACAAGTCTTCTCGCATTTTGACCGTGGTGTACTAATCTCATTATTGTCCTTAATTGGAAACGATTACGACATCCAGCGCGTTATATATATTTTGGTCGGTTTGCTTGTGTGATCGCTCTCTTGATCAGAGCAATCACCATGAACAGAGAAAGTAAGACAAGTGAAATAGACGAACATAGTTATAGATGCCAGGCCTGCAATCTAGAGGGAAAATTAAACTTTGGACGTGTCATGGGCAACAACAACGACTTAACGTTCACTAGTTGGTGTGATGTTCTTTTCTACAGCCATCTGTTGCAACTGTGCGGAGAATTTAGTAAATGAAATGCATCCGTCGATAATTTAACATAATAGCTAGTCTTTCAAGTGTATCTCACACGCACAATAGGCAACAACAAAGCTGTTTTTTTAATTAGAAAGCGGCAAAAGGATTGCTTGATTATATTAAAAGAGAAGAAACTTGAAACATTTTTACATGCCGACTAGTACTAGCTACAAAGGCTCCTATATTAAGCCCTGATTATTAAAAAAAATTGTGGAAACTCTTAGCTCGCCCTATGGGCAAGGTCTTGCTCGTACTTAATCCTTGACAGGATGACCTTTGGCATTTCTCGATTTGTTTTGGAAGAACCGAGAGTCGCGCTCCTTCCAAATGTCCTAATGAATGTGTTTAAACCACCATTGAACAAGCAGATGACTTTCAGTCCTTTGTTCTTAAATGATAGTACTTGGTATCATTGACTTTGTACGGTCTTCGGAGCTGGCCAATAACCAATACTAATAATGTACTAAAGTATTGTTGCATGATAAATCTTGGTGATAGGAGGATAAACTGACCATAGATTAGAGAGATTAGAACTTTAGATCGCTCGAAGCCTTCAAAGAAAAATACACATGACTAGCTAGTGCTCACCTCATTGTACATGTTAATCTATCTCATCCTAGCTTAGTCTGAGCATAGACAACCTCATGGGATATGATTTTTCAAGCGACCATGCATGTTCTGGTCTTGCGGCTTAAATGTGTGATGGGTTCGATGCTCAAGCTCAACTAATTCGAAGTGACGTATCACGACTCCGCCATAATATCTCTGTAACTAACTGTATACTCTCACTGAGCGGTATGGGTCAACAGCTCTACTACTTCCAAAGGTTTGCAGATCTGGCACGAGTTGTGCATTTTCTTTGTTTTCAGGGACAAGGAGGGTCGTCACTGATGGCCAAGTCAAAAGTGAAAAATCTCTACGCAAGTTAGGAATATTCTTGCAGAAATATAATATGCAGGGTAGACAAGAGTTTGTGATCGAGTACTATTGCATACTCTTCAGTCGACCAATGCGCATAAGAAGACTAAAGTGTCAGGCTAACATGCCAAATGGCCCTATTTAACTACTAATGGATTAAAAAAATAGTTTAACAGATTTACTTTGCTTTTTTTCCATGGACTTCTTGTTACCCTTCTTGTAAGGGAGTTTCCTCTCTCAAGAATACTTGCAAGTGGAAATTAGCTCGCTAACAGGTTTAATTATTAAAAAAAATCTAATGTTGCTAGCTCAATATATTTTGTCCCCAAGAATGTGAATGCCATCAATTGTGGCTAGCTAATTTTTTGTAGGCCCAAACGAGAGGAAAACAGGGAGAGAAGACCTGTTTTTTCAAAGGTATCACATGGATCCATGTCTTGTCTTGTGAAGAATCTAATGATGGCAAGTGAAAGCTAAGGCATCAGCATCTGCTGGAGCACCCATATGATGAGCTTCCTTTCCAACAGTAAACAACTGTTAAGGCTGCATCAGGGGCACGATCTCCTCTTCTACCTTGCACCAGAGAATGGTCAAGCAAGACACACAAGTAAGTGTTCTAGTTGGGGCCTTTATTCCTTGCTTGTAGCCATTGCACTGTGCTCCCAGCCCCTTGCTCTACAGACTTTCCTCTTTTGCCTTGAAAGCAACCGAGCTAGTAGAGTCAATTACCAAAAGGAAAAAAAAGAAAGAAAAATGCGCCCTTTTGTTGTTGCCTAGTCATTGTTAACAACTTTGAGTTTTGCACTGTTTTCTTCTCTTTAGCCCAGCCCAAAGGGGTTTACATCTTGGGGCCAATTGACATGTACATGTAGGAACATTTGGGCATCATTAGATTGAGATTCGTACGTTTCTAAACCACCATGCACTGATGGCCTAGCTTTGGTCAAGGCAGGTAGTACAGTGCATTGTCTATCTAGGTGACTACTCCCCATCCGTTCCACAAGAGAGGGAGTAGTAATTAAGAAGCATCTCAATTGTACTAGTTACTACAACTCAGAAGCTAGAGCTATTCCCCCAAAACACACAAGCTAGTACTATGTGATATGCTTCCATGATCATGTTGGTATGATCAGCTTTAATCAGTGTGTTTGCTTTGCCCCAAGACATATTATATACACCCATATGAAAAAAAAGGATACTTCTAGTATATGTTGGTACATAGCAAAATCGCATTGTAGTACTAGCATGCATATCAAGCCCTACTTACTGGCAATAAGTAGGCCATGATGAGGTTCGCGATGGCTCGATCGATCGATGACAACTTTGCAACCAACAAACACTGCCCATTTGAAAGATTTGCTTTTTTGATCCTCAATTCCTCATCCTCCGAGCGGGTCTCGCTTTGCGTTCATGAGTAGCTAGTTAGTGTGCTTTGTGGGACTCCCAGTGTGCATGCAATTTCGGTCTCTGGACGCAAACCCCATATGTATGCAGATTGATTTTGCTGTCTGCTTCGCGTGCAATATCTCGCGGAAAAGGATGGGGGCGGCATGTCAGCCTCTGATCAATAACAGGACAGATCAGTCGGATGGATGGCTGAATCGCATACTACGAGCACTATGGTAGTAGTAGTGGTAGGACATATAATAGCAGGTCGTAGTACCATGTCGTAGGAGTGTAGGTTTTGTTAATGGTGACGTGATTAGTCCTAGAAAAATTTAATCGGACACGCGGACCAGTGGAGGTTCTGTGCTTGTTAGCAGTACGGGGGTGACCATCTCTAATTAATTGGCGTTGGTTGAGCCCATGCTGTCGATAAACTAACCGATCGCGCCCTAATTAACACGGCCTAGATCGATGGATAGATGGATGGTGCCTCCTTTTCTCCTTTCTACCAAGATTTCAGACCCTCGATGTTTTCTTTTTCAGAATAATTAGGCGCATGCATGGTTAGGAGCAAAGCGCGGTTTAATCTGGCGAGGTGGTTTCGTCTGGTTGAAAGGTAAGTGCAATTGTTGCCATTCTCTCTGGCACTTTTTCCTACGCTTGCCAGCATCTGATCCGTAGTACGGCCCGTCTCATTCTCTTGTTCGAGATAAGAAAACTGCCGGTCATCAGCAAGAACGGAGCCGTAATTTCTCATCTGCTGCGGGCCGCGACTATTCACCGTGACGGCTCAGCGCAAGCTAACATGCAGTGGAGGTACGGAGCTAACGTAAAAACTGCGGAACGGATGGGCCGAGCGCAACGGGTCGTCGGGATGGCGGGGATCTGTCACAACCAATCCAAGTGCGAGTTTTTTCACCCGCCATGACGGTAACTCGGGCTTACTAACTTGGTTACCAACGTTTCCATCGCCTCTCAATCGACCTCTCTTGATCATCATCCTTTTGAGTTTTTTCACCCCGCCATGACGGTAACTGGCGCTTACTAACAGTCGTATATCGTATTGCTTGCGTCAGCTGCTGCAGGGACGACGCCTGTTGTTGCTCTTGGGACACTGACCTCCCGCTAACAATAATAGTTTGGCGTTGCTGCAGGCCAATTAAATGGCACACGAGGGTGACAACCGTGTCCAGCGAGGCGCATCTCCTTTTCATCTCTCTCTTTTCATGAATAGCCAGCCAGTCAGTCAGGTCGCTCTCCCGTTCATCTGGACTGTACACGTACCACGACTCTACATGTGTATATGTACGTATAGGACGCAGGCGCCTCCGTGCGTCCATGTGCGTATACTATGTGCAGGTAACCTCACTTTTTTTCTTTTTTTTTGAAACGAAGAACGTGCAGGTAACATCACCTACTAAGAGAACGGATGGAGTACATAATGAGCCTAGTGGCAGTGCAATCCAGCTCAGCGATCGATCGCTGCCACAGCGGTCATCATACGGTTGTCCTGTTGCCTACGTGGCAGCAACATTCGGTGAGTCACCCTCCACCATGGCCGGCCTTCTTCTGAGCCTAGTCGTAGAAGTAGTAGGCAGTAGCATTAGTGGTAGCAGCAGCTCACAGCCAGAGGGAGACGCAACGCAATGCAGTTAAGGCGGCTGCGACATTTCTGCCTCGGAGATGACATGGTTGCTTTGTTTGGAGAGGCAGTGTTCCACCCCAGCGAAAGGGCAGAGCAACGCATGCATGCGTGCTGCAGGGCCAGCCCACATGCTCGGTAAGTGGGAGCATTAGCTTTCGCACTGGACATGATGGACGTGCTTAAAATAACACCCCAACGATCTCTCCGTGGAAGAAGAATCTCATTCCCTCCGATCCTCCTCCTCCTGATCGACCCGGGGAGCTTCCTTCCTTTCCAAAGCAGCTGGCAAAAGGGAGAAAAAGCAGAGGAGGGAAAGCCAGGCCAGCCAGAGGAAGAAGAAGGTGATGAAGATCGGAAGAAGACGAGATGCTGCACTGGAGCCACATGAGGAGTGCTATCTTTTGTCTCCTCTGCGCTGCACTGCACTGCGCTGCTTGCTTGCTTGCTTGATCATGGAGGAGACCAACACCAGCCAAACAATCCCATATCTTACTTACCCCTTTTTTTCTTTTTCTGTTGTTGAGTAAAAATGTTTCTCAAGAGTTTCGTTAGCGAAACAAAAGTCTTCAATTGAGTGCCAAGGATTAACACGTTAACTGCGGGAGCTGATGGTAGTAAAGAAATGTGAAATACATATTGTTGATTGACAGCATGCAGTTGCTCTTAGATTAAGTTGTGGAAGTCAGCATCAGTGGCCTCTTAGCTTTCAGCTTCTTGGGGACTACGTTCCATTTCTTCCCCATCTCAATTCCCGTTGCATGATGACACTAGTAGTAAAATATTTTTTCTGGGGAAAATCTCATTGCGGTACATATATAGAGTATTCGGAGCACAACCTAGACAGTAGTACATGATATCACCTAAAATCTAGCAAGGTCAACCATTAGAATTCACACATCACTATGTAATAATTAACTCACTCAACCCTCAAAGAGAAAATTAACTCACAGGTAACATGCTTGTACTCCAGTCGCATTTTTTTTGCATATATGTATATATTACTCCCTTATTAAACCAAGAAAGTAAAAAAAATAAAAAAGCAAAGAAGAAATTAAACTAGCACTTAAGTACTCCTCTAGTATATTGATTCTCTAGTCTTCGCAAGCAAGCATCGGCTACTCCCAAAGCAGTGGCTCCTCGAGCCGGAGCTCCGCATTGACCTCCTCGACGTCGGGGAGCGGAGCCCACATGGTCGAGAACCCGAACCCGTCCCGGATGTCGAGGAGCAGGTCCGGCAGGTCGAACAGCTGCAGCTCCGCCTCCGCCTCCGCCCCCGCCTCATCCCCGCTCGTTGGCGTGGCAGCGGACTCCGGCTGGGCAGTGGCGCCAGCGTCGTTCTTCTCTTCTTGGACGATGCCCTCCTCTTCCGACTGATCATCAGTGGACGATGACGGCGAGGTCGTAAACGCGGCGGCCAATGCGGCGGCGGCCTGCACGTCCTTGGGAGCCGGCGACGCGGCGCGCGGGAGGACGTCGGCGAGCTCGGGGAAGTTGAGGTGCGCGGTCCGGGCGCCCTTGATGGCGAGCGCGGCGACGTCGTGCGCGCGCGCGGCCATCTCGGCGGTGGGGAAGGTGCCGAGCCAGATGCGCGACTTCTTGCGCGGCTCGCGGATCTCCGACACCCACTTGCCCCACGCCCGCATCCGCACGCCGCGGTACACCGGGTGCTTCCCGTCGCTGCTACGCTTCCTCTGCTTCTGCTTCTTCTTCGTCTTCCCCTCCTCGATTTCCATCTCCTCCTCCTCCCTTCCCTCTTCCTCGTCCAGCTTCCGCTTGCGTGGCGCCTCCGCCGCCGCATTGGCGGCTCCCGCGGGCGAGGAGGGACAGGACGACGAGTCCGTCACGGTGGACGAGCATGACATGGAGGTAGAGCTGGTCGTATACGACGACGACGATGAAGAGGAGGTTTCTCGGAGCTCCCGAGCGGGGGTCATGGCTGCGTGCAGTGGGTGCACGTCGAGGAGGAGTATGGTTTTGCTGCTAGCTGAGAAGAGCCGAGAGCTTGCTGCTCCTCCTGGACTTGCGGTTGCGGTGGTGTGTGTCTGTTTGTATCTGCAGTGAGGGGGTTATATGATGGAGGAAAAGTTTACTGGGGAAAAGCTAATTAAGAAACCGTGGGAGGCTGCTATATATGCTTGGCACCCCCTGCTCTTGTCCCCACAGTTTTGTTTTCAGGTGCAGCAGCTGTTCATCATTGGTTTTTCGGTGCCTTGTGGTACTACACGATAAAATTCATCAGCTGATACAAGTGCCAAGTGGTTTAATTGGGATTAGTGACTCAACGGTACAATTTTGAGTGGCTGTGGGCTCGGGGGCTAGGACAACATGTACGTAGGTTGGTGTTGATATATCGCTCTCTTTGTGTAAAAAAAAATCGCTCTCTTTTATTTGTCAAACCGTGTGACAACATATTTACGGTAATTCTGCACCAAGTAATATGGTAACTTAGGTTTACAAAAAATATTTCGGGTAAGGGAGATTGAGCAACATTATTTCAAAGTTCAAACTCCTGTTAATCAAGCAAAATAAATGCTCTGCATTCATTTATATATGTGAACAATGAATGTCATGGAAGCATTTTTCCGTTTCTATAGACCGAAGGTCGAATAGAGATGACTTATATCAATAGAGCCAACACGACAAATAGAAAGTTGTTCAAGTTTACAAAACACACACAAAAGTTTTGATTGCAATTGCGGCATCGGCCGACTAAAGAGGCCGACTAAAGGGGCATCCCCACATGCATGAGCGAAGGAAACTAAGGCGACTCCAGTTTAAGTGAGAAATGTAGAGTCCCGAGTCAAGATCTTGCAAGTGTCAACGCTTTCGTGTCCTTTGTCTTCATTGTCGGCGACCAATGCTGGAGGAAGATGGTCATATGAAAAAGGGGGTGTGTCAACTGGATATGCCTACAAGATGGTGGCTACAACTTGATGTGCAAGACAAGGAGCGTAGTACTGCTTGTATGGGAATTTTACTCTAAAAGCAAGGACAATAGTATAGCCAGTTGCTGGCTATAAGCCAAGTGTCATGTCATCTAAAGCCAACTTAGAGTTAGCATTCAATAGTGAGCTACAAAAATATACTATGTTAGCACCACATGGCCATATTTCACTCTCTCAAAGTGCCTAGGAGCACGTGCTAGAGATAACTCTTGCATTAGAGCCCACCCTTCTTCTCTCTCCTCTTCTCTCTCTTCCAACTAGGCAAGAAAATAATATTTTAATCCTTATAGCCAGCTGACTAGGACTTATTGTACTTACTCTAAGTTAAACTAGACTTGTAAAACTCTAGCATTCTACTCAAGTAAACCTGACCACTGTGTATTGCATTCATGTATAGTGTGTATTGCATTCATGTATAAAAAATCTAGAGAAATTTTTCGCTTTTGATTAAGCATAGCAAATTGATCAAGGTTTTGCTTATGTTGGTAGATTTAGTTAGGTCATCGATGTAAGCGTGATAGTTCAACATTACCTCTGTGCAATTTTTTTGGAGGGAACAATTCAAAATTGAATATTCAAATTTGATATTTGAATTCAAACCAAAAAGAAATTGGATTATAAACAATAAATAATTCCATAAATTAAATACAATGACGAACAATAAAGAATAAAGAATGGTATTCTTTATTACAACACAAGTTTTAAGAATTTACAAGCATTGGAGAAAAAAGAAAAGAAAAGTTACAATAATATTAAATAATGTAATGATCTTTATTACAAGGGTAATATTACAATGTTTTACACTTTACAAAAGAAAAAGAAAATTACAAGAATAATAAAAATAAATCGTAATCTCCTCGTATCTTCATTCTTCTTTTCCTGCAAGGAAAGAAACAAGACAAGAGACCAAACAATAATATTACTGAATGTTAATATGTTTGCTTTATCAATGACACAACATTATTGATTTTCGAGACTAGCTATTGGGAGGGAGTATCCAGTGTAGACAAACATAGGCAGTGAATGGATCATATAATGGATAAATGGCTCATTTGGATCAGGAGCCAACCATGGACGGAGTTAACAGGATCAGATCCATTTATAGGGAATAAGGTAACACATGATGATCTGATATAAATAAGCAAAATAGGAACATTTTCCTCTAATCTAGCTAGAATCTATCAGAATCCCACAAGTTTTTCTAATTGATCATGTTTGACATGGATAAGCTGATATGATCTAAGCCAAATAATTCAAATCACTTGTTAAAGCAAGCAAAAAGCTTAAGTGATATTAAGATTACACTTGATTTTTTTAGGACAGATAATGAATTAATCATACATCTGGATCAAGGAGAAAGCCCACAAAGTAAAGCCAATCTAGTAATAATAGCCCCACAAAAGTTTCATGTTTGGCAGTATAAAAATAAAATAAAATAGAGCCACCAGGATAATAGCAAGATTTCAACGGTAGCTTGCAACAGGAAGTAAAGAAACTCAATTTGTCCACTCGTGCGAGGAAAGGGGGACCACCACAAGCATCTCATGCATAGCATGTGTTATCACCACCACAACAACAAGTACATCAGTGTAGAAGTAGAAGCTGATCAGTCCCTAGGAGTCTTTCTCATATATCTATGCATTCTAGCCACATGGTAGCTAGCCAAAACCACATGTCCATCTCAACATATTATCCTTTTTTCATCAAGAACAAAAGCTACTATACATCTGCATCCATTAGAATACCAGCTAGAACATCACTCTAGTCACTAGAAATTGAGCAAGCTATCAACAAGGCGTACTACCAGTAGATCAAGACAGGATCTAGGAGGAGAAGGATATGAAGAATGAGCCTACATTAGAAGCTGATCAAGATCCACACCAACACACCCAAATTTGTCTACTCTATAATAGTAGGTTGACATCTAAGATCATCTGCAACATTGGTTATTATCAGTTTAAGAAAATAATTTGTTGTTGGGAAAGATTGTTCTCAGTCCTGCATACAAATGGTATCACGAACACTTCGCAATCTTGCCGATATTTGTGGTGTAGGTGCAGTTGCCAGCTCAGCTACCACGACTGGCTCAACCTCCAAGGCTTTGTCCGACTCGCTACAAGCCGGTTCCTCTCGAAATTCTTCGAGATTCACCGTGCTCCCACTGACTCTCCGACTAAAAAACTACTTCTCAAGGAAGACACCATTCCAAGCAACAAACACTTTGCCCTCTTCTTGGTTATAGAAGTAGTAACTCAAGGTTTTTCTCGGATACCCCACGAAAATACACTTATTCGACTTGGCCGTGAGCTTGTCCGACTGAATTTGCTTGACAAATGCTTCACAACCCAAAATCTTAAGAAAAGACAAACTTGGCTTTTTGCTAGTCCATATCTCATGCAGTGTCTTTTCTACTGACTTTGATGTTACTCTGTTTAGTGTGAATGCTGCAGTTTCTAGACAATAACCCCAAAATGATAAAGGTGGATCTATCTGACTCATCATTGATTATACCATGTCCAACAAGGTCCGATTCCTCCTTTCCGACACACCGTTTCGCTACAGCGTTCCCGATGGAGTGAGTTGAGGAACTATTCCACAACTATTCATATGGTCATCAAACTCATGGCTCATATACTCGCCTCCTCGCTCTAATTAAAGAAACTTTATTTCCTTGCCGAGTTGATTCTGTACCTTGCTTTGGAATTCCTTGAAGTTTTCAAAGGCTTTTGACTTGTGTTTCATCAAATAGATATATATCCGTACCTACTCAAATCATCAGTGAAGGTAATAAAGTACTCATAACCACCTCTGGCTGTCGTGCTCATCGGGCCACATACATCACTATGTACTAGTCCCAACAATTCGTACGCCCTTTCACAACTCTTTGCAAAAGGTGTCTTGGTCATTTTGTCGAGCAGGCAGAATTCGCATGTCTCGAAGGACTCCAAGTCAAACAAAGTTAGGAGTCCATCATCATGGAGATTCTTAATGATTTTCCAACTTATCTGACCAAGCCTAGAGTGCCAAAAGTAAGTCATATTCTGATCATTTGGTTTCATCCTTTTTGCATTTATGTTATAGACCGATTCACCATCAAGATTCAAAATAAATAACCCATCCTGAATGGGTGCAAAGCTACGAATCATGTATTTCAAATATAAAGAACATCCATTATTCTTCATATTTGACACATAGCCTTGTCTCATAGAATATGAGGCAGTAATAATGTTTCGATTAAGCACTAGAACATAATAACAATTATTCAACTCCATAAAGAATCCTGAAGGTAAATGAAGTTGCATCGTGCCGACTTCCAATGCAGCGACCCTAGCTTTGTTGCTGACTTAAATGTCAACCTCGCCTCTCGCCACACTCTTAGGTCTTATCAGTCCCTACAATGAGTTGTAGATGTGAATTACTAATCCAATATTATATACCCAAGAAATATTAGGTGCATCGACAAGATAAATGTCTATAACATTGCATACAAGAGTACATGAGTTGGAAGTTACACCTCCACTCTTGGCTTTGTCGGCCAAATACTTGTTACAATTACTCTTCAAGTGGCCATCCATCTTGCCACAAAAGCAAGTGGATCCAGGTGAAGGAGATAGCTTAGTCCCTGAGGCAGCGCTATGGACCGAGTCCTAATACATTCCTCCTGACTTAGCCTTCTTCTTCTTAGTCCAAGAACTCTTTTTAAACTTAGCCTTATTCTGCACCATCAACACTTGACTAGCGCCTTTCTTGAGATCAGCCTCTACCTTCTTGGGCATCCCATGTAATTCAGTGAGCTTCTTATCCATACCATGCATGTGGTAGTTCAAGATGAACGAACCATATGCACTAGGAAGAGATTTCATAATTATGTCTGTAGGGAACTCTTTGCTAATAGGGTAGCCCAACATTTCCATAGTCTGCACGTAACCAACCATCTTGATCAAATGTGGACTCAGTGGATCACCATCCTTAAGCTTACAATCAACAAAGCTTGAGAGACTTGATATCTCTCGGTCTTTACTTGAGCCTGGAACATACTTTTGAGGCTTTTGATCATATCGTAGGCCTCAACATTCTTGAACTACTATTGCAAGTCTGGTTCCATGTGAGCATGCATAAGACAACTAATTTCCGTGGACTCATCTCAAGTCCTACGATAGGCATTGGTGGCAGCGAAACTCACATTCTCATTTGGCTCATTTGGAAGTGGGTTGTTTAAAACATGGTCCCTCTTTTATTGTTTGACAATGATTCTTAGATTACGATACAGTTGGTGAAATTAGTTCCATTAAGCTTATCTTTCTCTAGGATCAACCTCAACGCAAAACTGGACAACTTAGGGAGATTGCTACTAGGTGCCATTGATCTACAATAGAAAATATGCAAAACACTTAAGACATGTATCCATAAAAGAGCAATCATTTTAATAATTATGCTCTCACTATAACCAATACCCCTATGATGTTTACTAAGTGATTCAGGATCCTAAATAAGCAAGACGACTAGTGATCTTTAGCATCACCACTAGCCATCAAGTGATCTAGGTAGACAACTCCTTGTCAATCGCATCTCATGTGACTCATGTTGGTCGAGTGCCATCACATGCCCTGGCTCTCGACCGACCTCTCCTCGAGTCCCAAAACCATCGTGATAGAACCGTCTAGATTACCAAGTGCTTCCTCTATAAGAGACTTCCTTGAAACCACCTAGTCAGAAAGAATTAGTAGCACCTCAATTTTATGAGCCCACTACCAAGAATGTCCAACTTGTGATGGTGCATCACTGACGGGGAGACCGACTAGAACTTCTTTGAGGTATTAAAATCTACAAACTATCTAATCGAGGTAAAACCAGAGACATATCAATAACACAAAATAAAACAATTATAATGTGAAATGATATGGCTCTCTTCATGGCAATCTCCATCTCCACAAAACCTATAAGTCGCCTCGTGCCAACTCTCGTCACGTGCCATTTTACTCCATGTATCTGACTTGTACATCGACTTGCATGTCATCCGGGTTCTCCAAATGGCTACACTAGCTTTTCAAAGTAAATTTTATAGAGAATCTGACATGCAGGTTGATATACAATAAAATGATAGCACCTAGTCTCCAGTTGGCCGACAAAACCATGATACACAAATCACGTATGTATTACACATAAGCCATACCATTCACAACATCATCCTCCAAAAACAAGTTGTGCATAGATGCGATATCTACCAGTGTTGTGAAACTCGCAACGACATCTATGGCGTTATGATAGGATGAAGCTGGTGGTCCCAAATCCGATATGTATCCTAATTTGATCAAACTACTTTGATCTTCGATCACCGCATCTGAATTTACATGTCACAGTATACCCCTATGGAGGAAGCCGACTGGTAGGGGTATGTCATTCCATGACCTCAGCAGTATGATCATAGAAAACAGATCATCCTCTAGTACGATTGATCCAATCAACCTTGTACAAAAATGATCTACCTCATAGAACGACCACCAAAATAGCAATTAGATCCAATCTAATGCCAACAACATATCACATATGAATGATCTTGATCCTAAAACCAAAAGTTATCGCTTTGATGCCACTATTGGTCTATTGTTGGGCCACATAGAGATAAAAAGAACTATTTCCCTATGTGGTGTTCCCAAGATCTAGTTGAGGTAGAAGGCCATGAGGATTACCACTAGACGCGTGGTTGTAGATTATTGATGAAGCACGTAAGTTTACGTACTGCAGACCCAGGATCTGATCCAATCCCACGATCATTGAAGTGATGAACGTACAACACCTCTGCCGGCATGCACAGATATGAGGAGGGGCTCTGACGGCTGACTGCTAGGTCTGGTGTGGCGACTGGACTAAATGGGGCTAGGGTTTCCAACACATGGAATTCTCATATTGTGCACTTTGGGAATCCTACACCCCACTATATATAGGCAATGAAAGTGGACTCCACAACATTTGTGGCCCAAACACTAAGGTCCTATACAGGTCATCATGAATAAAGGCCTTGTCTGAAGACCTTGTCTCAACTCACCAACCTAGTCAATGTCTGGTTTAGGTCTAACCCGACCAGCATACTTTATCCTGCTCTTAAGTATGTGACCAAGTAGGCTCAGGACAACTTGGACATGATTCAAGTCCAACTTGCAATTGATCAATAGGTAGTGGATCCTCACAGAATGTGCCAACTCCCAAGTGCCATAGGTCATGACGACATACCTTTCAATGTGACTTAGGTACGAGTCCCTTTTGCCTCACAATATACCTTGTCAAGCTATGGGGGAACTACCGCCATCCCTTTAATAGCTCAACTCTCTTCGCGATCCGTGATATATGATTCATCCGACTAACTCTTAGTTGATCACCTCTGTTAACACTTAACCGAGTCACGCATGGCCATGCTTCCAAATCATATCACACAAGAGAGAATATCTCTCCAGTTGGAGGGGCAAAATCCCATATTGATTATCCACATCACGCAGCTTGATTCTCAGCCAACCCAAACTCTGCCTTTGTAACTGCCCTGTTACGGAACAACATTTGATAGAACCTAAGTCGTTTGATCCATAAGTCGTATTGTGTGACAACATCAGGTCTAAGGATTACATTGATTGAGATATACAAATAAGGACATGTTCATTGTATCTCAATATGGGTAAGTTTGACTCGCTAAGCTCTTTAGCCGAATCCGTGTAAGTCGAAATAGCATCACCATGCCCATGAAAAGTGGAACCTAGTCATCAACCGACTTTCACATTAGTATAAGTTGTGTGTCCAGCACAACCTCAACAACCGATTTCATCTAGTATGAACAACATGATTATATAGTTCCACAACTGAATCACATATTCAATGATACATACCAGATGTTCATACTAGGACAACTTAATTACTTTATGAATACATTGAGAATTACATCATACATGATTGCCTCTAGGGAATATTCCCAACAAGGAGATCACAGAAGGGGCCTCCCACGCTACCTCGACCACAATGTGGGGACCCCCGCAAGCCTTCATAGGATCCAAAAGGACCTAGAATATGGTCACTTCCTTGGATGTAACAACCGATGCAACTGGCGCCCATGGCTGTAGGTGGGTCTGCATGGAACCCGCATGGCACACGCATCCTAGCAACACTGCTGCTCCTATTCAATGGCACTGCAGGCATCCCAGTGGACACAAGACAGGACAACACCGGCCACCTGCTACCGAAGAAGGCCGATAACCCAAAGTCAGCCAGATAGGAAGATTTGGTAGCATGCTAGAAAACATGTCGCACGCATGGTGTGCCTATCCCGACGACACTGCCCAAACATTTATGGTGCTGCAGGCGCGCCTGCATGGACAAGACATGATGATGGCCGTCCCATCCCATCATCATCGATTACGACTGCACCGCCCAAATCACGGGAGAGGATCGTAGCATGACCCATCTGCATCCACGACACATGGTGAGAAGTTCATGACCTTGGAACCCATGCATGTCACACATGTCGGACATCAATGTGGTGACCCCTTGTCATATAAAAGGAGGGCATTTGTCTGTAGAGGAGGCGGTTGGCCATTGACAAGTAACATTGTACTAAGTGAGACATACAAGGAAGAATAGAAGAGTGAGGCTTGGCTAGCAAGGTAGAAGAAAGAGATAGAGGATACGAATAGGAGAGAAAACATAAAAGTTGAGGAGGAAGACCGAGAAGCACTCTCACTGAGTTCATCTCCTTTGTAACAC
Organism: Avena eriantha; assembly: GCA_910589775.1. Taxonomy (NCBI): domain Eukaryota; kingdom Viridiplantae; phylum Streptophyta; class Magnoliopsida; order Poales; family Poaceae; genus Avena; species Avena eriantha. The sequence goes on from OU342740.1 coordinate 293,340,894, forward strand.
TAGAGATCACCAGATAGTATGAAGGCATGACGTAGGGTTGTTAGCCAAAGGGTGGCCCGAACCTGGGTAAAAAATCTCTGTGTTTGCCGTGTTTTATCATCGTCGAGCTCGGAGCACCTCACACCCTTACCGAACAAATATGGGGATGTCAAAGATCCTCGGTGTCCGTGTTCTGACACAAGGTCAATGCGGTGCTTGATTCCTCAAAGTAGAGGCGGTCCAGGAGGTAGCTTGGATGGGAATACATCCTCGAATTTCTGCAAATCCATCATATAAGAAGGAGGAAAGGTTGAGAAATCATTAGTATCTTTCAACAATCTCTTGCATATGAGCATGTAGTTCATCACGGATGGGTTTTCCCTCAGTTTTCTCATCTCATGTTTTGTGGCAGTGATAATACTCTTCTTTTTCTGCTCATATTTGTCTTGTGGCTCTCACTTGCTTTTTGGTGGTTCTCTCGCTAACCACTCACCTCACAAGGAGTTTTTGTATCTAACACCATCGCTAAATCCTTTGCATTGTCCACAATTATTTGGCTAGCCGAGATCGGTTGCAAGGCACATGTATAACCAAGCCACTTGAAGCTAAATATGTTAGTGCGACCATCATGAATAGAACCTTTGTCAAATTTCCATGACCTTCTGAGGAACATGTGGCAAAGTTCATGGTGACCACTTCACACTCAACTGCATCCTTATATGGACCAATAGAGAAAGAGACCGACATGGTGTGCTTGAACTTGACCATTCCACTATCACTCAACCATTGCACATGGTATGGGTGCTTATGTTGACAAAGAGGGAGTTTGACCTTATCATACAACTTGGTGCTTGCGAGGTTGTGGCAACTTCCTCCATCATTTATGACTCTGATCGACTTTCCATTGATGTCGGTTTTAGTTTGGAAAATGTTGCATTTTGATCTTCATGCTCTTGTGCTTATGTAGTTTAAACCCCTGTGATGATGAGTGATGGGTTAGCATCATGCTCTATAATTCAGATCGTGTTATCCCCTCAGGTATAAGGATTTCATTGTGTTAGTCAGAGCGTATGATGGCTACTCGTGCTGACTAACCTTTGGACCGGTACAACTATCATACCTCTTCCAACTAGCCAATGTAAGATGGATAGAATCTCCATGCACATGACACATGAAACCTTGTCATCTACCAACTCACAAATTAGTCTCAACAACAGGTGTCTAGCCTAGCTTCAGTTGACTAATGACAAATTGTCTAGAACCGAGTGTAAGTACATAGTTTCACAACTTCAACAATTACAGTGACATGTACAAATATCTCTAAGCTAGACTACTGGTTTATAGACACAAGGCAAAAAGTGGCGCTCTAGGGCACCATTAATTCCTAAGAACGGGTTCCCAGATCGGGCTCCAAGTGGCCGCAACTTCATCTTCATCCAGCTACCCACCAAATTCATTGACCTCAAGGGTTTGCGCATCAAGATACTAATCTTGAGATGGAAAGGTTTAAATTCCTAAGGCTCCTAGTCCATCAGCCTTAGCTTCGTGATGGCGTGCGTATGAAGACATCATTGGATAAAGAAAGGAAAAAATCAACCTCCCTAGCAGGCGCTTTCTTCTTACAGTAGAAGTAAGTGTTCTACTAGTCTAGTATCTTCGAAGGGAGTAGGGTTGAGGGGAGAAATATCATGGGGCGATGCTGAAAGGAAATGGCCATTAACTGAAGACTCCATGGGACCGTGTTTGCTGCTCCTTGCAGAGGAACAATGACCTCCATAGGAGAAGTGCTGGCTTGATGTGGAGATAGCTTTCACACAAGCTATTATACATCGCCACATATGCAATGGACTTTGGACCCACATCTTGAGGGTGCAAGTGGAATAAGTTAAAATTTTCATGCACGAAGAGACTACCTGGCAGTGTGAAGTCGGGATCGAGCCATCTGGTGAAGAAGACATGCTCCCCTAATTCTGTATCTAGGAGGTTTCCTCCCTGGGAGTACGACATTCACCTTCCTCTTTCTTCTAGAGCATCTGTGCTCGACAAAATCTTGAAGAAGTGGCTCACTCTGGGAGGAGAGAGCCTAGTTGCATGAATTTGATGTCGCCATTTCACTGGATTTCTTGGTCAACTTTCCCTTGGGAAGCATGGTGGATGGACGATCAGGATTTGGCGGCAGCTCGGAGAAGAAGAGGATGAGTCGATGGGAGGAATAAAGGGATATACCTTAATTCCCTCACCTTATAAGGATGGGGTGAATCACGGCGTGCACGACACGGATTAACGCCGTGGCACAACAAGTTCTGTTTGGACTCCTCGATTCCCGCGAGGAATGGTAGGAGATGCTTCAATTAAAAATGCTTTGTGTTCACGCTTGAGTATTTTTCCTAGTGGATTTCCACGCAAGCGGATAAGTGACAGGATGTGTCATGTTAGGTCAGGAACCTGTTAGCTGTTGACTGATAGATTTCTGATAGTATGACTAGCCCCGGAGATAACGAGGCAGGGTTAGCTTGATGATGATATGGGTTCAAAAACTAAGACGCGGAATGTTGGCATTTCATTTGAAGAACATGATCTGGCACAACAATAAGGCATAATATTACGCCGGACGTCATTCCGATGGTGTGAGTATTTTTTGAGTTTGTTTTAGGAGCTCATCAAGGTCCTGACTTCTTAAAGTAAGGGTCATCTTAAACCTGTAAGAAGATGTGAAGACAGTCCTAGAGGCACTCGGGGGCTAATTACATGGGTATGCAAACGGGTAGGCCTAGAAGCTGGAAACAAACATGGTCCAACATCTTGGAAATGATGTTTTGTTATTGATCTAATACAATATGGTGGCTATGGTTTCATAAGAAAGACAAGCAACATAGTACAACTAAAAGTGTAAGATGGTTTACCTAGATGGGAGTGAATAGGTTTCTACAAATTTCTTTATAATCTTCTGCAAGTTTTGGGCTTTGCGAAATATAAGTGTTCCTAAATGCAAACTAGGTGAAGCAACCTAGATAATGATATAGGATACTTCAAGAACGAAGGTTATCACAATGTAAACAACACAAGTAAGAGATTCGTTTAAGGGATAACCGAAGCACGCAGAGACGAAGATGTATTCCCGTGTTCAGTCCCTTTGGGAAGGGGGATATGTCACGTTGGAGAGGTGTGAGGTCCCATGAAGGATTCGTCAATGCCACGAAGGCTCACCTTCTTCTCCGAGCCTATTCCATGAATGAATAGCTCACTTACTCATCATAGACTTTAAGGTAGTCACCAAACCCTCACAAACTCTCCACGGAGCAAATCACAAGCCGAATGCCTCTAGGCAACCCTAGCCGCCTAGGGTTTCCCACAAACCCAAGAGTAACAAGAAAACTCAATGCAATCAAGAGGGATGAACTTTGTCTTGGTGGAAACATAGATCTAGACCTCCCCTTGCTTTCTACCAAAGGGATTTGGAATTGGTTGGGTAGGATGGGAGATCCTCAAGAAATTATGTTTTCTCAAAGTGGGGAGAGAGAGCTTCAAGTATGAATGTTTGAATGAATGGCTAACCAGATCAAGGTGGAAGAAGGATATATATACCCTAGGGAGAGATATAGCTGCTTGAGGCAATTCTGCACGAACTCGGTTTCAAGTTTGGTCTCACCGGACCATAGACTGGACGATTTGGTTCCTAGATCGGAACTCATCAATATACTAGTTTGAAAAGACCCGGTATTAAAACCAGACTGTCCCGGTCCACATGTGTGTGTACCGGTACTACCACCGGACCACCCGGTCTGGTAGCCGGTCCAACTCGTCTGCACACCGGATCCTGCAGAAACACCTCAAAAGATTGTTCTCCCTCTCCTCTCTCTTTGGTGATGAAACAAGTGGGTGTATAGGATGTGTGTATGGCTTAGGAATTAATTGTTGGGCCACGTAGAGATAAAACAAAAGTTTCGTACATGGTGATCCCAAGATCTAGCTGAGGTAGAAGGCCACAAAGATTAAGCCTAAACGCGCAGTTGCAGATTACTGATGAAGCACGTCTGTTGAAGCAGTGCAATCCTCATGATCTGATCCAATCCACGATCGTCAAAGTGCTGATCGTATAGCACCTCTGCGACTATCCACATGTACGAGAAGGAGCGTCAGCGGTGGACTACTAGGTCTGGTACGGTGGCTGGAGTAAATGGATATAGGTTTTCCAACGCATGGAATGACCTAACCATGTTACTTGGGAATCTGTGCCCTAGTATACATAGGGAGTGAAAGTGGGCTCCACTCACTTATGGCCCATTCACTAAAAGGCCTATATTGGTCACTACGAGTCCAACTCACTGATCAGTCCGTGTCCGATTTGGGTCCAACCCAAATAGATTTCCGGTTTGGTTCCAACCCAAGCTTTCTCCCGCTCTTAAGTGTGTGACCCGATAGGATCATGGTGACTCGGACATGATTCAAGTCTTACTCGTGATCGATCAGTCATCGGCGGCTCCTAGCAGAATGTGTCGACTCGTAAGTACCAAAGAGTCATGACGACATACCTTCCAATGTGACTTCCATTCAAGTCCCTTTTGCCTCATGATACATCTTATCAAGCTATAGGCGAATAATCATCATCCTTAAAATAGCTTAACTCTCTTCTCGATCCGAGATAAGTGATTCATCCGACTAACTCTTAGTTAGCCGCCTTCGTTAACACTTAAATGAGTCGTGGATGGCCATGCTTTCCAAATCATATCTTTCAAGAGGGACCAGTGAATATCTCTCTAGTTAGAGGGGAAAATTCCCATCTTGGTCATCCACATCACGCATCTTGATTCTCAGCCAACTCGAACTCTGCATTTATAACCTCCCTTTTACGGAACAGCATTTGACAGAACCTAAGTCGGTGATCCACAATTCGACCTCGGGTCTAAGGATTACATTGATTGAGACATACAAATTATGCCTTGTTTGTTTTATCTCAATCTAGGTCAGTCTAACTCGCTAAACTCTTTAGCCGAATCCGTGTAAGTCTGAATAGCATCACCATGCCTATGACAAGTGGAACCGAGTGATCAGACGACTTTCACATTAGTCTAAGTTGTGTGTCCAGCATAACCTCAATGACCAAGGACATTTAGTATGAACAACATGAATATATAGTTCCACAATCAAATCACATATTCAATGATACATATCAGTAGTTCATATAAGGACAATATAATAACTTTATGAATACATCAGGAATAACATCATACATGATTGACTCTAGGGCATATTCCCAATATTCATCCCCAACAAGCTCATCGATAATAACCCTCTTAATATTTGCATCTGTATGTACCTTGCATAACTTGATATCACCTTGATCAACAAATTGTCGAATCAGGTGGTAATGCATGAGTATATGTTTGTTCTTCTGGTGTTGTCTAGGTTCCTTGGCTTGTGCAATAGAACCATTGTTGACACAATACATGTCTAACGGATTGGACGAGCCCTGAACCACACCAAGATCCATGAGGAAGTTCCTCATCCAAACGACTTCCTTTGCTACCTCCGAGGCAGCAATATACTCAGCCTCTATTGTAGATGCAAACACAATCTCTTGCTTAGAACTCTTCTAGGTCACATCCCCTTCATTTATTACAAACCCATATCCGGATTGTGAACGAGAATCATCCGAGTCAGTAAGATAACTTGCATCCGTGTAACCTTTTACACTGAGTTCATCCTCACCTCCATAAACTAGGAACATATCCTTAGTCCTTCTCAAGTACTTAAGGATATTTTTAGCCGCTACCCAGTGGATTTCTCCAGGGTCTCGCTGGTATCTGCTCACAACACTTAGATCAAAGGAAACATTCGGCCTTATGCAAATCATAGCGTACATGATGGATCTAACTGCTGAAGCATACGGAATCACACTCATCCGACTTCACTTATCAGTCATCATAGGACACTGATTCTTGCCAAGTTTTATACCATGGGACATCAGTAAGAACCCCTTCCTAGACGATTCCATGTTTAACTTTTTCAACACTTTGTCCAAATATGTGCTCTAACTCAATCCAATGAGCCGCCTTGATCTATCTATATAGATCTGGATTCCTAGTATGTAAGTTGCCTCACCCAAGTCCTTCATCGAAAAACTCTTTTCCAATGATTCCTTGGTTTCTTGCAACATCTGGACTCCAATCAGTAATATGTCATCCACATATAAGATCAGAAAGTTTACTTTGCTCCCACTAAACTTCTTGTATAAACAAGAATCATGACCACTCTTGATGAAGCCAAACAATTTTACTACCTCATCAAAGCGAATGTTCCAACTCTGAGATGCTTGCTTCAACCAATAAATGGATTTCTGAAGTTTGCATACCTTGTCAACTTTAGCCGGATCGACAAAACCCTTGGGCTGTATCATATACACATCCTTAGTTAAATTTCCATTAAGGAAAGCCATCTTGACATCCATTTTCCATATATCATAGTCGAAATAGGCCGCTATAGCTAACATGATCCGGACTAACTTAAGCATCGCTACGGGTGAGATAGTCTCATAATACTCAACTCCTTGAACCTGTCAGAATCCCTTCGTGACAAGCCGTGCTTTATAGACAAAAATATTTCCATCCATATTAGTTTTCTTCTTAAAGACCCATTTGCACTCGACGGGTCTTGGACCGTCTGGTAGATCAACCAAGTTCCAAACCTGATTTTCATCCATGGACTTTAGCTCGGATCTCATGGCTCCAAGCCAAGACTCAGAATCGGATCCAACCATCACTTCTGAATAAGTTGCCAGCTCATCATTGTCTAACAGTAACACATCACGAACACTTCGCAATCTTGCCGATCTTCACGGTGTAGGTGTAGTTGCTGGCTTAGCCACCATGACCGGCTCAACCTCCAAGGCTTTTTCTGACTCGCTAATAATCGGTAGCTCTCGGATTTCTTCAAGCTGCATCGTGCTCCCACTAACTCCCCGACAGAGAAACTCTTTCTCAAGGAAGACACCATTCTGAGCGACAAACACTTTGCCCTCTTCTCGATTGTAGAAGTAGTAACCCAAGGTTTCCCTCGGATACCCCACTAAAATACACTTATCCGACTTAGCCGTGAGCTTGTCAAACTGAAGTCGCTTGACAAAAGCTTCACATCCCCAAATCTTAAGAAAAGACAAACTCGGCTTCTTTCCAGTCCACATCTCATGTGGTATCTTCTCTATTGACTTTGATGGTACTCTGTTTAGTTTGAATGCTATAGTTTCTAGCAATAACCCCAAAATGATAAAGGCAGATCCGTCCAACTCGTCATTGATCGTACCATGTCTAACAAGGTCTGATTCTGCCTTTTTGGAAAACCGTTTCTCTACGGAGTTCCCGGTGGAGTGAGCTAGTGAAAGGGAAATGGACGTCGCCTAGAGGGGGGGTGAATAGGCGTTTTAAAATTGTTATGGTTAGGCTCTAATAAATGCAGAATAAAACGTAACGTTTAATTTATCAAGCCAAAACTTATATTTACTAGGTTCACTAAGTGCACCAACACTCTATGCTAAGCAAGACAAGCAACAAGGTGATAACAAGATATAATACTTCAAGCACGATGGCTATCACAATTTAAATTGCACAAGTAAATGACTTGGTTGAGAGATCACCGATGGACGAGGATACAATGATTTGTTTCTCGAAGTTCACTTCCAATGAATCTACGTCTCCGTTGGAGAGGTGCGATGGCTTAATGTACTTCGAACGCCACAAATGGCTCACCTTGAGGTGTGGTGGCTCGATGCTCACCTAACACCACACAAGGCCTCACCCCAAGATGTGAAGGCACGCAACTCACCGACGCCACAAAAGGCTCACCCTATTCTCCCATGAGCTCTCCATAAAGGCCTACTCACGTCCCACTATGGGACACTTGAGGGCGGTCACCGAACCCGTACAAGGCTTGGGCAAACTCCACAACCAAATTGGAGGGCTCCCAAGAAACGCCACAAAGGCTCCACAAGGCCACAACATACCACAAGCTTGAGGAAACTCCACAACTCAATTGGAGGCCTAAAGAACACACCACAACTCCACACAACCGTCTAGGGTTCCAAGAACCCAAGAGAAACAAGCCCAAGAGCTTGAAATCACCAAAACTCCGAGGAGAACTCAAACCTATGCACCAAATGCAAGAGGCAAGTCCTTCACTCTCAAATTCCAGAAAAGCTACAAAAGCTATTGGGGGAATAAGAGAGGAAGAACACAAGAGGAGAACACAAAACTCTCCAAGATCTAGATCCCAAGGATTCCTTCACAAAGAAGGGATTTGGTTTGGTGGGGTTGTAGATCTAGATCTCCTCTCTAAAATCCTTCAAAAAGATGCAAGAAACATAGGAGGGGGAAGGGGAGAGGGCAAGCTCTTCAAGGTCAACAATGGAGGAGAGAGAGAAGGACAAGAACCAAGAAACACCGGTCAACCCACGAAGAGGAAGGGGAGCTCCTTTTAAGCGATCCCCGATCTGTCCGTTACGTATAGAATCATGCATGACCGGTAATACCACTGGGTGGGCAGTACTACCACTAGCGCCCTTTCAACGGTCAAAAAACAGTGATGCGAGGGGCAAAGAAGTGAGCCGGCCTGGTACTACCACCGTCCACCGGAACTTCCGGCAGGGACGGAACAACCGCCATAAATTTCGATCAAAGTTCCGTCAAATATCACACCCCAAAATAGAGAGGGTACTGAATCGAAAACGAGGTGCTTCCACTGGTACTACCGGCGGCAAAAATTCCCTAGCGCTACTACCGGTGGCTCGCCGGAACTACCGGTCAGGCAAAAACTCCAGAACCAAAACTGCCACAACTTTTGCATCTGAACTCTGAACAAGATGAAACCAATTTTGTTGGAAAGATAACGACGTGTAGAATCCAACAAAAAGAAACCAATATTGGGTATCACTAAGGAAGAAAATATCATGAATATATATGTGAGATACCTCCCAAGGTGTGGAGCTAAAAAACCCGAAGATTTAGAACGCATAAGGATATGCAAGAGAAATCCGTTTTTGATGAACTAGAGCTTGTTAAGAAGATAACCACAAGCTTTAGATCCTCACATGGAAAAGAACCAAACAACAACCAAGAAAGATGATGCTATGTATGCAAAGGTTTGAGCTCTCACCGAAAGATACGAACGAGTCACCCACTCGAGAGCCCCTCTTGATAGGACGACTATCTATCCTAAACCCGTTCTCCCAACACTACAAGAGACCGGTAACATAGAAAACCTATCAAGATAATGCCTTTGCCTTGAGAATTCCACTTGAGCTTGATGCATACCGTCTTGTCATTATCAATATGGATCGCCCTTCTTGATTTCTCTTGCTTGATGAAGACTTGAGAAATGCTCTCCCATACTCCATGGGGAAACCTCCTCTTTGAACTTGTCTTCATCACACCATGATCGTTGAGGATGGAAATCTCCAAGCATGGGAGCTTCTAGAGATGGTGCATCTTGAGCTTGCACTTCATTTCTTGATAATGTCTTGAAGATGGCCATAAGGAACTCCATCTTCTTCATCATCTTGTTTTTCAAGACATACTGGATCTTCCTCTTCTTCTTCTTCAACAAGATTCCAATAGGCACAAAGCCCTTGGACATTTCTTCTTATTTTTCAACCTTGAGAGCAACACATGGTCCAAGCGATGCCAATGGAAAAACCTACAAGTGAAACTCAATTTACACATTAGTCCATAGAGATTTTCATTAATTACCAAAACCACACATGGGGGCATACATGCCCTTTCAGCTGGGGAACTATTCTACAACTCTTTAGATGGTCATCAAACTCATGACTCATGTACCGACCTCCTCGGTCTGATTGAAGAAACTTTATTTTCTTGCCGAGTTGATTCTGTACCCTATTCTAGAATTCCATGAACTTTTCAAGGACTTCCGACTTATGTTTCATCAAGTAGATATATCCATACCTACTAAAATCATCAATGAAGGTAATGAAGTACTCATAACCACCTCTAGCTGTCATGCTCATCGGGCCACATACATCACTATTTACTAGTCTCAATAAGTCAGATGCCCTCTCACAACTCTTTGCGAAAGGTGTCTTGGTCATTTTGCCGAGTAGGCAAGATTTGCATGTCTCAAATGACTCCAAGTCGAATGAAGTTAGGAGTCCATCATCATGGAGCTTCTTCATGCATTTCCAAATTAAATCTGACCAAGCCGATAGTGCCAAAAGTAAGTCATATTCAGATCATTTGGTTTCAACCTTTCACATTTATGTTATACACCGACTCACCATCAAGATTCAGAATAAATAGCCCATCCTAGATAGGTGAAAAGCCATGAAACATATCATTCAAATACAAAAAAACAATCATTATTCTTAATATTCGACTCATAGTCTTGTATCATCAAACATGAGGTAGAAATAATGTTTCGACTAAGCACTGGAATATAATAACAATTTTTCAGCTCCATTAAGAATCCATCAGGTAAATGAAGTTGCATCGTGCTGACTTCCAACACAGCGACTCTCGCCTTGTTGCTGACTCGAATGTAAACCTAGCCTCTCGCCAAGCTCCTAGTTCTTACCAGTACCTACAAAGAGTTGCAGATGTGAATCACTAATCCGGTATCATATACCCAAGAACTATCAGGTGCATGAGCAATATAAATGTCTATAAAATTGAAAATAAGTGTACCTGAGTCGGTAGTCCCACCTCCACTCTTGGCTTTGTCAGCCAGATACTTGTTGCAGTTCCTCTTCCAGTAGCCATCTGCCTTGCAATAGAAGTAGGTGGGTCTAGCTGAATAAGATGGCTAAGTCCCTAAGGAAGCACTTTGGACCGGGTCCTGAGCCTTCCCTCCTGACTTAGACTTATCTCTTAGTCCAAGAACTCTTCTTGAACTTAGCCTTATTCTGCACCATCAACACTTGACTGGCACCTTTCTTGAGATCCGCCTCTGCCTTCTTGAGCATCCCATGTAATTCAGTGAGCTTCTTATCCATGCCATGCATGTGGTAGTTCGATATGAACTTACAATATGCACTAGGAAGAGAGTTAAGAATTTTGTCCCTAGTGAACTCTTCGCAAATGGGGTAGCCCAGCCTTTCTAGAGACTGCACATAACCAACCATCTTGATCACATGTGGACTCATCATATCACCATCCTTAAGCTTACAACTCAGCAAAGCTTCAGATACTTGATACCTCTGCGTCTTTGCATGATCCTGGAACATAGTTTTGAGGCTTTTGAATCCATACAATATATGGTGCCGATCTCACGAATTTCAGATGGTTTACTTTATTCTAAACGAGTGTTTGCTATTTCCAACTAATGATCTTTATACTAACATTAAATCGACTTATCTAGTGCCACCTATTTGCCCACTCACTATCAATTATTATATTATGATGATTCTGCAATTCAAATTTTTTGCAAAGCTAAATGCATCACAATTTTGTGAAACGCATTTAACAAGTTCTCATGCCAATCTTATAACATTGAATTTTATTACTATTGATCAAATCATAGTAACTTAATTCTCTTTTATTTTAAATACCCTTTGATGCTGAAATTCTTTGATCACATCAAATAGTTTCATGCTCATGTTTCATTTGGTAAACTCTTTTACTAAAATCAACAATTACAAAATGATAATCACCATTTCGTTGAAATACGGTACATCAAATATGTATTCTCTTTCAACAATTCATTAAACACTTTGTATTTTACAATACATGGCGTTTTAGTTATCTTGCCGAACGTGGGCATGATTTGTATGTGACAAGAGATCAAATATCTACAATCTTCACATACTATCAACATAACCTATGAATTTCAAACAATGGTTTCATCCAAAATGAACATATCATTAAGTTGGGTATTTTTCAAGGCATTTTAATGTTTTACAAATGTTCATGCATTATCAATTACTTTTACAACACGAATAATTCACACATAATTGAAAACATATGAACACAAAGAGAAATAGTTCATAAAAGTAGAACAACTGTTTTGTTGCGAAGTGCAAGACACACTGATAATGTTCACAATCCATTGATTATGAATTATCCAAAACTAATAAACTAAATGATAAATGTCGAGGGAGAGCATCGTCGGCCATCATCATCATGCTTGCTATCAACACACAACGTCACCTCCTCTCTAGTAAGCAACTCTCATGTAGAAGGACGTGTTTTCATAAAATAGAACAAGTATCAGATACTTCAATGCTAAAATAAGTGTTTGCAAGATTATAACATTTATAAAACTGTATATCATATATACCTTCATCATCGATGACGTCTCCGGCAATGGGTTCAACCTTCACATGTCTGAAATGTGATATGAACTCATGGAAATCCTATGTTCCCCATCACCTTTCATGACGCAAGTCCGGATGTGCTCTTGGTAGCCGGGAGGCAGTTGATGGCTCCAAAATTAGCCATATTCCACCGTGTTTAAACATTGTTTTCAGTCAAGAAATTGACAAGAAACTCTCAATCCTTGCCATTAATGACTAATAGTTGCTAAGAATTGCAAAACCTTTCTTTGAATTGTGTTGTGCAGGAAATCACAATTTTAATGCGAAATCAGGAGTCATAATGAAGGTTTTTTAGGAAGTCCACACAACCAAGTAATTGGGGAGTCATTCCCAGGTGTCAGTAGGCTTAACAACCACTAGTACAGGCAAAGCCCGCCCGTACCGTCTGCCCGTACCAGGTGGCGTTGGCCTCATCTCGTCAAACCCTACGACTTTCGTGAAGACGCCTATATATTTTGAGGCTCTAGCCGTTGGCTAGAGATACGCCATTCTCAGATTACATCACAACACCACCAAAGGATATCCACACCATTGTTTATCCATTGTTCATCACTTCCATCATGCATCCCCTCCGCTAGCCATAGCCATTGCTTTGTACTTTAGATCTCCTTGTGATTTGATGACCATTGTAAGAATATTTGATTTCAATCTAAGTATTTGTGCGATGTTTTATATCTTTGATCTATTTGTTATGAGTAAGTAGTCCTCACTGGCTGCGGGTTGGGGAGAAACCTCATGGCGATTATGTGCATCTAATTCATGGGAGTATTGTATTTTGTTTGCAATTGAGATTTGTATCTTTTGTTTCTTTGTCTCTTGTCTCGATTTGTGGACTTGTAGCTGCCCAAGATCCCATAGATTTATAAAGGCTTGAGGTGAGATACTTGGCTAGCGGCGATCTCATAGGAACCCTAGTGACAGAAAGGGTAGTACGGTCTCCGCTTAGCGACCCATTCAGGATCACAACAACATCGCCACTTAAAGCTTCGATCTGTGTTTTGCACTTAATAATCGTTTGTAGCCCGTTGCTTCAGTGCACACTCGGTTGGATTAAAAGACTATTGCTATGGACGCTGCATCACGAGGGCCCTAGTATATTAGGATGTGTTTCCCACAAAATATTATCACCATTCAAACATTACACATGACTATGCTTATTATCATTATCTTTTATCCCATGTGATGTGCAGCTACAGGTGGATCTTCAACCTTGGCCTATCTCCATCCATTGATTGAACCCATTATAAAAGTAAACTTCATTGGTCCGGTAAACTGAGGTAAAATGAACAAACAAATTCTTGTAGATGTGTCCTTTTTATTTCCTTTTAACATTGCTTTCCAAGGTTCGATTAAACATAGGTTTTCTAGGGAAAAAAGCTATTATAGTACATCCGTGAAACCGGATCGAGGGTATCAACCTTTTTTCTAGTGCCTTTGCTAGGGAAGCAACTTCGCTATCCGGGTGAGGGCACTAGAGACCTTGTTTTTAGTTTGATTATTAGTTTTTAGTTTATTTCTTGTTATTAGTTTACTTTCTTGTTATCTATTTGAAAACCCAAAAAATTAGTTACTTGTTATTTGTTTTCATTACTTAAAAATTACCAAAAATATAAGAGCCATAGCTCAAAAGAGATTAGGGGAGTATGCTACTCCTACTAATGATTTTATTCGTGCACCTATCACCCAGCCCGCTGTTGATGCGAAAACGTATGAAATAAAGCCTAACCTTTTAAGTTTGGTTCAACAAAACCAATTTGGGGGCTCATCTGCTGAAGATTCGGGTTTGCACTTAAACACTTTCACTAAAATTTGCGACATGATGCGTATTAAGGATGTAGATCCAAATTATTTTAAATTAAGATTGTTTCCTTTATCTCTTAGAGGAAAGGCTAAGGATTGGTTGCTAGCTCTACCAAAGGGCACTATTAAATCTTGGGTGGAATGTACTAATTTGTGTATGACTAAATTTTTTTCCCCAGGTAAAACTATGCAGCTAAGATCCAACATTACAAGCTTTAGATAATAAGACCGTGAGCCACTAGAGCTTGTGTGGGAAAGGATGAAAGAAGCTCTAATGAACTGTCCTAGTCACGGGATGGAAGAATGGATTATATTACATTTTTTATAACGGTCTTAACCCAATGTCTAAGTCTATGCTAGATACTGCAGCAGGAGGAACAATCATGGGAAAGCAAGTGAGTGTTGCAAAGAAATTACTTGATGATATGCAAAATAATCATGCCCAATGGCATGCGGAAAGAACATCGAAGAGAGTAAGTTCAATTAACGAGGTAAATAATGCAGAGCTTACATCTAAGGTAGATGAGATGCTTACCATAGTAAAAGGTAAATAAGATACCCAAGTTAATGCTATCTCTACCGATATTAATGATATCAATTTTATAACTCACACTCCTTTTAATCCTGCATGGAAAAAACATTATGCTTCTAATGTTCGAAAAAATTATCCTAATCCTACAAGAGCTCCTTACAACAATTATGATAATACTAATGGAGCAAATCATGGCAATCTCTCATTTGGGCAAACTGTTAGAACCTTCATGCAAGCTCAAACCGAAAAATAACATGCTTATTAAAATCATGGAGAACCATGAAAGTAGTATATGAAAATTATCTAACCAGGCCGTTGCAATTAGAAATGATGTGCAGGCTCTACAGGAAAGGATAAAGACCGTTGAAGCTTAGCTAGGTAAAGTAGCTGAGAGCCAAGCTCTCATACTAGCAAAGTTTGCTGGAAAACGTGAGCCAAATCCAGTAGAATACCTCAAGATTATGAGGGTAGTAACCAATGAAGAGAAACCTGAAGAGCTGGATTATAGCAATGCGCCGACACCGAAATATACCGTGGAATATCTACTAAAGATGATCAGCGTGATGAACCCCGGTATAGATAAAGGTAATGATGCTATGTACCAACAATTTATATAGCAAGTAGCATCTAAAGTTCGTGAGTTAGAGATGGAGTATAAAAAACTACCTGATAAGCTTCCTGCTAAGCTAGATGATATATTTGAGCCCACTATTAAACTTAAGTTGGGAGTCAATGAGATATCCGCACTTTGTGATCTTGGTGCGAGCGTCTCAACAATTTCCAAAAGCTTATTTGACAAACTAAACTTGGGGCCATTTGTCACAACTGAATCGAGACTCCATCTAGCTAATTCAACTTATAAACAAGCTGTTGGGATAAAAGAAAATATAGTTGTTGAAATTAAAGGTAGTCCCACTCTCATTGATCATGTTATCGTGGACATGCGTGAAGATCCCATAGCACCTATATTTCTAGGTAGGCCATTCCTAAGAACTATTAAGGCTTTAATTAATTTAGATGAGAGAAATGTGAGAATAGTGCTACCATCTAGAGATCCTTTTATAGTCCACTTCCCTAGGAAGAAGAAGGTCAAGCCTAATGATGATGATGGTATAATTACCTTAAAAGCCAACTATTTTGGAGTGGGTATTCCACTTCTTAAACCTAAATGATTGCCATCAGGGTCAAGCTAATTAACCTTAACTAGAAGTGCTTCATGGGATGAAATAAAGTTTTTACTTTTGTGTTAGTCTTTTTTTTGTTTCTAATAAAGAGTGGTCAAGAAGACTTTTCGAGAGAGGAGAAGAAATAAGGTAATCCTCGATCTTTTATTTTAGTAACACATGGCCTAAGTAGTATTGCTAATTCTTTATGTAGTATATTTGTTTTTATTTTGTCCTTTGATAAGATGTGCAAAGGCGCACAAAGCTTCTAATCAAAATCTTTGAGTTTTGTAGCTCACAGGACGTTTAACAATCTGTGGTACGGCCGGAAGGAACCGTACCGTGCGCCCATGCCACATCGAACCAAAAGAAGATAGAAATTCTGATTTTTGCCGCAGGAAACAGTGCTCTTAACGACCACTGGTACGGCCGGACACACCTGTACCGCGCGCCCGTACCGTACCCTCGAGTAAACCATCAGATTTCAAGCGAAGATACCGAATAAATAACGACCAGCAGTACGGGCGCGCGTGACCGTACCGCGTGCTCGTACCGATTGCCACGCCAGAAGGGAGTCGTCGACCCCAAGGTATATCACCGGTACGGGCGGACTCCGGCCGTACCGCCCGCCCGTACCACATACATGGTCGCCATAACCAGCCCGAGGAGGTAACCTAAAAATCTCCAAAACAAATCTTTCTCTTTCTTATTCCTCCAAACTCCAAACCATCTCCATTGGATCTTAAAATTTACTTAATCTTTATCCGATTCCTCGCACACAATCGATCTAAGGTATGATTCTCCTCCGATCCTTAACTTATTTGTACAAAAGCTTCACTCAATATTTTATCGTTGTCAATCTAGACTTAGGTCTTGTTCTTGATTCAATCTTGAAATTGAGCATGCTTAGTATTGTTTTAGATGAGTTTCTTTTGTAATTAGTGTAGAGAATCACTTATGCTATGTTTCTATTGGACTAAAAAATTATTAGCAATTTTATTTACTTTATCTTATTATTTTGAGATGAACATGAGGAGCCGTACACGTGAGATGGCTGTGGAGTCTCCGCACCACCCGTTGATATCCCCGTGTCATTTGGTATCAAGCTCACCGAGGAGTTTTAGCTGACTTGTTTCAATCGTCTCAAACTCCAAGAAATATAGTCCAGCAAGTGGGCGTGTCCTTACATCCTCAACCAACTTGGCATTCATACTGATTTCAATTTACTTTGCAACAATGTTGGTTTGTTTTACTTTGTATTTCAGGATGTTGCCACGTATCGCTGCTTGACGCTTGAGTTCTTCAGCATTTTGACGCATACAGTGGACCCTTATGGTTGTACCAAGGAACAAAGGCCCGGAGTTGATCACATCAAATTCCGCCTTATGAACTATGAGTGCACCCTAACACTCGACCAATGAGCTGAATGTTTTGGATTTGCTAAAAACACCACTGATGTGTGCACAACTACTTTTGTTTTAAATCCTGCACCTTGGAAGTACTTTAATTTAATGAGAATCCGTGGAAACACACCCAAGGGAAACCAAATTGATCATCCTTCTATTAGCTATTTATTTTATGTTATTGCTAACACCTTGTAGGCACATGGTGATTTTGCTAGAGTTAATGAGGAGGACATGTTGATCCTCGCAAAGGCTGCTATTATTAATTGTAACTTAACGCCAAATTTGGGCGCTCTTCTTGTGTTTTACCTTAAGCATCAAGCTCTTCAATCTCGAGGATCCATATGCGGAGGGGGAGTTGTGACTATTCTTGCACGCGCACTTCACATCAACCTAGGTAACATCCAACCATTGACAGGAAGTCGCCGTCTTGGTCTCCCTACTCTAAGAGCATTTGGTATGGTTTCTAAAACTCATGGATATACTTCCTCGATATACCTAGAGCGGATCACTTGATCTCGGCTCCTTTGCCTAACGGTTTATTCTCTATCAAGGATGGACGTTTGCCTTTTGACACGCAGGTTGAGGCTAATCTACCCCAACAAGAAATACCCATGGGATCGGAGGAGTAGAAGATGAAGAAGTAGAACAAGGAGGATCCGAACAAGACGAACAGCCACCAAACTACTACACCACCTATGAAGACATCTATGCACTCAAAGGAAATATTCAAAACATGAACAACCTCTCCATCAACCTTTGAGATGCTACTACAAGCCTTGCCACCCAGTTCCATGATTGGAGCAGCCAATGGAACACGGGAAACTATCCACCGTCACCACAATGAGCAACAAAAGGGATTGCAAAAGCCTGAGCTTCGGGATGTGTTCCCCTGGATTTTTGTGTGTGTAATAACGAGGTTGTACTCCAGCTCCTTGAGAGCTTTGAAACACTCCTGTTGGCTTGTTCCAACACTTTGCTTTTTAAGTTTGCTTTTGGTTTTAGTTTGCTTTTGTTTTTCGTTTGTTTTTCTTTTCTTAAAACCCTTGCTTGGTCGCAAGTTATTTTCTATTCTTTAATCCCTACCCTCGAAAATACAAAAATATTTTTCCATTCTTCCTTTTTCATAAATGTGGATTCGCACTTTGCCTATTTGCTTTAATATTATTATGAGAATAACCGTGTTTGAGTTTTGAAGGAACATATCCCTATAATAAAGATAAGCATGAAGTCACTTATGAGAGGTATGTCCTATGTCTCCCACTTTTGAAGTTTAAGTTGTTTATCTTAGTTGGTTGATTTGCTAAGATGTCATGCTTGTGGGAGTAATTAATATGGTTAGAGTAAAGCTTTTTATTAGTATGCTAATTAGTTGTTGAATCTCTTGGTCTAGTTCCTTTAGCTAACTAAGTCTTGCCTTGGAAATAATATTGCCAAACAAGTACAATAAGAAAATGTCTGAAATTTATGACGTGTTTGATGAATGATTGTCTTGAGAGTATACCCTAGAAGATACTTAACCCCATAGATATTTTGGTAGTCTTGACGACACTCATGAAAGGAGTTGTTTGATTGAAATAAAGTCTAGTGGTAATTGTGATGCATGCCAAAGCTAACCTTGTGGACAAAACCGCGATACTAGCTAAAAAGAGAGGCAATTCTATGTCTCTAATGCACACCTTTGGGATGCCAACAACTCCGCTAGCTTTTGAATGATCTTTGGTATAATCCTAGATTTCGGCTATTAGTTCATGACATGAGTGGCATACGTGTCAATATATGGACAAAAGTATTGGTACTCTCAAAGGTTGTGCAAACACTTGCAAAATAAACAGCTAGCGATCCTTGAAAGAATAAAAAGAAAAAGATATCTACGAGGATCCATATAACAAGTCCTTGTCATGGTCTCATTACTACTCTACAAATTTTTCTTGAAAAACTATGATTGTATTAGAAGTGTTTTTGATACAATTGATTTATTGATGTGCGTGTAAATAAGACACTTCGCTGTTATGCTACATAGGACATGAAACTCTCTTACTCAATTATGCTATTTAAACATCCTAGTGTTCTTTGGCAAGCTAAGAGTTAACTAGAAGAATTGGACTGATTGCTACACTTCTAGTTACTTCTACTTATATTAAACTTTACTTTGATTGTCTTGACTTACCGAAGCTTGTATAGTACTCTTGTCATCTCTCTAACTTTGATAAGCCTCACAAATGAATGAAGTGCTGAGCGCATATGACTACCAACTGTAAGTGAATTCTTATTCTCATTGTTTCAAGTTTAAACACTAAATTCCTTATAGTTCTTTTCTTTCTTCTTGCTCAAGGGCGATCAAGGTTTGAGCTTTGGGGAAGTTGATGGCTCCAAAATTAGGTATCTTCCACTGCATTTAAATATTGTTTTCGGTCAATCAATTGACAAGAAACTCTCAATCCTTGCCATTAATGACAAATAATTTCAAAGATATGCAAAAACTTTCTTTAAATTGTGTTGTGTATGAAATCACGGTTTTTAATGCAAAATCAGGAGTCATAATGAAGGTTTTTGAGGAAGTCCACACAGCCAAGTAGTTGGGGAGTCATTCCTAAGCGTTAGTAGGATTAATGACCACTAGTACGGGAAGAGCCCGTCCGTACCGTCCGCCTGTACCAGGTGGCGTTGGCCTCATCTCGTCAAACCCTATGACTTTTGTGAAGACGCATATATATTTTGAGGCTCCAGCCGTCGGTCAGAGAGCCACCATTCTAAGGTTACATCAAAACCCCACCAAAGGAGATCCACGCCATTGTTCATCACTTCCATCATCCATACCCTCCACTAGCCATAGACATTGCTTTGTACTTTAGATCTCCTTGTGATTTGTTGACCATTGTAAGAATATTTGATTTCAATCTAAGTATTTGTGCGATGTTTTCCATCTCCGATCTACTTGTTATGAGTGAGTAGTCCTCACGGGCTGCGGGTTGGGGAGAAACCTTACATCGTTTATGTGCATCTAATTCAAGGGTGTATTGTATTTTGCTTGCAATTAAGATTTGTATCTTTTGTTTCTTTGTCTCTTGTCTCGATCTGTGGATTTGTAGGTACCCAAGATCCCATAGGTTGATAAAGGCTTGAGGTGATATGCTTGGCTAGCAGCAATCTCATAGGAACCCCAGTGACAGAAAGGGTAGTACGATCTTCGCTTAGTGACCCATTCGGGATCACAACAACATCACCATGATACGTCCATTTTGCATCACTATTATATGTCATAATTCACTGTTATTCATTGATATATTTCATATTAAGAGGTGATACTTATGTTATTTCATCTGTTTTTGTATGGTTGATGACTTTTGGAGAATGGACCGCTGTAGTCAGGATTCTGATGAAAAGGTGCTGTTTGGAGGCAAAATTCGCGAAGATCAAAAATCCAGGAAAATATACGGAAAATCCTATTTTTCCAGAAGACGAAGGAAGCCATAAGGAGGAGTGGAGATGGGACACAGGGGGCCCACACCACCCCCTGGCGCGGGCCAGCCTAGGGCCACGCCACCATGTGGTGTGGCCACACTGGCCCACCTCTGGCTCTCCCCTCTGGTGTATATAATCCTCCCAAAACCCTAATACTCGAGGGGCGACCATAGAAAGATTCCGCTGCCTCTGCGGGGCGGAAAACACCGAGAGAGAAAGATCTCTCCGATAGATAGATTTCTGCCTGGGGAATTCCTTCCCGGAGAGGGGAGATCGTCGCCATCAACACCACCATCAAGCTGGACTTCATCAAGATCATCATCATCATCACCATCAACACCATCACCACCACGATCATCTTGCTGTAACAATTGCGTTTAATCTTGCATAGTTCTTAGGGGAAACTTTCCCGGTGTTGATTACTCTTTGTAGTTGATGCTATTGAGTGAACCATTGAATTATTGTTTATGTTCAGATTGTTATACATCATTATTCCATCTCTGATCATGATCCATATGATGTCTTGTGAGTACTTCGTTTTGTTCTTGAGGACATGGGAGAAGTCATGTTGTTAGTAGTGGAGTTGTATTGAGAAAGATTCAATAGTTTGATATTTAAGTTGTGGTGTACTTCTTCTAGTGATTTCATGTGAACGTCGACTACATGACACTTCACCTATATGGGACTAGGGGAATGCATTGTGTATTTGGCTACTAATCATAGGGGTTGCCAGAGTGACAGAAACCTGAACCCCCGTTAGGAAACCATTGCACAAGGGATGTAAAGGTCTTAGAGTTTAAAGCTGTGGTTAGGTTTCTACCTTAATTACTTTCTTGTACTTACGGATGTTTGCAAGGGGTATAATCACAAGTATGTATTAGTCCTAGGAAGGTCGGTACATTAGCATAGGTTCACCCACACAACACTTAGCAAGCTAAAGAAGATTAATCAACTATATGAAGCGAAAGCACTTGACAGTCTTCCCGTGTGTCCTCGAGAACGTTTGGTCTTCTTAAGTAATACAACCGGCTTGTCCTTTGCTGAATAAAGGATTGGGCCACTTGCTGCATCTATTCTTATTGTCTTTAATTTACTCATACTTTATTTACTTTCTTTATTAAAAACCCCTAAAAATCCGTTTGCTAAGTATTTGTAGTGAATTCCTGATCCATACCACTAGCTAGCACCTTCTGCTCCTCGTTGGGTTCGACACTCTTATTTATCGAAAATACTGCGATACACCCCCTATACTTGTGGGCCATCAAGACTATTTCCTGGCGCCGTTGCCGGGGACTGAAGCGCTATTGGAGAGTGGAACTGGTAAAGGAAACTTCTACTATGAGTATTGTTTACTTCTGTTAGTTGCTTTATTTTCGTTATGGATAATTCGCTGAGTTTCTTATTTGGTAATGCCACTACCACTGCTAAGGTAGTAGATGAACCACCACCTGCTGAAAATGATGCTTTTAAAATATCTACAAGAATTATTGATCGTGTTATGGATAACTACTATGTTGGGGATGGAACTGTCCATCCCGGTGATCATTTGCTCTTTATACACGAATTATGCGGGTTGTTCAAGTGTGCAGGTATTACTACAGATCAAGTTAAGAAGAAGTTATTTTCATTATCACTGAAAGGAAGAGCTGGGGAATGGTATAAGCTACTGAAGAATGGTCAAGCTCTTGAATGGGAGGAAATAGTGCCTCTCTTTTATTCAAAGTTTTATCCTCCTAGTGAGATTCATAAAGATCGAAATCAAATATACAACTTTTGGCCTCTTGATGGAGAGTACAAGCCAAGCTTGGGGGACATTGAAGTTATTAATGCTCAAATGTCCCATTCGTGAGCTCCCCAACAATATTATTATCAATAACTTTTATGCAAGGCTCCCTCTTCATGATAAGGATTTATTGGATGCTTCTTGTGCTGGATCATTCACTCGCATGGAAGAAGAAGCTAAATGGGATCTTCTGGACCGTATTCAAGACAATGCTGAAGCTTGGGAGAATGACAAAGGTATAAAGTCAGGTATAAATTATGATTATGAATGCATTGAATCTTTTATGGGAACTGATGACTTTCAAAATATTAAAAATGCTTATGGTCTAGACTCTCAAGCTATTGCAACTTATTTTAAGGATTTTGCTTCCTACATTGAAGTGCCTAAAAAGAAGTGAAATAATTATCATGAACCTTATAAATATGTTGCTAAGAGTGTTCCTGCAAGAAATACTGAAGTTTATACTGCTAATCATGTTGCACCTAAACCTTACATTGAGAAAATGCCTTTCCTAGTTAAGATAAAGGAGCATTCTATGATAGCTAGTATGGTTAATGAAAGTACAAATAAAGCTGTTGAACCTAATAAACAAATGGTTGATGAACCTATAATAGCAAATGTGAAAGACTTTGTCACTAAATATCTAGAATAGGGACACACTATCCTTTGTAAGGATACCTCTAATATTTTTTCACAAAGTAGTATTATGAGAGCTAGTATTCCTGTGTTTTCTGTTAGGATAAGTGATCATTGTTACGATGGCCCTTGTGATAGTTATATTGTTAAGTTTATGCATGATACTGAAAGTTACTATGAGAGAGGAAAAAGTGTTCTCATGTATCTCAATAATATCAAGTTTCCTCGTTTTATGCTGAAAGTTTTTATGTTGCACTTCTTTTGCCTTCCTATGCTAGTAGCCTCTGGTTTCAACAACTTGTTTGTTTACAAAATTACCTTGCATAGGAAGTGGGTTAGACTTAATTGTGTGTATTTTTGCTTCTTAATGCTCTCTTTCCCTTCAATTCATATTCCTTTGTGAGCATCTTCAAAATTATCATGCCCATCTTAATGGCTATAAAGAAAGAGCTTTTTGGGAGACAACCCAGTTTATTTTTTGCTTTCAGTTTGTTTTTGTTTCTTTGGGTCTTGGAAGTTATTACTTCGGTAATAACCTCTCCTTATCCTTTTTGTTTGGTTTTTGTGTCAAGATCAACCTCTAATGAGAGAGAAGTAATATTTGGGGAAGTTGCTATCCCGAAACAGATTTTGGTGCTTCACCGTAAAAATTCGTGAGAGATCTATGGATGTCGGATTGAGCTGTAGTTTTTTCTGCTTCTGCCCCAGGTTGTTATTGAAATTTCTTTAGTTTTGCACTTTTTTATTTGAGCAACAGAAGATTTTCGAAAGAATTGATCTTTACATGTTGGTCTGTTTTGACAGATTTTGCCATTCTTGCATTTGCTTCTTTAATCGATTTCCTTTTTGAATTCTTTTTGGGTTTTCGGAAGGAGTTTCTATAGTAGCTTATGTTTTGATGGTTTCCAGTTGAAATTGCAATCAAAAGGTTTTATCACTTTACTTTGCTAATGAGAACTGCGTGAAGTTTTGTGTGAAAGAAATTTCCAGGTAGTGGAGGTAATGGTGTAGTAAGGAACCGAAAGGTTTCATGACTCAAGTAATAAGTGTATGAAGATGAAGATATTGATGTTATACAATTGGTGACTCCGGAAGAATCTACTAAGTACCAAATTCAGAGACCTGCAGACGTTGTTTTTAATAGGTAACAGTTCTGGTAAGAAAAGTTCCGCGAAAGATCTGTCCAGTTATATTTTTGCAGTTTTTAGTCAATAAGGAAAGCTACGAAGCAAAAGAGGGACGGAAACGGAGCCAGGGTGGCTCACACCACCCTGTGGCACGGGCCCACCCTGGCCACGCCACCAGGTGGTGTGGCCACCTTGGACTCCGTCTCCGACCCATTTTCTCCTAGTACCTTCCTTTTGTTATGAAACTTCGTAATATATAATCCCCCGGATCCCCCGAGGTTCGTATATCGTGTTCTCGTCATGTTTTTGTTTCGATCTGTTTCTGCTAGGAACTATTCTTGAAAGTTTGGAAGCACAATGGTGTCCGCCAAGAATAAGGGAAAGGATCCTATGGAGGATGATCTCCAAGACCCCGGGCATGAGAAGGAGATCAAGAGTGAAGGTGAAGAGGAGATAAAGCAAGGCCAACATCCGCACACTGGCACTACCATTGCAAGCATTGGAGTGTTGGCAAGATCTGTCAGGGTCAGGAGGACTACACGGATGTGAACTGGAGGGAAAACTCCGTGTCACTGTTTAGCTCCACGGTCACTTCCTCCACGCACCAACAATCTTTTCCATAAGCATCAACACCAGAATATGCCCAAGGAGAAATTACCCTCCAATTGGGATTTGCCTCGTTCTAGCCATGCAGGGAAAGAAGACTCCAAGGAGGAAGAGTGGAAAAAGAATCGCAAGAGCTGGGATCCACAATCTGACATGATCAAGCACCGTATCGAGCACAACTTGGAGTTGATTCATACTCTCACCTTCGAGATTGAGGACTTGGGGAAACTGATCAAAGAGCTCATTAAGGGGATACCACCACCACCGAAGGAGTAATTTTTTATCAGGTTTGGCATCCCCTTGGTTTGTTCCAAGCTTGGGGGAGTTCTGCGGTATCACATCACTATCTTCTATCTTTTTACCTTTTTAGTAGAGTCATATCATGAATAGAGAAGTTATCATGTAGGATGGTTTGCATTATGGAAGTGTGCCCTCTCTCGTTAGATATGTATCCCTTGGTGTGAGTTGCCGTTATGGAATATTAATGAGAAGTTCTATCATTTACTCTTTTGCATATCTTATATTAGTTTTCAATTCGTGGTTATATGATTGATCTTGTTGTTAGTATTGGTATCACTTTAGGATCATTGAGTCAATTTAGTTGGTTTTGGCAAACCTGGCTCGGTCAGTGGCAACACTATTTTTGGGAGTTGAATGAAAAAGATAAAAGTACTCTAAAGAAAAATATTTTCATCATATTTCTTTCTTGATTTTCTCATAAGTTAGTATTCTCTGGTTAAGATCTTTTGTGCTTCCAAGGAAGATTGCATGCTTGTTTTTATCACCTGTATGTTTGTTTATCTCCTTCAACTCTTATACTTGCTACCCAGCCTTGCTAGCTAAAAATCTATACTGAGAGGGAATTCTTCTCGTGCATCCAATCCTTAAACCAAAACCAATGCCATTTGTGTCCACCATACCTACCTACTAGCACTATTGCTATTCCAATTAAATTCTTGTTTTTATCTACCTTCCAAATTAAACTTGTTATGTGAAAATTAGTGATTAAAGCTCTCACGAACTTGATGGCACACTTTACTTTCTTACACTTAATAAACTTGAACCATTGGGTCCTTATTTGTTCCATATATGCTTGTGCTTTATAAGTTGAAGTTAGTAGAACCATGTATCATGGGGAACACTTTCAACATTGCACCGGTACTTTGTACCTAGTTGATATCATGATTCTTTGCCTATGGATCCTGGCGGTGTGAAATAAAAGGGGAGCTTGTAAGATCATGGAGTTTATATGTTTGTTAGAGAAACGCCTGGGCCGCTAGCCTAAGCCATGCCTAATCATGGTGGAAACTTGCAGCATAACTATAGTGAGCATTCTCTGAAGCATCCTCAATAAAAACCTATGCAAATAGCAAATAAAAATATTGCTGAGATGCTCATTGTCTGCTTGCCTTGTCATTTTGATTATGGGATAGCTCCTGTATCATGTGCAAGGGGTACCCCGTTGGCGGTTCTCTATGATACATATGTATTTACAATGACAAGAGCTTACTTGTGACTGAAGTTGAGTAGCATGAGGTTCGGTACTCGTAAGTAAGGGGCATGAGATTTCAACTTATAACTTGGCAAGCATATCCTCTTAGTTGTGTCACTTTAACCTTAATCACCTAAAGATGCCTATGATAGGGGCAATGAGAGCTGAAAGCTAGTAAGTACCATAATTTTTGGGAGCTCTTTATGAAACTTGAAATCCCTGCTTCCCTCTGCGAAGGGCCTTTCTTTTACTTTTTAGTTGAGTCAGTAAACCTACTCCCTTCTATCTCAGCAAGTATTTTGAGTTGTTGTGTTTCATTCATTCATATGATGATTTATTCAATCATGTTTCTTATGTTCCTTGTTTTGCACATTGCTCTTATCTTGGTGTTTACTACTTTGAAAGCTATCATTGAAAATCAGTTATTTGTGAACTCCAGCAAATTTTCAACTATTCTTCGACCAAGAGCTAAGTTTTCCATTAGCAACTATGATTCACTTTATGTATCTTTATTGTGTTTCCTTTACTTATTGCAAGTTAAGTTATATAATAGTGAGTTGTCTTCTATTATGATCTATGTATTGCTGAATGTGATGCTTCTTGTCCGTATTCTTTTATCGACTCTTCACTCCATAAACCTGAGGCCATGTTTATTGAGCTCAGTTTCGCTTGGGGACAAGCAAAGTCTAAGCTTGGGGGGAGTTTATACGTCCATTTTGCATCACTATTGTATGTCATAATTCACTGTTATTCATTGATATATTTCATATTAAGAGGTGATACTTATGTTATTTCATCTGTTTTTGCATGGTTGATGACTTTTGGAGCATGGACCGCTGCAGTCAGGATTCTGATGGAAAAGGTGCTGTTTGGAGGCAAAATTCGTGAAGATCAGAAAATCCGGGAAAATATAAAGAAAATCCTATTTTTCTAGAAGACGAAGGAAGCCAGAAGGAGGAGTGGAGATGGGCCACAGGGGCCCAAACCACCCCCTGGCGTGGGCCAGCCTAGGTCACGCCACCAGGTGGTGTGGCCACCCTGGCCCACCTCTGGCTCTCCCCTCTGGTGTATATAATCCTCCCAAAACCCTAATACTCAAGGGGCGACCATAGAAAGATTCCGCTGCCTCTGCGGGGCGGAAAACACCGAGAGAGAAAGATCTCTCCGACAGATAGATTTCTGCCTGGGGAATTCCTTCCCGGAGAGGGGAGATCGTCGCCATCAACACCACCATAAAGCTAGACTTCATCAGGATCATCATCATCACCATCATCACCATCAGCACCATCACCACCACCATCATATTGCTGTAACAATTGGGTTGAATCTTGCATAGTTCTTAGGGGAAACTTTCTCGGTGTTGATTACTCTTTGTAGTTGATGCTATTGAGTGAACCATTGAATTATTGTTTATGTTCAGATTGTTATACATCATGATTCCATCTCTGATCATGATCCATATGATGTCTTGTGAGTAGTTTGTTTTGTTCTTGAGGACATGGGAGAAGTCATGTTGTTAGTAGTGGAGTTGTGTTGAGAAAAATTCAATAGTTTGATATTTAAGTTGTGGTGTATTGTGAACGTCCACTACATGACACTTCACCTATATGGGCCTAGGGGAATGCATTGTGTATTTGGCTACTAATCGTAGGGGTTGCCAGAGTGACAGAAACCTAAACCCCTGTTAGGAAACCATTGCACAAGGGACGTCATGGTCTTAGAGTTTAAAGCTGGGGTTAGGTTTCTACCTTAATTACTTTCTTGTACTTACGGATGTTTGCAGGGGTGTAATCACAAGTATGTATTAGTCTTAGGAAGGTCGGTACATTAGCACAGGTTCACCCACACAACACTTAGCAAGCTAAAGAAGATTAATCAACTATATGAAGCGAAAGCACTTAATAGTCATCCCGTGTGTCCTCGAGAACGTTTGGTCATCTTAATTAATACAACCGGCTTGTCCTTTGTTGAATAAAGGATTGGGCCACTTGCTGCATCTATTCTTATTGTCTTTTATTTACTCGTACTTTATTTACTTGCTTTATCAAAAACCCCTAAAAATCCGTTTGCTAAGTATTTGTAGTGAATTCCTGATCCATACCACTAGCCAGCACCTTCTGCTCCTCGTTGGGTTTGACACTCTTACTTATCGAAAATACTACGATACACCCCCTATACTTGTGGGTCATCACACCACTTAAAGTTTTGCTTTGTGTTTTACACTTAATAATTGTTTGTAGCCCGTTGCTTCAGTGTGCACTCAATTGGATTAAAAGACTATTGCTATGCCCGCTGCATCATGGGGGCTCTAGTATACTAGGATGTGTTGCCCACAAGAGATTATCTCCATTCAAACATTACACATGACTATGCTCATTATTATGTTTTATCCCATATGATGTGCAGCTGCAGGTGGATCTTGAACCCTAGCCTATCTCCATCCATTGATTCAACCCATTATAAAAGTAAACTAGATTGGTCCGGTAACTAAGGTAAAATGAACAAACAAAGTCTTGTAGACGTGTCCTTTTTATTTCCTTTTAGAATTGCTTTCCAAAGTTCGATTAAACCTAAGTCTTCTAGGGAAAAAAGCTATTATACTACATCCGTGAATCCGGATCGAAGGTATCAGGCAGCGACCTTAACAATACGCCTATTGCAAAGGCATCAGTCATCCACTTGTCTATGAAATGAACCAGTCTCATGTACGCATCATGCATGCGCTCCAAGTGACTATCCAGACAATTGTGTTCCTCCATATTTATAGAAAGGAAATATCCAAGCATCTCGTGCTTCCACATGCGCACCTGGCCCACAAAATCCGCTCTCAACTGATCCACCATCTCATATGGTTCAAGATCACCCATGAGAGGATGCAGTTCGTCCACCATCCCGTAGCGCATTATCACTTGAATGTAGTGGACATCTCACGACGATAATAGCGGTCTTCCCACCGATGTGGGGGTCTCATAGTAATCCAGCTGATCCAAATCTATGGTTTAGCATTTGAAGTCGACCATGTCATTCTCACTAAGGAGGTCATTCAGACGCACATACCACTCAAGGAAGTTGGATCCATCTTGTTTTAGCTTTTCAGCATCTACCCATTCATCAACCCCAAAAGAAGCTTCATGGCAAACCATATTCTACATTTAACAATTGAAAAGGATTTAGACTAAGTTTATAATTATGTGAGTTCAATTTAAAAGACAACACCACTAAAACAATTACCTCTCAAAAGTTTTAGTGATTACACGATCCCCACTCATTATGCTGCCTCCGATCGTCACCGCTAGCAGTATAGTTGCAAAGGTGGATGTTGAAATGTCAATCACATCATTCATGCGACTCGTGATTGATCTTTCGATCATCCTGTGTTCCGAGGTCATGTCTGTACATGCTAGGCTCGCCAAATCAACCTTACGTGTATAGTTGTGCAACATGTCTTACACCCACCGTAAGCGAACGTAGATATATCTGACACCCGATCATCAAAATGTGCCTCATAATGGATAACTTTCTTGGTTGTGCACACTAAGGGAGAACAATT
This sequence comes from Avena eriantha, assembly GCA_910589775.1. NCBI lineage: Eukaryota > Viridiplantae > Streptophyta > Magnoliopsida > Poales > Poaceae > Avena > Avena eriantha. The sequence goes on from OU342740.1 coordinate 293,370,746, forward strand.
TTGTTGGTATTATGTTTTAGGGATCATCTTATATATGCTACCATCGAGTATCTAATACTAGCACACAACAAGATGCATAAACAATAAACATCATATGTAAATGCGATGCGATACGGTCCTTCGCACTGTGATCTCCATCCTGCGCCTCCGGATCTGGCGCCAAGGTTCCAGCGCCAAGGGCACTGATGGCCCAAAATATCGAGCTCGTTGGGGAACCCCAAGAGGAAGGTATGATGAGCACGACAGCAAGTTTTCCCTCAGTTATGAAACCAAGGTTTAATCGAACCAGTAGGAGCAAGGAAACACCCCAAAAATGTTGCTAGCTGAACTTTGGCAGGGCGCACTACCGGTGCCAGCAGCAACATGGAGACCTGCACAACACAACCACAGAACTCTGTCCCCAACTTGTGATGAGGTTGTCAATCTCACCAGTTTTGCTCAAAACAAAGGATTAAACATATCGAGTGGAAGAAAGTAATAGTTTGCAGAAATTAAACACAAACGAGTAATGTAACATCCCAAAACTCTAATCCAAGTGATCAAGATCCAAATCATCAAAATTAGGGTTAACAAAAACTTTTCCAATTAAAATTATTAAAGCATTCATATGTGTGCATTTAAAATAGGAGTTGTTTTGAATTGCCATGATTAAGTGATCCATTGCTTGTAAAATGATTCTTAGGTGAAATAAACCTCATCTAGATCATCCCCAAATAAATCCCAAAGAAAAACAAATCAAAATGAATAAAAGAAGAAAATGGTCATTTGTGCCATTTTAATCAGCATGCCTACTTTGGCTATTCCTAGAACTCAAAACCTAACAGAAACAAATCTGCATCTTTGCACCCCTTACTAGTACACATAATGATGTACCAAGGCCCACTTTGTGATCTGTCAAAAACATTCAAACCCTAAATTTAATTGGCAATTGAAAATTGAATCTAGTGTAGTCATCAAGATCCCACTATTTCAAAAACCACTCAAACGAGCTCAATTTTCAAAACCCAAGCACCTACAGAGTCACAAGCTTATACCTAGCACACCCACCAAAAATATTTTCAAAATTTAAAAAGAAAGTTCTTGCGGCCATTTCATCAAACACATGGCAGGCAGAATCAAACACTAAACCATAGCTCACTGTTTGCAACAGGGTTTTGCCCCCAAATGATCTCCATTTAATCCCTTTGCCCCTCTTGATCAAACCAGACCCTTAGCAACCCATCCCCTACCACCTAGCTGCATGGCCATGCCAAGACGAGCACCAACTCGCTGGCTAAACCTTGCCTCGATGCAGCAGACCGTATCCCTCTCGCTCGCCATGTCTACGAGTTAGCTAGGACCTCACCGCCACCCTCTGTCCCCTCCCCGAGCCAAGCCAGAGCATGGACCCCCGCCAATGCACCGCACACTGCGCGTCTGCACCATGCCGAGCACACGCCAGAGCGCCGCGCCCGACACGCGTGTACACGCCGCCCCTCGACCGCAGCCCACGTCCACCGCACCACCACGACTCCAGGAGCACGCCAGACATGCCCGTTCACCACCCAACGCACCACAGCCACCGCTCGCCGTGGAAGCCGCCACCTCTGCCGCTCAGAGCGCGCGCACCACCCGACCACATACCACCGCCCCTAGTACCACATTGAGCACGTAGAGCACCTCCAGGAGACCAGCGACCGTCCCCTACCTCGAGCCACACCGCTAGAACGCTGTGTAGACCTCACCGGAGCCGCCCGCCCATGCCTCTCGGTCGCGTCGTTGCCCTATAAATAGAGGCCACCCCTAGCCCCATTCGGCACACCATTCACCTCCCCTCACCTCACTGACCGTTCCCCACCTCTAGCCGGAGTATCGCGAGCACTTGCTCGCCGGAATTTGGCTAGAGTAGCCCGCAGCAGAGGAGGAAAGGGCGACGTCGATTTCGTCCACCCCCGGAGCTGCCTCGACCGCCCCTGACCTCGCCATCGTCTACCAGTCCGTTTGCCTGCCTCGCTGTCATCGCTGGAGCCCTGGTACGCCCCCTACGCACCCCCACCGAGCCGGTAGGGTTCGACCTCGCCGGCGACCTGTTCATCGTCGATGACGAGCCCCAGCCGTTGATCCCCGTTCTAATCTAACGGCCCACATCGCCCCGTACCGCTTTGCGTGTTATGAGCCTCTAACTGGTGGACCCCCTTGTCAACTGAGCCCCACGCCGTGGAGTGTCACTGGGCCGGCCCATTAGATTTCCCGTGTGACCCGTTTAGTTTGAATTAGGATTTTTCTTTTTAGTTTAAACCTAGTTTTGTCCCATAGTTTGAATTTCATTTCAGAGAGATTTACAAATCCAAATGGAGCGATTCTAATTTTGTTAGAACGCTACTGAAAAGATCTACCCAAGCCCGTTGGATTTAATTCAATTAGAATTAGAGATCTCTCTTAGTAAAAATAATAAGACAGAAGCATTTGCACCTTGCAACATTTTTATAAAATCAACCATGTTAGCTTTTGAGTTGATTCCAACTCTCAAAAATCACATTTCACCATACCTATCTGAATATGTAATAATATTAAGGTTTACATGCAGTGAATTTGGACTAATACCAAAATAATGCTATATAGGAATTTCTAGTCACTTTAAATCATTAAATAATGAACTTAAACCAAAGTAATTGTGATCCAACCCTTAAATCACATTCCCATATGTTAGAATATGTGGTGATTGTATCGGTCCCACTGTATTGTAGCTTGCAGAATGGTTCTTTAAACCATCTGTTTTCCTTTGATTGTTGTGGTGTGTGTTGTATCGTGTGTTTGCTTGCATGAAAGAAAAGAAGTTAGTTGCAAAACCTGAGTCAAACTCAAAGTTTTAGCTTTGAAACCAAAACCATGAACCTTAGAACTTTCCCTCTTACCCCCGTATCTATCTCAATCTTCAGATGACTCGTGGAAACCAAAGAGGGAGCAGCTCGTCGCAAGACCCAATGCTGTAGATCTTGCAGAATCTCATCGCAGACAGAGAAGCAAGTAGGGCAGAACGCCAAGCCAACTAAGCAACACCGCAACAGATCGCCCAGATGGCTCTCAACAACTAAGGACATGGAAATCAGGATCATCAAGGATCCAAGCTGAAGAACTTCCAGAATACAAATCCCCCAATCTTTAGCACGTCAGAAAACCCATTAGATGCTGATGACTGGTTGCAAACAATGGAGATTAACTTGGAGGTAGCCAGAGTTGATGACAACGAGAAGGTTCTTTTTGCCACCCACTATCTGACAGGAGACGCAAGAGCCTGGTGGAATAGTATCTACACGATGAACCATGGTCAAGTTATGACATGGGAAGCCTTCAAAGTCAAGTTCAGCCGCACCCATGTGCCGCAGGGTCTAGTCACCCGAATGAGAGATGAGTTTTGTGAATTGAAGCAAGGCAGAATGACTGTGGTGGAGTACCGTGACAGGTTCTTGTCGCTTGCAAGGTATGCACCTGACGAGATCAACACGGAGGCCAAGAAGAAGGAGAGATTCCTGAACGGACTGCATGATGAGATGCAGACTGTCCTCGTCAACATCCGCTTCCAGGACCTCGAAGAGTTAGTCGACTCTGCCATTCAGATGGAAGGGAAGATTAACCAGGCAAACGACAACCGCAAGCGTCGTATGATGCATCAATCTAGATCCAACAGTCACCAGAAGTACCGTGCCAACCCCTCACCAGGATATGCACCTAGAAACAATCGACCCCCAACGTCTCGCCCAAGCTACCCCAACTGTAGCGGAGGCAATGTGAAGTCCGGAGGAAACAATCACAACTCCGGCAATGCCAACAACTTCAACCGTGCACCTCCCAAGAGCAACAACAACAACACTGCACCTAGAACTGGCAGCAATGTTGTGCCTGTCGTAGCAAAAGACATGTCCCAGATCACGTGTTTCGAGTGTGGAGTGAAGGGTCACTATTCCAATGAGTGTCCCAAGAAGACTGCAGCCGCTGCCAATGAAAATGCCCCAGCTCAACAGCAGCGTCGTGTTCAACTAGGGAGAAGATTTGCCCCAGGGAACCCTCAAAACCGAACGGCCGTCTCTTCCACATGAACGCCGAAGAAGCCCAAGAAGCACCAGATCTAGTGCTGGGTATGTTTTCTATCAACTCAGTTTTAGCAAGAGTGTTGTTTGATTCTGGAGCATCGCATTCATTTGTCACCGAAGAATTTGCATGCACTAGTAAGATGCTCCCAACCAACCTGAAGCATGTCATGATAGTTCAAATCCCCGGTTCAACAACCAAAGCTAAAAAAATTGCAAAGCTGTGCCTATCAGAATACATGGGATAGATTTTTATGCCAACCTAATTGTACTTGGAACCAAAGGATTGGAAGTAGTACTAGGTATGGACTAGATGTCAAGACACAAAGGACTAATAGACTGTGCTAAGAAAGCCATCACCATGACCAGTAGCTCTGTAGTAACAGTAGAGCATAACTCTGAAACCTTACCCCGTCAATTCAAGTGCAACAAGAGTGTAGCCCTTCCCACCATTGACTAGGTCAGAGTAGTCTGTGAATACCCCGACGTATTCCCAGATGAATTGCCAGGTATGCCCCCGGATAGGGATATTGAGTTCATTATCGAACTAATCCCTGGAACCGGACCCATAGCCCAGAGACCCTATAGCATGAACCCCTAAGAGTTAGTAGAACTGAAGAAGCAGTTGGATGCCATGTTAGAAAAAGGCTTGATTCAACCAAGCGCATCGCCATGGAGATCACCAGTGTTATTCCTCGACAAGAAATATGGAGGCAATCGTTTGTGCACAGATTAAAGAAAGTTGAATGACGTCACCATCAAGAACAATTACCCTTTACCAAAGATAGAGGATCTATTTGATCAGCTGACTAGAGCCCAGGTATTCTCAAAGATTGATCTTAGGACTGGTTATCACCAACTTAAGATTCATGCCACAGATATTCCAAAGACCACCTTTACTACTCGCTATGGTTTATACGAGTATACAGTTATGTCTTTTGGATTAACCAATGCCCCTGCTTATTTCATGAATCTCATGAATAAGATCTTTATGAATTTCCTAGATACGTTTGTAGTTGTGTTTTTCGACGACATCCTTATCTACTCCAAGTCAGAAGAAGAGCTTGAGCAAAATCTGAAAATCATCCTAGAAACCCTGAGAGAACATCAGTTATATGCCATGTTCAGCAAGTGTGAGTTTTCGCTGAAAGAAGTAGGATTCCTAGGACATATTGTGTCTGCCAGAGGAGTCTCTGTTGATCCCGCCAAGATCAAAGATGTCGAAGAATGGGAAGCCCCAACCACTCAAACCCAAGTCCGTGCATTTCTCAGATTAGCGGGATACTACCGCAAGTTCGTAGAAGGATTCTCGAACATCGCCAGACCCACGACCCAATTGTTCAAGAAGGACAAGAAGTTTGAATGGACTGATAAATGTGAAGCCAGTTTCCAGGAGCTGAAGAAGAGATTGATATCAGCCCCAATATTGATCATGCCAGACATCAAGAAGCCATTTGATGTATATTGTGATGCATCCAAGATTGGTCTCGGATGTGTGTTGATGCAAGAAGGCAAAGTCATCGCGTATCTGTCTCGACAGCTGAAGCTGCATGAGCAGAACTATCCGACCCATGATCTTGAATTAGCAGCCGTAGTGTTGGCATTGAAGACATGGCGTCATTATCTGATGGGTAATCGCTGTGAGATTTACTCAGATCACAAAAGCTTGAAATATATTTTCACTCAGAAGGAGCTGAATATGAGGCAAAGGAGATGGATGGAGTTATTCAAGGATTATGACCTTGACATTCACTATCACCCCGGCAAAGCCAATGTGGTAGTGGATGCTCTTAGCAGATTGCCGTGTAGGCTAAACACCATGATCAAGGTAAAGCACCCCAGTTTGTATGAGGAGTTGGAGCACTTCAGGACTAAGCTGGTTAGCAAAGGATTCTTAGCTAGCATTGAACTTCAACCCACGTTGATCAGCCAAATCAAGGAAGCCCAGAAGGGAAATGAAAGTATCGACGGAATCAAACGTCATATTGGTACAGGAAAGGTACCTGGATTCACGGAAGACGAAGAAGGAGTTCTGTGGTACAAAGGACGTATCTGTGTGCCAGCAGATTCGGAGCTAAAACAAGTTATCATGCAGGAAGCACATGATACTCTTTATTCTATCCACCCCGGAGGAATGAAGATGTATCAAGATTTGAAAGAGCAATTTTGGTGGCATAAGATGAAGAGAGAGATCGGAAGCTACATCGCCAAGTGTGACATCTGCCAAAGAGTCAAAGCAGAGCATCAGAGACCTACAGGACTGTTGGAACCATTGCAGATTCCAGAATGGAAATGGGATTCCGTCGGAATGGACTTTATCACCGGTTTGCCCACTTCTAGTAGGGGAAATGACTCAATCTGGGTCATAGTTGATAGACTATCCAAGGTAGCTCACTTTATCCCAGTCAAAACTACCTACCGGAGTTTGAAGCTAGCAGAGTTGTATATTGCTAGGATTGTTAGTCTACGTGGAACCCCCAAGACCATAGTATCAGATCGAGGAACCCAGTTTACCTCGAGATTTTGGCAGAAAGTTCAGGAAGGATTGGGAACCAAGTTGAATTTCAGCACCGCTTATCACCCGCAAACCGATGGACAGACTAAGAGAGTCAACCAAATTCTAGAGGATATGTTAAGAGCTTGTGTGTTGGAATACGGATCAAAATGGGAAGACTACCTGCCTTTCGCAGAATTCTCATATAACAACAATTATCAAGCTAGTTTGTAGATGGCACCCTTTGAGTTCCTATACAGAAGGAAGTGTCGCACCCCTTTGAATTGGTCACAAGTAGGAGAGAGTCAGATCTTTGGACCCAACATTCTCCGAGAAGCCGAAGAGAAGGTGCACAAAGTCCATGAGCACCTCAAGACCGCCCAATCCAGACAGAAGAGTTATGCTGACAAGAGAAGGAGAGACCTGACTTTCAATGTCGGAGATTTTGTTTATCTCAAGGTTTCACCATTGAAAGGAACCCAACGCTTTAGTCTGAAAGGAAAGTTAGCCCCTAGATATATCGGACCATTGAAAATTTTGAACCGCCGAGGAGAAGTATCGTATCAACTAGAACTACCTGAAGAGATGTCATCCATCTACAACATGTTCCATGCCTCGTTACTTCGAAAATGCTTGGAAGTGCCAGAGAAGACTGAAGTTTTCAAGAACATCGATCACAGAGCTGTGGAGATCAACAATGACCTGAGATATCGGGAAGTGCCCATCCGTATCTTAGAAGAAGCTTACAGAACCACCAGGACAAGGAGTATCAAATTTCTGAAGATTCAATGGAGCAACCATAAAGAAGAGGAAGCCACCTGGGAGCGAGAAGATTACATTAGGACAGAGTTCCCAGATCTCTTTAGTTCCTAGTTTTCTTTGTAAATCTCGGGACGAGATTTTGTTTAAGGGGGGAAGGTTTTTAACATCCCAAAACTCTAATCCAAGTGATCAAGATCCAAATCATCAAATTAGGGTTAACAAAAAACTTTTCCAATTAAAATTATTAAAGCATTCATATGTGTGCATTTAAAATAGAAGTTGTTTTGAATTTCCATGATTAAGTGATCCATTGCTTGTAAAATGATTCTTAGGTGAAATAAACCTCATCTAGATCATCCCCAAACAAATCCCAAAGAAAAACAAATCAAAATGAATAAAAGAAGCAAATGGTCATTTGTGCCATTTTAATCAGCATGCCTACTTTGGCTATTCCTAGAACTAAAAACCTAACAGAAACAAATGTGGATCTTTGCATCCCTTACTAGTACACATAATGATGTACCAAGGCCCACTTTATGATCTGTCAAAAACATTCAAACCCTAAATTTAATTGACAATTGAAAATTGAATCTCGTGTAGGCATCAAGATCCACTATTTCAAAAACCACTCAAGCAAGCTCAATTTTCAAAACCCAAGCACCTACAGAGTCACAAGCTTATACCCAGCACACCCACCAAAAATCTTTTCAAAATTCAAAATGAAAGTTCTTGCGGCCATTTCATCAAACACATGGCAGGCAGAATCAAACACTAAACCATAGCTCACTGTTTGCAACAGGGTTTTGCCCCCAAATGATCTCCATTTAATCCCTTTGCACCGCCAGGAGACCAGCGACCGTCCCCTACCTCGAGCCACGCCGCTAGCATGCTATGCAGCCCTCACCGGAGCCGCCCGCCCATGCCTCTCGGTCGTGTCGTCGCCCTATAAATAGAGGCCACCCCTAGCCCCATTCGGCACACCATTCACCTCCCCTCACCTCACTGACTGTTTCCCACCTCTAGCCGGAGCAGCGCGAGCACTTGCTCGCTGGAATTTGGCCGGAGTAGCCCGCAGTAGAGGAGGAAAGGGCGACGTCGATTTCGTCCACCCCCGGAGCTACCTCGACCGCCCCTGACCTCGCCGTCATCTACCAGTCCGTTTGCCCGCCTCGCCGTCATCGCTGGAGCCCTGGTACGCCCCCTACACACCCCCACTGAGCCGCTAGGGTTCGACCTCGTCGACGACCTGTTCGTCGTCGACGACGAGCCTTAGCCGTTGATCACCGTTCTAATCTAACGGCCCACATCGCCCCGTACCGCTTCGCGCATTATGAGCCTCTGACCGGTGGACCCCTCCTGTCAGCTGAGCCCCGCGCCGCGGAGTGTCACTGGGCCGGCCCATTAGATTTCCCGCACGACCCATTTAGTTTGAATTAGGATTTTTCTTTTTAGTTTAAACCTAGTTCTGTCCCATAGTTTGAATTTCATTTCAGAGAGATGTACAAATCCAAATGGAGTGATTCCAATTTTGTTAGAAATCTATTGAAAAGATCTACCCAAGCCTGTTGGATTTAATTCAATTACAATTAGAGATCTATCCTAGTAAAAATAATAAGACAGAAGCATTTGCACCTTGCAACATTTTTATAAAATCAACCATGTTAGCTTTTGAGTTGATTCCAACTCTCAAAAATCACATTTCACCATACCTATCTGAATATGTAATAATATTAAGGTTTACATGCAGTGACTTTGGACTAGTACCAAAATAATGCTATATAGGCATTTCTAGTCACTTTAAATCCTTAAATAATGAACTTAAACCAAAGTAATTGTGATCCAACCCTTAAATCACATTCCCATATGTTAGAATATGTGGTGACGACATGTGTCCACATGATCCCATATTTTAAGTGGTGAATATTAAATCCTAGTTAATTTTTTAATGAGTAGAAATTACTTTTCTAAAATAAAGAGAAGGAAACTAGTTAATAAAACTTGTGATGCTTGTGATGATAATAGATCATCAAATGTGTGTCTTATAGTGCTAATTAGGCTAGTTAAGTATTGTTTGGTGATTGTGTACTCCGTATGTATTTGTAGATGATAGTACCGATCGAGCTTTCGAGGAGGAGGAGTTCTACCAAGAAGAAGAAGAAGAAGAAGAAGAAAACTTCAACCACTGCACTGCACAAGGCAAGCCACCATTAACAATGCAAGCTAACCCTTGCAAGCTAGATAATCTAAGAACATGCATTAGGCATGCTTTGGTTATACTACTTTGACTAGTATTTACCCCAAGTATTATTTTTCCAAGCTTTACTCCCTTTACTTTATACAAAGTCCTTTACTTGTTTTTAAAGGTAGCATAAAGAGTATAAAACTTGGCCTATTTAGATAACCTTTAGATGTCATTCTATGGCATGAGATTGATCCCATCAGTTCCACCTTAGGGAACACTCTTAAATTAGTAGTTTAGAGTAGATAAAAACTTGAGTCACTCTAGATGGGATTACTTGGTAAAAATGAATTATGAAAACCTTGGAATGATGAGTAATTCTATTGAGATGTTTTTACATGTGTTGAGAAACACAAATGGTTTATGATGGTGAAAATGTTGAGGCATGAGCCTTAACCCTTTTATAAAACTGATGGTTGAATTTGGATGCGATACCATTCCAAATTTACCGTACAACCACAATACCTGAATTGGGTAAGGCTTAGCCGGAAGTTTATATGCATTAGTATTAGTTCCCTCGTGGGCGAGGTTTGAGCTGAGGCTACCTCTCAATGTTGTCCACCTATGCAGTGCCCAAGATGATAGATGGTCATGGTTGGGAGGCCATGCTCATAGGAGAGGTGCTTATACTAAGTATGATGGTTCAGGTCTATCCCTAACAGATGTATCGAATCTTGTGGTGAAAGTGTACCACCTCTGCAGAGTGTTTGGTTTGGAAAAGAGTAGGCAAGCTCATGCTTAAGTGGTAAAAAGAGCTCGTTTTTGACTGTGGCCTATGCTTTGTCATGCCATGCTCGATATTGTTTTGGCTTTATACTTAGTATTCTTTGCTGTAGTATGACTTGTTATAAACAATTGAGATTGCTTAATGTGCTTTGGATGAATCATGCGTTGTTTTAGCATATTAAAGCATAGTATAGTGGTATTCTCCTTTGATACTTTATTTGGGTTGACTTGGCACATGCTCACACCATGTTATGACTATCCAAAGTCACCATAGTTGAAGACTAAAGGATCATAAAGGCTATGGTGACTTTGGATAGTCATAACATGGTGTGAGCATGTGCCAAGTCAACCCAAATAAAGTATCAAAGGAGAATACCACTATACTATGCTTTAATATGCTAAAACAACGCATGATTCATCCAAAGCACATTAAGCAATCTCAATTGTTTATAACAAGTCATGCTACATCAAAGAATACTAAGTATAAAGCCAAAACAATATCGAGCATGGCATGACAAAGCATAGGCCACAGTCAAAAACATGCTCTTTTTACCACTTAAGCATGAGCTTTCCTACTCTTTTCCAATCCAAACCAAACTATTTGCAAAGGTGGCGCGACCAGGCCTGGCCGCGCGGCCAGGTGGTGTGGCCGGGCCCCAGCCCCTCTCCATCTCGTATTCTAGCTCTAGGTGTCCCTTAGTGAAAAACTGGCTTTGGCTTTTGTCCCGTCCAATTCCGAGAATATTTATTTTCTGACTTTGTTGGAACCAAAAACAGTAGAAAGCAGGCAGCTGGCACTGTGGCTCTTGTTAATAGGTTAGTCCAAGAAATCATATGAAAAGAACCCCAAAGTGTGGACAAAACACAAGAAAGTAGATAAAACCAAGCATGGAACATCAAAAATTATGGATACGTTTGCAACGTATCAACATCCCCAAGCTTAACTCCTGCTCGTCCTCGAGTAGGTAAGTGATAAAAAGAAAGAATAATTTTTGAGGTGACATGCACCATCATAAACTTGATCAAAGTATTTGTAAAACATTCAAAGCTGGGATCATAGTACTTTAATCATAACATGAAAGCCAAAGTTCTAGCAATAAGACATAGAAACTATGTTGCAACATGAAAAGGAAGAAACAAAAGATTAATGAATAACAACGCTTTGCAAGACGTTTGTTTGTTTGACATAAAGAAAACATAGCATAGTAGCATTCAGCTTGTCCCTCATAGAGTAGCAAACATAAATGCATAGGAAACCTTCAAAGTTCATAAGAGTGACTAGATACAAATAGTTTAAAACAAGCAATATCAAAGCTATGCATCAATCAACAAGTCTTGGGACAATGCACATAGAACTAAGAATGGCCACTATGCTCTCAAAGTAGGTGCATAAAGATAGAAGGTGGAGACTCAATATAATGGTGGAAGAAAAGCCTTCATAGAAGGAAGTAGGGATTCAAGTCTCATAAAGAGCTTCCAAAAATTATGGTACTTAATAGCTTTCAGCTCTCATTGCCCCTATCATAAGTATCTTGAAGTGATTAAGGTTAAAGTGAACAAACTATGGTGTATATGCTTGACGAAGTATAAGTTGGAAATCTCATGTCCCTTGAATATGAGGGTCGCTCCTCATGCTACTCAAGTTTATTCACCGGTAAGTTCTTGTCATTGTAAGTACATGTGTATCATAGAGAACCGCCAACGGGGTACCCCTTGCCCGATGATACGGAAGAATCCCCATATCAAAATGACAAGGCAAGCAGACAACGAACATCTCAACAATCTTCTTATTTACCATGGGAATATGGTGCTTTTTCTCTCTTTCCTCTTTTCATAATCTCTTTTTTTACTTTCTTTTTTTTTTCTCAATATAGGACTCTTTTTTTATAAGAAGAATGCTTCATAGACAGCTCATTATGGTTACGCTGCAGGTTTCCACCATGTCAGCATGGATTAGACCAGCGGCCCAGGCGTTTCTCTAACACATATACATAACTCCATGGACTTACAAGCTCCCCTTTCATTTCACATCGACGACATCCATATACAAAAGAGCATGATATCAACTAGGTACAAAGTACAAGTGCAATGTTGAAAGCGTTCCCCGTGAAAGCATGGTTCTGCTAATCCCCAACAAATAAGTGCAAGCATATACAACATAGACGACACAATGGTTCAAGTTTATTAAGGGCAAGAAAAGTAAAGTGTGCCATCAAGTTCGTGAGAGCTTTAATCACTAGTTTTCTCATAAGAAGTTTAATTTGGAAGGTAAACAAAAACATGAATATACTTGGAATAGCATAAGCTAGTAGGTAGGTATGGTGGACTCTTTGGAATAACTTGGTTTAAGGAGTTGGATGCATGAGCGGAACTCGAACTTGGTTACGGAGGCTAGCAAAAGACTGGGAGCAACAAACAAAGAGAGCAATAATGGCCATAATCATGCAGAGCAACAAAACATCATTGATCAAAGCATAAAGTGATACTAAAAGTTGAAGACTAAAGGATCATAAAGGTTTATGGTGACTTTGGATAGTCATAACATGGTGTGAGCATGTGCCAAGTCAACCCAAATAAAGCATCAAAGGAGAATACCACTATACTATGCTTTAATATGCTAAAACAACGCATGATCCTTCCAAGGCACATTAAGCAATCTCAATTGTTTATAACAAGTCATGCTACAACAAAGAATACTAAGCATAAATCCAAAACAATATCCAGAATGGCATGACAAAGCATAGGCCACAGTCAAAAACAAGCTCTCTTTACCACTTAAGCATGAACTTTCCTACTCTTTTCCAATCCAAACCAAACTATTTGAAAACCAATGTAATGAAAGAGGGGGTCCAACCAATTTATTCAGAAAACTAAGAAAACCAAGAAAATGAAAAACCAAAACAAAAACGAAAAGGAAGATGCTCCAAGAACAACAGAACTGTGCATGAAACAATAAAAAGGAAGCGTTTGGAAGAAACCTGGGATTTTTATTGATGAAGAGGGGATGCCTTGGGCATCCCCAAGCTTTGAAGCTTGGACTTCTTGGATATTTCTTGGGGTGACACGCGTGGCTTCCCCAAGCTTGAGCTTTAGTCCATCCTTCATCTCATTACTCATTCATTCCATACACCTGAAATTTTTCCTTCATACAAAACTTCACACAATCTTTATTAGCAACATTAGTGCACTCAAGATAATAAGTCTTTAGGTCCAGTTCCAACACCAATAAAACTTCCATTAAAACACTAGCTACTGTTTCACTTCCCTCAAAAAGCTCAATTCCCCAAAAGAACTCAAAAAGGAACCAACAAGAAGCAAATGCAAATAATGGCAGAAATCTATCAAAACAGACCAGCAGGTAAAGACGAATTTTTTCGAAGACCTTCTGTGGCTCAAATATAAAAGTGTTGAACTAACTAAAGTTAGATAACAACCTGGGGCATAAGCACAAAAATTCACGCCTCAAAAGGATGTACAGAGATTTTACACGAATATTTACGGTGAAGCACATAAATCTGTTTCGGGACAACAACTTTCCCAATCATTACTTCTCTCTCATTAGAGGTTACTCTTGGCACAAAAAGCAAATAAAAAGGATAAGGAGCAGTTATTACTGAGGTAATAACTTCCAAGACTCATCTAAAACTTTTGGGTTATCTCCCAATAAGTACTTTTCTTTAATGCATTTAAGTTAGGCATAAGAAACAAGAAAAAGAATCAAGTGTTCTCAAATGAAGAAGCATTAAGAGCAAATTTTGTTTCCATAGGAGAGGCAAAAGAAATCTTCTCTCTCTTCTTAGGGAAGTGTTCTATACCTTTCTTGAGTGGGAGTTGATATTTAATGGTGCTTTCTTTCATATTAATAATGGCACCAACAGTTCTAAGAAAAGGTCTTCCCAAAGTAATAGGACAAGAAGCATTGCATTCAACATCCAAAACATAGAAATCAACGGGGACATAGGCATTGTTAACCATAATAAGAACATCATTAATACTCCCCATGAGTTTCTTTTTAGCATTATCATCAAGTGGGACATTCAAATAACAATCTTCAAGTGGAGGCAAATCAAGCATATCATAAATCCTTCTAGGCATAATAGAAACACTACTATCAAGATCACATAAAGCTTTGAAATCAAAATCATTCACTTTCATATTAATGATGGGTTCCCAACCATCTTCTTGTTTTATAGGAATAGAAGCTTTATGTTTCATCTTTTCTTCTTTAATCTTTGTGAGAGCATCAGTAATGTGTTTTGTAAAGGACATATTCATAGCACTAGCATTAGGACTTTTAGCAAGATTTTGTAGGAACTTAATAACTCCAGAGATACTGGAACCATCAAGATCAAAATCATAATTATCATCTAAAGTAGTAGAGCTATTACTAGCCTCAACACTAGTGGTAGTGATAGTAGAAACACTAATGTTTCTAGCAATTTCATCTTCTCTTTCCCACTTAGCATGCAATTCAGCTAATAGTCTAACACTTTTATCAATTCTTACTTGTATGGCATTAGTAGCTTCAAAGGGATTATCAATAGTTTCAGGTTTAGCATCCATTTTATTCAAAGAAGATTGAGCTTCAGCCAGTGATGATATATTTCTTTCAGCATTAGAGAGTTTTTCTTCAATAGTTTTATTGAAAGCAGTTTGTTTACTAATAAAATCTTTAAGCATAACTTCAAGTTCAGAGGGAGCACTCCTATTGTTGTTGTAGGAATTTCCATAAGCATTACCATTGTTGGGAGGATATGTCTTATAATTGTTGTTACCAAAATTATTCCTGTAGGCATTGTTGCTAAAATTATTATTTCTTATTAAGTTCACATCAACTTGCTCTTCTTGAGAAACCAAAGAGGCTAAGGGAACATTATTTGGATCAATATGGGCTTTCCCATTAACAAGCATAGACATAATAATATCAATTTTATCACTCAAGGAGGAGGTTTCCTCAACAGAATTTACCTTCTTACCTTGTGGAGCTCTTTCAGTATGCCATTCAGAGTAGTTAACCATCATATTATCCAGAAGCTTTATTGCAGCACCCAAAGTGATGGTCATAAAGGTACCTCCAGCAGTAGAATCCAATAGATTTCTTGAAGAATAGTTCAATCCTGCATAAAAGGTTTGGATAATCATCCAAGCAGTTAGTCCATTAGTGGGACAATTCTTTACCAAAGATTTCATTCTTTCCCAAGCTTGAGCAACATGTTCATTGTCAGATAGTTTAAACTTCATTATTTCACTTCTCATAGATGTAATCTTAGCAGGAGGATAGTATTTTCCAATGAAAGCATCTTTGCATTGAGTCCAAGAATCAATACTATTCCTAGTTAAGGAATTCAACCATTCTTTAGCTTTTCCTCTCAAAGAGAAAGGAAACAATTTAAGCTTAATAATATCTCCATCTATATCCCTATGCTTTTGCATCTCACAAAGTTCAACAAAGTTATTTAGATGGGCAGCAGCATCTTCATTACTAATACCAGAAAAATGTTCTCTCATAACAAGATTGAGTAAAGCAGGTTTTATCTCAAAGAAAGTATCTTTAGGAACATGTGGAGCAATGGGTGTGCTCATAAAATCATTGTTGTTGGTGCTAGTGAAGTCACACAACTTAGTATTTTCAAGAGTAGTCATTTTTTGTGTTTTTAATAAAGAAAGCAAACTATTAAACTAATTTTTGTGTGTTTTTGATAAAGAAACAAGCAAACAAAGCAAAATTAAACTAAGCAAAACAAAAATAACAAAGTATAGAGATTGGTTATGAGGGACTCCCCTTGTGAAGATGTCCTTGACTCCCTAGCAACGGCGCCAGAAAAATAGCTTGATGGCCCAAAATATCGAGCTTGTTGGGGAACCCCAAGAGGAAGGTATGATGAGCATAGCAGCAAGTTTTCCCTCAGTTATGAAACCAAGGTTTAATCGAATTAGTAGGAGCAAGGAAACACCCTGAAGGTGTTGCTAGCTGAACTTTGGCAGGGCGCACTACCGGTGCAGCCAACAACATGGAGACCTGCACAACACAACCACATAACTCTATCCCTAATTTGCGATGAGGTTGTCAATCTCACCGGTTTTGCTAAAAACAAAGGATTAAACGTATCGAGTGGAAGAAAGTAATAGTTTGCAGAAAGTAAACACAAAGCAGTAAACAGTTGATTGTAGATTGATAGTAAAAGAAAGGACCGGGGTCCATAGTTCACTAGAGGTGGCTCTCCTTAAGATAGATAACATGCTGGGTGAACAAATTACAACGGGGCAATTGACAAACATCGAGAAAGCATACAAGCATATACTACTCATCTTGACTCCTTTTGAGATTCGATTGGGCATTACAACATTATACATAGACCACCTTCATCTATGACGAATAATCCACCTTCAGGTTATCATCCGAACCCCCTCCAGTATTAAGTTGCAAGCAATGGATAATTGCATTACAAATTGCGTGTAAAGTAAACAATACGATTGTTCTATGAACAAAGGATTGTTGTTTTCTCCCTAGTAGCAACAACACATCTAGTACCTTAGAGATTTCTGTCACTTCCCTAGATTACCAGAGGCATGAACCCACTATCGAGCATAAATACTAACTCTTGGAGTTACTAGCATCTACTTGGCCAAGATAGCTACTAACAACGAAAAGCATGCAAGATCACAAATAACAAAGACATGATAGAATCAATAATCAATCTGAAATAGCATCTCAATATCCATCCGATCCCCACAAACACAACATGCATAATTACAAATATATGATCTTGATCATGAACGGAGCTCACAAGATCTAAACATGATAGCACAAAGGAGGAGAACCAGCCATCTAGCTACTACATGGACCCGTAGTGCAGAGATGAACTACTCACGCATCACACCGGAGGCTTTCATGATGATGAAGAAGGCCTCTAGGGTGAATTACCCTCTCCGGCTGGGTGCCGGGAAGAGCTTTAGATCCCTCTCGATCTAGGGATGGAGATGCCGACGACTACAGACACTTTCGTGGAATTTTGATCGGGTACTTAGGGTTTCTATATCGGAGGCAACTTATAGGTGGAAGGAGATGCCGAGGGGGTGCCTGGGGCAGCCAGAGCACCCCTTGGCGTGGCCCAGGCCTTGCCACGCGGACAGGTGGTGTGGTCGGGCCCCAGCCCCTCTCCGTCTCGTATTCTGGCTCCAGGTGTCCCTCGGTGAAAAACTGACTTTAGCTTTTGTCCCGTCCAATTCCAAGAATATTCATTTTCTGACTTTCCTGGAACCAAAAATAGCAGAAAACATGCAGCCGGCACTATGGCTCTTGTTAATAGGTTAGTCCAAGAAATCATATGAAAAGTACCCCAAAGTGTGGACAAAACACAAGAAAGTAGATAAAACCAAGCATGGAAAATCAAAAATTATGGATACGTTTGCAATGTATCAGGCACCTGGGTGCCGACGCCTATAGCTTGTAGTCCACCATCATGATGACTGTCACTACTACTTAGCAACAGAAAATAAACTACTTTGACTATGACCATATCACAATGCAACATCCCTAAAAATAAAGTTAGATGCTTCTACTTTATCTTTGCAAGTTTTACGTGGCTGTTAGGGCTTTTGTCCAAGAACCGTTCTTACCTACAAACTTCAACCACAACCTTTATTAAATAGTTGTCGATATCATACCCCTTTCGGGGACCTCCATTGGAAATGGTGTACCAACTAATACAATAGAGACAAACACCCCCAAAGCCACTTACACTTGTGGACTAGTCTCACGAATTAACGCGTAAAGTCGGCTGGGGGGCGCTTCATCAAGCATTGCTGTGGTATGCACAAGTACACGTGGGAGGGTAACAACTATAAAATCAACGCCCACACGCTACAACTCATGTGTTCTACCCGTACTAGCAATACTATGCATAGATCTAACTGTGATACCACTGTTGGGGTTGCACGCATGAAAACAATAATTTTTCCTACACCAAGAACCCTAATGCTAGTATCTATCTATTAGTAATGCAGTAACGGGAGGGGTTTCGAAAAACTTACCTTTACGAAAAGCTTTGTCACTCGGGGGAGTGTTGGCGATGTAGTCGTAACGACACCGACCACAAGGTCGTGCTGAACTCCAATGGCTCCGATGGCTCCGACAACTCCTAGCACCGCAGGTGCAGCGCCACTAAGGGATTCACACATGTTTGGTGCTTGAAAATGACTCCCAGTCCTCCAGATCCAGCAGATGTTGCATAAGTAGAACTTATGGATCCGAACCCTGCAGCGTGATGGCTCTCTGTGGTGATGAACTCCTAGTTCACGTAGTCCAAACTTGGGACCACGGTCACGAGAGATAGAGGGGAGAGAGAGGCGGCTGGAGGCTTTCCTCAAAGCAAGGGAACCTTTTATTATGTTCTTATATTTGATTTTCTCCATATGCCTCTCATTATATAGGGGGAAGGGGACCCCAAAACTCATTGGCTAAGCCATGTGGGACTAAACAAAGGAGAGGAGAGAGGGGGCTGGCCGCCTACGGCCAAGGCCCTTGTGGGCCCCGTGCGGGCGCCCCAAGGCCCAGCCAACCACCACCTCCCTCTCCTCCCTTTGGTCCTTCCCCTCATCGGCATTTCCCCTTAGGGAATTCGACCTTTTAATTCCTTTTCTTTTATGAAATTATTATGAATAAATGATTAAATAAATTTTTAACATATATTCACATAATATTAAATTCCGGTGGCTATGCATCTCCTTCCATCCCACTCCGGACATCCTCCAGACCTTCCCAGAACCCTTCTGGTTTCTCTCTCTCTTTTCTTTAGTGATTCCGATGATACCAAAACGGTCTCCAAGCTATGTAAAACCCTTAAGCATGCTACCCTACAGATCCGAAACACTACAGACATGGTCGAGACCCCTCTCGAACCAATGATCATCAGCGGGACCTGGATACCCATAATGACCCCTGTGCATTCTACAAAATCTTTATTGTTGAACCATCAATGGTATGTCATATTCCTTTTGCCTCTACGATACTTGCGCCGTCTGAGATATGATCAACGAGATCACCATGTCGAGTTCAATCTTGTTACTGACAAATGCTACTTAACTCGTTCTGACAAATAATATTCGTGTGACCTAGTCACATGCTGCACAGCTATTAGATATAACTTCTATGAGTAGGCCTTCAGTACCTTTCCGTCACGCGGATGGATAAATCCCGCTCTTGAAACATACGCCTCTACATGCCCCTTTTATGTACCTGAAACACACATTTACGATCACCATTTCACCGAGTGACGTTTGATAGGAATAAGGCACTCTCGGGTGACAGTGATTAAATATGGTCTCACGGTCTGAGCAACAAGACACCATGTTTCCTAATTATCGTGACATGATCGTGTTACAATACCTACATTGGGTATGCTCATCATATTATTCTCCCAATGAGGTGACTCCATTGTCAACTAGCATAAATGCCACATGATCAGGAAACCTTGATCATGTTGACCAATGAACTAGTGACTAGAGATTCACCTGGAATTCCTGGTTGTTTATATATCACACATGTATTTATGTTTTCCTTTCAATACAGTTATAGCATGATATAAAACCTAATTATAAGCTTTATTAAATATGACAATAATCCATATTATTATTTGTCTCTAGGGAATATTTCCAACAAAAAATAAGTTATGCATATATAAGATATCTACTAGCATTGTGTAACTCACAAAAAAATCTAAGGCGCTATGACCGGGAGAAGCATCAGAAGAAGGGTATATATACCCTAGGGGGAAATCTAGCCACTTGAGGCAATTTTGCACGAACTCGGTTTCAAGTTCGGTCTCACTGGACCACAAACCGGATGGTCTGGTTCCCAGACCAGAACTCGTCAGTATACTAGTTCGAAAAGACCCGGTATTAAAACTGGACTGTCCCGGTCCACACGTTGGTGTACCAGTACTGCCATCGGACCACTCGGTCTGGGGGCCGGTCCAACTGGTCTGCACACCGGATCCTGCGGAAACACCTCAAAAGTTAGTTTCCCCTCTCCTCTCTCTTTGGTGATGAAACAAGTGGGTGTATATGATGTGTGTATGACTTAGGAATTCATTGTTGGGCCACATCGAGATAAAAAAATCCCTATGCGGTGATCCCAAGATCTAGCTGAGGTAGAATGCCACGAAGATTACCACTAGACCCACGGTTGCAGATTAATGATGAAGCGCATGTGTTGAGGCAGTGCAGTCCTCACGATCTGATCCAATCCACGTTCATCGAAGTGGTTATCATACAACACCTCTGCTAGTATCCACACATACAAGAAGGAGCATCGGTGGTGGACTATTAGGTCTGGTACGGCAGCTTGACTAAATGGAGCTAGGGTTTCCAACGCATGGAATGACTTAACCATGTCACTTGGGCATCTGCGCCCCAGTATATATAAGGAGTGAAAGTGGGCTCCACTCACTTGTGTCCCATTCACTAAAAGGCCTATATCGGTCAGTCAGTAGTGGCTCCTAGCAGAACGTCCTACTCCCAAGTACCAAAGAGTCATGAAGACATACCTTCCAATGTGACTTGTGTCCGAGTCCCTTTTTCATCAGGATACATCTTGTCAAGCTATAGGCGAATACTCGTCATCCTTCAAATAGCTTAACTCTCTTATCGATCTGAGATAAGTGATTCATCCAACAAACTCTTAGCCGGCCGCCTCGGTTAACACTTAACCGACTCGTGCATGGCCATGCTTTCCGAATCATCCGAGAGGGCCCAAAGAATATCTCTCCGGTCGGAGGGGCAAAATCCCTTCTTAGTCATCCACATCACGTAGCTTGATTCTCATCTGACCCGAACTCTGCCTTTATAACTTCCTTTTGATGGAACAACGTTTGACAGAACCCAAGTCAGTGATCCACAACTCTTATTGTGAAATAACCTCAGGTCTAAGGATTACATTGATTGGGACATACAAATGACGACTTGTTCGTTGTATCTCAATATGGGCTAGTCCGAATTGCTAAACTCTTTAGCCGAATCCATGTAAGTCTGAATAGCATCACCATGCCCATGACAAGTTGAACCGAGTTAGTAGCCGACTTTCACATTAGTCTAAGTTGTGTGTCCAGCACAACCTCAACGACCAAGGACATTTAGTATGAACAACATGAATATATAGTTCCATAATAAAATCACATATTCAATGATACATATCAGTAGTTCATACAAGGACAATAAAATAACTTTGTGAATACATTAGGAATAACATCATACATGATTGTGTCTAGGGCATATTCCCAACATTCATCCATAATAAGATCATCGAGAATAGCCCTCTTAATAGTGCGGAATTCCTAAAAGACTCAAGTTACATAATGAAGCAAAACTCCATCACAAAGCTTCATTATCGAAATGGGGGTCTTCGTAGATCTTCCAACACTCCTCAGACTAAAGTCTATGTAAGACACTAGTAGGAACCATTAGTCCCCTCTAGCTACGGTGTCATTGTCAACCAAAAAAAGTAGAAGAAAAAATACCCTTACAATCTCCCCCTTTTTGGTTGGCGATGACTAACCGAGCTAGAGTTCACAAAGATATCATAATGAGATTTAATAAGGTAATTCCATGAAGACATACGAAAATCTCCCCCATAAAGTATGAACTTGGTTGAATTTGTGTTTGAATGCAAACTGCACCTAAATAGTGTATGGAGAGCTTCCCATATATCTTCATGAAGGCAAGCATGACAAGACAAGATATAAAGAATGGATATCTAAATAGAGCTAGACTAAAAATAGCAAAAAACATAGTCATGGCACAATCAAAATATCCAAGGTTCACACACATAGCACAAAATTGTCCATCATACAGAAATATAGAAAATAGTTCAAGCGAAAAAACAAAGGGAAAACACAATGCCATAAGAATCAATGAGAAAGCAAGGGTCATTATGCTAACGGCAAACGCCAAAAAAACCCTGGCAAGGAACCTGTAGATATATAATAAAACTCTACTATTTTCCTCCATTGGCATCGAAACACTAAAAATGAAGAGAAGTAGAGTGATGTTGATGTATCCCAACTAGAAGAGCGTAGGCAGCGGAGGATGGTTGATGTTGGAGTCTTCATCTTCCTGGATCTCCTCATCATCATCAACATCATCACCGGAACCGTGAGGAGCATCAGAGGAACCACTTGGACCAACAAGAGGGAACTGCCTGGGGAAATAGCCATAGAACATAGCATCATCAATTGGCGGCATCTCATAGTTAACATAGGGAACGTGAGTCATCTTGGGACCATCAGGAGGAGGAGTGACATTATGGGTCACGAGATATTCATTGTGTCAGCATAGAGTCTCTTGGCTCATCTCAAGAGCCTTGGGGCTCACATCATAAGTGGTACGACACATTTGAAATAGCCTCTTGAAGAACATGGAAGCACCACCCTTGTGCCTTGGGCGAGAAGAAGACTGAGAGACATGACGATGAGAACCATCCCTACTAGCAAAGTGAGGTTGGGGGTTGTGAAGAGTCTTGGTGCGCTGCTTAGGGAGGCTCATCTCAGGAACATCAACTGACAGACCAAGTAGAGAAAGAGTAAGCAAATACTGTCCCACACGCTCACCCACCATTATACCCGGTGGCACAATCTTGTAGAGCAACTTTTGCACATACACATAGAAGGTGGGGGTCATCATGTCCAAGGTAGCCCGCCGCAGCTCATAGTACACGAAGTCACAACCATCAATCTTCCTTAGCCGGTTAGGATGACAATAGGACAGAAGATTGGCGAAGTACCCATGATAGTTTGTAGTATCTCCAACTCAAGGAACAAGGAAATGACGAAAGATGCTGGACAAGGTGTGATAATAGAAACACATGCCAAACATGCATGGAGGAGGAAAATCAACATCTTGGGGTAGAAAAATGCAAGAGTCTTAGTGGGTTTGACCTTCTCACTATGAATACGAAAGCCGTCTCCCTTGCTAGCATAACCCATAACCTCAACCAAATTAGTATATGTGGCACTATACCTCCGTGTGCCAGTCATCCAGGTCATAGTGCGCTCAACATCATCATGAAAATAGACTATGCAAATTAACTACCAGATATACCCAAGGTAGTAGTCTGTAACACCCCTAGTTTTATTAAATGCTCATTAGGTTTGTTTGTGCATTCATAAGCATCATTGTTTTTGCTAAAAATAAAACTGCATGAAAGAAAAGAATGCAAAAACCCTAAAACCCAAATCTTACCCTCTCTTTGAAAACAATTCAAAAGGTTTCAGATATTTAAAAATACAAAAGGTGAGGATCCCAAATTGTTTATAAGGATCCCTGAAGTATTTCAAAAATGTTACAAAGTTCTGGTATTTTGAAATGTTTCAAAACAGATTACAATTTGAATTGACAAAAGAGAGAAAAGAAAACTAAATAGAAAAATGGTTTCATGAAATAAAAACAGAGCAAGATCTCAACCCTGGCCGACCCAGCTAACTCCCTCTCCTACATGCCGCTCACGCGCTCGTCCTCACCCAGCCGTAGCCCAGACCGACCCACTAGGCCCAATACCACTTTAGCCTCGTCACTTCCATTGGCTTCGACGATGACGGAAAGCACCTGCATGACACACCGGATGACATCACCTCGCTGCCGCGTTGCGATGTGCACTGCAGCATAGAGACGTGGATAAGACCCCTAGCGACCCCTCATCCTCGTCTTGATCCTCTCACTCACTCCGTGCCCTCTCTCTTGTTCTTTTCCCCGCTAGTGACCAAACCCTAGCTCATTGATAACTTCTAGTTCTAGTCGTCCTCGGCCACCACACGTTGTTCCGATCCCTCCATTCTCATCGCCGCACTCTCCTCATCGTCCTTGCCGAAGAAATCAAGCTCGGGAGGTCCTAGACGCCCGCATCGGCCGTTTCTTCTCCGAGTTTGATAACCGCCGCCGTCGATCTTGTCGTTGCTCTGGTCCACCTCCCGCCTCGCCATCATCATGCATGTTAGCATTAGGGTGAGCCTCCGGTGCTGAAGCACCCTTCCTCTCTCTCCCTCTCACCCCGTAGTAGCTGCTCGTTGTAGCTCACTGTGTGTCTGTTACTCACCGTTGTAGCCGCTCCGGTAACTAAATCCCAGTGGTTCCGCCCTATTTTGGTTCCCCTTTCCATGCCGCATCAAACCTGCATAACCGTGCAACCCCATGAGCCCTCCAACACCATCGCTGGTGACCACCTAATGGTGGTTATCGAGATGGCGTCATTGCGGCGTGGCGGCCGACATGGCCGTGGACACGCTGATCGCCAGCGTGGCTGCTGATGTGGCCTTGGGCCCAGCAGTTAGTCATAGTGGCTAGGGCGAACCCCTATGTAAAAGAGTTAAATGCTTACGCTGACGTCAGCATGATGCAATAATTCTTTTAATATGGTTTAAATAATTTCATAAAATATTATAATCTTATAAAATCAATAACTAATTATTTATAAGATAGAAAAATATGTATAATATATCAAAATATTTAGAAAAATGAGATCTACACTTTAGCATCAAAATAATGCATTGTTAAGCAACTTTCATGACAAGTTTAATTAGAAGAACAAAGTGAACCCCTACAGGTGATTCCGAGGTTCTCCCTGAATTAGGGTTTGCACCCCTCGGACGCCACTTAAATTGCTAAGCATGTATTACGGTTACATTTCAATACAATTAAACTTGTCATATCATCATCCTTGCTTGAGCATTGCATCGATGCCTTGTGTTGATTGTTTCCCCTTTATTTCCAGTGTTTGGTTCTTCCTCGGTAGAATACGATATCGAGATCAAGATCAAAGGCCGATATCAACACCATCGAAGATCAATACTTGGCCAACTGTAACCAAGTCAAGTACAAGATATCTGAAGCTCTTCCTATTTGTTATCAACGGGAAAAGGCAAGCATAGCCGCACTATTATACAATCCCATGCTTTTATAGCATTTCAATTCTTGCCATGATGCATACGATTTCACTATGGTCTTTTATTGATAGATAGAGTATCCTGTATGTTGAATTACTACCTTTAAGCTTATATTACCTGATCCACTTCTCCTAGCACAACTAGGGTTGGCTTGTGTGCACTTATAGAGCTATTATCGGTGTCCTGCTTAGCCATGCTTAGTTGTTGCTTCTGGTTCATCCAAATGATGTATCAGATATAAAGAATCGAGTATGACAGGATAACAATGTATACTGATGAGGTGAGATCAGTGGTAAAGGTTAAACGTGCTAAGAATTGTATGGGATGCCACGACAGGATGTGATTTTTGCTGTCCCATGCTCACCACCACTAGGAACCGAGTTCTTGCATCTTGAACCAAGACGAGTGTATACCACACGGGGCCTAGAAAACCCCACGGGTAACTATCTTTCCTAGCAGATTCCATGAGTCAAATAGTTCGGGCGTTCCATTCGACATATGCATTTTGTTTGTTCTCAAAGGAGGTAAGGAGGGTGCATCATAACAGGTAGGCAAGCCTGGACGGGGTTGCTTGGGGTGGATTGAGCCCCTCATAAACCAACCTCGCCTCACATCTCTACGGACCAGCTTTGGGATTTGACCCGTTACAGCGGAACCCTCCTTAGGGCATGATGCATGTAAAATGCATACATGAACTTTGAACTTTATTACTTGATATTCCAACATATTTGCATCATATATGGGTTATATTCATGTTTTATAATGATTATTGGGAATAATTCACACTTCCCATATTGCTTTGGAATTAACCCTGCCGAGGCAAAAAACCCTATTTCAATATTTTGGACTTTCAGGTACCCAGACGACATCGAATTGACATGAAACTTCATGGGACCCAACATTTATTAGAATGAAGAACAATGGGCCAAAGATCCGCGAGAAAAGAAGAACAGGGAGGGAACAAGCATAGCAACCGCGGCCCACCCCCTGGCCGCGGCTGGTATACTCTTTCCTCCTCGAGTGTCGTTGATTCTTTCACCAAACGACTTGTCTTGACCTAAAAGCTACTATATATACCCCGTTTCGACGATCCTTGACACAGACAGAGGAAGAGATCAAAACACAGAAACAGAGTCACCGGAGAAGATCAGAGGGGGGAAACGCCACCGGAATTGCCTCTGGAGGGCTCCACCCCCTCTGGAGTGTTCATCATCAACACCTACAGCAAGATCCTCTCCATCTCCCTACTGTAATCTCTTCTCAAACATGATGTGTGAAGCAATATATTATTTTCCCTTGGTCTATTGTGTCTCCATGTCTTTGTTTGAGTAGTGCATTTTTATGGCAAAAGTGAAATAGTTCATTTATTGGTTGTATACAGTGTTGTTATCTTTTATGATTGTATTCTTGTACAATATATGAGTGCATGCATATATTGGGGAATGCATGTAAGGTGATCACTATAGTGTAATGGTGTGGGGAGGACCGTGGAGGACAGAAAACCGTGGTCCAATCCATAAAGTTACATTAGGATGACATATATAGGGGACCCTAGAGTTTATAGCTATGATGGGACAATTATGTCTTAATAATTCCTATGTTTTCTCAGTAACATGGCCTTAGGATCCATCATAAGAGTTGTGTATGCACATTTACTTGGTTGCACCTAATTAAGGCACCATCTTGGAAGAAACAATAAACAACCAAACAAACGAATGAAATAACAATGGCCTAAACATTTACTCCCTTAGAGAAACTTGCTACTTGATAAAACTGGCCACCACTCCACTCCACTTCATTAGATCAATTTAACTTGCACTAGTTTACCTATAGTTTCCACTAACACATACTTTATTTATTTTCTACCTAGTACCAAAACAAAACACACACTTAGATCCTAGCTTTGCATAGAAGGCCATATAAGAGGGTTATAGGGATTTGGAGAATAGATTGTTTACCTTCCGCTCCTCGTGGGTCGACACTCAAATAATTATTAAATTGTACTATGGTGATCCCCTGCACTTGGGGTTATCAGGGCATGACTTATGGTCTCGACAAAATCAAGGTAAAGGTCGTGTCTAACCACCCTCTATTGGCCTTCCAAGGAAGAGGGCTTATCTAGTGGCATTAAGAGAATTTAGTACATGTGGGTAAAGTTGTACGCCCTACATGGTTTTAATATTTTAGAAAATCCATGCCCATGGTTATGGATGACTTGGGAATGGACATGAAGATCATTGAGAACTTTAACCTAATCGTAAAACTTGGCAGATCAATGTGTGCTTAAGGATGCTTCCTCATTGGTACAAGGGGGTGATCCTAGTTGAGAGGTGATGACAATGTTTTGGTGGATATCAAAGACATGATGATCAATACTTCAGAGATGTCGCTCTCTTATCCCCTTCTAAAATATTTTGATTAAACAAGCTTCTTATCTCCCTTGTTTCATAAACAAAGATGGATTTATGCAAAATAACCCACCAGCCATAAGTCTTGGGGAGTACACCCTGTACTCACCCTTGCTTTGTTGATATTTTTGTAGCTGACTAAGAGTTCCCATGAAGAAAAGTTCGGTACGACATCGACACCGCCGAGTAGCTTGGGGTTTCCGGCTGGCAGCCTAAAATCTATGGGCTAGGATGTCATCGTTATGCTTTGGGCTTCTTAGGCAATTTGTTAAGTTTGCTATACTTAATAGCATAATTTTACCTTCCGTTGTTTGATTTTTGTGGTAAGTGACCTCTGCTTGTAATATTTTGGTTCTTTTCTCAGTTATGAGCTTGTTATAATAATTTTTGTTTCGCATAGTCATTGTTGTGTTACCGATTTCTTACTCGATATCCTCGAGCTCTAGGTTAAGCTTATGTCAGGCTAATGTCTAGGATTTGTTTAACCCTGAACTCGGGGGTGTCACATAGTCCTCCATGAGGCACACAAGGTCAAACAAATCCATCTACTTTAGAGCATCATCAACAAAGCGGTAATCTGAGGCTGCATACAAGTTGAACCACTCCAGATTGAAAGCATCAACCTTACCACAGAGAGTGACCTTGAACTGAGTGTAAATTTGATCCCACATCAAAGCTTGAGTCTGAGTCTAGAACTTCTTGTCAGGACCCTTATAGGTACAAGACTTAAAGTGATAGGGGTTCTCCTCGTGAAGAGTCTGGTACAGTGCAATCTCCATACCCTTCTATTCTAATTAGGCACATCTTCATCATCAACATTTGTTGTTGCTTGTTTACCCCTATTGGCCTTGAGCCTGTAGCGAGAAGCACGAACACTGCCCTCACCACCATGCTACACAGACTGACCGGACCTACAAGCCCCTTGATCTTGGTAGGTTCCTCAGGCAAATACTCCTCACTGTCATGGTCTTCATCTTCACATGTGAAAAAGAGAGAAGGGTTGGGGAGCACAAAGATAAGTATAGATGCCACAGAGAAAACAGGAGGAAAAACTTGGGTTTGAGCAAGAGCATGGTGAAAAATGAGCATTGGATAGAGGTCCGGTGCTAGGGCCGGTTGGACCGGCTTCAGGACCAGATGGTCCGATGGACCAGGTCAGAGACCGAACGGTCCAATGGTAGGGCCCGTCAATTAGATCAGGGACCGAGTCTCAATATGGAAGTCCAATACCCCATCTATGCCATGTAAAAATTCACACATGGATCCAAAAATTGCACAAATACAAATTTAACAAAAAGTGTAGGCCATGGTTTGATGTGGTTGGCATACATGAACAATGGTGGAAACCCCAACTTGTCAAATGCAACAAAATGTATAGCAAAACATGGGGATTTGAGAAGCACAAGAGTGGGAGCAAAGGATTACCTGAAGACATGGCTTCCCTTGGGAGAAGACACACAAGTGCCTTTGGGGAGGAAGAACACAAAAGGCTCCCAAACCACAACGAGATGGAGAAATTCCTTCAGTGGAGAACCTCCAAAGGACCTTCTACACTATTTGGTGGCCCGGTGTATAGATCCTAGGGGTGGAATCACCCTAGGGGAGGAGGGACAGGGGAGGGGCGACAATGGAGTGAGGAAGGGTCGAGGAAGTGAATGGGTAACTGGTGGAGGAGTGGGGTCAAGCCAGGAAGAAGAAGCAGGAGAAAATTCTCAGATCCGGTTAGCGGACTAGTTAGTGCCAGGATGGTGTACCGAACTGAAAACCAAAAACCAGTATAGAGGTGTCGCGAGTGAAGATTCGGTGGCAAGTCCGGTCAACCGGCTCCAGGACTGGAGCACTCGATCTGAACTAGGATGGCAACCAGAGTTCAAACATGACACATTAGTATAGTGGTTCTGATAGACTCAGAATACTACCGGCTTGCGCACCGGACGGTCCAGTCCTACGGACGGTCAGACCAGGCCATAGGCCGAAACACCCAAATTCCGAGAGAGAAAATTTTTAAAAACAGAATTTTTGTCGAGAGTGACATGTGCATGTAGAGAAAGATAGTAGACTCCAAAAGGATAGAGGAAGTAGGTGATCTAGGCAAGCCCATTGGAAAAGCATCAAGTTCAAAAA
The DNA here is from genome assembly GCA_910589775.1 of Avena eriantha. Taxonomy (NCBI): domain Eukaryota; kingdom Viridiplantae; phylum Streptophyta; class Magnoliopsida; order Poales; family Poaceae; genus Avena; species Avena eriantha. The sequence continues at coordinate 293,400,499 of OU342740.1, forward strand.
CACAATAACAACAATAGGCATGATTCGAGAATATCAAGATACACAAGTTATAAGAACCAAAAGAAGAAGCAAATGTTTGGCGGGGGATTTCTACCCCTATGTTTAATCACACATGTCATGGCACCTCAAAGATAGAGGCTTGGACCCATATCATGACACGAGATCAATTAATACGTGAAATCTAACTTGTGACTGACCACGAACGTGGCTTACCGTGTGGTCACCGCGCGCACCACAAGATAGGCATCGTGCGGTCTTCTGCAATCCGGGTGACGAGAGGCAAAACGTCTCGCGCGCGAGACTCTTTTTGTCGGTTTCTGGTACCACTGTCCGACTGGTCCAACCTACGAGGAAGTTTCTAGCTGTTCAAATCTCGGGAAGGGCGCTGAGAGGAGACAGAGAGGCAAATTCCTTTTTGTTCCCCTTCTCGGTCGCCGCTATGCTCTGGTTCGTCCCCCGTCGTTCGCCGTTGCGCTATGGCGATTTATCCTCTCCCCCGGTGCCACAGACTGCTACCTTATTCTCTGGTGGTGCTCCGACTAGAGAGGCTCTACTTCAGCGGCCATTTTCATCCGATTTCAAGTGGAGGCGACCCCGTCAGAGATCTAGCATCGAGTTCTTCGTGATTCGGCTCGAGGTATTTGATTCTGTTGCAGGTTGTAGTATCTTTTTGTGGTCGTAGTTGCTGTTTTTACTGGTGGGAGCTTCTCTGACCTTGCCCTTTTTCTCGCGTTTTTGGTCATATGTATACTTGCGAAAATCTGTGTCGATTCGGTGCGTCCTCCCTTTATCTGCGTTAATTGATCAAGGCTACTGCCTTAAATCACGCCAATATACACTACACACTCAATATTATGATGTATTTTAGTCTAGATCTGTTTCTGTTTTCATCGTTGTGTGTGTATGGGGACATCTCCTTGTTTCATCACATAAATGACCTGAAATTTGTTGTGTGATTTTTGTAACCCGTGTTCAATGCAAAACAGTGCCGCTATTTTGTGCCCCGTGGACCATTTTTTCATTTTATCCTGCTCATTTCTCTTTTATTACTAAAAGTGTTTCGCTGCAATTACAAGGGGATTTAACAAGTGGAACTAATTTTGGATTATTCAAGGAGGAAGACAACCTGCTGCATTTTTTCAAGTAGTTCTGGATTGATCAAGGAGGAAGACAACCTGATATTTTTTTCAAGGGTAGGTCATAACTTCTGTTTTGATAGATACACCATTTTTCATTGCAGAGATCTCAATACTTTTTTGTGTTATGCGTACACTGTTTATATATTCCATGGGGATTTTAGTAGGCCTGATGTGGAGTCCAGAACGCGTAAATTCCGTGGAAATTGTAGTAATCCTGGTTTGGAGTTGAGAATGTGGTAGAATATAGCATGGTTCAACTTAGTGGTGGGTGAGCACGATGCGTGGCACATATCGGCCTTTCACTCATCGACGAGTTTCATCGGGATCATGCAGAAGGTGTTGGCATAGAGTAGGGCGTATAACATTTAGTTGGGCTCCACATGTTCGATGGCTGATGTGATGCTATTACCGTCTCTGGCTGCTTGCTAGGGACATGTAGGAAATTGATGGGGAATGACACAAAGGATGTAGGAACTAGGAAGGAGTGTCGTCTATGGGACTAGCTAAATACAGAGAGAGATTTTGGATTTGATTAGAACCGATCGATGCTACCATATCATATCTTGTTGCTCCATGTATTGTAAAGAATGTGTACCTTTTCTATGTGCAACCCAACCAGGACCCACCGTACATGCTTTATAGATTCCATGGTGGATTGTAGTAGACCTGGGATTGAGTTTAGAATGAGGTAGGATAGAGCATTGTTCATTTTTTTCCATGCTTAGTATGTACATATTTGGTCAGTGGACTTGAGGAAGGGGGGACGTTTTGTTTTCTACTTTCATTCGTGAATGTACATCTGTTTTCTTTCTTTTTTTGCAGTACATTAGGGTAATTGTGCATGTATGATGTACAATAGATTAAATCTGGATGTCTACTAGTTGAACTAGTAAGATTGCTCATCTTTGTGTCTATGAGCAACTCAATGGTTGTTCAACAGTGCCTGTTTTTATTACTTGTCATGCTAACTTTTGTTAGTTTTCTACCTTCCTAGCAAATTATGGTAATTGTGGAAGTACAATAGGGTAATCGTGGATGTATACTACTTATCAGAATCTTTTTTGCAGTACATTAGGGTAACTATGCATGTATGATGTACAATAGATTAAATCTGGATGTCTACTAGTTGAACTAGTAAGATTGCTCATCTTTGTGTCTATGAGCAACTCAATGGTTGTTCAACAGTGCCTATTTTTATTACTTGTCATGCTAACTTTTGTTAGTTTTCTACCTTCCTACCAAATTATGGTAATTGTGGAAGTACAATAGGGTAATCGTGGATGTATACTACCTCATTTATCGTTCATCTAATATACACTAGTGTAACTGTCCATGTATGTTAGCTCATTTAAAGTTCAACTAATATACATAATTTTATAAGTATATCTCCATGTTGATGTACAATAGCTCAAATCTGGGTGTACAATAGATGGAAACTATGTTCATTTTGATGTTGCTTAGATCTGGATGATTTTTTTGTTGTTTTAGCACACATTTTCTGGGTGCATTTCTAATTCTTTTGATAGCTAATGGGTGTTCATTAGGACAATATCGATGTATATTTGTTGACATGAGTTCAACATGGCATCCAACCTGGTTTTTGTACATCGACTAAGCATGTTTTTTCGCTTTTCTTGCAGGAGCCATCAGTTATTTTTGCGGGTCTATCTTGCTTTCTAGGAAAAACAGTTACAACATGACACAATCTGTATGTCCACGTGGCTTCTTTTTTCTCAATCTTTCTTTTAAAAAAGATTAACATCTTGCTATCTTGTTTTTCAGTGCATGCATAGTGTCACTAATCTGTTTTTGTACCTTCATAATAGGACAATAACAACACACCAAAATCTGGATATAAAAAGTTGAAGAAGCTTCGTAAAAGACTTCAATATAAGAAAAGAGAAGAAACATTGGAAGCAGTTGAAGACAACTTACATAATGAAAAAAGGAGAAGGTGAAAAGGAAGGTAGACAACAAATGTTCTCCTTCTCTACTTCTTTCAATAACTGCAGGAGTTCTTTAATCGTTTTGTTGAGAATGTTAACACACACATTTCCATTTGACTTCAGCAAGAGTTCTTTAATCGAGCATCACCAATGCCAATTGTTAAACTGTAAAGCACCAGAACAAGTCACACATGCACATTATTTCTCTCAATGGTTTCGGTAGTTTCCTGGGGATCAAGTGCTCAAAGTTGCATCCAGCATTGTGCAACTTTCTGATGTCGAGCTTCAATATCGAGACTTGTGTGCTTGAATTTCCTGGCAGAGGTAGTATTCCAATCACAGACAGACTTGTAAAGATAATGCTTGGAATACCAATCGGCAAGTTTCTAGTGGTATACCAAATTGATGAAGAAGCAATCGCGATTGTCATGGCTAACCTCGATTTTGGTGATGGCCACCAGCCCAAGTTGGCAGACGTAAAAGAGAAGCTGAAACAAATGGAACTTGGTGATGCTAGATACTTGATGCTCTGGGTCATCTACGTGGTATGCTCCATGTTAGCACCAACCACCGCAGTATATATTTCTCCAAAAATATATCCAGCGGTCATGGACCCAACGAAGATTAAGGATCTAAACTGGTGTCGTTTTGTCATTCAAATCATCATCCAAACAGCAAGAGCAAAGGATAGAAAAAATCAATTTCTTGCATGCCATTAATGATGATGAGCAGTTCTCTGCATTTATCTGATGTTGCCTAATATCTTCATTATACATTCCCTTCAACAAATGCATGCTACTTCCTTCTAGAAACTATTTAGTTTGAGTTATTCAAGCACATATTGTTTTCTTGGCCAGTATATAACGATAACTTGAAACTCAAATGACAATGCAGATAACTTACATTGATTCATTGGAAACAAGGGATATCAATGTACCTACAGATGGACCATGTATATGTGCTTGGGATAACAAGTCTGTAGCAAATGCAATTGCCCAAGACACTAATCCTGATGGATATTTTGGCAGGCTACATGTTAGTTCACTAGTCATGGTTTTTTGTTCTTTCATGACTCCTAGATAATGTCTGAATAGATGTATTTTAGATCATCTACACTTGTATATTTGCGCAATGTTTTATGTAGAATATATTCCTATTTTTACTTTGTTACCTACATAGTTTCTTAATTGGCATGATACCAATATCTTATCTTTGTTACCTTGATACATTTTTTCTACATCTTTTCGGCTCACCCATGCGAACATGCATTCTACTTTCTTAATTGGCATGATACCAATTAGTGAACTAGTACTTTTTATACTTCCTTCACCTGTCTACATCGATGTATATTACTAACTGGTTGTATGTATATTAGAAAGGACATGTCGTGTTCATAATATCTACATGTAGTTCATTTTCCCTGTCACTTATCAATTACACATAGAATATATACTGTGTCTGTTACATAGAATTTGTGGATCTATTAATTATCAATTCCTACATATTTTAGTTTGGACATACCGATGCGGACCACACTAGATGTTGCATTCTATTTTCTTGCTTGGACAATATATGTATGTTACACCGTGCTTACCTAGTTGTACATTATCTTCACACACATTTTATTACCAAAACAACAAACCTAACTGTTGCTGTTTTTAGCTAAAGAAGATTTACAGGAAAAACAAGGTTCTATTGCTGAGTACTCCAGCGAGGATCCAAAAGTTTGTGAAGGATAATGTACCACGAGATTGTGGCGAAGAAGTAAGTAACGAGAATACTAGTTGTGAAATAATTCTAGTTATCCAACTTTAACCCATCTTTGCACTAACTTGTTTTTTATTAACCAAACAAAATGTAGGAAATGGAAAGGTATAAGACTGCTACACGCCAAATGTACAATGAGACTGACATGGTTGTTGCCAAGTTTCTGAAACGAGTTATAAAAGACAAAAAATCACCACATCAGCCAAAGATAACTCAGATGTTTAAAGCAACAAGAAGAACCCCTAGGCAGAATAAGCAACATCCAATGATGACTGACACACTTTCAAGTAGAAGCAAGAAGAAATATCTGCAAGAGAAAATGCTACAATCTAGTTCAGAGGGCGAAGTTGATGATCCAGATGGAGACTATGTTGAGGAACAGCCTAGATATCAAACTGATCTTGAGGACACCTCATTGGATGAAGAATCATTTGACTGCAAAAACAGTGAAGATGATGACTTCACTGCCCCTGTGTAGCCGAGGAAAGATTTGCAACCCATCAGGAAGTCTAGGTGGTTCAAACAGCCAACAACCATTCCTGTTAGACCAACCATGGCAACTGTGAAGAATAAAAAGAGAAAGGACTAGGTGGGTCATACAATTGTCATCACAGAAGCTAGGCCAATACAAATCAGAGAACCACCAGTTTGTACTGTGCAACATAATGTAAGATCAGAAGCTCAAGTTAGTATAGTTGGTCAAGGTGGTGCCCATACTAGCAACATTAAGATTCATGAACAGATGGGGAAAAGAAAAGTACGTGACACAAGGACTCAGAATGATGGCAACAGTCCCTCAAAGGCTGATGATGCAATGCATAAGAAACCAAGGGTTGTAGATGATGAGCGAACAACACAAGATACAACCAGTGACAAGAATCTAAAGGCTACAGTTTTTCCAACATGTCCTTCAACTATTGGTACTCGAGGTAACCAGAATGAAGGTTACCAAGTCGACAACAAACAGTCAGTCATAGATCCTCTAGATCACCTCAAGTTGTACAATACAGATTCACAGTCAAGTAATGATGTTGACCAGAATGAAGGAAGCAATAGTACTGATAAACGAGAAAAAAATGATAGTTCGAGATGTGCTTAGAAGCTGCTTGAAGAAACGCATTGAGAGTGTCTCAACAGTTCATGATAAGGAGTGCATAACAGAAGGAACTACAACTAAGATAGCAAGTGATGCACACATTCTGGATAGTAAAACAGAAGCTTCTGGAACTGATCCAAAAACTGAGCCCTCACTTGCTAAGAAAACAGTATCCTGGGCCATTCAGGAAGGAACTGAAGCTACACTTGACGCGACACCTGTGAACAACATAGAAAGTGATGCCAACATGCCAACAAAGCTGCCTAAAACTAGTCCTCCAACATTTTGCAGAGAAAGACCTGTAACTAGATCAATGTCACCATTGATACCGCTATTATCTTTTACTACACCTGTAACCAGGTCAATGTCTCCATTGAAACCGGTATCATCTCCTGCTAGACCTATAACCAGATCAATGTCTCCATTGAAACCATTATTATCAAGCTCAACTCAGATTAGTAGTTCAGTCACCAGATCAATATCCTCTGCAAATCCACTTATTGTACTGAATGAGGGACTCAGCATAGAGAAGACACGTTCTCCTGTGGTCAAAGTATCTTCAAGTAAGCAAAAAAAGTCCTACAATCACAAGGTTTGAAGAAACTACACCACAGTTCAATACAGCATCCAACATTGCTGATGACTCAATGAGTAGGAAACTTGGCTTTGGGAGCATTGAGTGCGAGAACACTTGCTTGCGTTGGGAGCCCGGGGAAGCACCGTCCTTTGATCTAGGTTTTGAAGAACCCTCGGAAAGTAAAGAAGGAAAACAAAATGAAGATACACTTTTAGGATTGCCAGTAATTACTTCGAGCAATGAGGATAAATTTTATGGTCCAGCTGAAGAGTATGAAATGATCTGGAACAGTATGAGCGAAAAAAATATACCAACAGACGCATGTTCATCAGTTCATACCAAAAGCTGCATTGTAGCTGGAACAAAAAGCACATCAACTCAAATAGATCTCACTCCTATTAAAAAGGAAGAAAATAAAGTGGCTGCTCAAATTGATGCTTCACATAATCCGGATAGTAAGACCCTAGTCCCTCAAGCTCATCAGAAGAGGGTAGTCAAACCAACAAAAGCTCAAATGTCTCCATTTATACAACAGGAAAGAAACAAAGAAACCCCTATAACAAAGTCAATAAAGGATGTATATAACAGTGTATGCAAACATGGACTAAAGTCAAATTCCGAGCTGAAGGAGAGAATAATCATTGACTATGGGGAACTTTTCATCTACTTAGCTGATCTTGCTGATTCAGTCAAACCAGAAGGATGGTTAAGCAACTCTACATGTGAGGTTGCTCTCCATGTTCTAGCTCACGAAATGGCTACGCAGAAGAAGTTTGTGATGCCTCTCACCATTTCTGTAAGTGTTACATTTCTATTATGTTATTTTATCTTTATGTTGTTCCTTTTTAGTACTTAAATATATGTTATCTAACAATCATGGATTTTGAATGTTTTTCAGAAAAAACTAAGGGAAGGTACATTTCACACCAAGGATATCAAGAAAGTTTTTGCATTTTCGGAAACAAACCGTCTTGATCATAAGGAGCAGGTACACATGTCTAAACTTTCTTAAAAACAAAATGTAAAGAAGTTGCTTCTTTCCACATGCTGTAGTTTTATACATCTTGCGAATTCTGTAGTTTTATACAACTACTAGAAATGTACTAGACCTTGAAACCTTCAAACTAAATGTATATCTAAATTTCATCTTGTGAGTCCTATGCTTCTGTTTCATAAATCCTTTTTTCCCCGCAGATAATGTTTCCTGTTATACAAGACTTGAGCTCGGTCAAAGATGTGATGGTTGGACACTATTATCTCATCAACCTCAACCTTAAGGCAGAGAGGTTTGAAATCATGGATTCATTGAGGAAAGATGGAGATAAGATGTTGATGCAAGATTCTTCCAAGATTATCAATTCTATCAAGGTTATATGGTCACAAAACTATGGGCTTTCAAAAATCAAAATTGACAACTTTGAAACCATACACATTCAAGTCCCGAAACAATTGACAACGTAAGTATATAGCATTTTATAAAGCTACTTATGTCCTACTAGCATTTTCCAAACTGATTCTAATGCTCACTAAATGACATATTTTTGTTCTGTGAACTATTTCTTAACATGAAAGGTACGACTGTGGCTATTTCATGCTCAAGTTCATCGAATATTGGGATGGTAGGAAGGTGGTATCAACCTTCAACCAGATGCTCCTGCCCAAATTCAGGATGTTATTCACCAAGAAATGGCTTCAGTGGAGTGGAAACCAGATCCACTGGGATGAGTTATTATTCCCTGATTAAAAATCTCGAAAATAAGGTATTTTTTGACAAAACTTTTAGGAGTACAGTGTATATTACTTGTACGCAATTAATACTGAATGAAAACATCTGAATACAATGTGAAGAAGTACATCGGATAAAGATACTGCTAATTTGAATGCGTACAATGTGATTAAAATCTACACAACCAAACAGTAGGTGCTGAGTACGGTCTTCAGGGATTGCAACTTTATTTTGGCAATTCTGGTCATTATGCTCATTGGATCCACGCAAACCACACTTAATCTTCTTTGTAGCTTTCAGGTGAATGCCACTCTTGTTTCTTTTATCAACAGACCTACCTTTTGTAGTAGAAAATGGTGGGTCTCGAGCCCTTTTATAATTCTGCGCATTAGCAGATGATGTTGCCTGAACTATAGGATCCTCGTGAACATGACCACTGCCCGAAGCATCATCTTGTTCCTTGGCAGCTTCCTTTTTCTTCTTGTTGTTTTTTAGTGCATCTGCTAAAACCTTTTTCAAAACAGCCAACTCAACTTCAAGGGCACGCAAGTGTTTCTAAGCAACTTCATTAGTCTTCTCTGAAGCTACTGCACCAACTGCTATTTTGCGAAGTAATTTGTGAGATTTCCATACCGTAGCAACCTCATCTCTTTCCTAGACAGTTTCTTATCTACTTGCTGATTTTTTGCTTGAGGCTGGGGTTGTGCTTGAGGCATTTGTACATCAGGTGGGGGTATACACCATCTAGGTAGAATGTAATGTTCAGGCATGGTGTGAACCGCGCCCACATAAGACATTACTTTCATAGCATGGCAACAAAGTATACCATCTCTGCTGAATTTACAACACTCACATTTGTACATTTGTTGTGCCAAATCTGTCCAAACAACATAGTTCCTCTTGCCATAGCCAAAAACTGAACCAACTGTGGGTATAACCTCATAAGTATCATCAGCAATGAGACGAACATTATAGGATGTTATTTTCCGCAGCTCAGCTTGGAATTTCCTGAAGATGGGCAATGTGTAGGTTTTTAGCATCTAGGCTTCCATCGGATAGTCACCCCAAACTGGCAAGGTTCTATCCTCTCCTTCAAATTCATATGAGTCTTCTTCAACATCAATTTTCTCTTGAATCTTCATGTACTGTTTGAAAAAGTGTAGCAAGCTGTCATGTGGGTTGACGTACTTCTTCAAAACAGCATTGAATCCTTCACTACGAGCTGTAGTCTAAAGGAAAGGAAAATAACGGTGCTAAAGTAGGCAAGAGCAAAGCTCGCCCTTATGTCATAGAGATCCAGAAAATGTTTGTTATCACTAATACCATGTCTCTGTGACATAGCTGATCATCTTGATTCAAACTCTGCTGGGGTTAGGATATAGTCCACAATTTCATTGAATTCTCTCCTAAGATCTTCATTATTAGAAACGAGAGAGCCGACTTCTTGTTGGAAATTCTGCATGATATGCCATCGACAGTTATGATGGATTGTGTGAAGTAGGACTACTAGAATTACACTTCTCATAGCTCCATCTTGGTCTGTTATCAAGTTCAGTGGCACCAAGCCACCCATAGCTTGAACAAAAGCATTCAAAAGCCAAACAAAATTTTCAACCTTATCATTCCATAGAAAACCACATCCAAACTGAATAGTCTAGCCATATCTGTTAATACCAATGAATGGAGCGCAAGGCATTTTATACTTGTTTGTCAGGAAAGTAGTATCAAAAGAGATACAATCGTTGTACATCTTATAAACCTCTATTGCCCGAGCATCGACCCAAAACAGATTTTCTAACCTCCCATCAGAATCAAGCTTGAATGTATAGAAGAAATTGCTATCTTTTTTAAGCTCCTCAAAATAATCAAATAGCTCTAGGATGTTAGTGAACGTACGATCGTCTTTATGCTTAGCAACATAGTTACTAATCTTCTTTGTATCATAAGGAACATTACCTATGCCTCCATAAAGTTCGCCCATAATCTGCATAATTTTGCCAGCAGGCAAGTTCACAGCATGCAACAAATCGATGAAATCCTTTTCAACATTTGGTATGTTCTTATGAGATCTCAAGTACTTCTTCAAAGCAAACTGCTGTATAAGCTCATGGGTATGTTCCTCTACAAATTGAGTCACTTCCTACCGTGCACCTATCCTCTTGACACACATCTTTGCCCTACAATCATGGAGCTTTATTAATGTCCTGTTTCTCAACCTGGAGGTTGGAACATCACCTTCCTTTTCTTTTTTCTTTCCAGTTTTATTGCAAACAAATAGTTGTTTGTCCTTTTCATGATCCAACATGGATATTCTTGAACTACTGACTCTCACGGAAAAATCAACATGTTTTGCATACTTGTTGTAATGAATCTTCGCCTCTTCCATAGAATCAAATTTCATTCCAATGAAAGGCTTCCGTGGGACAAGACCTTCAGGAGTAGACTGCACTTCGTCTTCACCACCACTATCTTCACTAGATATAGTAACTCCTGTGGCATGACCAAATTCTTTTGTCTCATTAGTACCAACACCATCAGATTTTTCTGGACCTTGTGTAGCATCAAAACCAATATCTTCATGCAACTGTTCTGGGAAGTCGTCATTTAAATCAACATCCAGCGGCTCGTTTAAATCAATATCCATCTGCATAAAGATATTAATTGTACAATAATTAGTTCAGTTAACAAATAAAATGTACAACTATATAATTGTATCAAAGTGTGACAAACGTTAACATTCTTTTATTTCTTCTACAGTAGTCTTTTTTACTTTGTTAGCTGTCCTTTTACTTTTCTTATTGATTTTTTGCAGGCTGAGATATAATTCTACCGAGAGAAGCATAGTATATTCCAGTAAAACTTCAACATCAAAATCTACTACTGTGCAAGATTTTCTTGATAGTTTGTAGTTAAATTCTATCAAGTAGTTTCTACAAAGTGTGTTGATCTTTTTTAGATTACTGTTGTAGACTACCGAGATGAATGTGCAGGTTACTTTTCTTGGTTTTACATACTTTTATGGTCAAATAGGCTGTTGCACATCTTTTTTTTGATGTTCTACATTGTTGCACAGTACTTAGTATAGAATTCATCTTGTAAGAACAAGGGAACAGGTTAACTTACTACATGTTCTACATCTCTTTTATCAAGAAACCTATTTTTAAATCTGGCAAAGAACACTGCCTAGGTTTACATACTTCATGTTCTAATCATAGACAAAATAAAGTGTTCTACATGTACTGAAAACATAGATCATACTAGTCTATTTATTGGGGAGAATATACTTTGCTTCTTGTTTTACTCAGAGAAAAAGCAAGGTGTTCTACATCTTCTGAATCAGGTGAGTCAATTTTTTAGCATGGAAGAAGAGATCAGTATGTTGCTCCCAGATCTTAGAAAGGGGGGAGGTGATTACCTGGAACAAGTCAATCCTTAGATGTAGAATTCAGGTAGTCGCTGGAGGGTGGAGGGAAGGGGTGAAATCGATGCCAACATTAGATGTATATTCGATGACCAAAGGAGGTCGTAGATGAGGTGGGGAGGAACTAATTTTTCTTGCGTGGATGTAGATCTAGTTCTCAACGATGGAGTATCTTGAGGGACAAGAAGATGGGCAAACTTTTCTGGCCAGCTATTCCAAGTAAACCACGTCTCTTTAAGAGGTGGTCCCGGGAGTTGGCTGTTACTTCCCGCGTTTTTTTTGGAGGCCAGGAGTTTTGTCGGGTGGTGTCGCGTCCCAGGTGGTCCAACAAACTTTCCTTTTTGGGAACGGAATCTTTTTCCTAAAATAGAATTTCACCCGGTCGAAACTGACCACAAAATAAGGGCAAAAAGTGGCTGACCACTTTGTAGTCGCGTCCCAATTAATATTGCACACATAGATATGCATCAAACCAAGACATGGTAAGATGACTATCACCATATGTGATGTGTGACTAGACTATAAAGCAAGTTATGAGCAAGAATATAGTGCAAGAAGTAAGTCAATCCAATTTTTTAGGATCTAGAATACCGAGTTCTCGCCTCAGCATGACAAAACGGGCTTCGTCCAAAGGTTTCATGAAAATATCCGCCAATTGGAACATTGTTCCCACATGAGTGAGATTGATGTCACCATTTGAGACATGGTCACATAGGAAGTGGTGGCGGATGTCAATATGTTTGGTGCGACAATGTTGGACAGGATTATTGGAGATCTTTAGTGCACTTTCATTATCACACAGAAGAGGCACCGTACCAAGAGACACACCATAGTCTTTAAAGTTTTGCCTCATCCATAACAATTGAGCACAACAATATGTCGTAGAAATGTATTCGGCTTCGGCGATAGATAGGTAGTGGAGTTTTGTTTCTTGGATGAACAACTCACCAATGATCGGCCAAGGAATTGGCAAGCCCTGGAGGTCTACTTTCGGTCAACCTTATCACCGGCCCAATCGAAATCCGAATAGCCAACAAGCTCAAAGGTTGACCCCTTTGGATACCAAAGCCCGAGTGTAGGAGTGAGAACAAGGTACCTAAAAATCCGTTTGACCGCCATCAAATGGCAATCCTTTGGAGTGGATTGAAAACAAGCACGCATTCTGACACTTAACATGATAAGCGGCCTAGAAGCACAAAGGTAGAGCAAGGAACCAATCATGGAGCGTTATACCTTTTTATCCACGTCCTTATCACCTTCTCCAAGACCAAGTTGCCCATTTAGTGGCATGGGTGTCTTCATGGGATTGGCATTGGCCATCTCAAACTTCGCAAGCATGTCCTTCACATACTTTTGTTAGGAGATGAAGGTGCCTTGAGCAAGTTGCTTCATAATGAAGCCTAGGAAATACTACAACTCCCCCATCATGGACATCCTAAATTTCATAGACATCAACTCGGCAGAAGCTTTGTTATGAGATTCGTTAGCTCCAGCAAAGATAATATCATCAACATAAATTTGAACAATGAATAAGACACCCCTTTAACCCGTTTGGTGAAATGGGTGGAATCGACCTTACCCATGCTAAAACCGTCCATCAGTAATAAATCTCGAAGGTGCTCATACCAAGCATAAGGAGCTTGCTTTAGTCCATAGAGAGCCTTATGGAGTATATACACATGGTTGGGATAGCGTGTGTTTTCGAAACCCTAGGGTTGAGCTACATATGCAACCTCTTTCAAGGGACCATTAAGAAATGCACTTTTCACATCCATTTGATAAAGCTTGAAGTTATGAAAAGATGCATATGCAAGTAAGAGACAAATAGCTTCAAGGAGAGCAACGGGCGCAAAGGTGTCCTCGTAGTTGATACCTTCTATTTGGGAATACCCTTGCGCCACTAACCTTGCTTTGTTTCTTGTGACGGTTCCATTCTCATCTTGCTTGTTCTTGAACACCCACTTGGTCCCAGTGACATTGATGTGATGATCTTTAGGTCTCTCCACGAGAGACCATACTTCATTGCGGGTGAAGCACTCGAGTTCTTATTGCATGGCAATGACACATTCTAGATTCTCGAAAGCTTCATGGAACTTTAGTGGCTTAGAGTTAGATAGAAATGCATGATGTCCACAAAAGGTTGTGAGATGCTTCTTCTTGTTGTGATTCTCGATCCCTCTTGATATGCTTCTGAGGATATTATTTACTTGGATCCCACTTGCAATAGAGGCATACTTTATCTTACGGATTATGCCTTCATGATTAACAAATTCATATTTTGATGGTCCTTGATCATTGACAACTTCTTGAGCTTGACCTTGGTTTTGAGAAACTTATTCATCTTCTTGGTCTTTCTCAATGGGTTGGGGGCTTGGTTCTTGTTCTTCGGTTTGTGGGAGTTGCTCGTCTTGTGGTGCACTTGATGGTTCAACTTGACTAGAGTTTGGCTCTTATTGAGTTGGGCTTGATCCCCCCCCCCATTAACTTCGGTGGGCAAGATATGCCCAATTCCCATCAAATTGATGACTTGAGAAGAATCTCCATCACCTACAACATGTGGAACAACTTGCCCCTCTTGGGAGCCATCATTGTCCAAAAACTCAATGTCACAAGATACTTCAACACAACCATTCGTTTTGTTGTAGTATCTGTAGGCATGAGAGTTTTCCGTATAACCAACAAAGATACCCTCTATTGTTATAGATTCGAATTTACTGAGCTTTTATTTCTTGTTCTTGATGAGGCACTTTCATCCAAAGACAAAGAAGTAATGGATGTTGGGCTTGTTCTTTGTGAGAATCTCGTACAGAGTCTTGTCAAAGGGATCTCGGAGGAAGAGCCGATTCGAGTAATGAACCGCGGTAGCCATGGCTTCTCCCCAAAAGTTGTGGGTGATTTGAACTCACTCAACATTGTTCTTGCCATCTTGATGATTGTTCGGTTCTTCCTTTTGACAACACCATTTGGTTGAGGGGTATAGAAAACTAAGAATTCATGCTTGATTCCCTCATCTTGAACAAACTCTCGCATGGTGTAGTTCTTGAATTCGGTGCCATTGTCGGTCCTAAAGGTATTGATCTCCGCTTCATGCTTACGTTGAGCTTGCTTGGAAAAGATCATGAATTCCTTGTAGGTATCATCCTTGGACTTGAGAAGGAAGACCCCAGTATACCTTGAATAGTCATCAACAATGAAAACACCATACTTCCTTCCACCAAGAGAGTCATATGTTGATGGCCCAAAGAGATCCAAGTGGAGGAACTCCAACGGTCTTAAGGTGGCCACCTTGGATATGGATGTATGCCTCTTTCCATGTTGCTTCCCGGAGATATAAGCACTACACATATGATATTTCTAAAAAGATACACCGGTTAGTCCAACAATATACTCACCCTTTAGGAGTAGTTTAAGATTTCTCATGTTGATGTGGCAACGGTGGCGATGCCAAATCCATCCCTTGTCAACCTTGGCCATTAGACATGTAGGAAGAGACATGCAATCTTTCAAGAGATCGACCACGTAAAGGTCATCTTCCACATATCCAGCAAGGACTAAAATGAGATTATCACTCCTAAAGACTTTCACAAATGATCTAGGCAAATAGGAATCATAACCGGTATCCGCAAGATATTTAATTGAAATAAAGTTGTGTCCAAGGTTCTCAACAAGCATGATAATCTCTAGGGTTAAGGACTTGGAGACCACCAACTTGTTGTAACCTAGTACCTTTCCTTTAGAGTTTTCCCCAAAAGTGATGCTTGATGTTGAATTGACATCATGAATGAATTGTTCAAGCGCACTGGTACCTCCGGTCATATGATTGGTACATCCACTATCAGACACCCACTTTGAACCATCATAGGCATATCCCTACAGAATCAATTTTTGACTTAGGAACCCATTGAGAAATGGGTCCCCTAGCATTAACAACAAGATCTTTTGGTACCCAAATTGAGTACCACCTATAAGCATAACCATTGGGAGGGACAACATATTTGGCATATACATCCCCTTAAGTTCCCTTACATACCACATAGGATGGATTTGATTTTCTCGCAAATTTGTGATTGGGGTTGCCTCTTGTGGCTCCCCCACTCACAACATTCTTCTTTACTTGGTTAGCCCCCTTGTTACCTTCTTGCATAAATTTTATCTTCTTAGGTGGGTTGGTACCATTCTTGTTGTTCTTAGGGTCGAACCCCATACCTTTCCTTGGAGCTCTCACCGTTTGACAAGCAAGAATCTCATCAAGAATCTTGCCCTTGGAGGTAGGTGTGAGACGCTCCTTCTCAATTTGTTCCTTCAACTTCTTGTTTTCCTCAAGAAGACAATCTTTATCCAAGGTAGAGTTATAGGCACAAGTAATATTTTCAACAATTATTGGATCCTTGAATGTACCAAGAGCCTTTTCATAGGATACTCGAAGTTGATCATGATTCTCCCAAGATTTATGAGCTCACACTTGACAGGAAAAATAGCTTTCTCAAGATCCTCAAGGTCATTGGTGAGAGAAGCATGAGCAATCTCAAGTTCCTTCTTTGAAGCATCAAGCTCTTGGGACAGGGTAATAACCCTATCTAGGGTATCCACATCTTTTTCCTTATCAAGTTCAAAGATTTTAATTCGTTGTGTTAAGAAGTGAGGTGATGTTCTTTTCCTCACTTAGCTCTTCCATAAGGAGATTGAATCTCTTTTTCTCATCATCAATATGAGATTCCAAGCTATCAATGGTCTTGTCACATGAATTGACAAGGTCCATTAATTGCTTGAATCTAGCACGAGCATTGCTAGGAAGAGACTTCATGATTTTAAACATTTCTTGTACATAGTTGTAACATCCCAAAACTTTAATCAAGGTTAACCAAGATCAAATCTACCCAATTTAGGGTTAACAAAAACTTTTCCATTTAAAAATATTTAAGCATTCATATGTGTGTGCATTTAAATTAGAAGTTGTTTGAATTGCCATCATTGAGTGATCTATTGGTTGTAAAATGACTCTAAGGTGAATTACACATCATCTAGATCATCCCCAAGCAATTCCCAAATAAAAAGAAATCAAAAAGAATTAAATAAGGAAATTGTCACTTTTGCCATTTTAATCAACTAGCCCACTTTGGGTGTTCCTAGCACTCAATTCCCAATAGAGACAATTGTGGTTCTTTGCACCCCTTGCTAGCACAAGTAGTGATGTGCCAAGGCCCACTTTGTGATCTCCCAAAAACATTCAAACTCTAATTTTAAATGACATTCAAAAATTGAATCTAGTGTATGTATCAAGATCACACTTTTTAAAAAACCATCCCAATGAACTCCATTTCAAAATCGCAAGAAAACATAGATGCTTAAGCATAAGATAAACCACTCCACCAAAAATCTTTGAAAAATTCAAATATTTTGTTCATGCGGCCATTTGGTCGAACACTTGGCAGGCATGAATCACACTCTAGTTTTAGCTCACTGTTTCTACAGGGTTTTGCCACCCATTTGACCTCAATTTACTCCCTCTGTCCCTTCTAGATCAAACCAAGCCTAAACTAACCCATCCCCTAGTCCCCAACGCCAGTACCACGCCACCCTGATCCCATGCTCGCCGGTCGAGCATGCGTAGCTCGCAGCAGAACGCCAGCCCTTCTCTGCTGCTCCAGGAAGCAAGGCGCCACCTCACCGCCGCCCACGGTCCACCCCACGATCACTGTCAGCCACTAGACCACCCCAGAGTAGCGCCGCCCTTTCTCTCTGCGTGTAGCCAGAGCACGCCAGAGCGTCCTCACCGCCAGCACGTCACAGACCGCGCCTCGACTGCAGGCTGCGCACGCCGCTTCGCCTTGACCCCCTCACCCCGCCAGACACGGCTGTGCACCGCCGCGCGACCCACACTCGCTGGGAACCGCATCGAGCACCACCTCTGTCTCCTAGAGCGCGCGATGCTCCCGACCGATTTCCACCGCCCCTAGCTGCGCCAGAAAGCCATAGAGGACCACCAGGGAACCGCCCACCGTCCACCTATATCACCCACGCCGGTAGCCCTCTATATCGTCCTCACCGACGAGCTCCGCCCATGCCGCACTGCCGCTTCGCCCCGCTATAAATAGAGCTCCTACCAGCACCAATTTGTCACACCATTCTCCTCCACTCCCCCTCAGAACACTCCCAGAGCCCCGCCAGAGCAAGTCGTAGCCCGTAGCACCAGAATTTCGCCGGAGTCTGCCGCGGAAGGAGGAGAAGGGAGCCGTTGATCCAGACCATCTCCAGGGATGCCGCTAGTACCAGGAGAACCGCCATCGTCTACTTGTTCGTTTGCCCGCCTCGCCACACTAGCTGGGGCCCCGGTACATCCCCATTGCACCCCCACCGACCGTGCTAGGGTTCAGTCTCACCGGCGACGTGTCCGTCGTCGACGACGACCTTGAGCTGTTAGATCCAGTTCTAATCGTGTGGTCCTTAGCGCCCCATACCGCTTCGCGTTTAATGAGTCACTAACAGGCGGGACCCCCCTGTCAGCATCCCTCAACCCCGTGGAGTGTAGACGGGCCGGTCCATTTAGCTTCCCGCGCTAACCCAGTAATTCAAATATATGCCTTTCTATTTTAATTAAAACTTAGTTCTGTCGTGTAGTTTAAAAATCAATTCAGAGAGTTTTACAAATCCAAATTGAATGATTCCAATTTTGTTGGAAAGGTAGTTGAAATCTATATCCAAGCCCGTTGGATTTAAATCATTTAGAGTTATAGATCTCTCCTAGTAAAAATAACAAGACAGAAGCTTTTGCACATTCAAACATTTTTCTAAAATCAACCATAATAGCTTTTGAGTTGATTCCAACTCTCAAAAATCACATTTAACCATATCTATCTGAATATGTATTAATATTAAGGTTTGCATGTAGTGACTTTGGACTAGTACCAAAATAATGCTATATAGGCATTTCTAGTCACTTTAAATCATTAAATTATTAAACTTAAACTTATTAAAATATGATCCAACCGTTAAATCACATTCCCATATGTTAGAATATGTGGTGATGACATGTGTACACATGATCCCATATTTTAATTGGAGAATATTAAATCTTAGTTAATTTCAATGAGTAGAAATTACTTTTCTCAAATAAAAAGAATAAAGCTAGTTCATTAAACCTTGTGATGCTTGTGATGATAACAGATCATCAAATGTGTGCCTTAGTGTGCTAAGTAGACTAGTTAAGTATTGTTTGGTGATTGTGTATCCCGTAAGTATTTATAGATGATAGTACCGACAAGCTTTCGAGGAGGAGGAGTTCTACCATGAGGAGGAGGAAGAAAACTTCAACCACTGCAATACCCAAGGCAATCTAACACTTGCAAGTATTATACTAGCAAGCCATCTTTAACCATGCAAGCTAACCCTTGCAAGCTAGATGACCTAAGCAAAGGCATTAGGCATGTTTTGGTTATACCATGTTGACTATTTACCTACTCCAAGTTTTATTTACAAGCTTTAATTTCTTTACTTTACCAAAGTTCTTTACCTTGTTTATTGGTAGCATAAAGAGTATAAAACTTTACCTAACTAGTTAGACTTAGATGTCATTCTATGGCACGAGATTGATATTAGCATCCCACCTTAGTGAACACTCTTAACTTAGTAGTTTAGAGCTGAAACCAAAACTTGATTCATTTTAGATGGGATTACTTGGTGAAAATGACTTGTGAAAACCTTGGAATGATGAGTCATTCTATTGAGATGTTTTGACATGTGTTGAGAAACACAAATGGTTTATGATGATGAAAATGTTGAGGCATGAGCCTTAGCCCTTTTATAAAAACTGATGGTTGGGTTCGGATGCGATACCATTCCAATTTTACCGTACAACTACAATACCTGAATTGGGTAAGGCTTAGCCAGAAGTTTATATGCATTAGTATTAGTTCCCTCGGGGGAGAGGTTTGAGCTGAGGCTACCTCTCAATGTTGTCCACCTATGCAGTGCCTAGGATGACAGATGGTCATGGATGGGAGGCCATACTCATAGGAGAGGTGCTTATACTAGAGTGTGTAAAGGAAAGGTTATGTTTGATTATCTGCATACTAAGTATGATGATTCAGGGTTATCCCTAACAGATGTATCGAATCTTTTGGTGAAAGTGTACCACCTCTGCAGAGTGTCAAACTATTCGAATAGCCGGGTCCGCGGTTATGGACAGTTGGAGTGGCCATACTGTTCTGTTGTCAGATGTTTTCAAAACAACTTATGAAATGAATTGTGACATGACTTGACCACAACAAAGTTGTGACTATGACAATTAAGTTCCCGGTTAGGTGATTTCAAACTTTAATTTATCTTTCTTTGTTTCTGAACTCAGCTTAGGTTTCAAACTGAACTTTACAAATACACTTAGAACTTAGCATTCCCACTAGAACTATCTTACTTGTTAGTGGTAGTTTGCGAGTACTTAAAGAGTACTCATGGCTTTTGTCCCTAGCTATTCCCATGGCTAGACTATGAGGAGGACTACCCTTAAGGTGGACAGCAGGATGGCTCCAACAACTAGGATCATCTCCCATCGTCAGCATTGCATGTGACTCTGAAGATGGACCCCACCGCTATGCTATTTATTTCGCTACTTGATTGTACTAAGACTGGATCATGAGATCCTTTATTTGTGTAAGACCTTATTATGGTTTGTAATGGATGATGTACTATGATATCCAATCTGTTATGTCTCGCAAAAATGGTAATCTTGGGATTGCGATGTATGGCATAACAGGCATCTGGGATTAAAAATCCGGGTGTTGACAAGTTGGTATCAGAGCCATCCTGACCATAGGAGACCCTAGTTAGAATGGACGTCCGAACAAAAACCTAGTTTCAAAACCAAAGTGAGTATTTATGAAAAATATTTCCTCTCTTACCCTTGGGATTCTTTCTCTCAAAAAAATACATGTTCCTCCAAATTCTTACATTACTACATAAAATTTGACACACTTGATCACTTCACTAACTTTCTTATCCTCAATTCTTATAGATGGAAACTCAGTTCAACAAGTTCTACCAGTTGGGCAACGGGGGCCAACTGATCTTCGAGAGGGATCTTGATGCACTATCTGAGTTCTTGGAGTGTCCGCATCCGGAATTCCTTGGAGCTCAACTCCAGGGTCCACCAGGAGGAGATTTACAATGGCTAGTGACTACTGATCTTCAAGGCAAGATAGAAGCACCAGTATCTAGGAGGATTCAGTTCTCAGTGAGAGAGAACAACTGGCTAGATGGATTAGCCAGGGCAATGCATGAAGCTCTTGCATGTCTGTGTGCAATGAATGTCAACCTGATCCAAGGAACCCGCTTTGCTCACTATGCAAGGCGTGATTTCATGGGAATGCCCATGGAGATGCCAAGTCACCTGGAGTTGAAGCGTCAAGTGGAGAACCTTTACTTCCTGCTATACGACAGACAGAAGGAGTTGGACAATGCTCAGGAGTTCGCCAAACACAACCTCGCCATTGCCGCCCAGAAGGCCTAGACTTTCGCCCTGCTCGTCAAGGATCGTCAATCACTTTGTCGTCAACGTGCCAAGAAGGATTGCACCATCGAGCGTCTTCGCAAGAAGGTGGCTGACCTCGAGAAGACCATCAAGGAGCAAGAAGCTCAGCTTCCAGCAAAGGAAGAAGAAGAGGAAGGTGAAGATATCAAGGGAGATATTGACTCCTACCTCAATAATGATGATAAATACCTGGAGGACGATGTTGTGGACTTCTACACCGACAATGATGACTCCGACTTCATTGATGATGAGTATACGCACTAGAGCACTATCGTAGAGTTAGGAGTATCGGTCCCATTGTATCGTAGATTGCAGAATGGTTCTTAAAACCATCTGTTTTCATTTGATGTTGTGGTGTGTGTGAGTTTGTATCTTGTGCTTTGCTTGAATGAATGAAAAGAAGTTAGTTACCAAACCTAAGTCAAACTCAAAGTTTTAGCGTTAAAACCAAAACCATGAACCTTAGAACTTTCCCTCTTACCCCTTTATCTATCTCAATCTCTAGATGACTCGTGAAAACCAAGGAGGGAGCAGCTCATCACAGGACCCAATGCTGCAGATTCTGCAGACGCTCATTGCAGACCGTGAAGCTAGTAGGGCAGAGCGCCAAGCCAATCTAGCAACCCTGCAGCAGATCGCCCAGATGGCTCACAACAATCAGAACCATGGAAATCAGGATCATCAAGGATCCAAACTCAAAAACTTCCAGAATACCAATCCCCCAATCTTTAGCAAGTCTGAAGACCCATTGGATGTTGAGACTGGTTGCAGACAATGGAGAACAACTTAGAAGTAGCCAGAGTGGATGACAACGAGAAAGTTCTTTTTTCCACCCACTACCTGGCAGGTGATGCAAGAGCATGGTGGAACAGCACCCACACAATGAACCATGGTCAAGTGATGACATGAGAAGCCTTCAAGATCAAATTCAGCCGCACCCACGTGCCGTAGGGTCTAGTCACCAGAATGAGAGATGAATTCAGAGAGTTAAAGCAAGGCAGAATGACTGTAGTGGAGTACCGTGATAGATTCTCGTCGCTTGCCAGGTATGCACCTGATGAGATCAACACGGAGGCTAAGAAGAAGGAGAGATTCCTGAATGGACTGCACGATGAGATGCAGACTATTCTCGTCAACATCCGTTTCGAGGATCTCGAAGATCTAGTCGACTCTGACATTCAGATGGAAGGGAAGATCAACCAGGCAAACGACAACCGCAAACGTCATATGATGCACCAAGCTGGATCCAACAGTCACCAGAAGTACCGTCCCAACCCGTTTGGCGGATATGCACCAAGAAACAATCGACCCCTACTGTCTCA
This sequence comes from Avena eriantha, assembly GCA_910589775.1. Classification (NCBI taxonomy): domain Eukaryota; kingdom Viridiplantae; phylum Streptophyta; class Magnoliopsida; order Poales; family Poaceae; genus Avena; species Avena eriantha. Next base: position 293,423,016 of record OU342740.1, read on the forward strand.
CCCAAGCTACCCCAACCATAGCGGAGGCAATGTGAAGTCCGGAGGAAACAACAACCACCCCGGCAACTCCAACAATTTCAACCATGCCCCTCCCAAGAACCACAGCAACAACAACAACACTGCACCTAGAACTGGAAGAAATGATGTGCCCGTGGTAGCAAAAGACAAGTCTCAGATCACTTGTTTCGAGTGTGGAGTGAAGGGTCACTATTCCAATGAGTCTCCCAAGAAGATTGTCGCCACTACCAATGTGAATGCCCCAGCTCAACAGCAGTCGTGTTCAACCAAGAAGAAGATTCGCCCTAGGGAACCCTCACAACCGCAACAGCCGTCTCTTCCACATGAACGCCGAAGAAGCCTAGGAAGCACCAGATGTAGTGCTGGGTATGTTTTCTATCAACTCAATTTTAGCAAGAGTGTTGTTTGATTCTGGAGCATCGCACTCATTTGTCACTGAGGAATTTGCATGCACTAGTAAGATTCACCCAACCAACTTGAAGCATGCCATGATAGTTCAAATCCCTGGTTCAATTACAAAAGCTAGAAAAATTTGCAAAGCTGTACCTATCAGAATACATGGGATAGATTTTTATGCCAATCTAATAGTACTTGGAACCAAAGGTTTGGAAGTAGTACTAGGAATGGATTGGATGTCAAAGCATAAAGGATTGATAGACTGTGCCAAGAAATCCATCACCATGACCAGTAGCTCTGGAGTCTCAGTAGAGCATATATCTGAAACCCTACCCCGTCAATCCAAGTGCAACAAGAGTCTAGCCCTACCCACCATTGACCAAGTCAGAGTAGTCTGTGAATACCCCGACGTATTCCCAGATGAATTGCCCGGTATGCCCCCAGATAGGGATATTGAGTTCATTATTGAACTAATCCCCGGGACCAGACCCATTTCCCAGAGACCCTATAGCATGAACCCTTCAGAGTTAGTAGAACTGAAGAAGCAGCTGGATGCTATGTTGGCAACAAGCTTGATTCAACGAAGCGCATCACCATGGAGATCACTAGTGTTATTCGTCGACAAGAAGGATGGAGGCAACCGTTTGTGCACAGATTACAGAAAGCTGAATGACGTCACCATCAAAAACAAGTACCCCTGCCCAAGATCGAGGATCTATTTGATCAGTTGACTGGAGCAAATGTATTCTATAAGATTGATCTTAGGACTGGTTATCACCAACTTAAGATTCGTGCAACGGATATTCCGAAGACCACCTTTACTACTCGCTACGGATTGTACGAGTATACGGTCATGTCTTTTGGATTAACCAATGCACCTACTTATTTCATGAATCTCATGAATAAGATCTTTATGAATTTTCTAGACAAATTTGTCGTTGTGTTTATCGACGATATCCTTATCTACTCCAAGTCAAAAGAAGAGCATGAGCAACATCTGAGAATAATCCTAGAAAACCTTAGAGAGCATCGGTTGTATGCCAAGTTCAGCAAATGTGAGTTTTGGCTGAAAGAAGTAGGATTCCTAGGACATATTGTGTCAGCAGGAGGAGTCTCTGTTGACCCCGCCAAGATCAGAGATGTTGAATCATGGGAAGCCCCAACCACTCAAACCCAGGTCCGTGCATTTCTAGGATTAGCGGGATACTACCGCAAGGTCATCGAAGGATTCTAGAGCATCGCTAGACCCATGACCCAATTGTTGAAGAAGGACAAGAAGTTTGAATGGACCGACAAATGTCAAGCCAGTTTCCAAGAGCTAAAGAAGAGATTGATTTCAGCCCCAATATTGATCATGCTAGATATCAAGAAGCCATTTGATGTGTATTGTGATGCATCCAAGATTGGTCTCGGATGTGTATTGATGCAAGAAGGCAATGTCATAGCATATCTGTCTCGACAACTGAAGCAGCATGAGCAGAACTATCCTACACATGACCTTGAGTTAGCAGCCGTAGTTTTGGCATTGAAGACATGGCGTCATTACCTTATGGGTAATCGCTGTGAGATTTACTCAGGTCACAAAAGCCTGAAGTATATTTTCACTCGGAAGGAGCTAAATATGAGGCAAAGGAGATGGATAGAGTTAATCAAGGATTATGACCTTGACATTAACTATCACCCTGGCAAAGCCAATGTGGTAGCGGATGCTCTTAGCAGATTGCCATGTAGGCTAAACACCATGATCAAGGAGAAGCAACCCAGTTTGTATGAGGAGTTGGAGCAGTTTAGAACTGAGCTTGTTAGCAAAGGATTCTTAGCTAGCATTGAACTTCAACCCACATTGATCAGTCAAATCAAGGAAGCCCAGAAGGGAAATAAAGTATCGACGGAATCAAACGTCATATTAGTACAGGAAAGGTACTTCGATTCACCGAAGACGAAGAAGGAGTTCTTTGGTACAAAGTGTTGGGTCTGCAGCATAGAGAACAAAAAATTTCCTATGATGAGAACTACACGCCAAGATCTATCTATTAGGTACAAAGCAACGAGTGGACATACATCCAACGAGAACTTACCCTCAAAGACAACGAGTTTTGTTAACGAGTAGGAACTGGTGGTTGATGTAGTCGTACACTTGCCGATCTCAAGATCATGAGGAAGTCCGAGCGCTGCAACTCAGCAGCACATCCGTACTCGCACACACGTTCAAGCCACCGGACAACCTCCACCTCCTCGCTCCAGCGATCCAGCGGAAGCAGCAACTCCTTCTAGATGAAATGCCATCGGGAACATGTATCTCGCTAATCCGAGACCATGGGGACATAATTCTAGAGGGGGAGAGAGATCCTTCACAAGGAAGTGTGTGGAAGAAGGGGTGAGAGGGTGGCCTTTTATAGGAGGAGGGGAGGTGCCCCTCCTTCATGGCCGACGCATGGGGGGTGACTCCTCACCTCCCCCATTCATGTGGTGGTAACCCCTCCACATTAAAATGCCTCTTCACATTCCCTTTTAAAGTCCCCACTTTAAATGCATTAAAATTCTCCAAGTTTAATGCTCTCTCATTTAATAAAACTCTTATTAAATTTATTCAGAATTTTGTTAATTACTTTAATTAACAAACATTCACATATAACCCCTTGCAATATTTCAATATCATATGCAGAACCACTTTGTGCAATTTCACCCGAAACAATTTCCGGTTTCTATCGAAACAATTCCTGCGCTTTGCAATTCTTTCGTCTGAAACATATGTGCTCCAAAATGGTGTCTGATAACTCTTAAGTGTGTCACCCTACGGTTCGAGAATAATGCAGACATGATTGAGACTCCTCTCAGATCAATAATCAGAAGCGGGACCTGGAGATCCATACTGATTCCTACACATTCAACGATGACTTCTGTGATCGTGAGAACCTTTAACGCTAGTAACTAAATCCCTTTGTCTCGCGATATATTACATGTCTGAGATTCGATCATTGGTATCTCCATACCTAGTGTTATCTCGTTACCGACATGCACTCTTTTCTCGTTCCAGTGATATAACAGTCTAGTGATCACATCACTTGCTTGCAAGCTATCTTAATGTGATATCACCGAGAGGGCCCAGAGTATATCTATCCTTCGGGATTGACAAATTCCACTCTTGATCCATGAGCCTCAACATAACACCTTCGTAGCACTGAACCCATCTTTATAGTCACCCTGTTATGGTGTGACGTTTGATGTTATCAAGATACTCTTCTGGTGTTAGCAATTAACATGATCTCATGGTCTAAGGATAAAGATTACTTCGTATGGTGTTATAGCAATATAAACATAATGACTTTGATCGTAATGCTATACTTCAGTTGAATGTTCATCACATCATTCAACTAATGTTGTGACCTTGTTATTAACAACATCCAATGTCCATGATCAGGAAACCTTGATCATCTTGTTAATCAACAAGCTAGTCTATAAGAGAGGCATAACTAGGAACCCTTTTTGTTTATTAAACACACATGTATTGATGTTTCCGATCAATACAATTATAGCATGCAAAATAAACATTTATCATAAACATGAATAAGATAATAACCACTTTATTATTGCCTCTTGGGCATATTCCCTTCAGTCTCCCACTTGCACTAGAGTCAATAATCTAGTTTGAAAAACTTTGCGTATTGAACACCTATGGCTTTCTGGTGTTGCATATACGCGATTGCTTGTGGTTAACATAATCTCCGGATCTGACAGTTTCAGGTCCGTGTGTATTTGCATGTCTTTGCGTCTCTACGCATCACTCATTCTCAAATGAGATGGCATTGTATAAATTTGGTCCTCTGGTGAGACCTTTAGTTCGTTCGGGTTAAAATATGTTGATATTATTGTCACACAATATATCTTCATAGTATTATCCCACTTTCAACCACACCTAGTTTGATAACAAACTACTTAACACAAATGCCCTCCGTTGCTGCTACTATAGCAGTTATATACTTAGCTTTTATTGTAGTATCCGTCACAATGTCTCAACTTTGGAACTCATCCAAATCCATCATGGAACATCCTTTCCATTACATTGTGCCACCCATAGTCTAAATTGAGATAAATTTAATTTGTATCTTGTGAAAAAACTAGTATCAATGTAACACTTTACAATGAACTACCTTTAACTATTTGTCACTTATACATGTTATATTCTTAGTTCTTCCAAAGCTCATAAGAATATCTTTACTATTGTCCAATGATCATCTTATGAATCATCATGGTATGTGCTCATAACACTTAGAGCATAGGACATTTTGGATATATACATATCACGGTATAATCGATCAAAATCTTCATGTGATTTTACTCACCAAGTGTTGAAACACTTGAATCTTGGTACAATTCTTTCCATGCAGCAAGAACCTTTCTTGTTGTTTCCATATTGAACCCTTTCAATTTCTCATATATGTATGTCTGGCACAACCATACTAGCGCCTTAATCTATCCATATAGATATTGATTCCAAATATTCTGGGTTTTCCCAAGTCTTTCATCGAAATCTTATTTTAATGAAATTCTTAACTTGTGTCAATACAAGATACATAATTTCCAATCAACAATATGTCCTCTACATAATGTATTAGAAATATGTCTCAGCTCTCCCACTTAATTTCTTGCAAATGCAAGCATCTTCATCATCTCCGATGAATTTAAACTCTTTTAACAGTTTCATCATGGTGAAGATTCCAACTCTTCTATGCTTACTTCAACTATTGAAGTTTGCATGCCCTTTTAGCACCTTTGAATTAACAAAACCCTTCGGACCGTGTCTTGTACACGTCCTAGGTAACCATTCTATTAGAAGAACATTGTTTTGTTTGTTCAACTACCATACATCAAATTATATGTAGTGGTTGTTACATTAATCCGTCAAGACTAAATATCGCTATGAAAGATCAAATCTTGTCATAGTCAACTCCTTGAACATTGTCGTAAACTTCTTTCCGACATGTCGACTATTTCATAGATGTTAAACATCCATGTCTTATTTCTTTATAGATACAAACACGACCGATAGGCTTCACGCCTTTCTGGAGGGTCTTCCAAGTTTAGAAACTTGATTTCTCGTATATGGATACTATCACGGATTCTATGACTTCTAGTCATTTTATGGAGTCAGGGCCCATCATTGCTTCTTTGCATGTAGTCGGTTCATTATTGTCAAAACAATAACGACTTGCTTATCAAATCACACTATTTTATTCTTACCGACCCACACGGTTCAATATGAACTCTAATCTCCGAGATCACACCCTTTGTAATCACGAGAACCATGAGCATTGTGGCCGCACCGGGACACTTTTCGGCGCTGCGCTACTTAGCACATATAGCTAAGGTTCAACAACCTTATCAAAGTTCTATTGTCCTCCCACTTAACTTTTCGCGAAAAATTCCTTCTCACGAAACTTAACGTTCCAAGTAACAAACTCTTTTGTCCTCGGTGTTATGGAGAAATTCCCAATAAATTCTTTGGGATAACCTACAAAGATGTGCTTATCCAACTTTGGTTGTAAACATTTTACTTATGCATAGCATACCAAAATTTAAGAAAAGACAATTCGGGTTTTATCCCAAACCATAACTCATATGGTGTCATTTCAACGGATCACGATGGTGATCTTTTCAGTGTAAAAGCCTTAGTCTCTAAAGCTTCAATCTTTAAAACATAATGGCAGTTTTTTAAATGACACCCTTGATCTTACCTTGTCAAACATGGTTTGATTTCATCTCTCGAATATTCCATACTCCTATGGTTTATCGGGAAACACAAATCATGGAACAATTCCTCAAATCTTAGGTGTTTTGCTAAACATGTAACTCAAATATCTTCCTTTATGATCGAATCATAAACTCTTTATTTTCTTGTTACAATGATTTTTCACTTCATCTTGAAAGTCTTTGAACAATTTTCAAATGTTTCATACTTCTTCCTTATTAAGTAAATATATAGATATATTCACTTAAATTTTTGGAGAAAGCATATGAATCAAAAATATCCATCGCTTATGGCTACACATAATGGACTATATACATCAACATGCATAATATCCAATAATTTAGTCATCCGTTCCTCTTTGGCCTATGGACGGAGTTTCAATTATCTCGAGGAAAGTCTCACATGCATCAATTGATCAAAATCAAAGACTCCAAAAATCCATCAACATGGAGTTTCTTCATGTTTTCTTTCAAATATAATTTAAATAGCGATGTCACTTCATAAGTGATCTTTCAATCATTTGTCTTGCGACATTTTAGCAATAGTGTTTATGGATGTGATTTCTCCCACTAGACTTGTAAAAGTTCATCCATCCTTTATGGAATACGGTAATTATTTGAACAACCATTGTTCTCGTAATACCGAAACAAAATAAAAATTATTAAAACAAATCTTGAAGACTAGGTTTGACGACAACGAAAAACACAATAACACTTTATTTGTTTTCGATGAAAATCATCACTTATTCTCTTGCCAGTTTCTTAGGCCATTGCAGTTCATGAATTGCATTGTCATGTATGACACTTCATACCAACCAATTCGGTATCCAATACCGGTATCCAATACCTAAGAACCACATTGTTTAACAAGCAAGGAATACAACCATAACATGTATATCTTCTATATACCTAAGCTGGACATTTCCAACTTTTTATTTTCTGCCAAATATTTTATAGATTCTCTTTCAGCAATTCCTTTTCCTTTTAAAAGAATCTATCAACATCAATTGTGGTGTCATTCACATGACACATAGTACAAAGCATATATAGTCAAATACTAATACCTTTGGACTTGCACTTTGAAGTGGATCACCATCATCAAATGTTTGGTGTTCTTTAATAAAACCATTCTTTAGTAATCTTTTAGTGTAGTAAACATTTTACTTACATCTTCTATTCATCCTTATCTTGACAACTTTCATGATCAAGCTACTATAGCCTGTAAGGAAGAATCACGAGCATAATGTTAGTTCCCAAAAACCTTTTTGGGAGATCCGGATGCCTAGCATCTCCATCCTTCACAAATTCTCATACAATATGAGAACATGTATTTTGCTAAATTATACTCTATCATAATGCAACCAAAAACATTGTTTCAGATATCACAATATCTTTCACACATGATGGTTTCTGAAACAATTTTCAGCTCCTATATAATCTTGATATTAAAACAACTTTTGAATATCAATAATCATGGAGGCAAACATGATACTTTAGATACTAACATTGGAATTCTTACTCTTGATTTAATACTACTTATTAAACTTCATGGAGTAAATAGAGTTTGTTGAAAGTTTATAATAGGACTTCTAAACTTTAAATTGACATTCAAAACAATACGATACCAGTTCGTAAAGTAAATATCAAGAATTCTATAGTTCTATTATCTCAATTAAAACTAAGCATAAGGTAGTGAACAAACGCCAATGACTACAACAAATTATGCAAATTCACTTTGATTTAGTTTTATGACAAAATTGAGTTCGACTAATCCAAATTAGAAATGAACTCCCACTCAAAAACGACATCCCTCGTGCCTTTTTGGTGATTACATGAACCAAATCCACTACACCAAGTCCGATCATCACATGAGTTGATGTAGCTTCAAAGGCGAGCATCTATATGGGCATCATATCAACTATATGACTCATGCTTAACCTTTTGGTCCGTGTTCCGAGGCTATGTTTGTACATGCTAGGCTCGCCAAGTAAGAACCTTAGTACTCGCATGTGTAAAACTATCTTACACACATTTGTATGAAAGCGTAGAGTCGAGTACACCCGATCATCACGTGATGTCTCGAAACACGATCCATAGAACGGTGTATACTTAAGGAAGAACACATTTTTATCTTGATATCTAAATGAGGGATCATCTTACAATGCTACAGAAAGCGCCAAACTAGCAGTATAAGATGCTAACATCTAATGTGTAAAGTGAGATGATATGGTCCATGCATTTGATCTCTATCATATGCATCATGGTATGATCTCTATCATTCCTTTTGTGTGTAAGGCCAAGGTCTATGGAACTTACACGTTGAGTGTGTTGTAAGAGTATCTATCATACATCTACTTACAACAATATCATATCAAGACACTAGCCCAGCAACGATCTAAACTAGACGCCTCTAATTTATCAATTGCAAGTTTTACGTGGCTTAGGGCTTTCGGAGATAGAACCGTTCTTACCTACGAACATGAACCACAACGAGGATAACAAAGTTATTAGCAACTTGTTGTAAATCAGATATTGACTATAGTAGGAGAGACAGACACCCGCTAGCCACTTATGCAAAACAAGTTGCATGTCAGTCGTGGAACTGGTCTCATGTACGATGACATGTAAGGTTGGTCCGGGCCGCTTCATCCCACTATGCCACCAATATCCAAAATACATATAAGATGCAATAACATGATCATCATCGCCCACATATAAACATATGTGTACTACCCGTGCAAAGCACCTACGCATAGATTAGGCTCTGATACCACTGTTGGGTCCGAGCATAGAAAACAAAAAAATTCCTACGATGAGAACTACACGCCAAGATCTATCGATTAGGTACAAAGAAACGGGTGGACATACATCCAATGAGAACTTATCCTCGAAGACAATGAGTTTTGTTAACGAGTAGGAACTCGTGGTTGATGTAGTCGTGCACTTGCCGAGATCAAGATCGTGAGGAAGTCCGAGCGCCGCAACTCAGCAGCGCATCCGTACTCGCACACACGTTCAACCCACCGGACAACCTCCACCTCCTCGCTCCAGCGATCCAGCGGAAGCAGCAACTCCTTCCAGACGAAATGCCACCGGGAACATGTATCTCTCTAATCCGAGACCATGGGGAAATAATTCTAGAGGGGGAGAGAGATCCTTCACAAGAAGGTGTGTGGAAGAAGGGGTGAGAGGGTGGCCTTTTATTGGAGGAGGGGAGGTGCCCCTCCTTCATGGCCGGCGCATGGGGGTGACTCCTCACCTCCCCCATTCATATGGTGGTAACCCCTCCACATTAAAATGCCTCTTCACATTCCCTTTTAAAGTCCCCACTTTAAATGCATTAAAATTCTCCAAGTTTAATGCTCTCTCATTTAATAAAACTCTTTTATTAAATTTATTAAGAATTTTGTTAATTACTTTAATTAAAAAACATTCACATATAACCCTTGCAATATTTCAATATCATATGCAGAACCACTTTTTGCAATTTCACCCGAAACAATTTCCGGTTTCTATCGAAACAATTCCTGCGCTTTGCAATTCTTTCGTTTGAAACATATGTGCTCCAAAATGGTGTATGGTAACTCTTAAGTGTGTCACCCTATGGTTCGCGAATAATGCAGACATTATTGAGACTCCTCTCAGATCAATAATCAGAAGCGGGACCTGGAGATCCATACTGATTCCTACACATTCAACGATGACTTCTGTGATCGTGAGAACCTTTAACGCTAGTAACTAAATCCCTTTGTCTCGCGATATATTACATGTCCAAGATTCGATCATTGGTATCTCCATACCTAGTTTGATCTCGTTACCGACATGCACTCTTTTCTTGTTCCCGTGATATAACATTCTAGTGATCACATCACTTGCTTGCAAGCTATCTTAATGTGATATCACCGGGAGGGCCCAGAGTATATCTATCCCTCATCGGGATTGATAAATTCCACTCTTTATCCATGAGCCTCAACATAACACCTTCGTAGCACTAAACCCATCTTTATAGTCACCCTGTTACGGTGTGACGTTTGATGTTATCAAGATACTCTTCCGGTGTTAGCAATTAACATGATCTCATGGTCTAAGGATAAAGATTACTTTGTATGGTGTTATAGCAATATAAACATAATGACTTTGATCGTAATGGTATACTTCGGATGAATGTTCATCACATCATTCAACTAATGTTGTGACCTTGTTATTAACAACATCCAATGTCCATGATCAGGAAACCTTGATCATCTTGTTAATCAACAAGCTAGTCTATAAGAGAGGCATAACTAGGGACCCTTTTTGTTTATTAAACACACATGTATTGATGTTTCCGATCAATACAATTATAGCATGCAAAATAAACATTTATCATAAACATGGAATAAGATAATAACCACTTTATTATTCCCTCTCGAGCATATTCCCTTCACAAAGGACGTATCTGTGTGCCAGCAGTTTCGGAGCTGAAGCAAGTTATCATGCAAGAAGCTCATGATACTCTTTATTCTATCCACCCCAGAGGAACGAAGATGTATTAGGTTTCGGAGCAATTTTGGTGGCACGAGATGAAGAGAGAAATCGGAAGCTACATCGCCAAGTGTGATATCTGTCAGAGAGTCAAAGCGGAACATCAGAGACCCGCAGGACTGTTGCAACCATTGCAGATTCTGGAATGGAAATGGGATTCTGTCGGAATGGACTTTATCACCGGTTTGCCTACTTCTAGTAGGGGAAATGACTAAATCTGGGTCATTGTTGATAGACTATCTAAGGTAGCTCATTTTATACATATCAAGATAACCTACCAGAGTTCGAAGCTAGCAGAGTTGTACATTACAAGAATTGTTAGTCTGCATGGACCCCCAAGAACAACGTATCGGATCGAGGAACCCAATTTACCTCGAGATTTTGGTAGAAAGTCCAAGAAGGATTAGGAACCAAGGTTAATTTCAGCACAACTTATCACCCACAGACTGATGGACAGACTGAAAGAGTCAACCAAATCCTAGAGGATATGTTGAGAGCTTGTGTTTTGGAGTATGGATCAAAATGGGAAGACTGTCTGCCTTTCGTAGAATTCTCATACAACAACAGTTATCAAGCCACTTTGCAAATGGCACCATTTGAGTTCCTATACAGGAGAAAGTGTCGTCCCCCTTTAAATTGGTCGCAAGTAGGAGAGAGTCAGATTTTTGGACCCAACATTCTCCGAGAAGCTGAAGAGAAGGTTCACAAAGTCCGTGAGCACCTCAAGACCACCCAATCCAGACAGAAGAGTTATGCTGACAAGAGAAGGAGAGACCTGACTTTCAATGTCAGAGATTTCGTGTATCTCAAGGTTTCACCATTGAAGGGAACCCAACGTTTTAGTCTAAAAGGAAAGTTAGCCCCCAGATATATCGGACCTTTCAAGATTCTGAATCACCGAGGAGAAGTCTCTTATCAACTGGAACTGCCTGAAGAGATGTTAGCCATCCACAATGTGTTCCATATCTCGTTACTTTGCAAATGTCTCGAAGTGCCGGAGAAGACTGAAGTTTTCAAGAACATCGATCACCGAGATGTTGATATCAACAAGGATCTGACGTACCGTGAAGTGCCCATCCATATCTTGGAGGAAGCTTACAGAACCACTAGGACCCGGAGTATCAAATTTCTCAAGATTCAATGGAGCAACCATACCCAAGAAGAAGCCACTTGGGAGCGAGAAGATTACATTAGGACTGAGTTCCCAGATCTCTTTAGTTCCTAGTTTTCTTTCTTAAATCTCAGGACGAGATTTTGTTTAAGGGGGGAAGGTTTGTAACATCCCAAAACTTTAATCAAGGTTAAGCAAGATCAAATCTACCCAACTTAGGGTTAACAAAAACTTTTCCATTTAAAAATATTTAAGCATTCATAGGTGTGTGCATTTAAATTAGGAGTTGTGTGAATTGCCGTCATTGAGTGATCTATTGGTTGTAAAATGACTCTAAGGTGAATTACACATCATATAGATCATCCCCAAGAAATTCCCAAAGAAAAATAAATCAAAAGGAATTAAATAAGGAAATGGTCAATTTTGCCATTTTAATCAACTAGCCCACTTTGGGTGTTCCTAGCACTCAATTCCCAACAGAGACAATTGTGGTTCTTTGCACCCCTTGCTAGTACAAGTAGTGATGTGCCAAGGCCCACTTTGTGATCTCCCAAAAACATTCAAACTCTAATTTTAAATGACATTCGAAAATTGAATCTAGTGTATGTATCAAGATCACACTTTTTAAAACACCATCCCAATGAACTCCATTTCAAAATCCCAAGAAAACCTAGATGCTTAAGCATAAGATAAACCACTCCACCAAAAATCTTTGAAAAATTCAAATATTTTGTTCATGCGACCATTTGGTCGAACACTTGGCAGGCATGAATCACACTCTAGTTTTAGCTCACTGTTTCTGGAGGGTTTTGCCACCCATTTGACCTCAGTTTACTCCCTTTGTCCCTTCTAGCTCTAACCAAGCCTAAACTAACCCATGCCCTAGTCCCCAACGCCAGTACCACGCCACCCCGATGCCATGCTCGCCGGTCGAGCATGCGCAGCTCGAGGAAGCAAGGCGCCCTTCTCCGCCACCCACGGTCCACCCCACGATCACTACCAGCCACTAGACCACCCAAGAGCAGTGCCACCCTTTTTCTCTGCCTGCAGCCAGAGCACCCTCGCCGCCAGCACGTCACAGACCACGCCTCGACCGCAGGCCGCGCATGCCACTCCGCCTTGACCCCCTCACCCTGCAAGACACGGCCATGCACCGCCGCACGACCCACACTCGCCGGGAACCGCGTCGAGCACCACCTCTGTCTCCTAGAGCGCGCGACGCTCCCGACCGATTGCCACCGCCCCTAGCTGCGCCATAAAGCCGTAGAGGACCGCCAGGGAACCGCCCACCATCCACCTTCTCCCACGCCGGTAGCCCTCTGTATCATCGTCACCGATGAGCTCCGCCCATGCCGCACTGCTGCTTTGCCCCTCTATAAATAGAGCGCCTCCCAGCACCAATTCGTCACACCATTCTCCTCCACTCCCCCTCAGAACACTCCCAGAGCCCCGCCGGAGCATGCCGTAGCCCGCAGCGCTGGAATTTCGCTGGAGTCTGCCGCGGAAGGAGGAGAAGGGAGCCGTTGATCTAGACCATCTCTAGGGACGCCACTAGTACCATGAGAACCGCCATCGTCGACTTGTTCATTTGCTAGCCTCATCACACTAGTTGGAGCCCCGATACGTCCCCATTGCACCCCCACCGACCGTGCTAGGGTTCAGTCTGGCCGGCGACGTGTCCGTCGTCGACGACGACTGTGAGCCATTAGATCCAGTTCTAATCGTTTGGTCCCTAGCGCCCCGTACCGCTTCGTGTTTAATGAGTCACTAACAAGCAGGACCCCCCTGTCAGCATCCCTCAGCGCCGTGGAGTGTAGACGGGCCGGCCCATTTAGCTTCCCGCGCTGACCCAGTAATTCAAATATATGCCTTTCTATTTTAATTAAAACTTAGTTATGTCCTATAGTTTAAAAATCAATTCAGAGAGTTTTACAAATCCAAATTGAATGTTTCCAATTTTGTTGGAAAGGTAGTTGAAATATCTATCCAAGCCCGATGGATTTAAATCATTTAGAGTTACAGATCTCGCCTAGTAAAAATAACAAGACATAAGCTTTTGCACATTCAAACATTTTTCTAAAATCAACCATAATAGCTTTTGAGTTGATTCCAACTCTCAAAAATCACATTTCACCATACCTATCTGAATATGTAATAATATTAAGGTTTGCATGCAGTGACTTTGTACTAGTACCAAAATAATGCTATATAGGCATTTCTAGTCACTTTAAATCATTAAATTATTAAACTTAAACTTATCAAAATATGATCCAACCTTTAAATCACATTCCCATATGTTAGAATATGTGGTGATGACATGTGTCCACATGATCCTGTATTTTAATTGGAGAATATTAAACCTTAGTTAATTTCAATGAGTAGAAATTACTTTCCTCAAATAAAAAGAATGAAGCTAGTTCATTAAACCTTGTGATGCTTGTGATGATAATAGATCATCAAATGTGTGCCTTAGTGTGCTAAGTAGACTAGTTAAGTATTGTTTGGTTACTGTGTATCCCGTATGTATTTAGAGACGATAGTACCGACCAAGCTTTCGAGGAGGAGGAGTTCTACCAAGAGGAGGAGGAAGAAAACTTCAACCACTGCACTACCCAAGGCAAGCTAACACTTGCAAGTATTATACTAGCAAGCCATATTTAACCATGCAAGCTAACCCTTGCAAGCTAGATAACCTAAGCAAAGGAATTAGGCATGTTTTGGTTATACCATGATGACTATTTACCTACTCCAAGTTTTATTTACAAGCTTTACTTTCTTTACTTTACCAAAGTTCTTTACCTTGTTTATAGGTAGCATAAAGAGTATAAAACTTGACCTATCTAGTTAGACTTAGATGTAATTCTATGGCATGAGATTGAGATTAGCATCCCACCTTAGTGAACACTCTTAACTTAGTAGATTAGAGCTAAACCAAAACTTGATTCACTTTAGATGGGACTACTTGGTGAAAATGACTTGTGAAAACCTTGGAATGATGAGTCATTCTATTGAGATGTTTTGACATGGGATGAGAAACACAAATGGTTTATGATGATGAAAATGTTGAGGCATGAGCCTTAGCCCTTTTATAAAAATTGATGGTTGGGTTCGGATGCGATACCATTCCAATTTTACCGTACAACCACAATACCTGAATTGGGTAAGGCTTAGCCGAAAGTTTATATGCATCAGTATTAGTTCCCTCGCGGGAGAGGTTTGAGCTGAGGCTACCTCTCAATGTTGTCCACCTATGCAGTGCCCAGGATGACAGATGGTCATGGCTGGGAGGCCATACTCATAGGAGAGGTGCTTATACTAGAGTGTGTAAAGGAAAGGTTATGTTTGATTTGAAGGATTTGTAGCATGGAAAACAAAAAAATTCTACCGCAAGAACGAACAAAACCTAGATCTAATCTAGATAAAAGCCAAGATCTAATCTATTAGACATGAGCAACGAGATAGATAGGAACTAACCCTTGTAGATCCGAAAGCGTTAACGAGATTAGATCTCGTGGTTGATGTAGTCGATCACTTGCCAATCTCAAGATCGTGTGGACGATCCTTCCGGCGTCGCGTTCCATTAGCGCTTCCGCAGTCGGTCAAGTGGACGATCCTTCCGGCGCCGCGATTCGGCAGCGCTTCCGCAGTTGGTCACACGTGCGGAGTCGAAGCAGACCTTCCTCTCCCCGTTCCAGCGAGCAGCGGAGGTAGTAGATCTTCTCCACGGAATCCCAGCAGCACGACGGTGTGGTGGTGGTGGTGGAGTAGAGAATTCTGTAGGGCTTCGCCTATGCCTGTGCAGAAGATGGTGGAGGAGAGAGGCGGCAGAGATTGGGTGTCATGGGAGTAGGGGAGGAGGGGGCGCCCCTGCCCCTCTATTTAAAGAAGGGAGGCGCCTAGGGAGGGGGAGTCCTTGTAGGACTCCCCTCCCTTGTAGGCCGGCGGATTGGAGGTGGGGGGAGGAGTCCTCCTCCCCCACGACTCCGTATCTTGACCCACCAGGACTCCTTGATCCCTATCTTGATTTTCAAGCAAACTCCAAGATATCTTCTAGAACCTTCCGGAACATTCTGAAACCTTCAAGAATCCTCATACAAACACTCCGGAACATTTCCTAACTTAGAAACTGATCCCCAATATATGAATCTTATTCTCCGGACCATTCCGGATCTCCTCGTGATGTCCGGAATCTAATCTGAGACTCCGAACAACATTCGGTCTCCAACGCACATTCCATATCTACTTAAAACAACTTCGAACCTTAAGTGTGTCACCCTACGGTTCGTGAATATGTAGACATGATAGAGACACATCTCCTATCAATAACCATCAGCGGGACCTGGAGATCCATAATGGCTCCCACATACTCAACGATGACTTCGCGGTCGATTGAACCACTTACATATGAAACTAATTCCCTTTGTCTCGCGACACTTGCCTTATCCGAGGTTTGATCGTCGGTATCTCCATACCTAGTTCTACCTCGTTACTAATAAGTACTCTTTACTCGTTCCGTGATATGTCATCCCTTGTGACCTAGTCACATGCTTGCAAGCTAACTAGATGACATTCCACCGAGAGGGCCCAGAGCATATCTATCCGTCATATGGATGGACAAATCCCAATCTTGGTTCATGCGCTTCAACACATACTTTCAGAATACCCAATGACACTTTTATAACCACCTAGTTATGAAGCGGCGTTTGATGTCATCGAAGCATCCATCCGGTGATGGTGATTAACATAACCTCATGGTCGAAGGAATAGGTTACTATGTATTTGAAAGCTTACAGCAATACAAACTTAATGACTTGATCTTATGCTACGCTTACTATGGGTGTGCGTCCATCACATCATTCTCCTAATGATATAACCTTGTTATTAATCACATCCTAATGTCCATGATCAGGAAACCATGATCATCAATTAATCAACAAGCTAGTTCAACAAGAGGCTTACTAGGGACTCTCTTATATTTACAAAACACACAAGTATTAGTGTTTCCTAATAATACAATTATAGCATGTGATGTAAACATTCATCATTAACACAAAGATATAATAATAATCACTTTTATTATTGCCTCTTGGGCATATCTCCAACAGTCTCCCACTTGCACTAGAGTCAATAATCTAGATTACATAGTAATATACCTAACACCCATGGCGTTTTGGTGTTGGTCATGCTTTGCCCTAGGGAGAGGTTTAGTCAACGGATCTTCCACATTCAGATCAGTGTGTACTTTGCAAATCTTTATGTCACCATCTCGGACATACTCGCGAATAGCGTGGAAACGTAGCTTGATGTGCTTCAGCTTGCTATGTGACCTTGGCTCCTGCGCATTAGCTATGGCACCTGTGTTGTCACAGTAGATGGCCATCGGGTCCAACGCACTGGGAACCACGCCGAGTTTAGTAATGAATTCCTTCATCCAAACGGCTTCTTGTGCAGCCTCCGAAGCAGCTATTTATTCCGATTCAGTTGAAGATTTCGCCACAACGCTTTGCTTTGCACTCCTCCAGCTCACTGCAGCACCATTCAAAATAAATACATATCCTGACTATGACTTCGAGTCATCCGGATCGGTGTTCCAACTAGCATCGGTGTAACCGTTTACAACAAGCTGTTCATCACCTCCATAAGAAAGAACCATATCCTTAGTCCTATTTAGGTACTTTAGGATATTTTTGACCGCTGTCCAGTGTTCCATTCCAGGATCACTTTGATATCTGCTAGTCAAACTAACAGCATGTGCTATATCCGGTCTTGTACACAGCATGGCATACATAATAGAACCTATGGCTGAGGCATAGGGAAAATTATTCATTTTCTCTCTATCTTTTGCCGTAGCTGGACTTTGAGTTTTACTCAAGGTCTTACCTGACAACATGGGCACGAACCCTTTCTTGCTATCTTCCATTCTAAACTTCTTTAGAACTTTGTCCAAGTATGTACTTTGTGAAAGCGTTATTAGGCGTCTTGATCTATCTCTATAAATCTTGATGCCTAGAATGTATGCCGCTTCGCCAAGATCCTTCATTGAAAAACTATTATTCAAATAGGTTTTGACGCTATTAAGAAGTTCTATATCATTCCCAATCAACAATATGTCATCTACATATAGTACTAAGAATGCTACAGAGCTCCCACTCACTTTCTTGTAAATACAAGCTTCTCCATAAGTTTGTATAAATCCAAAGTTTTTGATTACTTTATCAAAACGTTGATTCCAACTCCGGGATGCTTGCTTCAGTCCATAAATGGAGCGCTGAAGCTTGCATACCTTGTCAACATCTTTAGGATCGACAAAACCCTTGGGTTGTACCATATACAACTCTTCCTCAATGTCACCATTAAGGAACGTCGTTTTGACATCCATCTGCCAAATCTCATAATCGAAATATGCAGCAATTGCTAACAAAATCCTCATAGACTTTAGCTTCGCTACTGGTGAGAAAGTCTCATCATAGTCAACTCCTTGAATTTGTCGGAACCCTTTCGCGACAAGTCGAGCTTTATAGACGGTAACATTACCATCATCATCTGTTTTTCTCTTGAAAATCCAATTGTTCTCGACAGCCTTACGGCCATCCGGTAAGTCCACCAAAGTCCACACTTGGTTTTCGTACATGGATCCCATTTCGGATTTCATGGCTTCTAGTCATTTGTCGGAATCTGGGCTCACCATAGCTTCTTCATACCTCGCAGGGTCATCAGCGTTGTCCACCAACATGACGTTCAAGGCAGAGTCATACCAATCAGGAGTGGTACGAACCCTTGTTGACCTGCGAGGTTCAGCAGTAACTTCGTTTGAAGTTTCATGATCATTATCATTAGCTTCCTCTTCAATTGGTGCAGGCGGCACAAAAACATCTTCCGGTGCTGCGCTACTCTCAAATCTGAGAGAAGGTTCAATAACCTCATCGATTTCAACTTTCCTTCCAGTCACCTCCTTCGAGAGAAACTCCTTCTCAAGAAAGGATCCATTCTTTGCAACGAAAACTTTGCCTTCGGATCTATGATAGAAGGTATACCCAATTGTTTCTTTAGGGTATCCTATGAAGACGCATTTCTCCGCTTTGGGTTCTAGCTTATCAGGTTGTAACTTCTTTACATATGCTTCGCAACCCCAAACTTTAAGGAACGATAACTTAGGTTTCTTACCAAACCACAATTCGTACGGTGTCATTTCAACGGATTTAGATGGTGCCCTATTTAAAGTGAATGCGGTTGTCTCTAATGCATGGCCCCAAAATGATAACGGTAAATCTGTAAGAGACATCATAGACCGAACCATATCTAAGAGAGTTCGATTACGACGTTCGGACACACCATTACGCTGTGGTGTTCCCGGCGGTGTCAACTGTGAAAGTATTCACATTTCTTTAAATGCATGCCAAACTCATAACTCAGATATTCACCTCCGCGGTCAGAACGCAGAAACTTAATCTTCTTGTTACGATGATTTTCCACTTCACTTTGAAATTCCTTAAACTTCTCGAAAGTTTCGGACTTATGTTTCATAAAGTAGACATACCCATATCTACTCAAGTCATCCGTGAAAGTGAGAACATAACGATATCCATCACGCGATGCTACACTCATTGGACCGCACACATCGGTATGTATTATTTCCAATAAGTCTGTAGCTCGCTCCATTGTACCAGAGAATGGAGTCTTAGTCATTTTTCCCATTAGACATGCTTCGCATCTTTCAAGTGATTCAAAATCAAGTGATTCAAGAAGTCCATCTGAATGGACTTTCTTCATACGCTTCAATCCAATGTGACCAAGACGACAGTGCCACATGTATGTAGAATTATCATTCAATTTTATTCGTTTAGCATCTATGTTGTGAACATGTGTATCACTACTATCGAGATTCAGTAAGAATAAACCATTCATCTCAGGTGCATTACCATAAAAGATATTACTCATATAAATCGAACAACCTTTATTCTCGGACTTAAAAGAGTAACCGTCTCGCAATAAACAGGATCCAGATATAATGTTCATGCTTAACGCAGGCACCAAATAACAATTATTTAAATTTAAAACTAATCCCGAAGGTAGATGTAGAGGGAGCATGCCGACGGTGATCACATCAACCTTGGATCCATTTCCAACGCGCATCGTCACCTCGTCTCTTGCCAGTCTTCGTTTATTCCGCAGCTCCTGTTTCGAGTTACAAATATGAGCAACCGAACCAGTATCAAATACCTAGGCACTACTACGATTACTAGTAAGATACACATCTATAACACATATATCAAATATACCTTTCTTCTTGATGTTGCCATTCTTCAGATCCGCCAGGTACTTGGGGCAGTTACGCTTCCAGTGACCAGCACCCTTGCAGTAGAAGCACTCAGTTTCAGGATTAGGACCAGCCTTGGGCTTCTTAGCAGGTGCGGCAGCTTTCTTGCCGTCCTTCTTGAAGTTGCCCTTGTTCTTAGGCTTGCCCCGTTTCTTGAAATTGGTGGTCTTATTGACCATCAACACTTGTTGCTCCTTCTTGATCTCCACTTCAGCAGTTTTCAGCATGGACGATAGTTCAGGCAACGTCTTATTCATGCAGTGCATGTTGTAGTTCATCACAAAGTTCTTGTAACTTGGTGGCAGTGATTGAAGGAGACGGTGAATCCCCAATTCATTAGGAATCGATATTCCCAACTCTTGGAGCTTCTTAGTGTACCCAGACATGGTGAGCACGTGCTCGCTAACGGAGCTTCCCTCTTCCATCTTACAGTTAAAGAATTTCTCGGAGGCCTCATAGCTCTCCATGGTCGTGCGAGTCTCAAAAATTAGCATGAGCTCCTTAATGATCTCGAACGGGTCATGGTGCTCAAAACGCTATTGGAGCTCCTCTTCTAAACCGTACAGGATGGCACACTGAACTGTGGAGTAATGATTCTTCCGAGTGGCGAAAACATTCTTTTTGTCATCGGTGGCATTATCTGCAGGTGGGTCACCTAGCGGTGCATCGAGCACATAGGTCAACTGACCAGCCCTGAGGACGATCTTCAGTCCACGGAACCAGTCCGTGAAATTGCTTCCATTGTTCTTAAGTTTTTCTTTCTCTAGGAACGCATTGAAATTGATGGAGGGGGTCGCCATAATCTACAACAATTTGCAAGTAGTTTAGACTAAGTTTATGACAATTGAGTTCAAATTTAATTATTAAACTAACTAGGTGAACTCCCACTCAAAACAACATCCCTCACATTGTCTTAGTGATTACATGAACCAAGTCCACTACACCAAGTCCGATCTTCACGAGAGAAGATGTAGTTTCATCGGCGAACAATCTTCATGTTCATCATATCAATTATATGACTCATGCTCTACCTTTCGGTATTCCGTGTTTCGAGACCATGTCTGTACATGCTAGGCTCGTCAAGACAACCTTAGTTTCTGCATGTGCAAATCTGGCTTGCACCCGTCGTATGCACACATAGAATCTATCACATCCGATCATCACGAGATGCTTCGAAACGACGAGTCTTAGCAACGGTGCCAACTAAGGGTGAACACTTTATTACTTGATATTTAGTGAGAGGGGTCATCTTATAATGCTACCGTCACGATCTAAGCAATACAAGATGCATAAAGGATTAACATCACAGGCAATTCATAATTAGTGTGATATGATATGGCATTTTCTTCTTGCGCCTTTGATCTTCATCTCCAAAGCACGATCATGATCTCCATCATCACCAGCATTGCGTCAAGGTCAGTGGCGCCGCTTCATGGTTGTCCATCATCACTAGCAACTATTACAACTACTTGGAATAAAGCTATTACAAGATGAATAGACACGCAGGTCTTAACAGAATTAAAGACAACCATTAGGCTCCTGCCGGTTGCCATATTACAACAAGGATCATTGCATACATCAAATACAATCACAATCACATGTTGGCCATATCACATCACAAAACCCCTGCAAAAACAAGTTAGACGCCTCTAATTTTCTTTGCATGTTTTACGTGGTTTGGGGCTTTCGCATAAGACCGATCTTACCTACGAACAAGGACCACAACGTTGATACAAGTGTTGTCAAGATGCTCATTGTAAATTGAATCTTAACTATGGTGGGAGAGACAGACACCCGCAAAGCCACTTGTGCAAAGCAAGTTGCACGTCAAGCGTGGAGCAAGTCTCATGTGCGATGACATGTAATGTTAGCCCGAGCCGCTTCATCCCACCATGCCGCAAGATGCAAAGTACACGCTAAGACACCGACAACAAAAGCATCAACGCCCACAAAAACATTGTGTTCTACTCGTGCAACAGATCTACGCATAAACCTGGCTCTGATACCATTGAAGGGTTCGTAGCATGGAAAACAAAAAAATTCTACCGCAAGAACAAACAAAACCTAGATCTAATCTAGATAAAAGCCAAGATCTAATCTATTAGACATGAGCAACGAGATAGATAGGAACTAACCCTCGTAGATTCGAAAGCGTTAACGAGATTAGATCTCGTGGTTGATGTAGTCGATCACTTGCCGATCTCAAGATCGTGTGGACGATCCTTTCGGCGTCACGTTCCAGCAGCGCTTCCGCAGTCGGTCAAGTGGACGATCCTTCCAGCGCCACGATTCGGCAGCGCTTCCGCAGTCGGTCACACGTGCGGAGTCGAAGCAGACCTTCCTCTCCCCGTTCCAGCGAGCAGCGGAGGTAGTAGATCTTCTCCACGGAATCCCAGCAACACGACGGCGTGGTGGTGGTGGTGGAGTAGAGAATTCTGCAGGGCTTCGCCTATGCCTGTGCAGAAGATGGTGGAGGAGAGAGGCGGCAGAGATTGGGTGTCATGGGAGTAGGGGAGGAGGGGGCGCCCCTGCCCCTCTATTTAAAGAAGGGAGGTGCCTAGGGAGGGGGAGTCCTTGTAGGACTCCCCTCCCTTGTAGGCCGGCAGATTGGAGGTGGGGGGAGGAGTCCTCCTCCCCCATGACTCCGTATCTTGACCCACCAGGACTCCTTGATCCCTATCTTGATTTTCAAGCAAACTCCAAGATATCTTCTAGAACCTTCCGGAACATTCCGAAACCTTCTAGAATCCTCATACAAACACTCCGAAACATTTCCTAACTTAGAAAATGATCCCCTATATATGAATCTTATTCTCCGGACCATTCCGGATCTCCTCGTTTGATGTCATCGAAGCATCCATCCGGTGATGGTGATTAACATAACCTCATGGTCGAAGGAATAGGTTACTATGTATTTGAAAGCTTACAGCAATACAAACTTAATGACTTGATCTTATGCTACGCTTACTATGGGTGTGCGTCCATCACATCATTCTCCTAATGATATAACCTTGTTATTAATCACATCCTAATGTCCATGATCAGGAAACCATGATCATCAATTAATCAACAAGCTAGTTCAACAAGAGGCTTACTAGGGACTCTCTTATGTTTACAAAACACACAAGTATTAGTGTTTCCTAATAATACAATTATAGCATGTGATGTAAACATTCATCATTAACACAAAGATATAATAATAATCACTTTTATTATTGCCTCTTGGGCATATCTCCAACATGATTATCTGCATACTAAGTATGATGATTTAGGGTTATCCCTGACAGATGTATCGAATCTTGTGGTGAAAGTGTACCACCTCTGTAGAGTGTCAAACTATTCAAATAGCCGCGTCCATGGTTATGGACAGTTGGAGTGGCCATATTGTTTGGTTGTCAGATGTTTTCAAAACAACTTATGAAATGAATTGTGACATGACTTGACCACAACAGAGTTGTGACTATGACAATTAAGTTCCCACTTAGGTGATTTCAAACTTTAATTTTCTTTCTTTGTTTTAGAACTCAACTTAGCTTTTAAACTAAACTTTACAAATAGACTTGGAACTTAGCATTTCCCACTAGAACTATCTTACTTGTTAGTGGCAGTTTGCGAGTACTTAAAGAGTACTCATGGCTTTTGTCCCTGGCTATTCCGTTGCCAGACTATGAGGAGGACTACCCTGAAGGAGGACAGCAGGACAGCTATGACAACTAGGATCATCTCCCATCGTCAGCATTGCCTGTGACTCTGAAGATGGACCCCACCGCTACGCTATTTATTCCGCTACTTGATTATACTAAGACTGGATCATGAGATCCTTTATTTATGTAAGACCTTATTATAGTTTGTAATGGATGATGTACTATGATATCCAATCTGTTATGTCTCGTAAAAATGGTAATCCTGGGATTGCAATGTATGGCATAACAGGCATCTAGGATTAAAAATCCGGGTGTTGACAACATCATTGTCACTATCAATAGTACTATCATGATCATCCAAGATGCTATAGATAGAAGGAGGGTAAGAGATTGATGGCTCTGAAATATAGCCATCCACATCCACATTTAAACTAGATATTAGTCATACTTTTGATGAAATATCTCTCTAAACCCTGCCAGTAATGCCTAATAATCAAAGGGGTATGCAATCCTTTCTTGCTATTTTTCCTTGCGCAGATAATGTCGTTTAAAGATGGGAATCACTACATTAAAGTCAAAGATAAGAGATTTCCAACATCCATAAGAAACCAGGAGCCGTGAAGCGGAGGCAGACGCTTTAACGACCAACTATACGACCGGAATAAAATTCTAGCCATATAGTTCCGGTCGTATAGTTGGCACCGCCACTGCTAGGTCAAACATAACAACTTTTGTAAAGGGACCCCTATATAAAGAATCCTCGAGCGACAAGAAACAGTAGCTCCTTGAACAATCCAGCCCTGGACCCTCTGCCTTGCTCTCAAGTTTCTGCCCTAGATCTCCAAACCCTTCTCCACCACCATAGCCATATTCCACCACTTGTAATAGTAGATCTCATCTTCAATTGGCGACATTGTAAAACTATTGCTATCAATCTTATTATTTTCACTACAATGTTTATGATCTTTGATCCCATCTCTATGTGTGAGTAATTCTCCTTGGGCTAAGGGCTTCGGCCTAGCCATGTAGCTTTTGTGCATGTTATTTATCATAGATGGGATCATGTATTAGTTTGTATTACATGATGATTATTGTATCCTATCTTGCCTCAATCTAAGGACTTGTCAGGTACCCAAGACCCCGAGGATTGAGCCAGGTATAGGGAGTATCATAAATGACTAATCTGCAGGTTGGGAACCCCAGTGACAGAAGGGGTAGTACGGCTGTATGTGAGGGATTTAGTTGGTATTAACGGTGACGTCACTATGCATATCATTAGTTCTCTTTCTTCTATCGATGAGACTAGTAGGTTATTGTTATAAGCGGTTGTGGAGGCAATAGTAATTATGGATGCACTGCCCACATATAATCTATCTTGCTTTAACAATTACAAGCATACTTCATTTTTATCTTTTATTCCCATCAGATGTTTTGCACAGCTACATGTGAAACCGAACGCCCTAGGCCCTCTCTCTCCATCATCGACAACAACAAAAATACACAAACTTTTGGTCCGGTAAAAACACAAAAGGAATTCTAAAACTCCCGAAGGTCCGTTAAAGTAACTTCACTACGCTTCTACTTCCCGGGGATTCGATAAACCTAGGTCTACTAGGGAAAAAGAGCTATACTACATCCGTAATCCGGATCAAAGGTAACAACCCTTTCTCTAGTGCTGTTGCCGGGGAAGCGATAGCTACCCTGGTGAGGTTAGTCGGAATCTTGTTAGTTTTAATTCTTGTTTTTAATTTTGTTAGTTTGCTTTCAATCTTTATTTGAAAAGCAAAAAAAATAGTTAGTCTTTAAATTCTTATTTTTTCTATTATAAGTATTTGTTTAAGAAAAACCCAAAAACATAGGAAATATGGCTAAAAAGAAGATGGGGAGTTTGCTACTCCCAATAATGATTATTTGCATACTCCTATTACTCATCCAGCGATTGTTGTTGTTGACTATGAAATTAAGCCCCATTATTTAAGTTTGGTTCAACAGAATCAATTTTGAGGCTCTGCTATTGAGGACACAGGTATGCACTTGAATACTTTCACTGAAATATGTGATATGATGCGCATAAAAGATGTTGACCCCGATGCAGTCAAATTGTGTCTATTTCCTTTCTCTCTTAGAGGAAGAGAAAAATAATGGTTGCTAACTTTTCCTAGAAATACTATTACGTCATGGGTGGAATGTACTATGCAACTTAGATCTAATATTACTGGTTTTAGAAAGGAAGAGTGTGAGCCACTAGCGCTTGCATGGGAGAGGATAAAAGAATGCATGAGAAACTGTCCCAGTCACGGGATGGAAGATTGGTTAATCCTCCATTTATTTTATAATGCTCTTAACCTTGTGTCTAAGTCTATGCTTGATACTGCAGCTAGAGGAACATTTATGGGTAAAAGTATTACCGAAGCAAAGCAGCTCCTAGACAATATGCAAGACAACCATGCCCAATGGCATGTGGATAGATCAAACACGAAGAAGGTGAACTCCGTCTCACCACAAGAAAATGAAGAACTCAATGCTAACTTGGATGAGATCATATTAGCCGTAAAAGCTAAGGAAACCCCAGTAAGCGCCGTCCCTGAAACTAATATTGAAGAAGTATACTTCATAGCTCATAATGATTATAACCTTGCTTGGAAGAAGAATTATAATCCTTATTTTCAGAAACATTATTCTAGTCCTACAGGTAATTCTAATAATAATATGGGAACTAGTAATGGTAGCCTCCAAGAAACACTTACGTATTTTATAGACTCACAAAATGAACAAAACAATATTCTTGTTAAAATAATGGAGAACCGTGATGCTATGCTTGGTAAATTATCTAACCAAGTTGTCAGTTTGAGAAATGATTTGCAGGCCCTTCAAGAAAGAACGAGGATTCTTGAGGCACAGCTAGGTAAGATAATCGAGAGTCAAACTCTCATTTTAGCCAAATTTGCAAGTAAATCTGAGCCCAATCATGTTGAGGACCTCAAGATGATGAGAATCCAAAGGAAGGAGCCTAAAGAACTTGATTATAGTAATGCCCCTTCACCAAGTTACACCATTGAAGATCTTGTAAAAAGCATCAACGTTAAGATTCCGGTAAGTGAAGGAAATGAGGAAGCTATGTACCAACACTTCGTTACTCAAGTAGCAATAAAGGTACGTGAGCTTGAAGAAGAATATAAGAACATCGCTGAAAAATTACCTATAAATCTTGATGATATATTTGAGCCTACTATTAATATTGAAATTGGGACCAATAAGATAGCTGCACTTTGTGATCTAGGTGCAAGCGTCTCAACAATTCCAAAAATTCTTTTTAACAAGTTAAAGCTTGGCTCTTTTGAGATCACTGAGTTAAAATTGCATCTAGCAGATTCTACCTACAAACAAGCTGTAAGAATTAAGGAGAATAATCTAGTATACATTAAAGGTTGTCCTGCTCTTATTGATTTTGTTATTGTTGACATGCCTGAAGATGATATTCCATCCTTTCTTAAGAACTATTAAGGCTTTGATTAATCTACATGAAGCTCCAATTGCCTTCACGGGATCCTTTTGTTATTCATTTCCTCAGGAAGAAGAAAGCCAAGCATGATGAAAAGGAGGCCATCACTTTGAAGGCCAACTATTTTGGAATGGGTGTCCCACTTATCTGGCCTAAGTAAGAAATATTGAGGTCAAGCTATTGACCATAAAAGAGTGCTTCATGGGAGGCAACCCATGTGAAATAAAGGTTTGAGTAAATTTTTAAGCTTTAGTTTAAGTTTATCTTTAATAAAGAGTGCTAGAAAACTCCAAGTGAGGAGAACAAGTCTCGTAGTACTAAAAATCCTACTTAATATATGATGTTGTTGGTCGACAATATTTACTGTCATTTTTCTATCAAAAACAAGGTATTTCGCTAAGTTACAGGATCAGAAAGAATCCACGAAGAAACAGATTTTTTTATGCATACAGAAGGTTTAACAACCAACTATACGGCGGGAATAAAAATTCCGGTCGTATAGCTCCGGTCGTATAGATATTTTTGCCATCGACAATTTTTCTTTCAAAAGTACTGACGGTTTAACAACCAACTATATGGCGGGAATTAAAAATTCTGGCTGTATAGCTTAGGTCGTATAGATATTGATACTTTTGTATAATTTCTTTTCTAGGTACAGATGGTTTAACGACCAACTATACGGCGGGAACATATTGTTCCGATCGTATAGCTGCGCTGCCAGGTGAAAACCCTAATATTTTGATAGCAGGCCAACTATAGGGTCGGAACACATTGTTCTGACCGTATAGTTTCGCCCGTATAGTTGCGTCCGACCATAAAAACACACGGGAAGGTACCTAAAACTCCAAAACTTCAATTCTTTTTCTCTCTTCTACCTCCAAACTCTCTCAAAACCTCAAGGGGTCTTCATCTCTACTCAATTTCGTTCGATTTCCTCGCACACAAGTGATCTACGGTATGTTTCTCCTCTGATCCTTCATTTACTTTTTGCAAATTCGTCTTTGATCTATTGTCATTATCAATCTAGGGTGAGACCTACTATGAACTAATTGTCATGATTCTCTTGCCTAGATTATTATTTGAGGGGATTCTTTAGTGTGATATGATGAGGAATATGTTATACTTACTGTTGTTAGATCAAAAGGTTTTATATTTTATTGTTTTAGATGATGAACACAAGGAGCCAAACTCGTGCTCGTGTCGCTGCTAGCGCTTCTCATGTCGTCACTCAAGAACACATGGGGATACGGTTCAGGGATGAGCTCCAACATGATCGCTTCAATAGGATCGAGAACCACGAAGTGAAGGCAACCAAGTGGGCTTGCCCCATCATATTGAACCAACTCGGTATTTCTAATGACTTCAATCTACTTTGCAATAGAGCTGGCCTGCAAAACTTTGTGTACAATGATGTGCCTACTTATCGCCGGTTAACTATTGAATTTTTAAGTTCTTCGAAAAGCACCGTTAAAATATGGCATGGAGAGGACATGATTTCTTTCCGACTAATGAACAACAACTACACTTTAACACTAGATGAATGGTGCACATGTTTTAATCTTCCAAACAATGATGTTAATGCCTTACGCGCATCCTATACTGGCTTAGACCCTTCCCCTGTACAATATTATAATGAAATAAGCTTCACTACTAGAATAAGCAAGGGGAAGAATATTCAACATACTGCAATTCACTATTTGTTCTATGTTATTGCTAAAACCTTGTAGGCAAGAAATGAGTTCACAAGACTCAATGAGGAGGACATCTTAGTCCTCGCAAAAGCTGCTTATATCAACTGTGACTTGTCACTCAACTTGGGTGCAATCCTTATGCGCTACCTGGAGCACCAATCCGCTCAAAGCCAAGGACCTATCATAGGTGGAGGCGTCATCATCGTGCTTGCCATTTCCCTAGGCATCGACCTAGGTGAGTTCCAACCTGTGCTAGGTGAGCGACGTGTTGGCTTATCTACTTTAAAGGCTTGTGGAATGCTCTCTATGAGAGGTGGTGTTTATTAATTGCATATTGCTGGAGTTGGGCGTCTTTACCCCGCTCCTATGCCTAATGGTATTTTCTCTACCGAGGAAGGACGTTTGCTATATGACTTGCAGGTTGAGCAGAACCAACCCGAGGAGGAGATTCCGGATGAGGATGAGGACCAAGAAGAGGATCAAGAAGTTCCTTATCAAGAGGTGCAGCCACAAACCTGGTTCGCCACGTACCAAGACTTCCAAGAACTTGGAGGGACTGTGGATAGGATGCATAACCTCTCATTGAACCTCCGAGGAACAACTAGTAACCTCTCAACTCAATTTGCGAACTGGAGTAACGACTTTTTCCCGCCACCACAATGATTTGAAGCGCTTGCAAAAGCCTAAGCTTGGGGAAGCTTCCTCATTTATCTTCATTTGGTGTTCATTTGCTTTTATTTATTTAGAGGTTATGTTTTTGATTTGAGTTTATAAGCACTCGTGTTGGTTTACCAAACACTTTATCTTTAGTTATTTCTATTTGCTTTCGAGATTTTCTAGCCGAGCTTTGCCACCAATTTTCTACTCTTTAAATTCCCTCTCTAAAAAACAACAAAAAGATTTCTCCATTTATCTTTATTTTCCCTCTTTCTTTCTGCCTCGAGGTTATCATGTATTTGCAGGAGAGTGATCAACTTCTAGTTTCCAAGAAACAAATAAAAAAAGGAAGAGATAAGTGGAACAAACATGAGAGGTATGCCTTATGACTCCCCACTTTTGAAATTTGAGAAACCCATGCTAGTTAGTAGTAAATATTGAGATATTATATTGGTGGAGTGAGTCTTCATATTGTAGTAAGATTTTGTTTGCATGGATATTTAGTTGGGTACGTTTTGTTCCAGCTCTTGTAGCTAACCAAGTCTTGCCTAAAAATTTGCTGAGCAATTGTAATAAGAAAAAGTCTCACAATTGAAGTCTTGGGTGTTGTAGTGTTTTGTCTTGAAGGCTTATTTCTAGAGATACTCAACACCACTGAAAATGTTGATTGACTTGATAGCTCTCTTTAAAAGGATTTGTTCGATTGAATTAATGTTTAGCGTTTTTTATGAGCATGCCAAAGTTTGACTTATTAATCATAAGAATGATATAGCTTTATGCGTGTCAAACTGCATGGGGTGCCAACAACTCCGCTGGCCTACGAACGATCTTCATGGAGGAAACTCCTAGATTTTGGCTATGAGTTGATTAAACACACGTAGTAGCAATGCTATAGTGGGTAAGATTCTTGGAACTCCCGGGTAGCTGTGTTCATGATGGAATCACTCCTCTAGCTGTTATGAGTAATCATTGTGCAAAAGGAACAAAAACCTTAGTGATGCCACGAGTGTCCATCATAGCCCGATAAACTAATATTTTTTTTGGCATGCTCTCAATTACTTAAGAACTGAAATTCTTGAAGGACAATGAATAGAAAGGTAGTGCTCAAAAAGTATTGATTTATAGATGTGGGAGAATTGAGATACTCTAGTGTATATGCTTTTCATGACAACTCTCACACTCTTAATTTATATGATTATACTTTATTCTTCAGAGGTAAGCCTATGAGTTGATTATATGACATGGAATAAAGCTTACTCATTTGAATCATCCATGTTTACAATAATTTTGCTACGCTATAAGGATGCATGAAAACCCGTATGATATGATTGCCATTACTCTATCTATGTTGAAGTTTTTCAGATTTATGAAGTGGAGTAAACATGAGACTACCAATCATGAGTAAGATCATCATCTTGTTATTTCAGTTTAAATACTGAGTTCCTTTTTGATTTTGGTTTTCTTGCTCAAGGACGATCAAGTTTAAGCTTGGGGAGGTTGATGGCTCTGAAATATAGCCATCCACGTCCACATTTAAACTAGATATTAGTCATACTTTTGATGAAATATCTTTCTAAACCCTGCCACTAATGCCTAATAATCAAAGGGGTATGCAATCCCTTCTTGCTATTTTTCCTTGCGCAGATAATGTCATTTAAAGATGGGAATCACTACATTAAAGTCAGAGATAAGAGATTTCCAACAACCAGAAGAAACCAGGAGCCATGAAGCGGAGGCAGACGCTTTAACGACCAACTATATGACCAAAATAAAATTCTAGCCGTATAGTTCTGGTCGTATAGTTGGCGCCCCCACCGCTAGGTCAAACAGAACAACTTTCATGAAAGGACCCATATATAAAGAAGCCTGGGGCGACAGAAACAGGCGCTCCTCGAACAATCCAGCCCTCGACCCTCTGCCTCGCTCTCAAGTTTCTGCCCTAGATCTCTAAACCCTTCTCCACCACCATAGCCATATTCCACCACTTGTAACGGTATATCTCATCTTCGATTGGCGACATTGTAAGACTATTGCTATCAATCTTATGATTTTCACTACAATGTTTATGATCTTTGATCTCATCTCTATGTGTGAGTAATTCTCCTTGGGCTAAGGGCTTTGGCCTAGCCATGTAGCTTTTGTGCATGTTATTTATCATAGATGGGATCATGTATTAGTTTGTATGACATGATGATTATTGTATCCTCTCTTGCCTCAGTCTAAGGACTTGTCAGGTACCCCAAGACCCCTAGGATTGAGCCAGGTATAGGGAGTATAAGTAATGACTAATCTACAGGTTGGGAACCCTAGTGATAGAAGGTGTAGTATGGCTGTATGTGAGGAATTTACTTGGGATTAACGGTGACGTCACTATGCATATCATTAGTTCTCTTTCTTCTATGGATAAGACTAGTAGGTTATTACTATAAGTGGTTGCGGAGGCAATAACAATTATGGATGCACTGCCCACATATAATCTATCTTGCTCTAACAATTACATGCATACTTTATTTTTATATTTTATTCCCATCAGATGTTTTGCACAACTACAGGTGAAACCGAACACCCTAGGCCCTCTCTTTCCATCATCGACAACAACAAAAAGACGCAAACTCTTGGTCCGGTAAAAACACAAAAGGAATTCTAAAACTCCCAAAGGTCCATTAAAGTAACTTCACTACGCTTTTGCTTCTCGAGGATTCGATAAACCTAGGTGTACTAGGGAAAAAGAGCTATACTACATCCGTAACCCATATCGAATGTATCAGATATCACCTTGGAGCTCCTTGCCATAAGGCAAGAGCCGACAACCTTGGGAGTAGGAGATTCATCGGTGTAGTCCTTGGCATAGTCATAGGTGAGTAGTGACCTAGGTTTGGTATAACCCAAACTAGCCACACCCACCATCGTCTCCTTATCCCCACACCCCACGTCACATGTGTCCGTAGAGCTTCTTGCCATAAGGCAAGTGTTAGTGACCTTGGGAGTAGTGGAGTCGTTGGCGTAGTCCTTGGTGTAGTCATATGTGAATAGTGACCCGGGTTCGGCAAAGGCCAAATCGGCCACTCCCACAACCTTCTCCTCGTCTTCACTCTCCGCACCGAATATGTACTCTTGGCCAAGGAATCCTTTGCCATCATGCTTATTGTTCCTCTTGTATCTTTCGTTGATGGGATTTGGCTTCAACCATGGCTTAGAACCCTCTTAATACTTGGTCTTGTCAAGCCTCTTTTCATATGGGCACTTGTCGGCAAAGTGATCCAATTCATAAGAATTGTAGCAAGTCCTCTTCTTTTCACTTGGTCCGGTTGAGCTTCTCCTTCTTTGGAACTTCAAGTTCTTGGTGAAGAGTGCGAGTTGAGAGAGAATCTCATCAACTCCATCACTATCATTCTCTTCTTCACTTGCAACATATTCTTGCACATGCTTGGCCTTAAAATATAGGGAATGAGGAGTCCCAATGGAACGGTTGATCTCCTTGATATTTTGTCCCTCATTGGACAAATTATCCGTGGCAAAAATATATGATAATAGA
The DNA here is from genome assembly GCA_910589775.1 of Avena eriantha. Classification (NCBI taxonomy): domain Eukaryota; kingdom Viridiplantae; phylum Streptophyta; class Magnoliopsida; order Poales; family Poaceae; genus Avena; species Avena eriantha. The sequence goes on from OU342740.1 coordinate 293,456,159, forward strand.
TCATCGGGAGAGAAATGGCCAACTGAATCTAGGAGCTGCAAGTTCAAGGCAAGCTTCTTGTTAGTGGCTGCGATCATGGAGATAATCTTGGACTTGATGAGCTCACCATTCAAGTTGAACCCATCATCATACTTGACATATCCAAGACCACTAATCTTCACACGGAGGACAATAAGTCTTTTGTATGTTTCCGCGATGGACTCACCATCATGGTTCATGAACATGTTCATCTCTGACTTGGCGGCTTCATACTTGGACTTTTGGATAAGAGACATTCCCTATTGGAAAATGACAATCCTATCCCAAAGTTCCTTTGCAGTGTGTATGTCACTAACTTGATCATGGAGAGTGTGGTGGATGGCACTCCTTATCTTGTCACAAGCCATTGCATTTAGCTAACCGTCATAGTACTCTCCCATGGTGAGGTCATTGGGATCTTGTGGATCGAAGCCTTTGCACACAATCTCCCAAAGCTCTACACTACAGCTACGGAGATGAGATTCCATAGTAACTTTCCAATGATATAAGTGATTTCCATCATAATGGGGTGCGGGACCCAAACCATTAATATGAGGCATGATGTTCTTTTGTTTAGGATACATATGGAAATTGATTAGGAGGCGTAGAGACTTTTGCCGGGTCACTCTCATTAGAATACTTGTTCATGGTCTTTTTACCGATGTCTATCGGCCTCCCATGAGGTACTACCGAAGGTTCGGCAAGCATGTCCCCCTCGCCAATCCCCGTAAGACATCCTTCAAGGAAACTTATTCAATCAAGGAGATTTGAATGCACCATAGCCTTTTCATGGGAGCTTTTGGCAAAGAATTCACAGAGCTCCTTGACCGAGTAAGTCTTATCCTCATCCTCATCAGAGAAAACCATCTTTTCTCTTAGGTGGTGAAGCCCTTAAAATATCCCTAGGCTCTAATACCAATTGAAAGTGTAACATGGTTTACCTAGAGGGGATTAATAGGTTTCTAAAAAATTATTTATAATCTTTTGCAAGTTTTAGGCATCGTGAAATATAAATGTGCCTAAAGGCAAACTAGGTGAAGCAACCTAGATTATGATACAAGATACTTCAAGCACAAAGTCTATCACAGGGTAAACAACACAAGTAAGAGATTCGGTTAAGGGATAACCGAAGCACGCGGAGACGAAGATGTATTACCGTGTTCACTCCCTTTGGAAAGGGGGATACGTCATGTTGGAGAGGTGTGAGGTCCCACGAAGGATTCCCAATGCCATGAATGATCACCTTCTTCTCCGAGCATATTCCACGAAGGAATAGGTCACTTACTCGTGGTAGACTCTAACATAGTCTCCAAATCCTCACAAAATTTCCACGGAGCAAAGCACAAGATGAATGCCTCCGAGCAACCCTAGTCGCCTAGGGTTTCCCACAAACCCAATAGTAACAAGCAAACTTGATGACCTAAGGGGAAATGAACTTTGGATTGGTGGAAACGTAGATCGGGACCTCCTCTTGCTTTCTACCAAAGGGATTTGGAATTGGTTGGGTAGAATAGAAGATCCTTAAGAAACCGTGTTTTCTCAAAGTGGGGGAGAGAGAGAGCTTCAAGTATGAATGTTTTGAGTTAGACTAGACTTGTAATCCTTTGGCCTTCCACAAATATAAAGTTTGCCTCAGAACCCTTGAGGGTACGACATAATCAATATACCTAAGTATACAACTCGCCGCCTTAGAACCTAGCTAAGCCATCGAGACCATGTAATTGATCTACTATCCACCAGTACAAACAAGCAGGAGTAGATATTTACCACTACCGCGAGGGGCCAAACCTGGGTACGTCATGTGCCAATCTCGCACCCGAAGTCCTTTGTTACGCTCCGCTCCACCCTTCGTAAACCACTGTGTCTAATGTCGGGACCTTCCCACGACAATAGCGTATTTAGGAATAATCCACTCAATGGCCCAATATTAAGAAATAAAGAGAGTCCAAAAATGAGTCTAAATCAGCCTATGACCCTCCCAAATAAGCGCGCAAAGTCCCCAAATGAGGAGGGGTTCCACTCATTTTATAGAAGAGAGCATGAACGGATCCACATGAATTTCATGACGGGGTAGAGAAAACGAATATGGATGGCAACTTTATGATCACCTGAAAGGATAAATATGGTAACATAGAGGGGGTGATGGTGAATAGGTTCTAAAAATATTTTAATTCTTTCGCTATTTTAGGGTTTGTGGATAATAAAATGGCCCAATGCAAACTAGGAGAAGAAGCCTATATAATTATAAGATGAACTTAAAGCATGAAGACTATCACATAGAAAATAACACTGATAAAAAGCATAGGAACACCGAGAAGAAGATGTAACTAGGGGTTTGCTTCCTTGGGAAGAAACTACGTCATTGTTGGACAAGTATGGGTTATCACAAAGGACCACCAAATGCTACAACGAGTCACCTTTTTCATTTTTAGACCCCCCACAAAGTAGGATCCAATCACGAGTTGGAGGACCTTAAGGTGACCTCCAAACCCTCACAAATGTTTCCTCGAAGCAAAAATATGTTATATTAGATGTTAGGTGTCATGATTGAACACGCGAAAAATGATAGAAAAATTGATTCCACATTTATTCGATAGTGGAATTTCGATCCTTGAATATGATGATGATACAATTCTCTTTATAGAACATGATCTCAAAAAATCAAGAAACCCGAAATTAATTTTGTCATCTTTCGAGCAACTTTCGAGTCTGAAGATTATTTTCCATAAGAGTGAATTGTTTTGTTTTGGCAAGGCGCAAGACGAATCCCAGCTATAGACTTATTTGGCTATGGGAAAAGTTGGTTTCTAATTAGCTGTATGGGTATCTTGATGCATTATTGAAGACTAAGTAATGTTGATGTTGAGAAAAACACATCGAGGAGAGACTTCTAAAAAGATTAAGTAGTTGGAAAGGAAAATTCCTATTCTTAGGTGGAATACTTGCTCTCATCGATTAAATATTGAGTAATATGGTACCATACATGATCTAATTTCTTCTAGATACCCAAAGAAGTGTTAAATATATTGGGTTCTTTTCATTCAAGATTCTTCTAGTGAGGTATAGTGATAGAAAAGTAACGATTGGCTAATTGGAGTGTGGTTTGCCATCCAAAATATCAAGGAATGTTGTATATTCATGACTTTGAGGTTAGAAATATTGCTCTCATGGGAAAGTTCCTTTATAAGCTACTAACCAAAGATGGCATATGGAAAACCCTCCTAAAAAATATATAGGCTCATATGTATTGTCCCAAGTGCTTTGGAAGCCAAGGGGACTCACATTTTAGGGATAGTCTAATGTCTACGGAGAAACATTTCTTCCTATTTGGACCATTTACAATTAAGGACAATTTAGAAATTAGATTCTAGCTAAATAAGTGGCTAAGAAATGCCTCTCTATGTGAACAATACCCAACCCCATACGACATTGTTAGCCACAAGAGAGATATCATCACTACGGTTATGGAGTCCTCTCCACCGAATGTGGCTTCAAAATACACTTAATTGATCCTAGGGTTGGACCTTGGAACATTTTGTTATAACATTTGGTGACAATGTAGTTAACACAAGGGGGCGATGAGTTTCAATGGAATCTACAAGAAAGTGATAAATTCTTTGTGGATTCATCAATGTAAAGAGTAAATTCTTTGTGGAATCTACAAGAAAGTGATAAATTGTGACATGTTACTCCCTTTTCTAGGAATTTATCACATGTTTAGATTTATTATTAGAGTGGGAGCGCTTGTCGTTATTTGGTAGGTTTGGCTATCTAGAATTGAAAAGGTTTTTAATAATAAAATTCATCTCTTGCGGTGACCCAACATACCAGTGCATGATGTAGTACACTATAGTCGTTGACATAACACCAATGAAACACTGTTCACTAGTATTACATCCCTCGGAGTGGTACAACAGAAACACAGCAGGTCCAAGACATGACTATAGATTACAACTCGACTCTTTACAAAAGATCTAGAGAACACTCTAGGTTAAAGAGAGAGAAAGAAACTTCTACCAAAGAAGAACCAGAAATAATAACTCAGAGCTATCTAGCTAAAAAGACTATCATCTAAACTATCTGGCTTGCAATTGCATTTCTCTACAGAAGTAGGTTTTATGGCTAGAGTATCTACTCCTATCTAATCAGAGACTTCGTCTTCCCTTCAGCTGATGTATATGTTGACTTCATTAACTTTATTGAAGAACTTGAGCTGCCGATGATGGTTTCTTGAGTAGAAATTGATGTTGACATCGTCTTAAAGGGCTTAGAACCTAGCAAGGGTTAAGAAGGTACGGTTGAGTATGAGCATACTCAGCAAGGTCATTAAAAAGGAGTGTTTGATGCACTATATCAATAGCCACAGACCAAAGGTTGTAGGCAATGCAGGTTTTCGTAAACATTTCTTCAAAGGTTGCTTTTATTCTGAAAACTATGTCTGACAGCCTTCACAGGTTGACCAGAACTTTCATGGAGTTCCTTTCCTGCCGCGTTTGTAGCTCCTTCCTAGAAAAGGGAGTAACATGTCACAATTCTTACACTCTGAAGAGGTGTGTTACTTTACCCATGAGAGACCAAATGCTTTTTGCACAACCGGTCAACTTATTCCCGTCCACAATTCCTTGATGTAGGTCTCAGTAGATGATCCAAGCCAATCACTGCCCTTCTCCACGACCCTGCATGAAGAGACGATCCCCCAAGAGCTCTACCATGAGTACAGTATGGTAACCTCTCAAAGACTCTATAAGCAGCTCTGCCCGGCAGCCACCATTAGCTATGGTGAACCTCCACCAAGACAGCTATGCACAGATATTCTATACACCTATATCACGGGGCACTGAGGGGTCCCACCCATGTGCTGGATTCTCCACGAGAAATCTACAGCTTCACGATAAGGTCATCCGTCCATGCGAAAGGAAGAAGATCCAGCTGACTTCTCCGTCCCATTCCAGATCTCATGGTTAACGCGTAATATACAAGGCTAGAATCACTAGCGACATTGGTTGTTAAATCCTAGATATTATGTTCCTTTACTATTGGAACTGCATCAGTAGATTATTACCTCTTGGTAAATAATCCATAATCATATTATTATGAAAATAGTGTTTTCTGACCTTTTTGAAATGCAGGTGATGACAACATTTGAGTTACAAGTATTTGATAGAAAATAATCAAAGGACAAGCAAGTGTGAACTTGCCTTTTGTGATTGCACGATTATGCAATCACGGTCTTCAAGATACTAGAAGATCCAACTTCTGTAAACAACATCATTGGTCCGGTAAGGACGAATGTTTAAAGAAGCAAGATGCAATTATGCATAAGTAATGTAATGCAGTTTGATAAACGCGAATCCCTAGAATAATTGTGTTTGATCTAGGGTTTGAAGCTGGTGATGAGTTCTTTTAGAATGTGTTTCACTTTTATACCAACTTCACACTGGTGATTCTTATTAAGGTTTGTGAGCGTGTGAAACAGGTACAATAAAGTAACACGCATTGATGTAACATCCAAAGTTTTAATATTTGGTTAGAGGATTCTTTACAAGTTTTCTATTAAAACTTAGAGACTTAAAGATATGCTTAGAGTTCATTTTTAATTACTTTAAAAGAATAAACTTTGAAGAAAAACATACTTTACAAAGGAAAAGCATTTCAACTTGAAGCTACACTCTTAGGGTTTCTATAATTATTAAAGAGGAAATCATTATTATATTCAAACAATCATAACACATGTAGTTGGGACTTATATGTTTTGAATATGTGTTATATTATATTTGGTTCACTTCTTGATGTTTTATAAAGGGAAAACACAAATAGTTTTAAGTGTGATGTGTTTAAATCCTTGTCAAGTTCTAGGGTTATGATAAGAATGATTAAGAGTGAGAGATCGTTCACTTTAAATTTAAGTGAATGATGAGTTTAAATGTGATTTGTTAATATAATATATTATTAACGAAAGTAACTTTAGATGATCTTATGAATCTGTTAGAATTTGAAGTCATGTTAAGAATGGTTAAATGATAAATAGCATTCACTTCTATCATAAGTGAATGTTGTTTAGAGTTACTTAAAATTGCTGGTTTAATTTTAGATTTATGGTTTTAAAAGATTTTTATCAGTTTAATAAGTTATTCTTAAGTTTTATTATATATTCAAGTTATGACTTTGGAATTAGTATTTAAATACAAATGACTTAGGGTTTTATGAAGAAATATGATTATTGCTTACTTGAGAAATGTTTTTAAAGAATTTACAAAATAGGTATTTTATAGAATAGATAAGGATTATTACTTTAAAATCTTAAAAACCTTTGGAATAATATAATTAGCATTTTTATAGTAAACTAAAATTATTCAAGATTTCACAAAATGATTTTAATTTATTTTTTAAGTATTAGTTGTATTTTAATAAAATTCCACAAAGGACTCAATGTCTTTAAATATTTTTTCAAGTTTTATTTGTACAAAAAATATGTTAGTATTTTTATAAAATAGTAGACTTATTTTTATATGCAAAAATTATTTTTATTCATTTTTTGTACTTTTACTTATTTTATTATATTTCATTAAGGAATTTAATGGTGTTAATATTTAGTTGCATTTTATCTAACTTAAATAAGTAAAGTTATATTTTTCTTAGGTAGATTTCATTTTTGTGATCATTTTGATATATCATATGTATTTTTAGGATTTTGTACAGTTTTCTAGAGTTTAAAGTGTTTATTGGTTCATTTAGTAATTTACTTAATATTATTTTGTTTTTAATAAATTTTTAGTTTATTTCTTTCTTTTTAACTAGGCTTGGCCCACAGACCAACCTAGCCCACACAGAAGCCCACCGGTTGGGCTTAACCCAACCGCGTGATTTCTGGCCCGGCCACCCTAGCCCACACCACTCTCTTTATCTCATGCACGACCCTCGCTCCTCTTCCCCCTCAGGCGACTCCGTGACACCGCCGTGCTGACTCTCGCTGCCGGTAGCTCCCGGCCATATCCGTTGCCAGCGATATGGGGCTTTGGTCTGCCTTGTTAGGATCTACTACCTACTCCTCTTTGATTTGACCCTCATGGTCTCTCGTGAACACCCCCCACACCGAGAACCCTAGCCCTGCCGCTTGCGGTTCTGCGTTGCCATCTAAGACTCTCCGGTGCCACCGCATACCGGTGAGGCACCGCTCTAGTCCTCTTTGTCATCTCTACACCACCGCCAGACCAAAGCCACCCCTGATGCTCACCTACGTGGCAAACCTTAGCTGTGAGGGTCGGCGGGGTCGCCGACACGATTCCGAGCCGTCGCGGTTGCGGTTGCTTCCCCTCGTTGCCTGCGTCCCGCGCCGTCGGCTTGGTCTAGATGATGACCTCAATCTCTATTGTCGCCCTCTCTATGGTGAAGTGGTACTGCTGCTACTGTTGCGGCTTACTCCCATCTCTTACGCTAAAGGAAAGGTGCCACGACGCAACCCCGACGTCGGCTTCTTTGCCTATTACATCAACCATGTGTCCATTCTAGGTAATGCTCATGTGACTAGCCTTTAGCTGATGAACTACTCTAGGTAGGTTTTAGATTATACTGTGGTGTTTCTAAGATTGAGTTGTGGTGTTTATTTATATCTAAGTGTGATGCTAGAGAGCTCCTGGACATGTTTTGGTGGCGGTGATCATATGGTGATTTACTAGGATATGTATGTGGTGCTGGTTATTGTGCCCAAGTGATCTACTAGCAATTTCAACTTGTGGATTGACTGATTACTTGCTAATGGACAGCTTAACTACTTGTATTCTTAATTGTTTAAGTTTGTAACCAGGCTGATCTTGGTTAATTACATCAAGGACCATGTTTAGATGATGTTTTCTTAATTTTATAACTTGTTTAGATTTAGTATTGCAGTTTATGGGAGGTGCAATTGTGTTGCTAAACCAGTAGATCATGCTTTGATAAATTAGTTCTTCTCAAATCTGAATCATATTATTTAAAAATGGCTTATTAAATCCTACTTGTGTGTATGAAGTGTATGAGGGCATCTGATAGATTTCTTGTGTTCATACATGAGTTCTAGAGTAGGTTCTTGATCAGTACTTATGCTAGAATTACTTCTTAGTCTCCTACTCGATTACTTGGTCAATTCCTTTGTCAAGTTCATAGAAATACTTGATGTACTATAGATTCACTTACTATTTTAGATGTAACTGTGAGTTCTTGATGGTCTTATGATCAACAAAAATGATATGGAAATGCTTTTTTAGGTCTTCTAGTTGATTCCCTATATTATACTCGCTTCCTATCTTTTCTCTCCACTGTTATAGGATCAAAAGATAATGTTCTTACTGCTGGTTGCTTTAGCCTATAGTTTCTCCCTTGTTTACTTAATTGATTTGGTAAGAACAGATTCTAACTCACTTTCTTGAGTCTATCCAATGATACATTGAGTAAGGCCCATGGTTTTTTCTTTATAAGAATGGATACTGATTGGTGGCTTTAATTCTCTATTTGTTAGGGGCTTAACATTTCTCCTACGATTCCATTTAAGTTAGTGGCTTCTGTAGCTTGGAACTAGCTCTTGTGGTGCCTCACTTGAGTGTGCACAATAGTGAATCTCTGGTTGCATGACTTGCTGCCTTCTTGGCTGATTGATATGAATGGTATAAGTGGGTTATAGCCCCTGCCTATGATGAAATTGGCCAAGGCCTTAAATTTACATAAGAATAGATTTATGTGCTTGATTTATTAGCTTGGCCTATGATTCAAAGGTTGAGGCACATAATTTAAATAAGAGCATATTTGGTACTGGTTTTGTGTTTAACCAACTTGGTGGCTTCTGCTGCTACAAGGTCTGCTGTTGTGGTGCCTCCCATGTGGAGTGTGCACAACAGTAGGTCTAGGTAGCATGATCTGCTACTTTCTTTCCCTAAATACTCAATGATGAGTCTTGCATACCACCTGTATGCAAGACTGAGAGTAATTCTTCTACCCACCCAAACTATTCTTTGATCAGGTCTGATAGAAACAATGATTATAATCTGAGATGGTGATTAACCTGAGGATTGTTCTTTTCTGATGTATACTTATGGATCTTGATCCACTTCTTTACTTCTAAGTGGAGATGATAGTGGTGTTAATGTCCTTTGAGTTCACTGGTTCAGCTGCAACTTGTCCTCATGATCTTTTACACCTCCTCCTAAATGAATCTGCTACTGGTAACACTAAATATTGATGTTGGTGGTGTAGCTTCTGGCTGTTGAAGCATAGAGGATTTGGTGGGATTTGATGTGGTGGATGGATTGGTAAAGCTAGGATGAACTATGGTGTGGTGGAATAAACTTGTACTAAACTGAGGAAGAGAGATTGGTTGTGAAGAGAAAGGGTGGTGGATATTGGGTTGTACTGTGCTGATACAACTACTCTCTCCATCTATACACTCTCTGGGAAGTGCATGTGGTGGTGACAACACACCATTTGCATGTGTTGTGTGAGCAACTTGCAGTTGGGCTCCACATGGTGCAAGTTCCCACTCTTGGAACTTGTGACTGTGGATGAGCTTGAGTGAACATATATTTTCTCAATCTTTGGGTTACTTCTTTGATTTGCTATATGAGGGTTTTTGCTACTAAGCTAATGATGCACAAGTCTGAAGCATATAATTTGATCAAAACAGATACTGTTCGGCCCCCATTTGATTATACTTAGTGATGAGTTAAACACTGCATTACAGTGTGAATTTGAGAGCATTCCTAACAAATAATCTTCTTTTATTTAGTTTTTATTTTGTTTTGTTTTGTAGGAATCAAAGTGAAGAATAAAGACACAAGATGAAGGAATAGTTTAGGACTTCTTTTTTATTGATCCTTATTGTAACCTTTATTCTTGATTCTATTGTAATTAATTTATTCTTTTATTTATTTGTAAAGACAATGTATTATTATTTGTCTGAAATAATAAAGTTGAATTTCCTTCTTAGAGTTCAACTTCATCTTTTACTATTACTTATATTATTCTGATTGTAATTTTCTTTTTATCTATTAATTGTAAAGGAATAATGGAATGTTACATTCCATATTTAATAAAGTTTGATTTTCTCTCCTTTTGGAGTTTAAGGCTTGTTATTATTTCTACTTATATCTTCTTGAATTCTGAATTATTAATGTAATGTTTCATTTGTCTTGAATTATAAACACAATACAACTATTAGTATATTATAGGAATTTATTTCTTTAGTTATGTTTGAGATTCAATTTCATTTACTAACTCCTTTCAAATTCTATTTGAATTCAAACATATCTTTTGGAATGTTCAAGTTTGAATGGCTATTCCCCTCGAAAGAAAAGATATAGTAGATGTCATGTCGGAATCTGTCGCACTTGCCCGGGTGTTTCCATCAGAACAAGAGAGATCACGATCCCTCACTGGCTTCTTTAGTTTTGCGTGAAAATTATCCAGATTTTTTATGCATGAATGCAATGCACACATCTGATCTTATCTTATTTCTAGGCTCTAATGCTGAGATGTTACATCTCTTATAAATATTATCTATTGGTGCACCAGTATCCGGTGTTCATAGTCATCTCTAAAACGTGTGGAGAACCAACACAATGAGGGATATTTTATCCGACATGGATTGCAATGTGATATTTGTATTGGTCCTCCATCACCTTAGGTGTTATACATATTGTTTATGATTATATGTATTTCTCCATTTTGCTTTTTTTGCTTTGAACTTGGTGCGGCCATGTGCATCCTAGTTATGCAGAGGCCGGGTGTAGTGCTTCATTTTTTAGTAATAAAGTGCTCTTTATCGTAAAAACATAATCCGTTTATCGTGGAATTTTTATTCTATGAGCTGAGTATATTTTCAGCATGTGTTGATGTATTTGTGGATGCATACTACTATCTGCTCATACATGTTCTAATCAAACTTGTATGTGAATACACATGTGGGGAAACGTATGTGTTAAATGGAGTAGCTGGTAGTAGCAATTGGATAGTGACAGAAATTTGGGACCTAATATGATTTCTTGTTTTATGTTGACATCTCACCAGTAATAAATAAATTCATGTATTATTATTATCTAGTGACCACAAGTATGCGTTTGTTCGTATGAGATAGCATATTTGATATTCAACATCCTGCCAAAGTACTTGAGGAAATATCTTGTTATCTTATATCTAGTATGAAAAGTTTTCTCTTATTAGAACTGCATTAGTAAGATGTGTTGCATCATATTTAATATAGGACATGATGTCCATATGAATATGAATCAAATACTACATAGAAAGTTGGATCAGTTATCTTGTTTTGCGAAGCTGTTTTCATACAACCATGTTTATAAGAGAGTAGACAAGTGAACTTATGAACCCCAGTCCATTTTTAAGCATAAGAAACACATTTTACTTGCATTTACACACACTTAATTTTCAGCAATTATTTACTCCAAAAGTACAAAAACATATCTATATCTTGTGTTAGTAGTTTACTTATAGTTTTATGCAGTACCATCACCGTTGTATTTATTTTTACCATGGCATATAGTTTAATTTACTTTTATTGTATTTCTATTTTGTTTTAAATTCTCTTATATCACGTGCCATTGGAATTTGGGACACAAGACAATGCACTTTTCTTTGCATGTTGATAGAAGATGACAAGTTCTCCACAGTTCGATATTAAAATCTGAGTCATCCTTCTAGGGAACATCTCTACTACATCACTCTACGCTTGGAGTCCCAACGAATTGGTACACAGGTTGTTTCAAACGACCGTATTTTTAGGAATCACAAGATAAGAAACATGAGAGTTTCTATGCTAAGATCGTCATGTTTAATCAAGATTACAAGCATTGTGGGCTCACCCTAGGTCTAAACCTTTGTTTGGGAGGATCTTACTTAGAAATTCCTAGTTCAAAAATCTTATAAAATCAAGTTTTATAAGAATGACTTTGTGTTTCCTAACCTTAACCTTGTGCACAATCCCATGGAGGTAAAGTATCCCCGCAAAATGTGTCTCCCCTTTAGGATGTTGTTTTTTCCCAACCACTTAACACAATGGGCTATTGGGAAAACACTTCACTATTTCTGACGAGACTTGAAAGTAACAAATTTTAGTTCTACGCTACTAATAAATATAGATCTAGAGATTGGGATTCATAAAAGTACGAAAGATGATCAGACAGCTATGCATGTTGAATGATAAATAATAATTTCTAAGTTGACTGAAAAATAGTCACCCTCCATCCATAATACCATGTGTTGTTCATAAATAGTACAATAAAATTCGTTTTTTGAGAAATAGACAGATGTATAATCTTCATCTTAGTGAGTTTAGCGGAGATTTTTCTATAAAAAACAAGTTATCAAAGTAAATAGACATTTCAAATTCTACGGTTGTCTTTTCAAACATGATTATATAAAATAAACTCCATCACATAGATCTCTTGATGTGCATCGTTAGGTAAAACCCATGTAATACATGTTAGGTCTATAACGTCACTAGCAACACAAGATCATGTACAGCAGGAGAAAGATTTAGTACATGTGCAACTGTATTTAAAGCTTCCATCCACATCTCGTAAGGTGTGTTCAGTGCTAATTTAGTAGGAGAAATATTTAGTACCTGTGGAGCCGTCTTTAAATCCCCCATCCATAGGATTACTGGAAAACATGTTTCACACCATATCCATAAGTGTATGATATCTATGCTAAGACGCACCATTCTGCCGAGGTTCACCAGACATTGAGTACTAGGAAATAATTCCGTTCTCTGGTGGGAACCTTGTAAAAGATCCTAGAATTTTTCCATAAAGAGCATGCTAACCATAATACTCTTCCCAGCGATCAGATCCTACAACTTTTGTTTTTGCATTCATTTGGTTCTCAACTTTGGATTTGAACACTCTGAATTGTCCAAAGTTACTGATCAGTAACGTATATGGTACATATACCCATACAAGAAAAGTCTATCTATAAAGGTGAAGAATGAATCAAAACCATCGATATACTTAATATTAAGGGGTCCACATATGTTTGTATGAATAGGTTGGAGAACCCGTGTGGCTCTTACTACTCCTTTCATAAATTTTTATGTGTATTTTCCTTTAATGCAGTCCACACAGTTGTATGCATCAGAGAAATCTAATGGGAGGTGTATGTTATTTTAATGAGTTCATACATTCTCCCCTCGAAATGTGGCACTAACGATGGTGCCACGGTTTCTAAGAATTGCTAGTACCATTTCATTACTTTTCATCATTAGAAACATTACTCTCATGCAAAACATAATCATTCAGAAATAACATATATAATTTTCACTGAAGCCAACATCCTTATTACATTATTTAATTTTTTATGCCAAAAAAACATTCATACATGTCACTATCTAAGCAAGAGACTGGAATCCAATTCCTAGTTAAAGTAGGTACATGGAGAATATTATTTAAATGAAGACGAAAGTCGGTGTAAAGCTCCAAGGTGAGTGAACCTATAGCTTCAACATCAACTTCAACTCCATTTGCAATTTTAAGTCATGTTGCCCGTCTTGTTATGGTTTGCGTCAAATGTAATCCATGCATGGAGTTTAGCAATATGAGAAGTCGCACCATGACGTATAAGATAAATCAGCATATAGTATTTGATCAACAAAAGTGATCTCATCTGTATGTTTCTTCATCATCTATTTAAGGTAGTCTGGACAGTCCTTCCTGTAATGGCCTTCTTTCTTATAGTGGAAACACACATTTTTAATGCTGCCAAAAGATTGTACAATCTCCTTTCCTTAGACTTTAACATTTCTTACCTAAAAGGCTTATTTGGAGGCTTAGAAGGACCGAGCTCGTCAGGTTTTCTCTTGTTGGATCCAACATGAAAGGTTTGGTCCTTGTTCTGTCGTACCATCATTTTCTTCCCTCTGGACAATCTGTGGGCATATCTCAACAACTGTTAAATTTATTTCATGGAATTGTAATTTCTCCTGAATTGATCAACCTCTCCACGGAGGTTTCTAAGATCATTATGATGATAAGGTTATCACCGAGATCATATTTTAAAGCTGTCAATTTATTTGAAGCATTTACCATCCTCAGTATATGTCCTCTCACATCTCCATCATTTTTATACTTCCAAAGTAGCTTCTGAAAAAGCTCATGTGCATAAACCTTTTCGAAACCTTTGAATTTCTACTCCAAGACTTCCATAAATTCCTTAGGAGTATTATTCTTAGGGGGAGCCTCAATAATCTCAAGTGAGATGGATGATCACATCACAAGCATTGCTATGTGATTTGATTTTTCCTATTTCTCCATCTTGGATTCATAAGTTTTATTTAGATCATCATACTCCTTGGACCCAACATCAGGTACCAAGGGGTTATCCTCCCTTAAGACAACATAAAACTCACTAAAAGTCAAACATAACTCGATTGAATTCTTGCAACGAGAAAAATACTTCATGTCAATTTCTCAATAGTGTCGTAGAATATCACAACGAATGCTGTAATTTATACATGGACATTCATTGGTAAATGCATGGATACAAAACATTTAAGTTGGTAAGATAAATAAACATGCCATAATCATAAATTCTAATTCTATGCCAAAACATTGTGGGGGTAGAAAAGGCGTAAATTAAAAACAACATAAGGGGTTGACATGTAAATTAACACAATGTTGGTCAGATTTGTTTACATCCATAACATTGTCAAAATATACGTCAAAAATAATCACTTAAGGAATTTCAACATATTTGATGTTTTAACTAACCATACAACATTAAAACATATTAAATATTATAAACAAAAAATCTCATTGGTTCATTTTCGTCTAGAATAATAACATGTGTTCTAACCATATTTTAGGAAATTACTTTACGCATAAAACAGTGAAAAATATAGAACATTTAAAATATACTAAAATATACAGAAAATAGACAAAAAGCTTTGGCAGCCCAAACAGTCAATTGAGCTAACCCAACTCGGGTTGCATCCCTCCCTTGGATTTAGCCCGATAGAGCTCACATGCCCATTAACATTCCTGGCAAGATCTGGACCTTCGATAAAAACTAAGGGCCAAGATGCTATGCCAGCTAGAACAAAAATACCAACCCTAACCCTAATCCCCATTTCTGCATCTGCATTAGAGGTAGCGAACGGAGCATGTCCGTCCATGGTGGCGTACTGGCTCTGCTCGCTGCAACATCGTGCAGTGGAATAGACCCCGTGCGCTGATCTGTTGAGTGTGGCCTTTTGCGTCGTGTCTATGGCGTCTATATGTGAAGTGGAGAGACACTAGTGCACGTCGACAAGCCAGCGGCCTTTCAGGTGATGATGACGAGGCGCAGCGGCCATGCCTTGTCTTCATCATGTGCGTCCTCCCTATATTGAGTGGACGATGTTGCAGCGACATTCCCCTTGTGAAGCGTTCGATGCTGCACGGCCCCGAAGAGAACATGTGACGCACAACCATTAGGTAAGCATTTGTTCCTCGATTCATGTACTTGTGCCCAATTTGCAGAAAAAGTGTGCAAATTAGGTTCATCCGTAATTGGGAATTTTTTCTAGGGTTAGGGTTCATGCTTAATAGAAATTTTTATTTCAATATCATACTCCCCTCGCACTAACATGAGCAACAACATATCAAATTAATTAACCAAAACATAAATTATATAATTAAAACTTAATTGGTTAATTATACTTGGTCATTTACCATTGACGGTGTGTGTTCAGAGTTAACTTGAGACTTAAGTCAACAACATAATTGGCCTAAAACATGATTCATATAACATAATTGAGATCAACATATCTCAATAGGGTTATAGGGCTACGCATTTAGGCTCTGATACCATCATTGTTAGGTCTAAAACATTGCTAGCAGCATAAGATCATGTATAACAGTAGCTAGAACACCTAATGAATATTAAAAAGAGAGGGTAGATTGACATTACGAGGCACATGAGTTGACGATGCTGCCATTGTTTCCGGCGTGATGCAGGCTTGATCCGTGGACAAGGAAGAGGATCTGGTGATCTCGGGATGTCCTCCAGCCTTCACCTGTACTGTCAAGGGACATCACTTCAAGGTTGCAGCCTTTGTACTGCTTGTGCATGGAATGCCATCGGTCGCAGGCTTTAGGGTGTTGGGGAGCTACGTGGACGAGCGTATAATCAGTGATTAGCTACCGTGGCTCCCCATTTTATTTGTGTGTGCAACAGGGGTCACTTAGGGCGTGTTTGGTTGGGCAGACCACCGTTTCTCGCACGACGCGGGAAGAAATAAGCTCGTTTGGAGAGTTGGGTTGCATGGAATCGCTGCACTGCACGATTCATAAAGCAGGCTAAAACTTGGTCCGCTGGGAATATCGATTTGGACGTTTCCACGGGGATAGGCCCGTTGGCTGCAAGTTCTTCCCCGTGCGTGCAACCCAGTCACTATACTTTCCTCCATAATCATGGTTAACTTAATCCCCTCTAATCTACAAAACCATGGCATGATTCAAAATAAGTTGTACATGAAAAAGTTGCGGATCGACGATGCTAATCCATCCCGGCGATCTGTTCCTAGTTTCGTTGACCTTTTAGGGATCTATTTCATGTTCATATTTATACGTTTTTTGAACGAAATTTGTCAAATTCTTTGTACACGGGCGACCGTTTGAAATTTCCTTTGGGTGTAGCTTCGCCTCACCGAATCACATAACTCTCGTGTGCTGAGTTTTTTGTTTTGACATTCATAACTACGTTGATCTAAACAATCCTATTATATGTACGGACACGTAGATCTATTTGTACAACAATGTCAAAACAGAAAACTTACAACATTAAAATCGTGTGAAATGATGAACTGAATCTTTCCTCCAAAGGAAATTTCAAATGATCAACTATTTGTGATGAATTTGATTAAATTCGTTTAAAAAAGCTCTAAAAGAGAAAACAACGTAGCATTTCAAACACTCAACGAAATTACAAATTATTCAAATATGTTAGATTAAAGGGATAATATTTATTGTCTATTGTGTGCAGCGAGGAACCAAACGCTGAGCCGTTTTGGGGGGAGGGGAGGTGGGGGACGAGAATACGGGGACCAAACAAGAGCCCAAAGTTAGCACAAGTCAAATCTCTCCTCGTACAATATCCAATGGGTTAAAAGGTAAAAACGAGAAATTCCGAACCGAGTAACCAAACACACCCTTAGCGTTGCCCCGATCATGGATTCTGTTACGGACGAGAGAGAGGACATGAATGTTGGTTCGTGGGATCACGAACTCCTTATGTTTCCTTTTCCGTAAATGTTATTTAGACTCTATCCTTTAACCTGACAGATGAACCAACAACACTTGTACGCCATTTTGATGTGCACGCCACAGGAGAGGAGAGGAGAGGCACGTATATCAGCATCAAAGCCCATTTCGTACCAACGCCACAATGCGATGTGATGGCCCCAAGCAGTTCTCTTTGCGGTACCCCATCAGCAGAAATCATCAAGATAAGTATAATTTTCGCCTTCTTTTCCCAAGACGAAATCTGAATGTGCTAGATGCCTCCAAGTATCTTTCCGCCCCTTTTTCTTTTTTCCAGGATGAAATCAAAATGATCTCACCGAATGTTCAGTCCAATCTACTAATTACTAGTGCCAATTTGGCCCTCAGGCGGTAGGCACGATTTGAATAAGAAAAGCAGGGCAGGGACACGCACAACACAATGCTCTGTTCCTTTCGCCACCACCCTGGTGCTGCTGGTGTCTTGCTGGTGACACAACGCAACCCCAAAGCTAGCACACCTCTTACATACTACAACTCACCCATCCAGGCCATGCCAGGCCAGGCTATCTTTGAGGAGTCGCATGTTGATGTTGCTGTCCAGTCCGTCCAGTGTGTCCAGTGGCCTTGGCTTTAGCTGCCAAAGGAGACAAGGCAGTGGTACCATACCCAAGACGTGAAAACGGCGACCCACGCTACGCAGGCAGAGGAGGAAAAGCAAGAGGCAGGCATGGCGAAGCATACTGCTCCAGCGTGGATGGCATAGCATAGGGATCGGAGCACATGGATGGGTGAGCCAGGTGATGGTCTGCTACTGGTCGGACGGACGGACGGAACGCCCTGCTCTTCTCTGGAAGGAAGCAAGGAAGATACGCGCGCTTTCCTTGGATTTATGTGGCAACGCAACGGCCCCCTATGATTGGGCCGGGGCTTCATCGGATTCCCGCTTACGCCAGCCTACACTAATCGGTCGAGATTGCGTTTTCAGTTGGCTGCCAATCGCAGCGCATGTTGGCGTGTTCTGCCGTGGTAATGGCATCCTTCTAGATCGAGGAGTATGTGTGTGGGCGCCGTGCCATGTGCATCACGCCCCTTCTAGTCTAGTTATTACCCACGGTTGCTTCTGCTCTTCCCATTATTCCTTGTCTGTTTAATACGCTTCGTCGATACTTCTCCTTTTAAGTGGGTGTGCAACGCGTGTCCGCCGGCGAAAATGTGTATGTACAGACCGGGCGAGCGACAGGTCATGCCTGTGCGAGATCGCCGGAGATCCTCCGTAGGCCCGCCCGGCCAGGCGGCCAGGGGGACGCTGGTGCGTCGTGGTGGGTGGTGGCACACCCCGGTCAGGTAATCGATCGAACGCGCCGCGGTGCAGAGCACAGAGTCGCGCCGCGCACAGGGACAGGGGGCCTTGGCACACGCATGTGCCGGTTGACCATGTGCCCCGGCCGCCCCGCGCGGCCTCACTTAACTCGGCGCCGCTCGCTCCGCCTCCCCCCATGTGTGCGGCGTGCACCCGTGTCCGCCACGCGCATCGGCATCGGCATCGCCAGCACAGGGACAGGGGAACGGAACACCACTGCACTGCACTGCACCGCGAGGTAAACATGCCATGCCGCATGAATCGCCACAGTCGTGGAATATATATACTGGCATATATCATCACACCGATCCACGACGACGATGATTGGGCACCGGTCCAATAGGCTCGCGCCATGCCGGCGCCCGTCCCCGTCGTGCTCGATCGGTTCACGGCTGGAGCTGGCATAGACTGTTGCGTTGCTGCTGTTCCCCTGCTCGGTTCTTTCATTCTGTCACTCTCCTCGCTGTGTGTGCTCACTGTGGCAGATATGTGGTGCCATAACAAACACGTACCACCACGAGTTTATGACGACAGAACGATCGAGCTCAGTTCATTGAGATCGAAAAACACTACTAGCAAAACCGCTATCCAAACTGCTTACAGCCAGCAAAGAAAAAACTTCGATTTTACTCCAAGTTCAGCGGGTTACTTACTAGATCAAGTGATCAACAACTATACCTAAGCATTCCCACTACCTGGACACGACGGCTCCTTTTGCGCTTTTCCTGCCAAGCTTTACTTGGAGATCTGACTTGATGCATCAACCAGGGCAGATTCGTCTCGCTCCAGGTGCCCAGCCAAATCTTCTTCGGATGACCTCTTTGGAAATCATTTGTCTCTAGTCGATCAGTTAACCAGACGCAGCATTCCTTGCACCTTTCTTTTCTCAAGGATGGTCCAGTCACCCAGTATTCAGACAGAGAAGAAAAAATCACATTATTAGTAGGGTCAGTAGAAAGTAAAATACCATTAGTAGGGTCAGTAGAAAGTAAAAATCCCATTAGTAGGGTTAGTAGAAACAAAAAATCCCAGTTATCCAGAGAAAAAATAGTGAATTTAGCCAGCCAATTCTGACAAAGATCAAACAAGTTCTCAGCTTTATGATTAACACCCAGTGCACTACAAACCACAGACCAGTTATATAGTATATTTAACTAAAGGGCAAGTAAAACGAAGATGATTAATAGTCTTTTTATCTCCACAAAACTCACACTACTCCTTCCCTTTCCAGACTCACACATCAACCTATTCCTTCTGTAATATTGGCATGTCATAAAACAGAATTTCAAGACTACACACATAAACCTTAAAAAAAACAGAAAATATCAAATTACTATCTCCTGTGATATGTACCACTATCGTTAAGAGGGAATAGCAGAATTGGTCTACGGAAGACAATGAAGGTCCTCTAATGTGAGAAAATGTAACTTCAGAGTAGCGAAACTAGGTGTCAGCACTCAGCAGAGCTTAGTTTTGGGCTCCATTCCTGCTTGCTCATGAATATCGCAACCGGCTCCCCAGGGGAAGGTGGGTTCTTGTCCAGCACAGAAACATGCGGCCCAGCCATGGCACGAGCGGCTCCATCCAATGCGGACACAACCACTGCATGCTCCAGGCCCAGCTGCCTTTTGATCAGCTCCAGGTTCTCCTCGAGCACGTCCATCTCACCAAACGGAAGCTTCGAATTCAGAGCCTGGGGACCGACGGTCCTTGCTTCGTCTTTCTTGAACTTGATGAAAGGCATGCAGAGCTTCTGCACTTGTTTGAAGTTCGCTTCATGTTCGACGAAGCAATTGCTTAGCGCTTCGTTGATATCCTCATCGGGGGCAAACGAACGTGTTTGGCTATCATAGTTTGATTGAAGCACCCTCAAGCATTGCTCCTTCCATCCGTCGTAGTGCTCGTTAACATAGATCAGGCCAACAGTGAGCTTGTTCTCTGCTGATGGAGGTGGCGCAGCGCCCTTCTTGGATTTCTTGGAGCCAGATCCTTGCTTCTGGAGCAGCTTCCTCATCAGAACTATAGAGTCATGCAGATAGTTGTTTGCGATTCTTAGAGTAGGATCAGGAGTGCCTGCGATAGGCCAGCCAGACTTTACTGCAAAACCTTCTTTCCTCAAGATATTCTGCCATACATGCTCGGCATAGTGTGGACATATCGGAGTGATAAGCTTGGTCTGGACTTCCATAAACCGACCCAATAAATCACGATTCATGCCTGCCGCTCCACAAGAGATCCTGTACTCATCTCTAGCCAATTGTAGGTCATAGAACCCAGCCTTCAGGGCATCTCTGAACATGAAGGCGTTGTAGCTCTTCTCGGTTTCTTTCACAGCGATGTTGATCTCATTGGCAAACACATGATCGGCATAAGTAGAGGGAGGACCAGCTCTCAGAGAAGATTGAGCAGCTATCACCTCTTCCATCCATGCAATTTCTTTTGTGAGCCTCAAGATGGCAGATTTTGCAGTCTCAGAGACAAAGTTCGCATCGTCCATACCATCACCAGCATCAGCAAGTGCAAACCTCGTGGCGTCTGAAGAGAACTCTTCAATGGCCTGTGCAAGAGTTTGGAAATTCCCTGTAGACTTGGACATCTTCTCAGAGTTGAGCATAAGATGGCCATTGCAACGAAAGCCACGCGGCCAATGATGCTCTGGAAGAAGCGCTGTATGATTATAAATGCTGAACGTCAGATGGTTCTGAATAAGCTCCTTGCCAGATACCCGGATATCCAATGGGTACCAGTAATGAAATTCCTGCTTCATTTTGCTCAACGGGGCAGGAGGGATGTCGCTTTTGGGTGCTGGACCATCACAGAAAACATAATCCCATACCTCATCTGTCATTTGCTCAGGCCTAACAGACGATATTTCTTTTCCATACATGTCACCATTTTGCAGAAGATGCGCAACAGTGTAGTAGGCCATGTATAGGGTTGAATCAGAAAGAGATTCTACAAGGAACTGCTCATCCCATGGAATGCGAGTACCTAGGCCAAAAGAACGCGAACATGCCCACTGGTTCAGCCAGCCCAATGTGTGTTCGAACCCATTACGAGTTTCAGCTGAAAATGTATTCATGTTCTTCAAACATTTGGCTGCCTTTTCCTTCCATTCAGTCTCTCCATAAGTTATGTACCACTGATCTGTGAGAGCAACAACACACTCATCGCCAGATCTCGACATAACTTTCTTCTCAGGCTCACTATACAAAACAGCAGAGCCTTCTTCCAAAAGCTTCTTCTTAATCAGTGGCTTTGCCTCTTGAACCTTTCTGCCATTGTACTCCCCTACAATCATCACTCCATCTGTGAATCCTTTAAGATATGTCATCCGTTTGGCTTCAGCAAGCTTCTCCTTGTCATTTTGGCTCTTAATATTCAGATCAGCACACACCTTCTCAGCTGACTTATCTCCAAAACCAGGAATGCTGATTATTGGTATAATATTAAATGGAAGAACCCACTCGTATTTGACTCCATACTTTGCTCTCAGTGCCGGCTTCGTGACTAAAGCTTGCAGTGCCATGAAATCATCTGGAGAATCACTTGGAACACTAGTCACGATGCCAGTACCTTTATCTGTTAAGATAGTGTGCATGGGAAGGACATATATAATTTCATTGAAGGAAAGAGGAGATTTTAATGGCAAACCAATCAGATCGTTGCCAGAAAGCTCAGCTAAACATGTTGGCTTTTCCGGGACCTTGGATAGGTTCTGATATGCAAGATTAAGAGCTGATCTTACTGTCAGAATGAAGATATCAGTATCACTGACCTCAAAGGCCCCGTACTTTCCATCAGGCAGTACCCAGCAATTTGTTTGACCATACATCGTCTCTGGTCTCAATGTAGCTGCTGCCAAGTAAACATTCTTTCCTTCCAAGACCTTCAACTTGAGAGGAAAAGGTGGAATCACCTCCATTTTAATCAGCACATATTCTTGTGGCAGCACACCTTCACCTGTTGCCCTATCATGGTCGGCACAAGGTTGGCCATCCAACGGGGAGTAGATTGTGTACCTCATGTCCTTAACAACTTTGCCCATTTTTTTCATCTTTCTCATCTGCCACCGAACAAAAGCATCATAGAAAGGATTCATGTCGGTGGTTACGAATGAACGCCTCCAATCACAACCTAGGCCAAAAGCTGTAAGGTCTTTCTTCGCCAAAGGAGGGAAGTAGGTCAACCAATGATAAGGATCTTGAAATTTGGCAATTTCCTCATCTGACAAGCCAAAGCCCCTCATGATCTCCCACTGGAATTTCTGCATGCCAGTCTTTGCAGCAGCCTTAGATTTCTTGCTCTTATATTTATCTGGGGCAACAGAAGCAACCTGCTCAGCCTCACTATCATCTGCCACTTCAGTACTTGAATCATCCTTTGCTGCAGGAAACACTGGAGGGTTTCCGTACTGTTGAATCTCTCTGGCAAGCTTATCAGCTGAGGCCTTGACCGGCATCCCAGTACAGTGGAACGCAAATGGCAACAGGACATTTGAACCACGGAGTCTGTGGTATGCAGCACCAAACTCAAGCTTGGACAGTGAGAAGGCATGGCCCAAATGTAGTAAGCCATTCATGTAAGGGTATGGGAAATTTCCGAAGAATTTTTCACCGGGGTCCGGAAGTTTATTGCCAGGATCAGCCTGAAAAACTTTGCTCTCCTCCCAACACTTCTGAACATCTGATTGGATCTTGAGTAAAAGGTCTCTGCGAGCACGACTCTTGCCAGCATCAGGATTTGATGACATTTTCCTGACCGACCAGCGAAAAACAAGCGCCAAAGGGCAAGGTTCTGCATATAATGTAACTTAATTCAGGAATAAATCGTACATGTTCAGAGGAAAAAAATGAATATTTACTTTTGAACTAACTGTAGGTGCAATCTTCTTTGAGTTTCTCAGAAACAGACAAAGCAGGGAAAAAAAACAAATTTTGCCATCTAAATCAAAACTTCAGGAGAAAAACTCTGCCCACTAAAACTAGCATAATCACCTAAAGACCTAAAATTCAGAACAAGCGTTATATAAAAGCAGAGCAAGTACAACCTGGCATAGGAAAACATAAATGAACCGTGTACACAAACATTTACTTTTGAACTAACTATAGGTGCAATCTGCTCTGAATATCTCATTTACAAACATAGCTAACAAACTAATGGAATTGAAGTGAAAGTAATGAAGGTATCCTGGAACAGAAGTAGAGTACCGGAACCATAAGCAAACACACCAACAGTGGAAACTTAAAAGAAGAAACTATTCTAAATCTCAACTTCAAGAGAAAAATTCTACCGACTAAAACTTTGCATATTTACCTAAAGACCTAAAATACAGAACAAAAATTATGTAAAAGCAGAGCAACTAAACCTACATGGTAAAACATAAATGAACCCGTACTACATGACATCTGATAAACATTTATTTCAGGAAGGGACTTATCAGGCCAAAGAAAGGAGAATGTAATGACTTGGTTGGACAAGGTGGGCGTCCACTTCTTTTTCGCGAAAACGCAAAAAGCTTTGCATTTCGATTCATTGATAGATAAGAAGGACAAGTTTACAGGTCCAAGCGAGGACCGACACCCGCACCATACAACTCAACCCACACTATACTAAGGGAGTATCTGGCGCACCCCCGGGCCCCAGCCGCCGCCCACGACCTGGCCTCGGCCTTGATCGTATCAGCTAGGGAGGTCACCGAAGGGGTCTCATTGTTGAAGACGATCGCGTTCCTATGCTTCCAAATCCACCACGCTATGAGTGAGATCACAGACGAGGTTCCTTTGCACAACGGACGTGGGGTGGACCGCACCACCATCTCCCACCACTCCGTGAAGGGGCCTTCAACAGCTGGGGGCCCAGCGGTCGATCTAATCCATGACAGGACCTCATGCCAGATGGTCCGAGAAAACGGACACCTGGTGAGGATGTGTGACATGGTCTCAGTAGCCTGGTCGCAGAGCGCGCAGGACGTCCTATGGGGCAGTCCCCGGCGCTCCAACCTCTCACCCGTCCAGCATCTGTCTTGGCATGCAAGCCAGAGGAAAAACCTCACCCTAGGTGGCGCCCAAGATTTCCAGATCAGCTTCCAAGGTCCTGAGACTATGGAACCCTGAAACAAAGCATAGTAACAGGATTTGGATGAGTACTGGCCATCTGTCGTCCACCTCCAGACAAGCCTATCTGGCACCTCCCCCAGCTGCAAGTTCTGCAGCCTGGTCCATAGCTGGACATACTGCCAGAGCGCAAGGGGGTTCAGCGCACCCGAGATATCGGAGATCCAAGTACGGTCAACGACCGCCTGCCGGATCGTCCGGGTTCTTCGGAGACGTCGGGGGATCAGCGCCATGAGGTCTGGCGCTAATTCCCCGATCGACTTCCCATCCACCCATCTATCCGTCTAGAACAGTGCGGCGGTCCCCTCGCCCACCACCATTGAAGTGGAGGCGAAGAAGATTTCGCGTTCATCCTTGGTGAATTGCATATCCAGCCCACTCCAAGGCCGCAGGGGGTCAATATGCATCCGCCACATCCATCGGGTCCGGAGACTAGTGGCCGTGCGGGCCAGGTCCGGAATCCCCAGCCCCCCAAAACAGAGGGGCCTGCACACCCTCGCCCAGTTGACATGGCAGTGCCCACCCTCGGCCTCCTTCCTGCCTACCCAGAGAAACCCGCGCAGTATCTTGTTCACCTGCTTGAGTGCTTTCTTGTTCAGGGAAAGCACTATCAGCTGGTGAAGCGGGATCGCCGCGAGCACCGCCCGGATCAGGGTAAGCCTCCCGGCTTTAGGCATCATGAAGGCCTTCCACGAGGGTAGCTTATCCGCAATACGGTCTATGACCGGTTGGAAAGGTGGGCGTCCACTTAAACCAGGAAATGCGCGTCTTCTGTTATTAGTTACACTCATCAGGCCAAATTCCCGTAAAATCAGTCTATGCTGCTACTGGTGAGAACTATTCTACAGTCCATGAGAAATTCATATAGAATCTAAAGATCACCTTGAAGATAAAAAGTTCTATATTGGACCTCTGAATAGTCTAGGCAAACAAAATTGGGAGGGTAGCACGTAGTGTAGTTTTTGCAAGCCTGGTGCATGGAGGTTATGTTCTTATGATGGTCAATTTGCTTCTTCTAGAATGACATGATTTTTAGCAAGCATAATTTTTATATTTTTACAGGTTTCATATGCTACCATCTAGTTTCATACGTGGTTTATATTGTGGCGAACTGAGCAGCAGGATTATTTGGCTACTGGGTGCACGCTATTTGGAATGGTAGCTCAGGGCTTGTTTACCGGATATGGATGGTGATTTGGCGATAGGTTGTAACGCTTGAGAGAGCTTGTATCTTGTTTTCTCTCCTGTGTGGAGCTATGAACAATTGTAATGACTCCCTTACATAAGAATAGCAGATGACCACATATTATATATCCACACAGTACAGCAAGCCAACAAAAAAAATCATGAATGTGAAATCAATCAGAGTGAAAAGTAAACATGGATAATCTTTTATTTTCTCGGCAACCAGCTGTCGTATTGGTTAACGGCACTCACAGCACGACATACGAAGCCTGAACAACAAGCAGTGTATAAACTGCCCAATGAAATTGGAAAAGCACACAGAGGCCCATACAAACTCATATACACAAATAATCACAAGGTTCAACATCTTTTAGTCTTTATGCACAATGCTGTTAAAAATTTCCATACACAAACTTACATACTTCAGAAAACAACAGTTCTTCTGAACTACAAGAGCAACAGCATGTAGATCATCCCAAAAAAAAATCTGCAAACCCAGTGACCAGAGACAAGAATCATTCTCAAATTCCAACCCCGGGACTACAAAAAGTTCTTCACGCTACGAAATATAGGAATCCATCACTCTGTTTGCAGAAAAGTACATCGACTGGTAAGGACAGTCACAGTGTTCACCCATATGAAGAAAACAAGCATACCACAAGCATGATCTATTGCAGGTCTACAGAACTTATCACTGGATCATGTAAAAACTAAGCATGGCATGAACTTAAAAGCCTCGAGCGTGCTCAAAATAAAGAGGCCGAAACCCTCATACTATGCGTCACGACGAGGCGAGGAGAACAACATGGCATCACAAAATTAGGCATGGACAAGCATGGCCACGATCCACGAACACATCACAAACCAGGTTACACGCCGCTAAAACTACACGCAAGCATCATGTACGGATCCGGAAAACTTGTGTCATTGTGTGACAAATAGTAGGAGAGAAATCAAGCATAAAAAGGGCTACGAAAACAAGCGTGCAGACGGGGGTCTTCGTATCTGAGATCGGAAGCGAAGAAGGGAGAGGAATTGGGAGGGACCGAGGGAGAAGCACCTCAACACGAGCAACCGCCGCGCCGAATCACCTTCCGCCGGCGAGAGGAGCGCTCGAGTCGCCGGAGAGTTGAGTGCTGGAGGCGGCTTGACTGCTTCTGAGAGACGAAGAAATTTTGTTTTTGTCTGAGCAAGGAGTTCTTTCCGTTTCTTTTTAGAAATCGACGAGTGTATCGCTCTGGGCCCCTGGGAATGTCATGAGGCCCAGTAGAATAAGCCCAATGGTGTTCCAGTCCTACTAGTCTTTAACTTGGGCCGCCTGTTAGCTGAGCCGCCTCACGTGTTGCTGGCCGACCGGTGGGCCAACCGCTTTTTCACGTGACCCTTCTCTATCCGCGGGACCGCGCCTCGTCCTCTCCGCCCCACCAGCGAGGCAGTGGCGGCCGCCTGTTCGACGAAATGGCGCACTGGGATTCGCTCGTGGACGCCGCGCTCGCCGGGCTGGCATCCAAGAGCCTCCTGCGCGCCACGCGCCCAATTTCGCTTTCGCCTCCGCCGGCGCCGCCGGAGACTTACCCAGGACCCGGCCTGTGGGACCGCGCCGGCGTCGAGATCCGCCTCGACCGCGCCACCCTCCACCAGTGGCTCGCCGAAGGTCCGCAGCAACGTCAATATCTCACTGTTTCTTGTTGTGTTCCTTGTTCCTCGCAATAATACCCTGGACAAATTCTTCTTAACTCTTTTTGCTGCCTTGCTGTGTGACTGTCCTTGTTAGTTGTTGTTAGGATATGGTCTGCAAAAAAAAAACGCACAAGAGTTTGTTTGTTCTTATTGTTTCCAATTATATGAAACTTTGAAGATTTACTGGTAGTGCTCTCTTCATGGCTTGTTCATGGGCATGTTTGGTTTAGGTGGTGAGGCTAGTGGCCAAGAAGAGGAGTTGGGTGAGAAGCTGATTCTTTTCTCCGGCAATGACTACATGGGACTTAGCTCGCATCCGGCAATCCGTGAGGCCGCAGCAAAGGTGTGCAAGTTCCGCACTTGTGGCGATTGTTAGGTCTGTCAAGTATTCTGAATCGATTTGTCTGCGATTTATCGGAGCACGGTGGTTAATGGAATTCCCATTTCCTTGTAAAAGAAAGTATTCTGAATAGACGAGTCCATGATTGAGCTAACGATCACCTGTTAGGCAGCTCAAGACTATGGCATGGGCCCAAGAGGCTCCGCTTTGATATGTGGGTATACAAATTATCACAAATTGGTGGAGGAATCACTGGCAGAGTTGAAGAAAAAAGAGGTGCAGTATCGTTGTATTTTGAGTTCATGTTGCCATAACTTCATAAGTTTTGCATCCTTACTGTAGAGACTTTTTACAGGATTGCCTTCTCTGCCCCACCGGATTTTCTGCCAACATGGCTGTGATGACTGCTCTGGGAAGTATCAGCTCTCTTTTGGCGGTTGGGAGAAAACCCACAAAGGATGAGAGGATTGCTATTTTTTCAGATGCTTTGAACCATGCTTCGATCATCGATGGGATTCGCCTTGTTGAGCGACAGCAAGAAGCTGTATCGTTTGTCTACAAGCACCGTGACATGTCCCATCTTGATTTCCTCCTGTATATTTTTCATTTCCCGGTCATAATATGCCACATGTAACAATTAACCGTGATAACTAAAAATACAATATGATTGTCCGTGCAGGTCCAGTTGCTCAATAGAAAAGAAAGTTGTTGTCACAGATAGGCAAGGTTTTCTCAAAATAAATGTCATCATTCAAGAAGCATTTGGGTTTTTTGTCAAGTATTAAGTAGTAGCACATGCTTGTGTATGCATAATGACAGAGAACCAAATTCAGAAGCTCTTTCATTGTATATGCAGCTTATTCAGCATGGATGGTGATTTTGCTCCACTACCTGAACTTGTGGAATTACGCAGGAAGTATGGATTTCTATTGGTCATCGATGATGTTAGTAACTTTATCTCCCCTCAAATGTATCTTTGCAGAATTTGTTAATAACCGATTTTGTTGCAATTTTCCTTGTCAAGGCACATGGAACACTTGTTTGTGGTGATAATGGTGGTGGTGCACCTGAGCTGTTTGAATGTGAGAACGAAATTGACATATGTGTTGGCACCTTAAGCAAGGCTGCCGGCTGCATGGGTGGGTTTGTAGCATGCAGGTAATCTACTCTTTAGTAATACATTATGGGCTTCTCTCTGGAAATGAACATGTAGGTCTTCCATATAAAACCTTAAAGGAATGCATGGAAATTTGATGCAATTCTTATTGCACATACACGCACAGGGCAATACATACATCAAGGCCAATTTGCATGTGGAAACATACACTTAGATCAGGTTGTCGCCTTCATGCAATCTGCGAAGTCATGAATGCATACACTTTGGTACAGATTGTCAGTCTGATGACTTCGTGACATTGAGCTATTGATTTTAGTACAAAAAGCTAGGTCATATAAAGTGATTTTGTAGGCTCTGGGTAGCCATCTAAGTTAGTTATGAAAATTTTGCACCACAGCACCTCATGCTTATAAAATCAATGAGCAGGGGATACTTTGTTATGCACATACAACACTGATATGTAAAGGTACTGGACACAGGACTATCAGCATTCAACACTGCGTGGCTTCCCTGCACTTCGGTTGATATGATATCTTTATAGTTTACGGCCTAACAACTAATAATTTGCAATCTATTGAGCAGCACTCGATGGAAGAGGTTAATTCAATCGCGGGGTCGTTCATTCATATTTTCAACTGCTTTACCAGTGCCAGTAGTTGCTTCTGTTCATGGTAATATTCACAACTTACCACCTATGTCACAGACCCCCTCTAAAAATGAATATTGCACACTTACAGTCTGTCATTGTGTTGCCCTTCAGTATAGTGAGCTGAGTGTCCAATATTAATCTCTTATCAATATTTTCTCTTCCCTTTCTTTATTGGGTAGTACTTAAAGTGTCTGTGCTAGCATATTTTCACAACGGTAGTAAGAATGATAACTGAATCGAACACTCTCTGCTTGCTTAAAGCCTACAGGAAAAGGAACTTGCATTCTCTCTTCAAGGAACTAGCATATCTGTTTAATATCGGTGATGTTTCTGATTCCAGCGGCCCTCCATGTCTCAAGGAAGGAACAATGGCGGAGATCATTGGTCTGGAGGCACGTGCAGTATTTTGCCTCTTTGACGAAACTTGATATAACTAGTCCCATAATATCCATAGTAGTTGGAAATGAAGAAGCAGCACTTAGGGCTGGCAGGTTCTCTCTTCGTTCCATTTTTTTTTATTTGGTGGTAGCCTCTGTTACTTTATATTACTAATGAATTTTATTTGAAACTGCAGGCATATGCTGAGATCTGGATTTCATGTTACACCAATTCGACCACCCACAGTACCGCCCAACTCGTGCAGGTTGCAGATTAATCCTGCCTTTTGATCAGTACTGCATATGAGACTCTCTGCTTCAACTTTCGACCAATATTAACTGTCACGAAACTCTTGGCAGGTTGCGAATAACTCTGAGCGCTTCTCATTCCTCTGATGACATCAAGAGGCTGGTCGATGCGCTCGCTCCCTGGCTACCTGACAAGCATGCGAAGCAGAGTTTTTCCAAGGGGCGTGCCACCGCGCCATCAAAACTTTAAGCAGCCTGAGCTAAAACTCTGTTGACTGGATTACGTGGGAGAAACCGGGGCAATAACTAAATGTTGATGTGATCGTTTGTATCCCATCTCCGCCTACCATATGTTTCCACAATTGGCATATACTGTATATGATCTTGGCAGGCATCTTACCTTGAAAGATATCCATTTAGAAATGGATTGGGTATTTCCATACTGGTAGCTTGTGGCTGTTCTGTAACTGCAAACATCCTCCGTGTGTCTGTCATCTAACTATCTAAGTAGTGGAATCTCTTTTAGCTCAAAAAAAAAAAGTAGTGGAATCTCGCCAGAAATGGAAATTTCACAGCAACGGGGAAATAGTCCGCGCTATCTGAAACCAGGGCGTGAAAAAAGCTTGATCCAATTCTTAGCCAGACTCTGAAATATTTGTATAACCCTCACTGTTCTGAGGCATGTCCAGTCCGTGAGAACACTAGTCGCCATGGCATGTTGCATTATTACAGATAGATCTGAATTTTTCCAAAGAAAAAAACATCTTCGATCGGATCAAACAGAAGAAGCAAATTTCATCGAAAAAGAAGCAGCAAATATGACAAGGAAGTAGACACACATATTATTCCATAATTAAGACAAACAAAAGTGCGAGTTCTGAACACACATACATCGACTCAACTCTGTGGATCGACCGAGTATAGGTGGTAGCTAATTAAGTAACCGAGTAACGACTCTGCCGCCATGGCATCGTCAAGCTCCAGCAGTAGCATGCAGCTTGATGCCTTTAGGCTAGCCTGTATGTGGCATGTATATATATGCATGGATGAACCGTTCGTTCAAGCGTAGAAGGTGGGGTGCCTAGCGCTGGGTATGTAGATCCTGGCCCAGAGGTGCCTGCCCTTGATGATGTACTTGGCCGTCTGCTGGCCGTCCAGCAGCAGCGGGATCATGGCCGGGCTCCGCAGCACCACCCTGCCGTACACCGGCAGCTGCCCCGGCGCCGCCCTCTCCACCACCACCGCCTCCACGCACGGCCCGTGAATCCTGCATCCAGCCATCCATGCACGCATGATCCTACACGTACGTACGTTGCAGAGAGAAACCAGAGAAAGATGTTTCAGTAGTCGCGATCGAGGAAGCTAGCTTACGCGTTGAAGAACTCCTCGATGTCCTCCTTGCTGATGGGGTAGCCCCGGGAGAAGGTGATGAAGAGCGAGCGGAAATCCTCCGGCAGGGTGTTGATTACCTGCTGCTGCTGCTGCTGCTGCTGCTGCTCATACGCCGCCTGGGCAGGAGACCACGGCGCCGCCATCGCGTTCAGCCGGGAGAAGGACGCCGCCATCGTGTTGCGGACCCCTGAAGCGGAGCCGGCGAACGCGGACACCACGGGCGTTCCGACGGCGCGCTGCACGGGGCGGATTCTGCTGGTGGCGGACCTCGACAGGAAGATGGCGTCGTCGGCTAGGCAGCCGTCGTCGAAGGCGACGCGGCATACGTTCTTGTACAGGGACCTGACGCCGGGCGTGACCTCGTCGCGGTGCGCGTCGAAGTACCCCACGTCGTCGATGGGCTTGGCCAGGAGCGCGTTCGTGCAGGGCAGGAGCGAGCCGGCGCCGGCGAGCACCCTGCCGGCGAGGCGGGCGAGGCAGGCGAGCGCCTCCTCGACGAAGCGGAGCACGACGGGGCCCGGCAGCGCGGAGACGCGGCGGACGAAGCCGTCGTGCCCCACGGACTCGAACCAGAGCCAGAGCGCCAGCACCCACCTCATGCTCTCGGCGTCCTGCGCCAGGTCCCGCACCAGACGGTGGAACAGGCTGCGCTCCAGTCCGTGGAACAGAGCCAGCTCAAGGGCTCCCGCCATGGCTACTACTACGTACCTAGCTAGCTACCTCGATCGAACCCTCTCCCTCGCTCGCTCTCGCTCGCGGATGGCGATGGCACGGCGATGGCGGGGTACAAAAAGGCCAGCGGCTCCGGCCTCTGCTGGCACGCCGCGCGAGGGGGCGCATGCATGAGTGCGTCCACGGAGGTTTGTTGCTCCCCGCGGCTACGAGACAAGCCAGGTTGCACAAGGCCGGAGAGCGGCTCGGCGGACAGACACACGGCACCTCCATCGTCGTCGATCGATCGATCACATGGAAAACCCCATCGCCTCACTCGCCGACCGGCCGGGGAGTGGGGCGCGTGAAGCTTACTCCTTGCTTGCGGTGAAGGTTTAGTGTAGTAACTTACTTTGTTTCTGTGTGTAGCTTTCTGTTTTGCTGGTGCAGTTTTGGAAAGACTTGCGGATTAGGTGCATAAAGGGGCTCGCATGCAAGGAACGTACGCCATGCATCCGGCAGGGGTTCCTCGCAGCTCTACATATGTGTGCATCCAGCTCAACAGAATAAGATGAAACCATGTGTGTGTGCATTGGCTTTTTCTTATGATGATTCAATGTGGGTGTTGTTTTACTATGGATGCTTTTTCGTAAAGTTAAAACGTATGCCAAAATTGGGGGATAAGCTTTGGTAGCCAAAATGCCAATTAAAAAGTTCAATAAAGGTGTTAAAAGGGACCCTAAGAAATTAGAAATTACATCGTGGTCCCTACGTCTTTCTCTCCGACACACTTCGGCTCTACCTGAGCAGAGCTTCAAGAAGGTGAACTCACCTGGGATTACTATGCACGATTCAACTTATTATAGTGAGAAACTCCTACTAGCAAAGCTTGTTCCCGACTAGGAAGCGAATATTAACCGATCTGAGTCCTTTATTACGATCCGTAGGTGGTACCGAGAGTACCGGTGGCCATCGATCGAGCGGCCTCGATCAGTTGGAGATTCACGTACCTATTACCGTGGCATACAAACGCACGTCGCATCCCCCATCACCCGGTGTCCACTCGGTGTAGTAGGTTGCATCCATGCGCGCGCGGCTGTTCGTCAGTACGTCCGCGGGGTGGGGGGGTGGGAGGGGGTCGCCATGTGCAAATGAACCCCGTTTGTATTGTTGGTTGGCTGACAGTACTGGCAGAGGAGACAATTGCCGAACTCGGTACAAAAGAATATTGGACTTCCTCATGGATAAACCATGGTGAAATAATATCTATCGTATGTGTATATGTGTCATGGTATGTCACCTCCATCACCCCTCCACACCCACCGCTGCGTCGCTGATGAGATCGCCTAAGTCAGTAGGGAGGGATTCATAGAGGCAAGGCGAAGATCAAATGATGCTTGATAGGAAAGAATAGATGAAGATGGAGATGGAGTGGAAACCTTCTTTATATGGCCTCAACGACGGAGGACTCGAGGTCAAGGGATCACTATTTATGGCCATCATTCCCCTCCCTCCTCAGAGCAAATCATGTTGGACAGGGAAGAATAGATGAAGATAGAGATGGAGCGGAAACCTTCTTTATATAGCCTCAACGACAAAGTATTTAAGGTGAGAGGATCAACACATATGACTTAGGAATGCTCACAAGCCCCAAGAGGGCCAGCCAGCTAGAAACCGCAACAAGAATGACTTACGCAACATTTCAATGGGAAAACGCCCCCTTCCCGCCTCCCCACCCAGGCGTACACGCAAAACCTCAGTCTGGTAGCTTTATCGAGATTGTAATGGGCAATGAGTCAAGGCCCAAAATAAATGAGGTTTTTCTTTAGCCCAACCCTAAATCTAGTTTTAAGCTCATGAAAGCCCAGGCTAGTAAGTTGTTTTTTAGAAAAACAAACAATGTAAATAGATGCGTAGAATGACATTCCTTAAATAGGAAATGTCGCTTCTTCAATCGGTTTGTGCTACTATATTTAACGAAATCATATTTTGAGGTGTAACGCAAAAAAAATATCACATGCCTCATTGGACATGCATTCTCTGAAGGAGATATTCTCTAGAGGGCAATAATAAAGTTCTTTGATTGATATATCTCTGATGTTCATAATAGTTTTCTATCATGCTATAACTAGGTTAAGTAAAAACATTAATACATGTGTGGTATATAAACATTAACTAATGATCGAAGTTTCTCGATCATGAACTTATTAACATCAACTGATAACGAGGTCACTTCATGAAGTGATGGACACACCCGACCATAGAATTGCAATGTGATCCAGTCACAATGTTCAAACGTTGCAATATCTAGCAAATCGTAGTAACTTAGTCCTTCGACCATGAGATCATATTTAATCACTATCTCCCGTAGTTGCTTTGATTGTATCAATCGTCATGACCGTAACTGGGTAACCATAAAGGTGTGTATTGGGTATTTCAGGGGAATAGTTGAGGCATATGTATCGAGATCGGGATTTACCTATCTGAGTGACAGATAGATACTCTGGGCCCACTCGGTGAGATTACATCAATGAGCTTGCAAGCATGTGACTACGTCACGAGGATGTAATATCATGGGAACGAGTAAATGTGTTTGTCAGTAACAAGATTGAGCCAGTATGTAGATACCTAAGATTAGCTCTTGGACAAACCAGGTATCATTATGCAAAAAGAATAAGACTCGTCGTTTAAAAGTTTCAAGTGATCATACAATTCGTGGGATGTGAAGGGACCATCGTGTGTTTCCAGATACCGTTATTGGTCGTTGATCGGAGAGATGTCTCAATCATGTCTGAACAGTCCCGAACCGTAAGGGTAGAGACGATGCGGATATATCCACCACCGTAAGAGAAATAGGAAGAGAGAATCAGAAGTGTTCCAGAGAGATACCAGAGTGTTTAGAAGTTATTCAAAAGGAGTTTTGAATATAGGTAATTAAATAAAAGGTATTTAATATTAATTAAAGGATTAATATTAAACATATTTATTTAAATAAATAAAATGGGCAAAATTCCTACATGGGCCCTCCCCAAAGGGGAGAGGGCCCAAGAGGGAAGCCACCGACCCTTGGAGGGCCTTGGGCATGCGGGGTAGGAGGGCTCCCACCACCGGCCAGCCGTAGGTGGCTTGGCGCATGTGTAGGACCCATCCCCACCGCCGTCCAGCCCCCCTCCCACCTCCTCCCAAGTTTAGTCCCATCCCAGGACTTGGAGGGCGGGAGTGCCCAGTTCTCCTTATATAAAGGGGCCATGCCTCCTCCAAATCTCATCGCCGCGACTTGCTAATGCTTGTTGCAGGGACCGATGCTCGTTTTCATCAACCTTGTCATTGACAAACTTATGCTAGTTCGATCTTCTAGGGTATTATCCATTACCTCTCTCCTTGCATTGGATCTTGGTTATGCGTTAGAATTTTTGCATAGCGCGTTCCCCAACACCACCAAGCCCGCCTATGCCTCCTCTGCGCCTTACAGCCATGCACCGCCAAGCGCCGCCGCCCCACCACCCTAGAGTTAATCTGAAAGGGTAGTTTACCCTCTACTGTTTTTGGTTGACAATGACACCATAGTTAGAGCAGACTAATGCTACCTACTAGTGTCTTAAATAGGTTTTAGTCTGCTGGTGTGTTGGAAGATCGTCGAAGACCCCCCCATTTTGATAACGAAGATATGTGCCGAAGTTTTGCTTTATATATGTAACTTGATTCTTTAGGAACTCCGCACTATTAAGAGGGGTTATGTCGATGACCTTGTTGGGGATGAATTCCTAAGCCATATACACATCTCATGCACCCACTTGTCCTATCACCAAAGAGAGAGGAGAGGGAAATCTACTTTTCATAGCATTTCTGCAGGTTTGGTTTTAAAGCCAGTTCAACCGGGTCCCAGACCGGGTGGTCCGGTACCATCGCTGAAATACCGACTTTTAAACCAGGATTGTCGGTTTGCTATACCGGGTCTATCCCGGTTGCGAACAAAGAGCTTTCCGGTTTGAATTCTGATCTTCTAGCCTAGAAACCGGGCCATCTGGTGTGTGGGACGGTTCAACCGAACTTAAAACCGGATTCGCCAGATTTGCTCTAAACGGCTAGATTTCTCCCTTGGGTATAAATACCACTTCTTCCATCTTGAGCAGGTTAGGCATTTCAGTTCATACTCATTCTTGAAGCTCTCTCTCCCTATTGTTGAAACACAGTTCCTTGAGGATCTCCCATTCTACCCAACCAATTCCAAATCCCTTTGGTAGAAAGCAAGAGGAGGTCCCGATCTATGTTTCCACCAAGCCAAAGTTCATTCCCCCTTGAGTTCATCGAGCTAGCTTGTTACTGAAATTGATCGTATGGGCACCTAGAGGGGGGGTGAATAGGTGCTACTTCAAATTTTAATGCTTTTTCAATTTTAGGCTTGACACAAAAGGTAAATTCTCTAGATAGCTATTATATAGAATTTCCCTATATGCAAACCTAACTACTAGCAAGTAAAGGCGAGTGAAAAAGAGGAACGAGTAAACCATAGTGGAGCACGCGGAGACACAGGATTTGTTTTACCGCAGTTCCTTCCTTGTTAAGGGAAGTACATCTGTGTTGGAGGGATGGGCGGTACTAAGACCAACACGCCACAATAGGCCTCACCCTGTTCTCCGATGGATCCCGCCACCAAAGGCCTGATCCACCTTTCCACTATAGGAACCCTTCGAGGCGGGAACCGGCGCCTTTACACAACTAGCGGGGCACAACTCCACAACCAAATTGGAGGCTCCCTTAATGACAACAAGCTGCCACAAGAACAAGTTATCAATAACAAAACATGAGATCTAGATATTAACGAGAATCCTAGATCGGGTATTTCTCCAAGTGAATGGAGAGGAGTTGATGCGCTTGATTCGTGATGACGATGTAGGTTGTCTCCTCCTTCAATTCCCCCAAAGATCAAAGCCTTCGGGTGGTTGAAGTGGGAGATCTAGAGAGAGAGAGAGCACTTGCAACAGGTCTGGAAATTTTCGAGTGAATCAAGAGATCTGAATGGAGGGGACGAAGGGGCTTTTATACCCCCTGCACCCACTGAGCTGTTGGAGCCATTTGGGGCCGGATTATCCGGCCTAAGTGAGGGCCGGATTATCTGGCCTGGGGAAAACTCCGCCCCAGACTTGGATTATCTGGAAAATAATCCGCCCCCACTCAGAGTGATGCACCGAGCTTGCCCTTGAGCGTCTCCCGGGGGCCGGATTATCCGGCTAGGGAAGGAAAAACCGCCCTGTTCGGATTTTCCGGGAGATAATCCGAACCCACTCAGAATGTCGCGCCTTGGCTGCCTTTGATCGTCTGTTGGGGACCGGATTATCCGGCCCAAGGCGAGGGCCGAATTATCCGGTCAGGGGAAGAAAATTTGCCCCTATTCGGATTTTCCGGAAGAAAATCTGCCCCTGTTTGGATTTTCCAGGAAAAAATCCGACCCTAGACAGAGTGACGCGCCACACCAGCCTTTGCCAAATGAGTTAGGCCGGATTATCCGGCCCTTGATGGGGGCGTATAATCCAGGCCCCCAAACACAAAAACATTCCCTGCACACTTAGCACACATGAGAAAATTCCACGGTATTGTTATCTAACACACAAAACACAGGAAACCATGAAATGTTCTTTCAATCTCCCCCTTTTTGGTGTTAGATGACAATACTAGGACTTGCAGGATAGTTCTCAAGACAACAAGATTTAATGAATGAAAAAGACCCCCCCTCAATATGTGCATACTAAAAATTGCATTTGATTACAAATACACACAAGAGGGTATAAGTCTATTTCATTGAAACATATATTAAAAGCTCATACCACCGGTAGGGAGATAGATGCGTCCTCAACACATTATAAGAATATCCAATGATAGCCATAGTGAGCGCCTCCCTTGATATAGATATCCAATAGCCATAAGAATATCCAATAAGATAGATGACTCCATATGAATAATCCACACGATAAATCCACAGCCACACAACTCATACCACCGGTAGGGAGATAGATGCGTCCTCAACACATTATAAGAATATCCAATGATAGCCATAGTGAGCGCCTCCCTCGATATAGATATCCAATAGCCATAAGAATATCCAATAAGATAGATGACTCCATATGAATAATCCACACGATAAATCCACAGCCACACAAACATAGTCTCATATGGCACAAAACACATAAAAGTTCGACGCTAAAAGGGCACAAGCGAGAGAAAAAATGAAACGCTAAAGAGCAAGAACTTGTGCCTGACCCATGCAAATCCTTGGAGACCTAATAGAACTACTTCTCCCCCTTTGGCATCGAGACACCAAAAAGGAAGAAGAGCGATGCTAACGCCCCAATGGATCACTCGTAGTCCTCATCCTCGTCCTCGTCCTCGTCCTCGTCCTCGTCCTCGTCCCCGTCCTCATCCTCATCCTCAAGCTCCTCGGTGTCATCCTCCTCATCATCAGCAGTGTCCGCGGAAGGAAACACGTAGCGCTCCAGCTCCCCATAGTTTAGCCTAGAAGAAGAGTTCCACCGAGCAAATGGTGTGGGAGCATAAGGAGCAGGATGATCACCCGAAGTACCAGACACTTGGTGAAGAATGAGCTGCTGAGTGTGGGCCATCTCATGGCGCTGCTTGTAAGCCTCATACTGTCCCTTGTGAGTGTCCACACCCATGCAAAGAATGTTCCGCTGGAACCAGTTCAGCTGCTTGATCTCACGAGCAATGGGAGGCACTGGAGGTCTACGAGCACTAGCACGAGCATCCCTCATGAGACCCTCAGGAGCATAGGAGGGGTGAGAGATATTCCTAACCTTGGTATAGATCTTCTTGGCCTTGTGCACAACATCAATGTTGAACTCTTCAGTGGGGAGCAAGTACTTGATCAGAATCATGATGTAAGGAGCATATGGGATAGAAAGCCTGTTGAACATGGCATCGATCAACTCATGGTAAATGAAGTCCATCACATCCAGCTTATATGACACGGACTCATCCTCACAGGACGCCACCTCATGAGAGAAGGTAAGAAGCTGAACCAAGTGACCATGGATACTGTCATTGTTGCCTCCACTTGGAGTGATGGAATCACGAAAGAGACCCACCAAGCTACCATATATGGGAGAAATACCAGCAAGGGTGCCCACAATACCATTGTCATCGGTGCACAGAGATAGGGCATCATCTTTATTGGGCTTGAGTTGGGTGATTATGTGGTGGCCACTAGCACGGTCCCTGTGGCAGAAGGGATAACCAAGCACCTCAGGAAAAACACGGTAATCAGCTTGCATAGGCCTGTCACGAGTCATGCACTTCATGGTGCGGTGCTCATCACCGCAAATGACCAAGGTGGAGAAGAACCGCTTCATAATCTCAGAATCATAGGAGAATTGGAGGGCCATGAGATGGTGCAGCCCCATCCTCTCAGACACATACATGGCATCAACAAGGTGAGGCTTCTCCAAGGCCTCAACAAGAACCAGAGGATGCATAGGACGAATCTTCTGCTGAGCATAAACATCTTCATAGATCCCCTTTTGTTCAGCGCACCAAAAATGAGAGTCACCCAGCTCAGTATCATGCGACACTTCATCAAACAGATCCCGATGATGAATGGAGGAGAAGGTAACAAGATCCATCTTCTTATAGTTAATCTTGGGCCCTTTGCCCTTCCTCTTGGACACACCCTTCCTATCCCTCTTTGCATGTTCAGCCATGCGCTTCTCCTTGTTATTTCTTCTCCTCAGCTCAACCTCATCCACGAAGTTACCCTTTCCGTCGTCCCGAAAGTATTTAGCATGAGGACGGCGCTTGTAGGTCTTGCGAGCGCTGGAACCACCTGTGAAGCGAATAAGGGGGATAGCAAGGGGATAAGCATACACACAAGTCCATGATAGAATGTAGAAAACATAGGCAAATAGTTCATAGTCCAATCCTACTCAATGCACAAATCTATACGAAACTGAAGCAGTTTTGAGTCTGTCAGGCCGGATTATCCGGCCTGGCCAGGGGCGGATAATCCGACCCTGGCAGAAATTTTCAGAATCGCCTAGATTGAATGCAAAAGAGTAGATCGAGCCTAGATACTGCAAGACTACAATTTCTACGCGAAACAACATCCTTCTTAGACAGCGTTCCACCCAAAAAGTAACACATCTAGCCAAAGATGGGGAGAGAGGGAGTTACCCTCACTCATTGGAGGAAGAACGCGGAGGATAAGGTACCTGGAGGCGTGGAGAAGAAGATCC
Organism: Avena eriantha; assembly: GCA_910589775.1. Classification (NCBI taxonomy): domain Eukaryota; kingdom Viridiplantae; phylum Streptophyta; class Magnoliopsida; order Poales; family Poaceae; genus Avena; species Avena eriantha. The sequence continues at coordinate 293,496,773 of OU342740.1, forward strand.
GGGGAGGCCCGGAGAATCCGGTGGCCGGAGAGGCTCCGGGGAGGGTGGGGGATGGCAGGCAGCGGCTGGGGAGAGGGAGAGGGTCGGGGGAGAAGTGTTGCTCGTTCTGAGCCCTTCCCCCCGACCCCAGCCCTTAAAGACTGCATCTACCAGGGCCGGATTATCCGGCCTATACTTGGGCCGGATTATACGGCCTAAATTTTGAATTTCTGTTATACACAGATTCGGGCCTGCGCGTCCCCAAACAACACCCCCACGAGGTGTACAAGGGACTTGTGTGCAAGAAAAGATGGCTTAGGGGTAGAGAAAAGCTTAGGATTAAGAGAACTAAACTGAGATGGTACTAAACACTCAAAATTGCAAGAATGAAATCAACCAAAGGCCAAAATTAAGTGTGATTCCCATAAGAACATAAGATGAGCAAGAACAACCAAAAAGATACAAATAAACTCAACTCTTCGCATGGAAGAGGGCGGTGGCCGAAGCCACCTTGTTGGAGTGTATGGTATGACACCACGAAGATATATCTTGGGTTCATGACCAATACTCATCAATAAGCTCACATATACAAAATGATATTAAGAGGAATGATTTGACTTGCTTTCGGCATTATGGGGGGAGGGTTAGCCCAATTAAATAGGACCACACTCCCCCTATGTCCATTCCCACACCTAGACCAAATAAGACCGAGATGTAAGAGTGAGTGCATGGGTAATCAAGACAAGCTCCTTGAATCAATGATATTTAGCTCATTCCTCAAGTAACAAAACCTTGCTTCGTCAAGTGGCTTCGTGAAAATATCAGCAAGTTGGTTCTTCGTGCTCACAAAAGATAGATCAATATCGCCTCGAGCAACATGGTACCGAATAAAATGATTCTGAATCTCAATATGTTTCGTCCTTGTGTGATGTACCGGATTGTACGCAATTTTGATTGCACTTTAATTATCGCATAAAAGAGGCACTTTGTCACAATTGGCACCATATTCCTTTAAAGTTGCCTCATCCATAATAACTGAGTGCAGGCACTAGCATCAGCAACATATTCAGCTTCGGTGGTGGAGAGTGATATACAATTCTGCTTTTTAGAAGACCAACAGACTATAGACCTTCCCAAGAACTAACAAGCTCCAGAAGTTGATTTCCGATCATCCTTATCACTAGCCCAATCTGAATCAGTATAACCACATAGAGAGAAATTGGAGCCCTTGGGATACCATAGACCAAAGTTAGGGGAATGAACCAAATATCGGAAGATCCTCTTGACCGCCACTAAGTGGCTTTCTTTAGGAGCTGCTTTATACCTTGCACACACCCCCACACTCAACACAATATCAGGTCTAGATGCGCAGAGGTAAAGAAGAGAGTCCATCATGGACCGGTATACCTTTTGGTCCACATCTTTACCGTGAGGATTGAGTTCAAGGTGACATTTTGTTTGCATCGGAGTGGCGACGCCCTTAAGATCTGTCATCTTGAATCTCTTGAGCATGTCTTGGATGTATTTTGCTTGATTGATAAAGGTTCCTTCTCTAAGTTGCTTGATTAGCAGTAGTAGGAGATGATGAACCTTGCCCTTGAAGTGTATCAACAGCCGTAACAGGAGGTTGTTGATCATCAGGAGTTTTAGGGCCCGATAATCCGGCAGTAGGTGGGGCCGGATAATCCAGCCTAGGAAATCCTGAAGCATCTTCACTAGCTTGACTAGAACTTGCTCGAATTGGCGAGTGGCCGGATAATCCGGGGTCAGCCGGAAAATCCGGCCTGGGACTTGCAGTTGTTTCTTTGACATGATGATCAATTTGGTCGTTAGTGGAGTGATGGCCGGATAATCCGGTGTCGATCGGATAATCCAGCCTAGAGCATTCAGGAGCATGTTAACCTTCAACATTTGGAGGAGTTGGTGTAGAAGTTTCTCCCGTGGTTGGGGCATGTTGAGTCTATGTAGATGAGGGTTCTACGTGAGTAGAGCATTGTCCTTCCTGATCCGCCACAAGGGGTTCCTCAATGGGGCAGAAAAATCCCACGCCCATTCTTCTTATGGCATCTTGGGGTATTTCAACATCTGCATCACAAACATCAACTTGCCCCGCATGGGAGCCATCATTTTCCTCGAACACCACACTACAAGATTCTACAACAGTTCCAGAGAGCTTATTGTAGACTCTATAAGTGTGGGATTCGGCACCATAACCAACAAAAATACCTTCTAAAGCCTTAGACTCAAATTTCGATAAACGAACTCCTTTGATGAGAAAGAAACACTTACACCCAAATACCCGAAAGTATGAGATGTTTGGCTTGTTACCTGTAAGTATTTCATACGGAGTCTTGTCCAAGATTTTACGGAGGTATAACCGGTTGGATGAATGACAAGCGGTAGAGATTGCTTCTGCCCAGAAGTTATATGGAGACTTGAATTCAGCTAGAATAGACCTTGCCATATCCATAAGGGTCCGGTTCTTCCTCTCGGCAACACCATTTTGTTGAGGGGTGTACGCAGCGGAATATTGATGTCTTATCCCCTATTCACTTAGGAATTCATTTTAGGTGTAGTTCTTGAACTCGGAGCCGTTATCACTCCTTATTGCCAATATAGGGACATTGTGTTGACGTTGAACCTTGTTGGCAAAGTCGATGATCGTTTGTTGAGTCTCGCTCTTCAACTTGAAGAAATAGACCCAAGTGTATCTTGAGTAATCAACAACAATCACAAGGCAGTACTTCTTCCCACCGAGGCTTGCATGTGATGGTGGTCCAAAGAGGTCCACATGAAGCAGCTCCAAGATTCTCTTTGATGAAATAATAGTCTTCCTTCGATGGGGAGAGTCATGCATTTTTCCTTCAACACAAGCCCTACAAACACGATCTTTGGCAAATGAAACATTTTCTTTTAGTCCAAGGATGTGGCCACCCTTGTGGAGACTTTGCAAAGTTCTCATGTTGACGTGGGCTAGTCGGCGATGCCATAACTAACCCGTGTTAGCCTTTCCAAAAAGACACATCGGGCCTGTAGTGGTTTTCCCCGAGAAGTCCACCATGTACAGGTCATTTTCGACATATCCCACGAAAGCGACTTTTAGAGACTTGCTCCACAAGAGTACCACCAAATCAGCATCAATAAAAACTGCAAAGCCCATCTTACCAAGGGCGCGAACTGAAAGTAAATTGTAACCGAGGGTCTCAACAAGCATGACGTCCACGAGAGAGATATTGTGAGCAACCACAACTTTTTCGAGACCCAATACCTCAGATTTTGACTTGTCACCATAGGAGACGGTTATATGATCATGATTTGGCCACATCTCCAAGATGATCTCCTTGCTTCTGGTCATATGACTTTTGCACCCGCTATCGAGTACCCATTTAGACCCACCGGAAGCATAACCCTGCAAGAAAGTTACTTCTTGGTTTTAGGTACCCATTTTTCAATGGGTCCTCTCATGTTAGTGACAAGGGTCTTGGGGACCCAAATAGACCAAGGAATGTAACAATCATAAGGCCCTACATAACTAGCCTAAACATCACCATAATAATCACGATATAACTCATAGTTAGGATTGTTAGCCCCTGCAAAACCATCATAATTAGACTTGTCATTAGTGGTGGTGCTAGTCTTTGGTTGAGCAGTCTTGCTCTTCTTCTTGTTGTTGTTATTCTTGTTCTTTGTCTTGGGAATATAACCAAGAACCTCTTTTCCATTGTTTGTTCTTTGCTTGCTAAGAACCTTATCTAGAACTTCTTTACCTTTGTGTTGAGATCCCTTTGCAAGTTCTACTTGTCCACAAGATGGTGTGGAGGTGCTGGGCATATCATGCTTCTCCAATTGAGTTTGAAGCTAGTCACGAGGCTCATTTAGAGTAGAATGTTCACTCTCCAAAGCCTTGTGAGCAATGTCAAGTTTCTCAAACTTCTTCAAGAGTCTAGCATGAGCAGCCCAAATTCAATCTTTTCCTTTTTTAGTTTCTTTACCTTAGTAAGAATGTTGTCACGTTCTTTGATGAGATGAGCAACAACCTCTTCATGGGACTCTTCAATTGACTCAAGTATCTCTTCCAAGGATACTCGATCTTTCTCTTCTTGTTCCAAGGCATTCTTCAAGGAGGCTATCTCTAAGGCATCTTCTCTTTCAATTTTGCCCTTTTCTTCTAGAAGATCTTCGGATTGGGCAAGTTGACTCATAAGAGCATCAAAATGAAGTTTGTGCTCACCTTGCAAGTTAGTGAAAAAGGTGTCCAAAGCAATAACTTCTTCTTTTATCTTAATACTAGTATGATCATCCATATCCATATTTATGTTAGTCTTAGGAAATGAAGAAATAGAAGATGATACCTCGGACCCTCTCGCCATAAGGCAAGTGGCGTTGTTGTTGATGGAGTTTTCGTTTGGAGAGTCGAAGAGTGATGACGGAGTAGATGTGGTGGCTATAGCAGCCACCTCATGAGTGAGAATATCATTTTGCGGCCCGAAAGTTGGGGTGTCCAGGCAACGCGGTACCCGAGTTCCCTGATATCATCCACGATGACTATAGTTAGCGTGCCAAATACTCAGAGGGTCTTTTTCGGCACGAATTCAACTTTATGTTTCAATACAAAAAATTAGGCTAACGGCCGTCAAGTTGGGCCCCCCTATCAGTTCTCGCCGTTATGTCGCTCATGTCGCTCCCGTCGCTTAGGTGTCAATTAGGCTTGCAGTGTTGGCGCCTGCATCCATTACGCATCTTCTTCTTCCCCGGAGCGGAAATCTGTGGGGCGTCGCAGCCATGGCGCGGAGCTGGGACGTGGACGAACCTGCTCGGCCCAGCTCTCCTCCCTGTAGGCTTGCAGCGTTGGCGCCTCCATTACTCGTCTTCTTCCCTGGAGCGGCAATCTGTGGTCGCGGCCATGGCGCAGAGCTGGGAAGTGATGAAGCTGCTCGGCCCCGCTCTCCTCCCCATCCCGAGTCGGAGCTCGCCCTCACCGTGGATGCACCCATGGCATGGTCGGGGACGAGAATTGGTTCCCGGTGAGATCTATCACCTTGTTGACCATGCTCGGTTCTGTTTTCCTCCTCTAGAATCTGAGCTCGTCGTCGCCGTGGTTGCACCCACACCAATTCTGCCACCTCTGCCGAGGTCTCTATGGTAGCTCAAATTCTGGGGCTCTCCAAGTTCTGCCATGTTGGGCCTGTAAGTGTTGTTGTATGTTAAACTAGCAAATCTCTTTTGTTCAAATCTCTTGGGTTGTACCAACTTCATTGTGTTTAATTATGAAAGACAAAATATAAATGACTTCTCTCAATAAATGAGGACAGAAAGCGGTTTCAGGACGAGCAGGGATCTTGGGACGGTGGAGACATCAAGCGGGTGAAGGGGAAGTAAGTCAAGGACGACAACAAGTGGTGGTGATACATTATGTGTTTGAACTAGATTTTAGTTTCTAGTTTATTATGTGTGTGATACATTTAGTTACTTCAATACAAAATTTCGACCAATTTAACTTGTTGATGTATTTCTTGACAATTATAATATAATCGAGCACTAGAAATATTTTGTAGTGTGCATGAGCATGATCAGTAAATATAATTGAATACTAGAAACTTTAAGGTACTCCATATAAAGGAGTAGATTAATATAGAAGGTTCACCAGAGACACCACGGATATATTGTCTTACATGCCACACACAGGTAATAATTAACTAGAACAAAATAAAAGCAGGGGCTGCAGCAGGAGGCCGGGACACGGAGATGCCTAGCAGGGCAGGGGTTTATCAGCAGGAGGCAGCGACAGCCTAGTCAATGAGATACAGGCCAGTCCTGACATACTCCCGGAGGAATTTGCCGTAGGCTGCGTGCCGCGCCAAGGTAATCGCCTTATGCCTGCCTCCGCCTCTGCCAACGCCCACCGCGTGCTGGATCATGCTGTCGAGGTCCACGTTGATTGCTCAGCCACAGAATGGGAAAAACAGTCTCCCCCTACGGTGGAAACGGATTAGCCCACACCGTAACCGCCTCAGCACGTAGCGGCTCTTGTTGTCCCTGGATTCCTTGCTATCGTCCACTTCATCATCATCCTCCTGTTGATTTTTAAGAACATAACTTAGAACTCATACATATGATTGAATTGTATTATAACTCAAGAATTGACAACATGTATATGTAAGACAATATATCCGTGGATATCAAAGATAAAGCATCTCAGCAATAGTTTGATCGGTTCATATATCATTTTATCTCAACACAATGACAAATAATTGCATCAGAGTGAATGTAGGATAAATCTAGGGGCCTCATAAGTTTCTTCAGGGATGGAGTCAGCGAACATGGTAACAATTGCACAACCTGTAATGTTGTTGTACATCGCCCTAGGTCCACTAACTCATCCCTGAAAAAATCTGACACCAATGTGTTTGCCTCTCTTTTGGGACAAATTTGAATCATTGGCCACAATAAGAAATTGAAATGTAATCGTACAAAACATTATTTAGGGATATGCATAGTCAGGTACAAAAACAAGCCTCAATATTGTAATTATAAATAAAAAATCAAACAATTAATCTTCAGATGCATGTTAAAAAATACTTATGATCAAAACCATTTATATACATATGCATCATACCAATCATTAAAAGATCAGAAACAATTCAAGGATCATATATGTAGTTCCATCTGAGAATAAATCTAGGGCATCATAATTTGTTTCAGAGATGGAGTTGGCAAACCAAAGTAACAACAACACAACTTATATTGTTTGTGTGCATAGCCGCCTCAGGTTCACCAACCCATCCCTAAAACACGACACCATCATACGTGTCTCCCCTTGAACTCTTTTGGGGCTAGTTTCAATCATTAGCCTCGGTGACAAACTAAAATGTAATTCTTATACACTATGAATGCATGGAATAGATAATTCGAATATCATAGTTCTATGAATGTAGAATAAATATGGTGGCCTCATAAGTTTATTCAGGGACGGCGTGAGTGAACCAAGTAACAATTGCACAGCCTATATTGTTGTTGTACATCGCCCCAGGTTCACTAACTCGTCCCTGAAAAAATCTGACACCAATGTGTCTGCCTCTCTTTTGGGGCAAATTTGAATCATTGGCCACAATAAGAAATTGAAATGTAATCGTACAAAACATTATTCAGGGATATACATAGTCAGGTACAAAAACAAGCCTAAATATTGTAATTATAAATAAAAAACCAAACAATTAATCTTCAGGTGCATGTTAAAAATACTTATGATCAAAACCATTCATATACATATGCATCATACCTATTATTAAAAGATCAGAAACAATTCAAGGATCATATATGTAGTTCCATATGAGAATAAATCTAGGGGCTCATAATTTGTTTCAGAGATGGAGTTGGAGAACCAAAGTACCAACAGCACAACCTATATTGTTTGTGTGCATTGCTGCCTTAGGTTCACCAACCCATCCCTAAAACACGACACCGTCATACGTGTCTCCCCTTGAACTCTTTTGGGGCGAATTTCAATCATCGGCCTCGGTGACAAACTAAAATGTAATTCTTATACACTGAATGCATTGAATAGGTAATTCGAATATCATAATTCTATGAATGTAGAATAAAGATTAAGGCCTCATAAGTTTCTACAGGGACGGCGTAAGTGAACCAAGTAAGAATTGCACAGCCTATATTGTTCTTGTACATCGCCCCAGGTTCACTAACTTGTCCCTGAAAAAATCTGACACCGATGTGTCTGTCTCTCTTTTGGGGCAAATTTGAATCATTGGACACAATAAGAAATTGAAATGTAATCGTACAAAACATTATTCAGGGATATACATAGTCAGGTACAAAAACAAGCCTAAATATTGTAATTATAAATAAAAAACCAAACAATTAATCTTCAGGTACATGTTAAAAATACTTATGATCAAAACCATTCATATACATATGCATCATACCAATCATTAAAAGATCAGAAACAATTCAAGGATCATATATGTAGTTCCATATGAGAATAAATCTAGGGCCTCATAATTTGTTTCAGAGATGGAGTTGGGGAACCAAAGTACCAAAAGCACAACCTATATTGTTTGTGTGCATTGCTACCTCAGGTTCACCAACCCATCCCTAAAACACGACACTGTCATACGTGTCTCCCCTTGAACTCTTTTGGGGCAAATTTCAATCATCGCCGCGGTGACAAACTAAAATGTAATTCTTATACACTATGAATGCATGGAATAAAGATTGCAGCCTCATAAGTTTCTACAGAGATGGCGTAAACGAACCAAGTAACAATTGCACAGCTTATATTGATCTTGTACATGGCCTTCGCTCACTCATCCCTGTAAAAAATTGACACCAATGTGTCTGCCTCTCTTTGGGGAAAATTTGAATCATTGGCCACAATAAGAAATTGAAATGTAATCGTACCAAACAATATTCAGGGATATACAAATGCATCATACAACGCATTCATAGATCAGAAACAATACAAATATTATATATTTAGGTTCCATATGAGAGAGAAAATTAGGGCCTCATTTTTTCCAGCGATGGAGTCAGAGAACCAAAATACCAACATCACAACATGTATTGTTTATGTGCATTGCTGCCTCAGGACCACTAACCATGCCTAAGAAAACGACACCATCAGATGCCCTTGAACTCTTTTGGGGCAAAATTGAATCATTGGGCTCAGTAAGGAATAGAAATGTAATGTTATAGGCCTGTTGTGTATCGAAATCAACACTCAACTAGCAAACTCAACTAGATGGCAGATGAGCAGATTGGGGTTTTGTGACTAGATGGCAGATGCATCAATCAACCGATCGAATCATATATATACTACCCTACTTCAAGAGCAAAAGAATCTGTACACGATTGAGCAAATCCTATGTATGAACAGTGAAAATTGCGGCTGCGACTAGAGAATCTAGCATGTAGTACCTCGGACTCCTCATCAGGGACCTCCTCCTCGAACTCATCATTCTCTGCGATTGCGTCGAAGATTTCTTGAACGGTAATGGGGTCGTCGATGTAGATCACCGGATTGCCTGTGCCTGCCGCCTGCCCCCCATCCAGATCTGCCGCTGGCACCATGACGTTGTCGGCCACCTGCTGCTCGGCGGCGACAGCTACTACCGGCTGCTCGGTGGTGATGGCTACCACCTGCTGCTCGGTGGAGACGGCTACCAACTGCTGCTCGGCGGTGACGGCTACCACCTGCTGCTCGGCGGCGACGGCTACTGGCTGGACGGATGAGTTTGCACCCTCGACGGCGTGGCAACGAGCAGCGTTCGTGCCCAGAGAAGACGCCTCCGTCTGCTTGGCGACGACCGAGCCATCTGCTGCTTCGCCTTCAACTGGCTTCACCTCCGGATCTTCTCCACGCGTACGCTTCATGGCGCACCAAGGGAAGGAGGTAGTGCAAACGAGGGAGATTCGGCGCGCGCGACAGATGTAGATTGGGGTCTTGGGACTAGACAGACTAGGGGAAATGACACGAGCTCATGGAAGAAGAAGGTCGAGGGGGTTATAACCACCAGACCGTTCGTAGTCCTCGACTGGACACGTGTGGTGGGCGGGGGGCGGGGGAGGGGGGCTACCACGATCTCCACCCTTTTTTGGTTCCTCTTTTTTTGAAACAACCACGATCTCCACTTTAGAGCTGCATTGAAAACACGCTCATGGCAGACCTCGATTCCACTGCATGCAAGTGGCGCGGAACTAATTTCTAGCAACGTTAGATCTACTCGAGGGGGGCCCTTGACTCATGGAATTTACTAACGTTAGGGCCCAGTTGGAAGTGAGATTGAGAGCGCTGCGTATAAATGGGATATGTCTGATTAAAATCAAGTGGCAATAAATTGCAGCATCCCATCGACAACCGTGCACTCGATGACCCCGTTGCCCTGTGCATGAGTTGTAGTAGAAATAGTAGGCTTTTCAGACTTGATTAAACTTGACATGACCGCTCGACGACTTTTTCCATGGATGGCATCGTGTTCCTTCCTGTAGAAGTCTCGCGGAGGGAGACGTCCGTGTTGTCTCACGTTGTACTGTGAAGGGCACGAGGTGTGCAACGATCATCATTGGATCGCACAGAATCAACGGTTGGTCTGCACAATCCGCGTGACAACTGTGACAACTGATGACCCACAAGTATAGGGGGTGTATCGCAGTATTTTTGATAAGTAAGAGTGTCGAACCCAACAAGGAGCAGAAGGTGCTGGCTAGTGGTATGGATCAGGAATTCTCTGCAAATACTTAGCAAACGGATTTTTAGGGGTTTTCGATAAAGCAGGTAAACAAAGTACGAGTAAATAAAAGACAGTAGGAATAAATGCAGCAAGTGGCCCAATCCTTTATGCAGCAAAGGACAAGCCTGTTGTATTACTTAAGGTGACCAAACGTTCTTGAGGACACATGGGAAGACTGTCAAGTGCTTTCGCTTCATATAGCTGATTAATCTTCTTAGCTTGCTAAGTGTTGTGTGGGTGAACCTGTGCTAATGTACCGTTCCATCCAAGACTTAATACATACTTGTGATTAAACCCCCTTGCAAACATCCGTAAGTACAAGAAAGTAATTAAGGTAGAAACCTAACCACAACTTTAAACTCTAAGACCCTTACATCCCTTGTGCAATGGTTTCCTAACGGGGATTCAGGTTTCTGTCACTCCGGCAACCCCTACGATTAGTAGCCAAATACACAATGCATTCCCCTAGGCCCATATAGGTGAAGTGTCATGTAGTCGACGTTCACATGACACCACTAGAAGAAGTACACCAGAACTTAAATAACAATCTATTGAATCTTTCTCAACGCAACTCCACTACTAACAACAAGACTTCTCCCATGTCCTCAAGAACAAAACGAACTACTCACAGGACATCATATGGATCATGATCAAAGATGGAATAATGATGTATAACAATCTGAACATAAACAATAATTCAATGGTTCACTCAATAGCATCAACTACAAAGAGTAATCAACACCGGGAAAGTTTCCCCTATGAACTAATGCAAGATTCAACCAATTGTTACAGCAATATGGAGATGGTGATGAGGGTGCTGATGGTGATGATGATGATGATCCCGATGAAGTCTAGCTTGATGGTGGTGTTGATGGCGACGATCTCCCCTCTCCGGGAAGGAATTCCCCCGGCAAAAATCTGTCTGCCAGAGAGATCTTTCTCTCTCGGTGTTTTCTGCCCCGCAGAGGTGGCGAAATCTTTCTGTGGTCGCTCCCCGAGTCTTAGGGTTTCGGGAGGATGATATACGCCAGAGGGTAGAGGCTGGAGTGGGCCAGGGCGGCCACACCACCTCCAGGCGTGGCCTCGGCCTGCCCGCGCCATGGGGTGGTGTGGGCCCCCTGTGGCCCACCTCCACTCCATCTTCTGGCATCCTTAGTCTTCTGGAAAAATAGGATTTTCCGTATATTTTCCCGGATTTTCTGATCTTCGCGAATTTTTCCTCCAAACAGCACATTTTCCATCAGAATCCTGACTGCAGCGGTCCATGCTCCAAAAGTCATCAACCATGCAAAAATAGATGAAATAATATAAGTATCACCTCCCAATACGAAATATATCAATGAATAATAGTGAATTAATACATAGAATAGTGATGCAAAATGGACGTATCAACTCCCGCCAAGCTTAGACTTCGCTTGTCCCCAAGCGAAACTGAGCTCAATAAACATGGCCTCAGGTTTATGGAGTGAAGAGTCAATAAAAGAATATGGACAAGAAGCATCACATTCATCAAATACATAGATAATAATAGAAGACAACTCACTATTATATAACTCAACTTGTAATAAGTAAAGGAAACACAATAAAGATACATAAAGTGAATCATAATTGGTAATGGCAAACTTAGCTCTTGGTTGAAGAATAGTTGATAATTTGCTAGAGTTCACAAATAACTGGTTTTCAATGATAGCTTTCAAAGTAGTAAACATCAAGATAAGAGCAATGTGCAAAACAAGGAACATAAGAAACATGATTGAATAAATCATCATATGAATGAATGAAACACATCAACTCAAAATACTTGCTGAGATAGAAGGGAATAGGTTTACTGACTCAACTACAAAGTAAAAGAAAGGCCCTTCAAAGAGGGAAGCAGGGATTGCAAGTCTCATAAAGAGCTCCCAAAAATTATGATACTTACTAGCTTTCAGCTCTCATTGCCCCTATCATAGGCATCTTTAGGTGATTAAGGTTAAAGTGACACATCTAAGAGGATATGCTTGACAAGTTATAAGTTGAAATCTCATGCCCCTTACTTATGAGTACCGATCCTCATGCTACTCAACTTCAGTCACGAGCAAGCTCTTGTCATTGTAAATACATGCGTATCATTGAGAACCGCCAACGGGGTACCCCTTGCACATGACACGGGAGCTGTCCCATAATCAAAATGACAAGGCAAGCAGACAGTGAGCATCTCAGTGATCTTTTTATTTTCTATTTGCATAGGTTTTTATTGAGGATGCTTCATAGAATGCTCACTATAGTTATGCTACAAGTTTCCACCATGATTAGGCATGCTTAGGCTAGCGGCCCAGGCGTTTCTCTAACACACATACAAACTCCATGATCTTACAAGTTCCACTTTTATTTCACACCACCGGGATCCATAAGCAAAAGCACATGATATCAACTAGGTACAAAGTACCAAATGAAGTGTTGAAAGCGGTCCCCATGATACATGGTTCGACTAACTTCAACTCATAAAGCGCAAGCATATACGCAACAAAGAAGGACCCAATGGTTCAAGTTTATTAGATGCAAGAAAGTAAAGTGTGCCATCAAGTTCGTGAGAGCTTTAATCACTAATTTTCACATAACAAGTTTAATTTGGGATGTAGATAAAACAAGAATTTACTTGGAATAGCAATAATGCTACTAGGTAGGTATGGTGGACACAAATGGCAAAGGTTTTGGTTTAAAGGAGGTGGATGCACGAGAAGAATACCCTCTCAGTACAGGTTTTTGGCTAGCAAGGCTGGGTAGCAAGTATAAGAGTTGAAGGAAACAAACAAACATACAAGTGATAAAGACAAACATGCAATCTTCCTTGGAAGCACAAAAGATCTTAACTAGATAATACTAGACTTATGAGCAAATCAAGAAAGAAAGATGATGAAATTATTTTTCTCTAGAGTACTTTTATCTTTTTCTTTTCAACTCTCAGAAAGGTGTTGCTACTGACCGAGCCAGGTTTGCCAAAACCAACTAAATTAACTCAATGATCCCAAAGTGATACCAATACTAACAACAAGATCAATCATATAACCACAAATTGAAAACTAATATAAGCTATGCAAAAAAGTGAATGATAGAACTTCTCATTAATATTCCATAACAGAAACTCACACCAAGGGATACATATCTAACAAGAGAGGGGACACTTCCATAATGCAAACCATACTACATAATAACTCCTCTATTCATGATATGACTCTACTAAAAAGGTAAGAAGATAGAAGATAGTGATGTGATACCGCGGCACTCCCTCAGGCTTGGAACAAACCAAGGGGATGCCAAACCCGATGACGAATTACTCCTTCGGTGGTGGTGGTATCCTCTCGATGAGCTCTCTAATCAGCTTCCCTAAGTCCTCAATCTCGAAGGAGAGATTACGAATCAGCTGTGAGTTTTGCTCAATGCGGCTCATGATCATGTCGTGTTGAGAATTCCATCTCTTTCTATTCTTTCCCCACTCTTCCTCCTTGAAGTCTTCTTTTCCTGCATGGCTAGAACGAGGCAAATCCCAATTGTAGGGTAATTTCCCCTTGGGCATATTCTGATATTGATGCTCATGGATAAGAGTGTGGAAAGGATTCTTGGTGCATGGAGGAAGTGACCAGGGATCTGAACGGTGGTGACGAGGCTTCCCTCCAATGGCTGGGTTTGCCACCACTCCAATGCTTGCAATGGTAGTGCCGGTGTGCTTTGCCTCCTCTTCACCTTCGCTCTTGATCTCCTTCTCCTGCCCGGGGTCTTGGAGGTCTTCCTCCATGGGCTCCTTCCCTTTATCCTTGGCAGACACCATTGTGCTTCTAAACCTTCAAAGAGTATGTCCTGGCAGAAACAGATCGAAACAAAAACACGACGAAAACACGATATACAGACCTCGGGGGATCCGGGGGGGTTATATATTACGAAGTTTCATATCAAAAGGAAGGTACTGGGAGAAAACAGGTCGGAGGCGGAGTCCGGGGTGGACTCACCACCTAGTGGCGCGGCCAGGGGTGGGCCCGCACCACAGGGTTGTGTGGGCCACCCTGGCTCTGTTTCCGTCCCTTTTTCGCTTCGTATCTTTCCTTATTGACTAAAAACTACAAAAATATAGTTGGATAGTATTTTCGCGGAACTTTTCTTACCAGAATTGTTACCTATTTGAAAATAGACTCTGCAGGTCTCTAAATTTGGTATCTAGTAGATTCTTCCGGAGTCATCACTTGAATATCATAGATATATTCATATTCATACACTTATTACTTGAGTCATAAAACCCTTCTCTTCCTTATTACACCATCATCGCCACTTCCTAGAAATTTCTTTCACACAAAACTTCACACAGTTCTCATTAGCAACATTAGTATAAGTGAAGTGGTAAAAACCTTTTGTGTCCAAATTCAACTGAAAACCATCAAAACATAAGATACTGTAGCAACTCCTTCTGAAAACCCAAAAATAATTCAAAAAGGAAAACGAATAAAGAAGCAAATGCAAGAGTGGCAAAATCTGTCAAAACAAACCAGCAGGTAAAGATCAATTTTTCCGAAAATCTTCTGTTGCTCAAATCAAAAAGTGCAAAACTAACTAAAGTTAAATAACAACCTGGGGCAGAAGCACAAAATATTACAGCTCAATCCGACATACATAGATCTCTCACGAATTTTTACGGTGAAGCACAAAAATCGGTTTCGGGACAGCAACTTCCCCAAATATTACTTCTCTCTCATTAGAGGTTGATCTTGACACTAAAACCAAACAAAACGGATAAGGAGCGGTTATTACCGAAGTAATAACTTCTAAGACTTGAAGAAACAAAAACAAACTAAAAGCAAAAACAAATTGGGTTGTCTCCCATGAAGCTCTTTCTTTATAGCCATTAAGATGGGCATGATAACTTTGAAGAAGCTCTCATAAGGATATGAATTGAAGTGAAAGAGAGCATTAAAAATCAAAAACACACACACACATTAAATCCAACCCACTTTATATGCAAGGGGATTTTGTAAAAAAACAAGTTATTGAAACCAGAGGCAACTTGCATAAGAAGGCAAAAGAAGTGCAACATAAAAACTTTCAGCATAAAACGAGGAAACTTGATATTATTGAGATGCATAAGAACACTTTTCCCTCTCATAATAACTTTCAGTATCATGCATAAACTTAAAAATATAGCTATCACAAGGACCATCATAGCAATGATCACTTATTCTAACAGAAAACACAGGAATACTAGCTCTCATAACACTACTTTGTGAAACAATATTAGAGGTATCCTTACAAAGGATAGTGTGTCCCTCTTCCTCATACTTAGTGACAAAGTCTTTCACATTTGCTATTATAGGTTCATCAACCATTTGTTTATCATGTTCAACAACTTTACTTGTACTTTCATTAACCATACTAGCTATCATAGAATGTTCCTTTGCCTTAACTAGGAAAGGCATTTTCTCAATATAAGGTTTAGGTAAAACATGATTAGCAGTATAAACTCCAGTATTTCTCGCAGGAACACTCTTAGCAACATCTTTATAAGGTTCATGATACTTATTCCACTTCTTTTTAGGCACTTCAATGTAGGAAGCAAAAGCCTTAAAATAAGAAGCAATAGCTTGAGAGTCTAGACCATAAGCATTTTTAATATTTTGAAAGTCATCAGTTCCCATAAAAGATTCAATGTATTCATAATCATAATTTATACCTAACTTTCTACCTTTGTCATTCTCCCAAGCTTCAGCATTGTCTTGAATACGGTCCAGAAGATCCCATTTAGCTTCTTCTTCCATACGAGTGAATGATCCGGCACAAGAGGCATCCAATAAATCTTTGTCATGTAGAGGGAGTCTTGCATAAAAGTTGTTGATAATAATATTGTTGGGGAGCTCATGAATGGGACATTTGAGCATTAGTAACTTCAATCTCCCCCAAGCTTGAGTTGTACTCTCTCCATCGAGAGGCCAAAAGTTGTATATTTGATTCCGATCTTTATGAATCTCACTAGGAGGATAAAACTTTGAATAAAAGAGAGGCACTATTTCCTCCCATTCCAGAGCTTGACCATTCTTCAGCAGCTTATACCATTCCCCAGCTCTTCCTTTCAGTGATAATGAGAATAACTTCTTCTTAACTTGATCTGTAGTAATACCTGCACACTTGAACAACCCGCATAATTCGTGTATAAAGAGCAAATGATCACCGGGATGGACAGTTCCATCCCCAACATAGTAGTTATCCATAACATGATCAACAATTCTTGTAGGTATTTTGAAAACATCTTTCTCAGCGGGTGGTGGCTTATCTACTACCTTAGCAGTGGTAGTAGCATTACCAAATAAGAAACTCAGCGAATTATCCATAACGAAAATAAAGCAACTAACACAAGTAAACAATACTTACAGTAGAAGTTTCCTTTACTAGTTCCACTCTCCAATAGCGCTTCACTCCCCGGCAATGGCGCCAGAAAATAGTCTTGATGACCCACAAGTATAGGGGGTGTATCGCAGTATTTTCGATAAGTAAGAGTGTCGAACCCAACGAGGAGCAGAAGGTGCTGGCTAGTGGTATGGATCAGGAATTCTCTGCAAATACTTAGTAAACGGATTTTTAGGGGTTTTCAATAAACCAAGTAAACAAAGTACGAGTAAATAAAAGACAGTAGGAATAAATGCAGCAAGTGGCCCAATCCTTTATGCAGCAAACGACAAGCTGGTTGTATTTCTATAGATGACCAAACGTTCTCAAGGACACATGAGAGACTGTCAAGTGCTTTCGCTTCATATAGTCGATTAATCTTCTCTAGCTTGCTAAGTGTTGTGTGGGTGAACCTATGCTAATGTACCGTTCCATCCAAGACTTAATACATACTTGTGATTAAACCCCCTTGCAAACATCCGTAAGTACAAGAAAGTAATTAAGGTAGAAACCTAACCACAACTTTAAACTCTAAGACCCTTACGTCCCTTGTGCAATGGTTTCCTAACGGGGGTTCAGGTTTCTGTCACTCCGGCAACCCCTACGATTAGTAGCCAAATACACAATGCATTCCCCTAGGCCCATATAGGTGAAGTGTCATGTAGTCGACGTTCACATGACACCACTAGAAGAAGTACACCAGAACTTAAATAACAATCTATTGAATCTTTCTCAACGCAACTCCACTACTAACAACAAGACTTCTCCCATGTCCTCAAGAACAAAACGAACTACTCACAGGACATCATATGGATCATGATCAAAGATGGAATAATGATGTATAACAATCTGAACGTAAACAATAATTCAATGGTTCACTCAATAGCATCAACTACAAAGAGTAATCAACACCGGAAAAGTTTCCCCTATGAACTAATGCAAGATTCAACCAATTGTTACAGCAATATGGAGATGGTGATGAGGGTTTTGATGGTGATGATGGTGGTGGTGATGATGATGATGATCCTGATGAAGTCCAGCTTGATGGTGGTGTTGATGGCGACGATCTCCCCTCTCCAGGAAGGAATTCCCCCAGCAGAAATCTGTCTGCCGGAGAGATCTTTCTCTCTCGGTGTTTTCTGCCCCGCAGAGGCGGCGAAATCTTTCTGTGGTCGCTCCCCGAGTCTTAGGGTTTCGGGAGGATGATATACGCCAGAGGGGAGAGGCTGGAGTGGGCCAGGGCGGCCACACCACCTCCAGGCACGGCCTAGGCCTGCCCACGCCATGGGGTGGTGTGGCCCCCTGTGGCCCACCTCCACTCCATCTTCTGGCATCCTTAGTCTTCTGGAAAAATAGGATTTTCCGTATATTTTCCCGGATTTTTGGATCTACACGAATTTTGCCTCCAAACAACACATTTTCCACCAGAATCCTGACTACAGCGGTCCATGCTCCAAAAGTCATGAACCATGCAAAAATAGATGAAATAACATAAGGATCACCTCTCAATATGAAATATATCAATGAATAATAGTGAATTAAGACATAGAATAGCGATGCAAAATGGACGTATCAACAACCAATCAGGGAGTAGCAGATAGGGTGAGCATAGTTTTGGGCTTCTACGAAAGATAGAGAGGGGGTGGGCAAAACTAAGTAGTACCACATAAAACCAAGGGCAAAACTGAGTAGTATAAAAATGGAAAGTGTCTTGTACAATGAAATACATCGTGGAATACATCAAATTATGCCAAGATAGATCCACTAGAGTTCATTGGATGTGTGTTCTTCTCATAAACCACACATGGATCCACCAGTGTCATTGCATGTGTGTTCTTCTAAACAAACCACATAAGGATCCACCAGTGTCATTGTCTGTCTGTTCTTTTCATGAACCACATAAGGATCCACCAGTGTCATTGCATGTCTATTCTTTTCATTAACCACGGCTAGAGTCATTGCATGTCTGTTCCTCTAAACATACCACATAAGGATCCACCGGTGTCATTGCATGTCTGTTCTTTTCATGAACCACATAAGGATCTACTGGTGTCATTGCATGTCTGTTCTTTTCATGAACCACACCCAGTGGCATTGCATGTGTGTTACTTCCATAAACCACATATGGATCCACCTAGTGTGATTGCATGTTTGTTCCTTCCATAAACCACATAAGGATCCACCAGTGTCATTGCCTGTCTGTTCTTTTCATGAACCACTCCTAGTGTCAGTGCATGTCTATTCTTTTCATGAACCACACCCAGTTTAACTACATGTGTGTTCTTCTAAACAAACCACATAAGTCATTGCATGTCTGTTCTTTTCATGAACCACACCCGGTGTCATTGCATGTCTGTTCTTTTCATGAACCACGGCTAGAGTCATTGCATGTCTGTTCCTCTAAACAAACCACATAAGAATGCACCGGTGTCATGGCATATCTGTTCTTTTCATGAACCACATATGGATTTACTAGTGTCGTTGCATGTCTGTTCTTTTCATGAACCACACCCAGTGTCATTGCATGTGTGTTACTTCTATAAACCACATATGTATCCACCTAGTGTGATTGTATGTTTGTTCCTTCCATAAACCACATAAGGATCCACCAGTGTCATTGCCTGTATGTTCTTTTCATGAACCACTCCTAGTGTGAGTGCATGTCTGTTCTTTTCATGAACCACACCCAATTTCACTGCATGTCTGTTCTTTTCATGAACCACATAAGGATATACAAGAGTCATTGGATGTGTGTTCTTCTCATGAACCACACGTGGATCCACCGGTGTCATTGCATATCTGTTCCTCTAAACAAACCACATAAGGATCCACCAGTGTCATGGGATGTGTGTTCTTTTCATGAACCACACCCAGTGTCATTGCATGCGTGTTCTTTTCATTAACCATATCTAGAGTCATTGCATGTCTGTTACTTCCATAAACCACGCATGGATCCACTGATGTCATTGCATGTCTGTTCTTTTCATGAACCACACCCAGTGTCATTGCATGGGTAGCCGTTAGACCGAGTCTTCTAGAAGGCACGCCCTAACACAATTGTTATACTTGACGATTGTTACATACCGTTCGATTGGGGCGCTTGGACGATTGGGATGGTCTTCGTGAGAGCGATCCGCGAGTAGGCTGTTCTACGGCATGATTGGCCACGCTTGCTTTGGACAAACTGGCAACACCGGGTGCTCCCCTGTTGCGAGTGTCACGTCTCACGAGTTCAGTGGGCCACATCCCAGTGTCACGTCCCCATTACTTCTCTTCCTCCCCGTACTTCTCTTCCTTACCCTCGAAGCCACTTTTCCCACCTCACTCCCATCCTGCCGTAGCCGCAAGCCGACGGCGCCTCCATCCCAATCCCCTCTCCGGCAGCCACCCCCCACCCCTCTTGCCATGGGTTCAAGGGGAGACGGCGAGGAAACGCGTCGTGACGACAGGGACGGTGATTTCGATGTGAGTCGTCTCATCTCTATTCCTATCATCTGTGGCCAGCTATCTATTTTTTGAGCTAGATCTAATCTGTTTACTCATGCGTGTATGATGTGTTAGGCCAACCAGACGATGTATGACTCCGACTATCACAGTTTAGAGGATGAAGACAGTCCTCTGGTATGTAAACATGGATATGTGCCCACTAAATTTGTAGCCTTCGAAGGACGAAATGCAGGCAGGAGGTTTCTAAGATGTCAAGGACATCGTGCAATGATGCAAGGCGGAAGTTGCGGTGTTGTCAAATGGGTGGATCCAGAGTGGCCCAAATCGATGCAGAAAACGCTGGACAAACTATGGGAAATGACTGTCGAGTTGAAAGAATACGTATTCAGCTCACTTCTTGACAGTGTTGAGATGAAGCTATGAGAACCAGTTGACACGACCAAGCAGAAGAGAGATCTCAGGTGGGTGCAAGACAAGGTTATCAAAGTCGAGAAGGAGAGGGACGCGGCGTTGGCCCTGAAGGCTAAAGAAGAGCAAGAACTGACTCAAGCAAGGAATGATCTCCACCAGGCCAAAGTCCTGCAGTACACAACTACGAGTATTGACAAGTGCATGAGGAAAAATGCAGAGAAACAATTGAAGCTGTGCAAGGAAGATGCTAAAAGGAAGGAGCAGACAATTCGATCCTTGCTCTCGCAGGAAGATGCGCATCGGGCCAAGATTAGGAAGATCAAGGAGATGTGTGATAACTAGTTCTATTTAGCTTAAGCTCCGTGCCTTTTTAAGTTGTAATATTTGTACTTGTTGAACTAGCGGTCTGAACTATTGGTCCCGGATTCCAGGGAGGAAAAAAATTGCTCTAACCCCACATTAATTTGTGAAAGAATTTGTGATTTAGATCAATTTCTGCCTCGATTTAGATCTCTGTCCCGGATTGGGAACGTAACCGTGGACCAAAGACACTTTTTCTACTAGTGTATCCTGACACTGGTGGTTTGTTTAAACGTAATCTACGTGGATTGTGCCGCATGCAAATGGCACAACCACAATTTATAAAGTGGAAGCACGTACACCTGGTTACTGGAGATCCGGGAGCTTCGCTGGATGCAGGGGATGCAGGAGCAGAGAGGCGGTGAGATAGACGAGCTCAAGATTAGGCCAGAAAGTGGTACCCATTTCCTCCTCATCTGGGCATTATCGGTGAGAACATTGTTGTTTATGTTGCCACGTCATTGTGCAGTATCTGAAATAAGTTGCTGCTTCGTGGAGTGTGGCAACTTAAATAATTTATTTATGTGCCACTTACATTCTGTCGTATTTAGAGACCTCCTGCCCCTCAGCAATCATGGAACCGGTGGATCCTTGTTTTCAGATAGCAGTGGCATAATCACAATTTCGGATTCAACTACTGACTCGGGCGTTTCCAAACCCTAAGTTGCGGTACATTTTACTCAGAGAACGTGGGTAGATTGTTTCGCCCAGCAACGTGCCACACACAGAGCGATCAGAATTTAACAGAATTACATATATAGGTTCAAGTTCAACACATTACTATGCATCTTCATTGCCAGCAGCCTTCTTCTGCATCCTGGGTGCCAAGCCTTCACGTCCAATGGCTTCTTCATTTCCTGCCTTCTTCCTCTTCATCGGTGCCAATTTTCTTAGCTTCACATACTCTGCATCGCCGGGACAATGGGCACCAGAATCGTGTCCAGCATCATCTTTCCACTTGTTTTTAATTTCTTCGAGCAGCAAAATGACATCTTTCCACTCGTTTTTAATTTCTTCGGGCAGCAAAATGACTGACCTGGCAGTCATGTTTCTAACCTTGCAGCGCTTCCTGTCAAAGAAACCACCCTGTCCAAGAATAGAAGGGCAGCTCCCAGTTGTAGTAGCTTCCACATCCAATACATCACATTTCAGCTCAAACATGGCAGCCGAAGCATACCTTTTCATCAACCCAATTAGCTGACTGTCACACGTTATAGGAACTATGATGCCATGTTCTTCCATGAAGCTGAACTTTGCAGTCTACTACGGCCATAATTCAACATGATTACACAGAGCAGCAACCATACCAAATATAGTGCACATCTGCGGAGGCGCTTCTTCCATTGTGAAACAATGGTATACATACCTCTTGCCCTTAGAGTCGTACCTATAGAGTGAAGGGAATATGCCCGAGAGGCAATAATAAAGTGGTTATTATCTTATTCCATGTTTATGATAAATGTTTATTTTGCATGCTATAATTGTATTGATCAGAAACATCAATACATGTGTGTTTAATAAACAAAAAGGGTTCCTAGTTATGCCTCTCTTATAGACTAGCTTTTTGATTAACAAGATGATCAAGGTTTCCTGATCATAGACATTGGATGTTGTTAGTAACAAGGTCACAACATTAGCTGAATGATGTGATGAACATTCATCGAAGTATAGCATTACGATCAAAGTCATTATGTTTATATTGCTATAACATCATACGAAGTATTCTTTATCCTTAGACCATGAGATCATGTTAATTGCTAACACCGGAAGAGTATCTTGATAACATCAAATGTCACACCGTATCAGGGTGACTATAAAGATGGGTTCAGTGCTACGAAGGTGTTATGTTGAGGCTCATGGATCAAGAGTGGAATTTGTCAATCCCGATGACGGATAGATATACTCTGGTCCCTCTCGGTGATATCACATTGAGATATCTTGCAAGCAAGTGATGTGATCACTAGAATGTTATATCACGGGAACAAGAAAAGAGTGCATGTCGGTAACGAGATCAAACTAGGTATGGAGATACCGATGATCGAATCTCGGACATGTAATATATCGAGAGACAAAGGGATTTAGTTACAAGCGTTAAAGGTTCTCACGATCACAGAAGTCATCGTTGAATGTGTAGGAGTTAGTATGGATCTCCAGGTCCCGCTGCTGATTATTGATCGGAGAAGGGTCTCGATCATGTCTGCATTATTCGCGAACCGTAGGGTGGCACACTTAAGAGTTACCGGACACCATTTTGGAGCACATATGTTTCAGACGAAAGAATTGCAAAGCGCAGGAATTGTTTTGATAGAAACCGGAAATTGTTTCGGGTGAAATTGCAGAAAGTGGTTCTACATGTGATATTGAAATATTGCAAGGGGTTTTATGTGAATGTTTGTTAATTAAAGTAATTAACAAAATTCTGAATAAAATTAATAAAAGAGTTTTATTAAATGAGAGAGCATTAAATTTGGAGAAATTTAATGCATTTAAAGTGGAGACTTTAAAAGGGAATGTGAAGAGGCATTTTAATGTGGAGGGGTTACCACCACATGAATGGAGGAGGTGAAGAGACACCTCCTCCATGCGCCGGCCATGAAGGAGGGGTACCCCCTCCTCCTATAAAAGGCCCCCGTCTTCCTCCTTCATCCTCACACCTCCTTGTGAAGGATCTCTCTCCCCCTCTAGAATTATTTCCCTATGGTCTCGGATTAGCGAGATACATGTTCCTGGTGGCATTTTGTCTGGAAGGAGTTGGTGCTTCCGCTGGATCGCTGGAGCGAGGAGGTGGAGGTTGTCCGGTGGCTTGAACGTGTGTGCGAGTACGGATGCGCTGCTGAGTTGCGGCGCTCGGACTTCCTCACGATCTTGAGATTGGCAAGTGTACGACTACATCAACCACGAGTTCCTACTTGTTAACAAAACTCGTTGTCTTAGAGGGTAAGTTCTCGTTGGATGTATGTCCACCCGTTGCTTTGTACCTAGTATATAGATCTTGGCGTGTAGTTCACACCGTAGGAATTTTTTTGTTTTCTATGCCCAGAACCCAACAGTGGTATCAGAACCTGATCTATGCGTAGGTGCTTTGCATGGGTAGAACACATATGTTTATATGTGGGCGATGATGATCATGTTATTGCATCTTCTATGTATTTTGGATATTGGTGGCATAGTGGGATGAAGCGGCCCGGACCAACCTTACATGTCGTCGTACATGAGACCGGTTCCACGACTGACATGCAACTTGTTTTGCATAAGTGGCTGGCGGGTGTCTGTCTCTCCTACTATAGTCAATATCTGATTTACAACGAGTTGCTAATAACTTAGTTATCCTTGTTGTGGTTCATGTTCATAAGTGAGAACGGTTCTATCTCCGAAAGCCCTGAGCCACGTAAAACTTGCAATTGATAAATTAGAGGCGTCTTGTTTAGATCGTTGATGGGCTAGTGTATTGATATGGTATTGTTGTAAGTAGATGTATGATAGATACTCTTACAACACACTCAACGTGTAAGTTCCATAGACCTTGGCCTTACACACAAAGGAATGATATAGATCATACCACAATGCAAGTGATAGAGATCAAATGCATGGACCATATCATCTCACTTTACACATTAGATGTTAGCATCTTATACTGCTAGTTTGGCGCTTTTGGTAGCATTGTAAGATGATCCCTCATTTAGATATCAAGATAAAAATGTGTTCTTCCTTAAGTATGCACCGTTCTGTGGATCGTGTTTCGAGACATCACGTGATGATCGGGTGTACTCGAATCTACGCTTCATAGGAACGGGTGTAAGACAGTTTTGCACACGCGAATACTAAGGTTCTTACTTGGCGAGCCTAGCATGTACAGACATGGCCTCAGAACACGGACCGAAAGGTTAAGCATGAGTCATATAGTTGATATGATGCCCATATAGATGCTCGCCTTTGAAGCTACATCAACTCACGTGATGATCGGACTTGGTGTAGTGGATTTGGTTCATGTAATCACCAAAAGGACACGAGGGATGTTTTTTTTGAGTGGGAGTTCATTTCTGATTTGGATTAGTCGAACCAAAATTGTCATAAATTAAATCAAAGTGAATTTGCATAGTTTGTTGTAGTCATTGGCATTCGTTTTCTACCTTATGCTTAGTTTTTATTTGAGATAATAGAACTATAGAATTCTGCATATTTACTTTACGAACTGGTATCGTATTGTTTTGAATGTCAATTTAAAGTTTATAAGTCCTATTGCAAACTTTCAGCAAACTCTATTTACTCCATGAAGTTTAATAAGTAGTATTAAATCAAGAGTAAGAATTCCAATGTTAGTATCTAAAGTATCATGTTTGCCTCCATGATTATTGATATTCAAAAGTTGTTTTAATATTAAGATTATATAGGAGCTGAAAATTGTTTCAGAAACCATCATGTGTGAAAGATATTGTGATATTTGAAACAATGTTTTTGGTTGCATTATGATAGAGTATAATTTAGCAAAATACATGTTCTCATATTGTATGAGAATTTGTGAAGGTTGGAGACGCTAAGCGTCCTAATCTACCAAAAAGGTTTTGGGAACTGATATTATACTCGCGATTCTTCCTTATAGGCTATAGTAGCTTGATCATGAAAGTTGTCATGATAAGGATGAATAGAAGATGTAAGTAAAATGTTTACTACACTAATAGATTACTAAAGAATGGATTTTTGAAAGAATGCCAAACATTTGATGATGGTGATCCACTTCAAAGTGCAAGTCCAAAGGTATTAGTATTTGACTATATACAAGCTTTGTACCATGTGTCATGTTGATGACACCACTATTGATGTTGATAGATTCTTTTAAAAGAAAAGGAATTGCTGAAAGAGAATCTATAAAATATTTGGCAGAAAATAAAAGGTTGGAGATGTCCAACTTGGGTATATAGAAGATATATATGTTATGGTTGTATTCCTTGCTTATTAAACAATGTGGTTCTTATGTATTTGATACCGGAATTGGATACAGAATTGGTTGGTATGAAGTGTCATACAGGACAACGCAATTCATGAACTGCAATGGCCTAAGTAACTAGCAAGAGAATAAGTGACGGTGATCATCGAAAACAAATAAAGTGTTATTGTGCTTTTCGTTGTCATCAAACCTAGCCTTCAAGATTTGTTTTAATAATTGTTATTTTCCGGTATTACGAGAACAATGGTTGTTCAAATAATTACCGGTTTCCATAAAGGATGGATGAACTTTTACAAGTCTAGTGGGAGAAATCACATCCATAAACACTATTGCTAAAATGTCGCAAGACAAATGATTGAAAGATCACTTATGAAGTGACATCGCTTATTAAATTATATTGGAAAGAAAACATGAAGAAACTCCATGTTGATGGATTTTTGGAGTCTTTTGATTTTGATCAATTGACGCTTGTGAGACTTTCCTTGAGATAATTGAAACTCCGTCCATAGGCCAGAGAGGAACGGATGACTAGCTTATTGGGAATTGTGCATGCTGATGTGCATAGTCCATTATGTGTAGCCATGTGCGATGGATCTTTTTGCTTCATATGCTTTCTTCGAAAATTTGAGTGAATATATCTGTATATTTACTTAATATGGAAGAAGTATGAAACATTTGAAAGTTGTTCAAAGACTTTCAAGATGAAGTGAAAAATCATTGTAACAAGAAAATAAAAGAGTTTATGATTTGATCATAAAGGAAGATATTTGAGTTACATGTTTAGCAAAACACCTAAGATTTGAGGAATTGTTCCATGAATTTGGATTTCCCGGTAAACCATAGGAGTATGGCATATTCGAGAGATGAAATCAAACCATGTTTGACATGGTAAGATCAAAGGTGTCATTTATAAAACTGCCATTATGTTTTAAAGATTGAAGCTTTAGAGACTACCGCTTTTACACTGAAAAGAGCACCATCGTGATCCGTTGAAATGACACCATATAAGTTATGGTTTGGGATAAAACCCGAATTGTCTTTTCTTAAATTTTGGTATGCTATGCATAAGTAAAATGTTTACAACCAAAGTCGGATAAGCACGTCTTTGTAGGTTATCCCAAAGAATTTGTTGGGAATTTCTCCATAACACCAAGGACAAAAGAGTTTGTTACTTGGAACGTCAAGTTTCTTGAGAAGGAATTTTTCGTGAAAAGTTAAGTGGGAGGACAATAGAACTTTGATAAGGTTGTTGAACCTTAGCTATATGTGCTAAGTAGCGCAGCGCCGGAAAGTGTCCCGGTGTCGGCCACAATGCTCATGGCTCCCGTGATTACAAAGGGTGTGATCTCGGGGATTAGAGTTCCTATTGAACCATGTGGGTCGATAAGAATCAAATAGTGTGATTTGATAAGCAAGTCGTTATTGTTTTGACAATGATGAACCGACTACATGCAAATAAGCGATGATGGGCCCTGACTGCATAAAATGACTAGAAATCATAGAATCCGTGATAGTATCCATACACGAGAAATCAAGTTTCTAAACTTGGAAGACCCTCCGGAAAGGCGTGAAGCCTATCAGTTGTGTTTGGATCTATAAAGAAATAGACATGGATGTTTAACATCTATGAAATAGTCGACATCTCAGAGAGAAGTTTACGACAATGTTCAAGGAGTTGACTATGGCAAGATTTGATCTTTCATAGCGATATTTAGTCTTGACGGATTAATGTAGCAACCACTACATATAATTTGGTATATGGTAGTTGAATAAACAAGACAATGTTCTTCTAATAGAACGGTTACCTAGGATGTGTACATGACACAGTCCGAAGGGTTTTGTTAATTCAAAGGGTGCTAAAAGGGCATGCAAACTTCAATAGTTGAACTAAGCATAGCGGAGTTGGAATCTTCACCATGATGAAACTGTTAAAAGAGTTTAAATTCATTGGAGATGATGAAGATGCTTGCATTTGCAAGAAATTAAGAGGGAGCGCTGAGACATATTTCTAATACATTATGTAGAGGACATATTGTTGATTGGAAATGATGTATCTTGTATTGACACAAGTTAAGAATTTCATTAAAATAAGATTTCGATGAAAGACTTGGGCAAACCCGGAATATTTGGCATCAATATCTATATGGATAGATTAAGGCGCAAATATGGTTGTGCCAGACATACATATATGAGATATTGAAAGGGTTCAATATGGAAACAACAAGAAAGGTTCTTGCTGCATGGAAAGAATTGTATCAAGATTCAAGTTTTTCAACACTTGGTGAGTAAAATCACATGAAGCTTTTGATTGATTATACCATGATATGTATATATCTAGAATGTCCTATGGTCTAAATGTTATGAGCATATACCAGAATGATTCATAAGATGATCATTGGACAATAGTAAAGATATTCTTATGAGCTTTGGAAGAACTAAGAATATATCATGTATAAGTGACAAATATTTAAAGGTAGTTTATTGTAAAGTGTTACATTGATACTAATTTTTTCACAAGATACAAATTAAATTATCTCAATTTAGACTATGGGTGGCACAATGTAATGGAAAGGATGTTCCATGATGGATTTGGATGAGTTCCAAAGTTGAGACATTGTGACGGATACTGCAACAAAAGGCTAAGTATATAACTGCTATAGTAGCAGCAAAGGAGGGCATTTGTGTTAAGTAGTTTGTTATCAAACTAGGTGTGGTTCAAAGTGGGCTAATACTATGAAGATATATTGTGTGACAATAATATCAACATATTTTGAGCCGAACAAACTAAAGGTCTCACCAAAGGACCAAATTTATACAATGCCATCTCATTTGAGAATGAGTGATGCGTAGAGACGAAAAGACATGCAAATACACACGGACCTGAAACTGTCAGATCCGGAGATTATGTTAACCACTAGCAATCGCGTATATGCAATACCAGAAAGCCATAGGTGTTCAATACGCAAAGTTTTTCAAACTAGATTATTGACTCTAGTGCAAGTGGGAGACTGAAGGGAATATGCCCGAGAGGCAATAATAAAGTGGTTATTATCTTATTCCATGTTTATGATAAATGTTTATTTTGCATGCTATAATTGTATTGATCAGAAACATCAATACATGTGTGTTTAATAAACAAAAAGGGTTCCTAGTTATGCCTCTCTTATAGACTAGCTTGTTCATTAACAAGATGATCAAGGTTTCCTGATCATAGACATTGGATGTTCTTAATAACAAGGTCACAACATTAGTTGAATGATGTGATGAACATTCATCGAAGTATAGCATTACGATCAAAGTCATTATGTTTATATTGCTATAACATCATACGAAGTATTCTTTATCCTTAGACCATGAGATCATGTTAATTGCTAACACCGGAAGAGTATCTTGATAACATCAAATGTCACACCGTATCAGGGTGACTATAAAGATGGGTTCAGTGCTACGAAGGTGTTATGTTGAGGCTCATGGATCAAGAGTGGAATTTGTCAATCCCGATGACGGATAGATATACTCTGGGCCCTCTCGGTGATATCACATTGAGATATCTTGCAAGCAAGTGATGTGATCACTAGAATGTTATATCATGGGAACAAGAAAAGAGTGCATGTCGGTAACGAGATCAAACTAGGTATGGAGATACCGATGATCGAATCTCGGACATGTAATATATCGAGAGACAAAGGGATTTAGTTACAAGCGTTAAAGGTTCTCACGATCACAGAAGTCATCGTTGAATGTGTAGGAGTTAGTATGGATCTCCAGGTCCCGCTGCTGATTATTGATCGGAGAAGGGTCTCGATCATGTCTGCATTATTCGCGAACCGTAGGGTGGCACACTTAAGAGTTACCGGACACCATTTTGGAGCACATATGTTTCAGACGAAAGAATTGCAAAGCGCAGGAATTGTTTTGATAGAAACCGGAAATTGTTTCGGGTGAAATTGCAGAAAGTGGTTCTACATGTGATATTGAAATATTGCAAGGGGTTTTATGTGAATTTTTGTTAATTAAAGTAATTAACAAAATTCTGAATAAAATTAATAAAAGAGTTTTATTAAATGAGAGAGCATTAAATTTGGAGAAATTTAATGCATTTACAGTGGAGACTTTAAAAGGGAATGTGAAGAGGCATTTTAATGTGGAGGGGTTACCACCACATGAATGGAGGAGGTGAAGAGACACCTCCTCCATGCGCCGGCCATGAAGGAGGGGTACCCCCTCCTCCTATAAAAGGCCCCCGTCTTCCTCCTTCATCCTCACACCTCCTTGTGAAGGATCTCTCTCCCCCTCTAGAATTATTTCCCTATGGTCTCGAATTAGCGAGATACATGTTCCTGGTGGCATTTTGTCTGGAAGGAGTTGGTGCTTCCGCTGGATCGCTGGAGCGAGGAGGTGGAGGTTGTCCGGTGGCTTGAACGTGTGTGCGAGTACGGATGCGTTGCTGAGTTGCGGCGCTCGGACTTCCTCACGATCTTGAGATCGGCAAGTGTACGACTACATCAACCACGAGTTCCTACTTGTTAACAAAACTCGTTGTCTTAGAGGGTAGTTCTCGTTGGATGTATGTCCACCCGTTGCTTTGTACCTAGTATATAGATCTTGGCGTGTAGTTCACACCGTAGGAAATTTTTTGTTTTCTATGCCCAGAACCCAACATAGAGGACTACCATAACCAGGTAAGGGGGGTCCACGCAGATCCCACTTGACAGAAAACTGTGGACAAAATATGTTTGTCAGCATTGGGCTAACAAACAATTTGAGGTTCAGTAGCTAGCTAACAGTTGTAACTAGTGCGAATAGCAAAGAGAAGGGTAGATCACCCGCTTGTAGACAGAACTTCTTCTTGCTTGATAGTAGGATCTGTCATCCTCCGAGCTGCTCGGCTCGTCGGCGGCGGAGGTGGGAATGCGCCATTGGAGCTCGGGATCAGCGACTAGGCGCAGCAACTTGGCGCCAGAAGTCAAATGTCCGAAGGGATCATCCTGCCTGGAGGGTGGATTCCGACGCCGACGGTGCTAGGGGAAAGCTGGGAATGGATTTGTGAAATTGGCCAACGCATCCAATCCACTTAGCTGCTCGATTTGCCTAAGAGGTTGCCACGTTGGCGCCCGCGTCACGGATAGATGACTGACATGAGGGTCCCGACCGTCTACTTCACGGGGGAGTTTAACAGAATGTTTGAATTTGGCAGGGGTGAGATGAGTTTGCCTCGAAATGGCCCCTCTCGGTAGTTGGCGGCCCAACTTTTCGAAACGCGGTAATTTCAGGCAACTTAGGTACCGCCATGCGCTGGCCTGCCAACTTTGGTACCGCAGACGAACAAGCCCCTCATGAGTACTATCTTCATCCTCTTCATCTTCACTTGCAGAGGAATATTCTTCTTGTGCCACCAAGACAATCTTGGGTTGCTTCATTTAAGGGCCATTCTTTTTGATAAATGGCTTCTTTCTAGGTGCCTTGGATTTTTCTTTAAGTATGATCCTGCCACCATTGTCTTCTCTATTTTGATATGGACACTCAGCCACCAAGTGTAGCCTATCTCCACAATTGTAGCATGTTCTCAGTTTTGGGCCATTCTCTCTTCTTCCACTTGACACATTCTTGCGCTTGAGTTCCAACTTGGCCTTGGCTGGATCCTTCCAAAAGTTCCTTGCATAGAATGCCATGTACTCACCATGAGAATGCTTGACTTCCTTGGGGCAGTCCATGGAGACACCCTCAAAACCTCTTTCATCCTCATCTTGCTCAACAACATTTGCTTTAGAGCAACATTACCCCTTTTTGCATTCCAATGGCTCGGGCACGGGCATCTTCCGCGTTCTTAGCTACAACCTTGAATGATGCCATTTCTTGCATGACTTCATTAGAAGTCATTTGATGGTAGTTGTGTCTACCTTGCAAGCTCTTCAAGTCTGTTGGCTCAAAAGGCATTAGAGCACTCACATATTTCCTTTTTATCCAAGCATCATCAATGTGAGTGGCTCCATGCTTTGTAAATGTTGTTGCGATGCCCTTGAGTCTTCTATACATATCTTCATGGTTTTCACCATCCAACATGTAGAATCCTTCAGCTTCATTACTAAGGGCATCGTACCTATTCCTCCTCATGCTTTCATTTCCAATAAAGAGGTCGGTGAGAGCATCCCAAGCTTCTTTAGCTGTGTTGAGATTCTCAATGTGGGGCATGTCCTTGGGACCCACTCCGAGTTGTATCATGTGGAGAGCCGTTGCATTCAATTGGCTATCCACAACTTCTCTTCTTGTCAAGTTGGTGTGATCTCCAATATGAAGAATCTCTTCGATAATCCTCCAAAGTTCAATTGACGAACTGCATACATGAGACTTCATTAAGAATTGCCATTGATTAAATGAAGATGCAGTGAGTTTGGGTGGATCACCCCTATTATTTATATGAGGATGTGGGATAGGTGGGTCAGGAGAATATAGGTGATGAACCTCACTATAGTCCTCCTTACCACTTCCCTTTTTGGAGGTGGAACCATTATGTTTTTCACCTACCACTTCATCTTCCTTAGATCCGGTGTTAGCCTTATCCTTGGATGATGGAGTGGCAGCCTCAGAGGAAGATGGAGATGGGGCTGTAGATGATGTAAGGCGAGCAATCATTTGTTGCATCTCCTCCATCTTGGTCTCAAAGGATTTCAACAAGGTTGTTTCCAACGTCTTGAGGTCATCCATTGTGACCTTTTTCACAGCCTCATTCCCATTCTCCTTGGTACCCATACTTCTCTTAGGTGGTTAAGCCCGAATAAAGAGTCGGGGCTCTGATACCAATTGAAATGGATCGTATGGGCACCTAGAGGGGGGGTGAATTGGTGCTACTTCAAATTTTAATGCTTTTTCAATTTTAGGCTGGACACAAAAGGTAAATTCTCTAGATAGCTATTATATAGAATTTCCCTATATGCAAACCTAACTACTAGCGAGTAAACGCGAGTGAGAAAGAGGAACGAGTAAACCATAGTGGAGCACGCAGAGACATAGGATTTGTTTTACCGTAGTTCCTTACTTGTTAAGGGAAGTACATCTGTGTTGGAGGGGTGGGCGGTACTAAGACCACCACGCCACAATAGGCCTCACCCTGTTCTCCGATGGATCCCGCCACCAAAGGCCTGATCCACCTTTCCACTATAGGAACCCTTCGAGGCAGGAACTGACACCTTTACACAACTAGCGGGGCACAACTCCACAACCAAATTGGAGGCTCCCGTAATGACAACAAGTTGCCACAAGAACAAGTTATCAATAACAAAACATGAGATCTAGATATTAACGAGAATACTAGATCAGGGATTTCTCCAAGTGAATGGAGAGGAGTTGATGTCCTTGATTCATGATGATGATGTAGGTTGTCTCCTCCTTCAATTCCCCCAAAGATCGAAGCCTTCGGGTGGTTGAAGTAGGAGATCTAGAGAGAGAGCACTTGCAACAGGTTTGGAAATTTTCGAGTGAATCAAGAGATCTGAATGGAGGGGATGAAGGGGCTTTTATAGCCCTTGCACCCAGTAAGCCGTTGGAGCCATTTGGGCCGGATTATCCGGCCTGGGGAAACTCTGCCCCAGACTCGGATTATCCGACAAATAATCCGCCCCCACTCAGAGCGATGCGCCGAGCTTGCCCTTGAGCGTCTCCTGGGGGGCGGATTATCTGGCCCCATGCGAGGGCCGGATTATCCGACCAGGGAAGGAAAAACCACCCTGTTTAGATTTTCTAGGAGATAATCTGAAACCACTCAGAGCATCGCGCCTTGGCTGCCTTTGATCGTCTACTGGGGACCGGATTATCCGGCCCAAGACGAGGGCCGAATTATCCGGTCAGGGGAAGAAAATCCGCCCCTGTTCAGATTTTCCGAGAGAAAATCTGACCCCAGAGAGAGTGACGCGCCACACTAGCCTTTGCCAAATGAGTTAGGCCGGATTATCCGGCCCTTGATGGGGGCGGATAATCTGGCCCCCCAAACACAAAAACATTCCCTGCACACTTAGCACACATGAGAAAACTCCATGGTATTGATATCTAACACACAAAACACAGGGAACCATGAAATGTTCTTTTAGTTACTCTTGGGTTTGTGGGAAACCCTAGGCGACTAGGGTTGCCCTGAGGCATTCAACTTGTCATTTGCTCCGTGGAAAGTTTGTGAGGGTTTGGAGACTACCTTAAATTCTACCATGAGTAAGTGAGCTATTCCTTCGTGGGATAGGCTTGGAGAAGAAGGTGAGCCTTCGTGGCGTTGGGGAATCCTTCGTGGAACCTCACACCTCTCCACTGTGACGTAGTCCCCTTCCCAAAGGTGGTGAACATAGGAATACATCTTTGTCTCCACGTGCTTCGGTTATTCCTTAACCAATCCCTTACTTGTGTTGTTTACTTTGTGATAGCCTTCGTGCTTGAAGTATCTTGTATCATCATCTAGGTTGCCTCACCTAGTTTGCATTTAGGCACACTTATATTCCGCAAAGCCTAAAACTTGCAAAAGATTACAAAGAATTTTGTAGAAACCTATTCACCCCCTCTAGGTAAACCATCTTACACTTTCAATTGGTATCAGAGCCAAGGGAGCTTCTAAGGGCTTTACCGCCTAAGAGAAAAGATGGTTTTCTCCGATGATGAGGAGGACAAGACTTATTCAGTCAATGAGCTTTGTGAACTCTTTGCCAAACGGTCCCTTGAAAAGGCTAAGGCAGATTCTGATCTCCTTCCTCGAATAAGTTTCCTTGAAGGACGTTTTACGGTGATGGGCGAGGGGGTCATGCTTGTAGGACCTTCGGTAGTACCTCATGTGAGGCCGATGGACATTGGTAAGGAGGCCGTGAACGAGTCCTCTAGTGAGAGTGACCTAATGAAAGCCTCCATGCCTCCTAATCCATTTCCGTATACATCATAAACAAAAGAACCTCATGCCTCATATTAATGGTTCGGGTCCCGCACCTCATTATGATGGAACTCACTTCTCTCATTGGAAAGTTTCTATGGAATCTCATCTTCATAGTTGTAGTGTGGAGCTTTGGGAGATTTGGGAAAGGGCTTCTATCCACAGGATCCCAACAATCTCACTCCGGGAGAGTACTATGACTATCAACTAAATGCAATAGTTGTGACAAGATAAGGAGTGTGATGACTGGGTTCCTGCACCAATAACAGGGTTATTGCAGTACTTGTAGCAGCAAATATTTAAAGAGTTTGTCCCGATGGGAGCTCGGCAAACACGACCCCGTGGCCACGTTGTCAATGCGACCATGTTCGTACCCAAACCGTGGTTTGGAAATAGCCTATTCTATAAGTTGCTAGGATATATGAATTTAAGATGTTTTGTAAAAACTACTACTAGGACTGGAAGAAAACTAGAACAAAAGTAAAACCGAAAAGAGGTGAATGCAATGAGATGAAATATTAATACTATGATTCCTCAAGTAATGTTGTGTATACCAGTGTGCATGATAAGTGCTTATGGAATAGCTGTTAACTATAATTGTGGCAGTCCCTCATATACCGTTGTCTCCCACCGTTGGTAAGTGGCAACTAGACAACTCAATTGTCCACACCCTCTTCGGACATGGGTCATATCGTAAGAGAATAGTGTATTAAGGTAACAAGACCAATCAAGGTAAACCAGAGCAAAGGCATTAAGTTGTATGGACAACCATACTCCTAAGCAAGTGTGCTAGTCACAAGATATCCCATCTATCACTTTGGGGTCAAGCAATTCACAACACTATACCTATTTATATCATGAGTGATCTTAAGGGAACTCTAGGTAGTGCATCCTAAGCTACTATTGCCTCCACAAATCACTTATAGCAAATAGCCTATTAAATCTACCCATGAGAGCAGAGACTAATGATAAGTTTTGTGACACTCCATGAATCCCTAGTAAATTCCTCAATAATGGATTGGACATCTCCAATCACTAAAATAATATCATGAATAGAACAATGTAAATAGAAAGCACAAACATATTCATTAACAAGAACACACCACACTTCAATTACTCAAATCATCATAACATTAATAAAAGGTGGTTCAAGCCATGTTATAACCCATCATGGAGATCATGATGGGAAAGGATGAAGGAGTAGCGGCGATGGAGATGGTGATGACGGCGTGGTGATTGTGGCATCGGCATGGTGATGGCAGCGTCCTCCTTCTCCTCCTCTTCTTGCTTGGATGGCTTGATGGTGTTGATGGAGATCTGGATCTTGGTGGAGCTATAGAGGCTATGGAGGCAGCACGGCGCCAGGGCGCCGCTGTGGAGGCGGTAGATGGGATCTAGATCTTGTATATGGTGTATGGTGGCTTCCTCCTTCTCCTCCTCTTCTTGCTTTGATGGCTTGATGGTGTTGATGGAGATACAGATCTTGGTGGAGCTGTAGAGGCTATGGAGGCGGCATGGCGGCAAGGCGCCGCCGTGGAGGTGGTAGATGGGATCTAGATCTTGTATATGGTGTATGGTGGCTTCCTCCTCTCTTCTTCGACTCCTCCCTCCTTTATATAGGCCTTGGGGGTGCCCTAGGGTTCCCCCAATACCGTCATATGACTTAGTGAAGGTTCTGGAGCTTCCGGAGGGCGAAATCCCGTCGTTTGTTACCTATTTTGGCAACTATACGGTGGGAGCTATACGGCCGGAATTTTTGCTCCCCTCGTATAGTTGTTTGTTAAACCTTCGGTACTCTTTAGTATTTTGGTCGCCATTTTTTTCATATGAACTCTATTTTGGGTGTTCTTGGGCTCGTTGAATTCGTCTCGTCGAGGGCTACAACCCTGTGGTCTTGGATCTTTATTTTGAGAAGTTGGAAAAATTCACTTTTCCAACACCTCAAATGGCTAAGTCGGGTCCGTGCAGCTCCTCCATACTATGCTCTCTTTGTTCCTTTTGCCTTTATTTTATCCATAATCATCATCAACACCTACACACATGTCAAAGACAAGGAAGAGGGATAAAATTCTACCTAAACTACTAAATGTGCAAGCTCATATTGAATTTAATAAAAACAAGTAATCATGCATATCAGACATAGCAATAGTTAGATGGAGCATGATATGATAGGAAAATGACACAATTTATATTGCTAAGAAGTGTTGTATTATCACAACCATCAACTTCCCCAAGCTAGATCTTGCTCGTCCTCGAGTAAAAGGGATCGATACCTTAATGTATGTGATCTTGCTTATCATTGAAAATCAATGCACCGTATCCTTGTTTTTCCTGCAAGCTCAAAGCAAGAGAGCACATAATCATACAAGGCAATATAAGCTCAGTTATATTATTCGAAACCAGTAGAGATTAGTCAAAAACTTCTATGCCCCATGTCAAAGTTAAATCTAGCTTGCAAGTAAACTTGTGATCCTTCTATACGCACTTTATTGTATTTTTGTATTTTTATTTGTATAAGGCAAAGTTGAACACGGTTAGTTGTCAATCATAAATAGAAATAGAGTCTTCCAATGCTTCCCACTCATGCCATCTATTAAAGTCTCTCAAGTGCAAACTTTG
This sequence comes from Avena eriantha, assembly GCA_910589775.1. NCBI lineage: Eukaryota > Viridiplantae > Streptophyta > Magnoliopsida > Poales > Poaceae > Avena > Avena eriantha. Next base: position 293,534,085 of record OU342740.1, read on the forward strand.
ATTGTTGAGCTCATAGAAAATATATTTCTTAGTAACGAGACCATGCCAAAAGAGTGGTATATGTCCAATCGAGACTGTGTAGGCTAGGAAGGACACTCGTGACCATTAACAAGGTTTTCCTTTTCGGTATAATGATTTCTCATAACGGTCAGAGGAGTATTCCAACTTTTGCTTTTAACGTAGGCCCATGAGAATACCAATGCATACCCAAATATAGCATTTTTGATACATATGTTGGGCAACTCATAGCCAAACCCTAAGAGTTTCCTCTTTTTGGATTGTCCAAAGGCCAGCAGGGTTGTTAGGATCCCATGTTGTGTGATAGTGGCGCAAGACACGCATAAAGCAATATCTCACTTTGATTTCCAAGACAAAATTTTGGCATATGTAATCTCGAAACTTTGAAACATCATTTCTTATTTGACAACTCACTCAATAAGCATCTATTAAGACCATAATTTCCAACACTATGGGGTTATGCTACTCCATAACCATTCACTTAATACAATTCTGAAGAGTGACAACTAGAAAGTTTTGAAGAACTTCTTTATTATATTTTTTCTTTTCAAAATGTAGAGAACATGGGAATGTATATTTAGAGGATCAAAATATTTTCACAAGCTAGATAAAAGTTGAACAAGGTGCATCAAAGCTATGGCTTGTCTCTTATGGGGCCTAACATGAGCAAGTATATCCCTTATATAAATATGAACAAAAACTCACCTAAGCAAGCATTCAAAACAGAGGAATACACGATAGCATGAAAACTTTTTAAGATAAAGAACTTTGCACAAGACTCTATGCATGCAAAATAACCTCCCCAAGCTAAGAATACCAACTTCAGAAGATCATGAAAACAAAAGAGAAAATGCAGTTATCAAAAGAGAGTATAAGAATGGTTACCTCCCCAAGCTTAAGTTAAAGCAAGGGTGACACACTTTACCGTTGAGGTGCTTTTAACCTCTACTTTGATGGACAAAGAACCCAGGTCCGGTCCTGAGATTTCAGGGGCCCGGGGAAAAACTAAAATTTTGGGCCCTTTATATAATTTTTTATACATATATGAGATGATGAAAAATAAATATTTTAAGTACACTCCGAATTATAATATTTATATAAAAATAACAATGTTTACATGATACCTTAAAATTTCCTTCGAAATTTTGTAGAAGCAAAGTCAGTGACGATGGAATCAATATCAATCTTGTCCACTAATATCTTCTCGATGCATAGAGTTGCCAAACCATTTAACCTCTCCTGAGACATTATAGATCTCAAATAGTTTTTCAATAATTTCAACTTTGAAAAGCTTCTTTCAGCTGATGCAATAGTCACGGGCATAGTAGATAAGATCCATAAGCAATAGAAATATTAGGATAACAATCCGCTTCTCTAACAAACTCAAAAAGCTCCATAGCAGACATTGATGTATTTGGCAAAGTGAACTTCATAACACTTAACTCAGAAATAAGTGCATTTAAATCAACGTCACATATATCAGGTGCACCATCTTTACCAGGCTGAGTAAAAGTTTCTGCAAATGTAGTGCAATGTTCTTTCAGTTGAGAACCATCCAATGTCTTGAAGGATGTCAAGCTCATTAAAAACCCAAATATTAGTCTGTTCCCCCACAAGAACTAGTGCCAACTCATGTGGATTCCTCAAAGTGCATGTGTTGCTCTTCAAAAATATGAAAAAATCCTCTTTGTGATTCTATTAATTTCTTCTCTTGTTGTCTTATTTTTCTTCTCTGAGCACTGGATTTGGGCACCATAATCAGTTAAATTGGGAGAAAAAAATCATATTGATTAATACACTAGTCACTAGTAACTTAGTAAGTTACATGAAGAAAAACATGTCTTCTATTGTGGTTTACTGGTTTTGACAAGGGCTCTGGAAGTACATGATGTACCTGCAGGCGACGGCTGATGGCGCAGGATGCGGATCTTCCTAGGAGTTGGGATGGAGCCATCATCGATCACAGAGAAGTGGGAATCAATCGTGATCGCACTTGCACGACAGGGAGTTGGGAAGGAGCACGAAGCCGCCGTGGCGTCGTTAATCGAGCCCTATTATCCCGATCCGATCTAGGGAAGCCACAGGAGTCACGGGACTCGGGAGGGCCAAACGCTGGGGCCTGGCCTGGGAAGTGGGACTGTGGGAATCGATCATGAATCGTGATCAGGGGCGGGACTCGGGAGTCAGGAACGGGAAGCGACGAGGCAAGGCGATCAATCATTACGATCAATGCGACAATGTCTTGGGAGTCCAGCGGTTGCCACCAGCCCAATAAACTTTTTTTGATGTATACTAGACCTATATTTTTTGGGCCCATACATTTTTTGGGTCCGAGGCGGCTGCCCCGCTAGTCCCTCCCTAGGACCAGTCCTTAAGAACCTTTTCTTCAATGAATGCTTCACGATCCGGTGTATGCCTTCCTTAAGAACCTGGTAGGAACAAGACTAGAAAGAAGACAAAATATTTTTGTGTTTTTGAAGACACGGGTTTGGCTCACAAGTATAAAACTACAATTCTCACTGAGTCGGTTCATCAACCTAAACACCACGCCTAAGTCAACAAACTAGTTCTAGGAGTGGCCTCTCCTAGATTGTGATGAGGTGCAAGTGAAACAAGATACGAGACACGAGTGTGCAGCTCCTATGTGCTTATTTAAAAGAGGTTCGAGTTGGAAGGTTTTACCTGACACTGATTGTTGAAACGTTAAATTAAAGCAACCAAGTGGCTCATGTGAGTGTTTGCACGGTTGGCACTACCGTACATGTCGTCACATAAGGTTCAAGTACCTGCGAACATAACACACAAAATAAAAGACAACGGTTTGGTGTACGAATGAAGTTCGTTCACCCAACTAATGAAACAAAACTAAAAGAAAACATGATGAACTACTAAAGTGAATTACAACTTAAGGAATTTCTGAGATAGAACTTTATTGTTGACATACGCTCGACTTCTCTAAAACATGGGAGAAGCTCCTAGGTGGTGTTTCGAGGTTTTTAGAAGAAGAAGGAAGAAGTAAGAATGAAATTTTGAGCAATGATTACCTTCTAGTTGGCGTTTGAGGGTTTTCCCAACTATACGGGCGCAACTATATGGCCAGACCAAAAAGGTCCCGCCGTATAGTTGGTCATTAAACTTACAACACCTTGAACATTGAAGGGCAGATGGCGTCGATATCTATACGGCTGCAACTATAGGGCCGGACCAAAAAGGTCCCGCCGTATAGTTGGCTGTTAAACTTGTAGTACCCTGCAATAGAAATTCGGAGATGGGGTAGATAACTATACGACCGCAACTATATGGCCGAAAAAATTCCCACCGTATAGTTGGTCATTAACCTTCTGGAAACGCCAATCTTCACCTATTTCTTCAAGGATTTGTTATTAACCTAAAACTTAATAAACACCATGTTTTGACAGTAAAATAACAACTTTAATTTTTGACCAACAAACACATATAATTGAAGGATTCACCTGAAACCGATTTTCTCTTTCTTTTTACCGAGTTTATGCAACACATAATATAGTGACAATAAATTCTACCGTTTCAAAACTACCACAAGATTACTCTAATAGCAAGACATGTGAAGAATAAAATTACCAATACAACATGAATGCAACTAGACTCGAGACACAAAACTAAGAAAGACACCTAGTAACTTCCGGGTTGCCTTCCAGGAAGCGCTCTCTTTAAAGCCATAAAGCCAGGCTAGGATGCTCCATACATTTCCAACCTGGATCCCAAGGGATATTGACTCGAGGTGGGGTTGTACATACCAGCTTGGAGCATCTTGAAGTAGAGTTTGGTCAGAGTCGTACACGCTTACGGTGCATCAGCATCATGTAGATGAACAAGTTCTCGCTTTCAAGCGAGTGTTGATGCAACAATCTTGGTGAACACATCTCCATGTATAGCTACAATGAGAGGATTTGAGATTCATATAAAATTCTTAAATCTTTGCCTTGGTTACTTGTGTAGGGGAACACATCATAGTATTCTTCCTTCATAGCAGGGAGTTCAGGACCCTGCATGTTAGTATAACAAGGTTCTATCTCTAGTTCATTATTATTAATGCTCTCCATATGAGTGTCTAGGAACAAGGCCTCCACAGAACAATTATCAATAGTTTTAGCATCATAAACAAACAAAAGTTCTAGTGTGACTCTCTGTGTCAACCTCACCTTTTTGTTCCTCCTTTTCATCGACTAGTGTTTTAATAGCAATGATAGAATCAAAAGTAGGAGTCGAAGGTGTGAGCGGGTGATCAATCCATTCTTCCTCCTCGTGCTCCTTTTCCTCTTCGCTCTTTAGTGAGTCCTGCAAAAGGTTATCTTTCTCCATGGTGGTTTTAGACCGCTTCGAATAATATAATACCAATGCATTATTACTTAAATTATTGTTGCAAAAGAGGAATATGAGGTATACTAAATTTAAAACTCCATCAAGTGCTTCACTTTCAACATCAATACTTCCTAGTCTAAATACCATTTCAGATGCACCTTTGAAAAGAAAGTATTCTAGTACTTCCAAACTAGCATAGGATTTATCTCTATTATAATTTGCTAGAGTAGGATTGTTGGAACACTTACATTGAAAATTAAGGTGGTCATCTAATATACAAATTGTGCAATAAGATCCATCATTAGCACGCAACCATAATGAATGCCTTTCCAATTGGTCCAACAATTTCTTTATCAGCTCATGTCTAGCAACCAGGCTTGATGAACTTGAATCCTTTATATCCTGCAATGCTTGTATTATCTCTTGAACAAAATTTATCTCGGAAGACATGATTAGTAGCAACAGTTTTTATAAATTTTTTATTTTGTAATTTTTTATTGTTTTCAATATAAAAGAAAGCAGTAAGATAATAGCAACAAAATGTGCGAGTAGATAACCGAACGCTTTGCTCCCCGGCAACGGCACCAATTTGCTGACTAGATTCCTGCACCAATAATAGGGTTATTACAGTACTTATAGCAGCAAATATTTAAAGTGTTTGTCTTGATGGGAGCTCGGCGAACATGACCCCACGACCACGTTTTCAGTGCGACCATGTTCGCACCCAAACCGTGGTTTGGAAATAGCCTATTCTATAAGTTGCTAGGATAAATGAATTTAAGATGTTTTGTAATAACTACTACTAGGACTAGAAGATAACTAGAACAAAAGTAAAACTGAAAAGAGGTGAATGCAATGAGATGAAATATTAATGCTATGATTCCCCAAGTAATGTTGTGTATACCGGTGTGCATGATAAGTTCTTATGGAATAACTGTTAACTATAATTGTGGTGGTCCCTCATATACCGTTGTCTCCCACCGTTGGTAAGTGGCAACTAGACAACTCAATTATCCACACTCTCTTCGGACATGGGTCATCTCGTAAGAGAATAGTGTATTAAGGTAACAATACCAATCAAGGTAAACCAGAGCACAGGCATTAAGTTCTATGTACAACCGTACTCCTAAGAAAGTGTGCTAGTCACAAGATATCCCGTCTATCACTTTGGGGTCAAGCAATTCGCAACACTATACCTATCTATATCATGAGTGATCTTGAGGGAACTCTGGGCGGTGCATCCTAAGCTGTATTGCCTCCGCAAATCACTTATAGCAAATAGCCTATTAGTTCTACCCATGGAAGAGTAGAGACTAATGATAAGTTTTGTGACACTCCGTGAATCCCTAGTAAATTCCTCAACAATGGATTTGACGTCTCCAATCACTAGAATAATATCATGAATAGAACAATATAAAGAGAAAGCAGAAACATATTAATTAACAAGAAAACACCACACTTCAATTACTCAAATCATCATAACATTAATAAAGGAGGTTCAAGCCATGTTACAACCCATCACGGAGATCATGATGGGGAAGGATGAAGGAGTAGCAGCGATGGAGATGGTGGCGTTGGCGTGGTGATGGCAGCGTCCTCCTTCTTGCTTGGATGAATTGATGGTGTTGATGGAGATCTGGATCTTGGTGGAGCTGTAGAGGCTATGGAGGTGGCATGGCGGCAGGGCGCCACTGTGGAGGCGGAAGATGGGATCTAGATCTTGTATATGGTGTATGGTGGCTTCCTCCTCCTCCTCTTCTTGATTGGATGGCTTTATGGTGTTGATGGAGCTCTTGATCTTGGTGGAGCTGTAGAGTCTATGTAGGCGACACAGCGGCAGGGCGCCGCCGTGGAGGCGGTAGATGGGATCTAGATCTTGTATATGGTGTATGGTGGCTTCCTCCTCTCTTCTTTGACTCCTCCCTCCTTTATATAGGCCTTGGGGGTGCCCTAGGGTTCGCCTAATACCGTCATATGACTTAGGGAAGGTTCTGTAGCTTCCGGAGGGCGAAATCCCATCGATTGTGACCTTTTTGGCAACTATACGGCGGGAGCTATATGGGCGGATTTTTTCCTCTCGCCGTATAGTTGGTCATTAAACCTTCGGTACTCTTTAGTATTTTGGTCACCATTTCTTCATACGAACTCCATTTTGGGTGTTCTTAGGCTCGTTGATTTCGTATCGTCGAGGGCTACAACCATGTGGTCTTAGATCTTTATTTTGAGAAGTTTAAAAAATTCACTTATCCAACACCTCAAATGGCTAAGTCTGGTCCTTGTAGCTCCTCCATACTATGCTCTCTTTGTTCCTTTTACCTTTGTTTTATCCATAATCATCATCAACACCTACACACATGTCAAAGACAAGGAAGAGGGATAAAATTCTACCTAAACTACTAAATGTGCAAACCTCATATTGAATTTAATAAAAACAAGTAATCATGCATATTAGGCATAGCAATAGTTAGATGGAGCATGATATGATAGGCAAATGACACAATTTATATTGCTAAAAAGTGTTGTATTATCACAGCCATCAGAGTGCCATTCACCGCACTCTCCATGATCAAGTTAGTGACATCCCCACCGCAAAGGAGCTTTGGGATAGGATTGTCATTCTCCAAGAGGGAACGTCCCTTATCCAAAAGTCCAAGTATGAAGCTGCCAAGTCAGAGATGAACATGTTCATGAACCACAATGGTGAGTCCATCACGGAAGCATACAAGAGACTTCTTTCCCTTCGTATGAAGATTAGTTGTGTTGGTTGTGATAAGTATGATGATGGGTTCAACTTGAATGATGAGCTCATCAAGTCCAAGATTGTCTCCATGATAGCAGCCACCGACAAGAAGCTTGCCTTGAACTTGCAACTCCTAGATTCAGCTAGACATTTCTCTCCCTATGATCTAGTATCATATCTTGTTACCACGCATAACTTGGCGGATGAAGGACAAAAGATCAAGGAGATAAATCGTGCTATTGGGTCTTCTCACTCTTTAGCATTAAAGGCCAAGCAAGTGCAAGAGGATGTTGCAAGTGAAGAAGAGCATGCTAGTGATGGAGTTGATGACATGCTCTCTCAACTTGCACTCTTCACCAAGAACTTGAAGTTCTAAAGAAGAAGAAGCTCAACCAGACCAAGTGAGAAGAAGATGACTTGATACAATTGTGATGAGTCGGATCACTTTGCCGATAAGTGCCCTTATGAGAAGAGACTTGATAAGCCCACGTATGAAGAGGGCGCCAAGCCAAGATTGAAGCCAAACCCCATCAACAAGAGATACAAGAGGAACAAGAAGCATGATGGAAAAGGCTTCCTAGGCCAACAATACTTATCCGGTGCAGAGAGTGAAGATGAGGAGAAGGTTATGGGAGTGGCCAATTTGGATTTTGCCGAACCCGGGTCACTCTTCACATATGACTACACCAAGGACTATAACGATGAGTCCATCCCTCCCAAGGTCACCGGTACTTGCCTTATGGCACGAAGCTCCAAGGACACATGTGATGTGGAGAGTGAGGATGAGGAGGAGGTGTTTGGTGAGCCTAGTTTGGTTTACACCGAGCCCAGGTCACTAATCACCTATGACTACACCAAGGACTACATCAATGACTCTCCTACTCCCAAGGTCATCGGCTCTTGTCTTATGCCAAGGAGCACCAAGGTAATCTCTTCTCCTCCATCTCTCTCTAGCATCTTGGATGATCATGTTAGTACCAATGATAGTGACAATGATGAATTTGATGAAAACTATATACAAGAAATGTATAAAATCATGAAGTCTCTTCCTAGCAATGCTCGTGCTAGATTCAAGCAATTAATGAACCTTGTCAACTCATGTAACGAGACCATTGATAGCTTGGAATCGCATATTGATGATGAGAAACAGAGATTAAATCTCCTTGAGAAAGAGCTAAGCAAGGAAAATAACATCACTTCACTTCTTTAAAGAACGAATTAAAATTTATGAACTAGATAAGGGAAAAGATGAGGATACCCTAGATAGAGCTATCACCTTGTCCCAAGAGCTTGATACTTATAAGAAAGAACTTGAGATTTCTCATGCTTCTCTCAACAATGACCTTGAGGACCTTGATAAATCTAATTTGCTTGTCAAGCGTGAGCTCATAAAACTTGGGGAGAATAATGATCAACTTCGAGTGTCCTATGAAAAGGCTCTTGGTACATTAAAGGATCCAATAATTGTTGAGAATATTACTTGTGTTTCTAACTCTACCTTGGATCAAGCGTGTCTCCTTGAGGAAAACAAGAAGTTGAAGGAACAACTTGAGAAGGAGCATCTCACACCTACCTCTAAGGGCAAGATTCTTGCTCATTAAACGATGAGAGCTCCAAGGCAAGGTATGAGGTTTGACCCCAAGAACAACAAGAATGATGCAAACCCACCTAAGAAGATCAACTTTGTGCGTGAAGGGCACAAGGTGGTGGACCAAGTAAAGATGAATGTTGTGAATGGGGAGCCACAAGGGGTAACCCCAATCACAAGTTTGCGGGAAAAAACTAATCCATCCTATGTGCTATGTAAGGGCACCCAAGGAGATGTGTATGCCAAATATGTTGGCACTCTCAATGGTTATGCTTATAGATGGTACTCAATTTGGGTACCAAAATATCTTGTCGCTAATGCTAGGGGACCCATTACTCAATGAGTTCCTAAATCAAAGAATTGATTTTGCATGGATATGCCTCTCGAGGATCAAAATGGGTGTTTGATAGTGGATGCACCAATCATATGACCGGAGGTAGAAGTGTGCTTGACCAATTCATTCATGATGTCAACTAAACATCAAGCATCACTGTTGGAGACAACTCTAAAGGAAAGGTACTAGGTTATGGCAAGTTGGTGGTCTCCAAGGCTTTGACCCTAGAGACTGTCATGATTGTTGAGAACCTTGGTTACAACTTGCTTTCAATTAAACATCTTGAGGATGGCGGTTATGATCCCTATTTCTCTAAAACTTTTGTGAAAGTCTTTAGGGGTGATAATATCAATTTTGTCCTTGTTGGATATGTGGAGGATGACCTTTACATGGTCGACCTCTCGTAAGAGAGTCAATCTCTTTCCACATGTCTAATGGCCAAGGTTAACGAGGGATGGCTTTGGCATCGCCTCCTTGGCCACGTCAACATGAGAAATCTTAAACAACTCCTAAAGGGTGAGAATATTGTTGGACTAACCGGTGTGTCTTTTGAGAAGGATCGTGTGTGTAGTGCTTGCATCTAAAGAAAGCAACACGGGAAGATTCATCCATCAATATCCAAGGTGGTCATGTCAAGACCATTGGAGCTTCTCCATTTGGATATCTTCGGGCCATCAACATATGATACTCTTGGTGGAAGAAAGTATGGTCTTGTCATCATTGATGATTACTCACTTGGGTATTCCTTCTCAACTCAAAGGATGAGACCTACAAGTACTTCATGATCTTCGCCAAGCAAGCTCAACGCACCCATGAAGTGGAGATCAAGACCATTAGGACTGACAATGGCACCGAATTCAAGAACTATACCATGCAAGAGTTTGTTCAAGATGAGGGATCAAGAATGAATTCTCGGCTCCATATACCCCTCAACAAAATAGTGTTGTTGAAAGGAAGAATCGGACTATCATTGAGATGGAAAGAACAATGTTGAGTGAGTTCAAGTTACCCCAAAACTTTTGGGGAGAAGCCATATCTACCGCGGTTCACTACTCGAACCGGCTCTTCCTTCGAGCTCCCTTTGACATGACTCTGTACGATATTCTCACAAAGAACAAGCCCAACGTCAACTACTTCCGCATCTTTGGGTGCAAGTGCCTCGTCAAGAACAAGAAAGAAAAGCTCGGTAAATTCGAATCTAGAACTATAGAGGGTATAATTGTTAGTTATGCAGAAAACTCTCATGCCTATAGATACTACAACAAAACCAATGGTTGTGTTGAATTATCTTGTGACATGGGGTTTTTGGAGGATAATGGCCCCTAAGTGGGGCAAGTTGTTCCACATGTTGTAGGTGATGTATATTCTTCTCAAGTCATCAAGTTGATGGGAATTGGGCATATTTTTCCCACCGAATGTCATATCCATGATCAAGAAGTTGATGGGGGAGGATCAAGCCCGACTCAAGAAGAACTTAGCTCTACTCAAGTTGAACCATCAAGTGCTCCACATGATGAACAACTCTCGCAAACCGAAGAACAAGAACCAAGCCCTCAACTCGTTGAGCAATACCAAGAATACGAAGAAGTCCCACAAAACCAAGGTCAATCTCAAGATGTTGTCAATGATCAAGGACCAACAAAAGATGAATTTGTTGATCATGAAGGGACAATCCGGAAGATCAAGTCCACCTCTATTGCAAGTGGACTCCAAGTCAATAATATACTTGGAAGCATATCAAGAGGGATCGAGACTCGCAACAAGAAGAATCTCACTACCTTTTGTGGCCATCATGCATTTGTGTCCAACTTTGAGCCACTCAAGGTCCATGAAGCTTTGGAGGATCCGGATTGGGTCATTTCCATGCAAGAAGGACTCAAGTGCTTCACCCACACAATGAAGTTTGGTATCTTGTGGAGAGTCCTAAAGATCATTGCATCAATGTCATTGGGACCAAGTGGGTATTCAAGAATAAGCAAGATGAGAACGGAACTATCACAAGAAACAAAGCAAGGTTAGTGGTGCAAGGGTATGCCCAAATAGAAGGTATTGCCTATGATGACACATTTGCGCCTGTTGCTCGCCTTGAAGCTATTCTTCTCTCTCTCTCATATGCATATTTTCATAACTTCAAGCTTTATCAAATGGATGTGAAAAGTGCATTTTTTTAATGGTCCCTTGAAAGAGGTTGCACATGTAGCTCAACCCCTGGGTTTCGAAAACACACGCTATCCCAACCATGTGTATCTACTCCATAAGGCTCTCTACGGACTAAAGTAAGCTCCTCGTGCTTGGTATGAGCACCTTAGGGATTTCTTACTCATGGACGATTTTAGCGTGGGTAAAGTCGATTCCACCCTTTTCACCAAACGAGTTAAATGGGGTGGCTTATTTATTGTTCAAATTTATGTTGATGATATTATTTTGGTGGAGCTAATGAATATCATAATAAAGCTTTTGTCGAGTTGATGACCAAGAAATCTAGGATGTCCATGATGGGGGAGTTGAAGTATTTACTAGGCTTCATTACGAAGCAACTTGCTCAAGGAACCTTCATATCCCAAGAGAAGTATGTGAAGGACATGCTCACGAAGTTTGAGATGACCAATGCCAATCCCATGAAGACACCCATGCCACTCAATGGGCAACTTGGTCTTGGAGAAGGTGATAAGTACGTGGACCAAAAGGTATATCGCTCCATGATTGGTCCCTTGCTCTACCTATGTGCTTCTAGGCCAGATATCATGTTAAGTGTTGGAATGTGACAATGAAAGTGCAATAAAGATTGCCAATAACCCCATGCAACATTGTCGCACCAAACATATTGACATCCGCCACCACTTCCTACGTGACTATGTCGCAAATGGTGACATCAATATCACTCATGTGGGAATGATGTTCCATTTGGCAGATATTTTCATGAAGCCTTTGGATGAAGCCCTTTTTTCATGTTGAGGCAAGAACTTGGTATTCTAGATCCTAAAAACTTGGATTGATTTACTCGATGCATTATATTCTAGCTCTTAATTTGCTATGTAGCCTAGTCGCGCAACACATATGGGGATAGTCATCCTACCATGCCTTGGTTTGATGCATATCTATGTGTGTGATATTAATTGATCTTGTATCATGATATGGGTCCAAGCATCTATCTTTGAGGCGCCATGACATGTGTTCTTAAACATAGGGGATAAATCCCTCGCTAACCATTGGCCTCTCTTTTTTGCTCTCTTATCATGTGTGGCTCTTGATATTCTTGAATCATGCCTACTGTTGTTATCGTGTGTTTGAATTTGGTTCTTTTCCAATAGGCATTCCTAGATCACCTGCTTCCTTTACCCCTTTGAAATCTACTATCTTCTTCTACATGCACATGCCATTCTCGAAATTTTTCTATTTTCTAAAAAAAAATTGGAGTTTTTTATGGGATTTCCGGTCTGTGGCCCGGTTCAACCGGCTCTAGGACCAGACCGTCCGGTGCACAGCCTGGTTACAACCAAATCTATTCCGAGCTATAAACAGAGAGTTACTAAATGAACTTCAGTGGCTAGTCTGGTTTCAAACCGAGTGCTTTGGTCCTGGAGCCGGTTGACCAGACTACCAACCGAATCTTCCTCGCGCACTCCTGTTAGCAGATTCGGTTTTAAGTTTGGAAAACCGGCCTGTACACCGACTGGTCTGGTCTGGATCTCGATTGAACTGGCCTCCACACCGGGATCTGGAATTTTTTGTCCTTCTTCTTCCTGGCCCGCCCCACCCCTCCACTAGTTACCTTTTCATTTTCCCCGACCCTCTCTCTCTCCATTACCGCCTCTCGCACCCTCTGCTCCTCTCCTAGGGTGATTCCACCCCTAGGATCCATAGACCGGGCCACCAAATCATGTATAAGGACCTTTGGAGGCTCTCCACCAAAGGAATTTCTACATCTCGCGGTGGTTTGGGAGCATTTTTGTTCTTCCTCCTCAAGGGCTCTTTGGTGCTTTCCTCTACAGGAAGCCATGTCCTTAGGTAATCCCTTGCTCCCCTCTCTTGTGCTTTTCAAATCCCCATGTTTTGCTATACATCTTGATGGATTTGACAACTTAGGGTTCCACCATTGTCCTTGTATGCCAAGCACGTCAAACCATGGCCTACAACTCCTGATAAGTTTGTATTTGTGCAAGTTTTTGAGTCATGGGTAAATATTTTACATTGCATAGATGGGATTTTGGGTCTCCCCAACAGATCCGGTTTCTGCCCCGGTTGAATCGGCCCTACTACCGGGTCATTCGGTCTGAGTCTGGTTTTCTATCTCTGACACTAGACTGCTCGGTTTGCTTCCAGTCATCCGGCGCTGACACCGAACCATCTGGTTCTGGAGCCGGTCCAACCGTCCCTTACACAGGACCTCTCTGCAATGTGCCATTTTTTACCATGCACTTGCCCAAATCCAAGTTTTTCCTCTGTTTTTCCCTATGGCATGTGTACTTATCTTTGTTCTCTCAACCCATCTCTCTTTTTCACAGGTGCAAATCATGATGACTATGTGAGTGAGGAGTATGTGCCTGAAGAAACTAGCGGGGGAAGAGGGCTCATCGAGCCAATCAGTTAGTGCAGCGTGAGGCTGAGGGCAGCACTCATTCTGGTCGCATCAAGATCAAGGCCAACATGGGCAAGCAAGCTGAAGTGCAGGTTGAAGAGGAAGATGTGCCTACTCAAAATTTGAAGAATATGGAGATTGCTCTGTACCGGACCCTTCGCAAGCAAAATCCCTATCGTTTGAAGGCTTGTACCTATACTGGCACTGACAAGAAGTTTTGAACTGAGACTCAAGCCTTGATGTGGGATCACATTTACACTCAGTTCAAGGTCACTCCTTACGGTCCCTTCTTGCTTTCAATGTGGACTAGTTCAACATGAATGCAACCTTAGATTATCGTTTTGTTGATGACGCTCTGAAGAAGATGGATCTGTTTGACCATGTGTGTCTCAAGGAGGACTACTACCCAGAGTATATCCATCAGTTCTTTTGCATAGTTTATTTTCATGATTATGATGAGCGCACTATGTCTTGGATGACTGGCACGCGGCGGTTTCGTGCCACCTATGCAGATTTGGTTGAAGTTATGGGCTATTCTGGCAAGGCAGGTGGTTATTGCATTCATAGCGAGAAGGTCAAGCTTGCTGAAACTCTTTCTTTCTGCTATCCCAAGGATTTCGAGTGGGCTCCTCCATGCATCACTGTCATGTACTTCTATTATCACACTTTGGCCAACATCTTCTGTCAGCCCCTTGTTCCCCGAGTTGGAGATACTACAAACTGTCGTGGGTACTTTGCCAATCTTCTGTATTATTGTCGCCCTGGCCGGTTGAGGAAGATTGATGGCTGTGACTTTGTGTACTGTGAGCTGCGGCAGGCTGCTTTGGACAGGATGACCCCCACCTTCTGCGTGTATGTGCAAAATCTTCTCAACTTGTGCCTTCCGGTGTGATGGCGGGCAAGCATGTGGAACAAGAGGAGCTTACTATTTCTCTTCGTGGTCTGTCACCTGATGTTCCTGAGATGAGGCCTCCCGAGCACTGCACCAAGGATGTTCACGATCCTCAGCCTCAGTTTGCTAATAAGGCTGGTTCTCGTCGTCCTGTTGGTGAGTCTTCTTCTCACCCAAGGCACAAGGGTGGTGCTGCCACATTCTTCAGGAGGCTGTTTCAGATGTGCCGCTCGTCCTATGATGTGAGCTACAAGGCTCTTGAGATGAGCCAAGAGACTCGATGCAGGCACAAAGTTTCTCGTGACCCAGAATGTCACTTCTCCACCTGATAGTCCCGAGATGACTCCCGTTCCCTATGTCAACTATGAGATGCCGGAGGACGACGTTGGACCAAAAGAGAAAAACCTAGCCGCCGCCCTTGTCCCGTGTCGCCCCCCACATGGGCGATGGGGACGATCTCCCATCGCCACCGCCGGCCAGCCCCAATCCCTCTCCCTCCTCCTCCCTGCCACCGCCGATGACGTCGCCAGGCAAAGGCTGGGCGCTGGCAGCGGCGAGGGGGGGCTTCCCCCGTCATGCAGGCGACAACGCGGGCCGGGTGGCCATGGTGGGCGGCCTGCTCGGCGAGGGGCACGCTGACGCAGCTTCTGCTGCACGGAGACCTTGCGCCGGAGTGTGGACGGCGGTTACCCTCGACGACAGTGGTGACGGCCTGAGCTCTGCTAGGGTTTTGGGAGACATTGTCGGGGTGGCGGCGGTGACGTCGCGTTAGAATAAGGATGCTGGAGCTCGACCCCCATCTCGGCAAGGCCGCTTGTGGCGGCGCCGACGAGCTGCTGGCCTGGTATCCTCTCAGATCTACGGATCTGGGGAGGATGGTCTCTTGAGGCACGGTCTTTTTCGACTCTATCGTGGAGCTTCAGGAGTCGGAGGGTTGCTATTGCTGTTGTATTCCCCTCGGCTGACCATGGTAGCGAGGGAGTGGAAGGGGATGGTACAAACGCCCTCCTTGTTAGGGTTTTGTATGGCCTTTTTTTGAGATACGACTGTCGCATCTTGAAGCTTCTTCTGGCCGGCCATGGTGGCGAGGGGAGGAGGCAATTCGACATGGCGTCGATGGTTGGGACCTTCTGCTCGGGGATCTTGGATTGGAGGTACTGCCTAGTCTTCACCATCTCCTGCCTGTCCGATGGTCTGGAAAAGTCTTTTAGCTCTCACTCCTCGGGGTGGGCACTCCTGCGGTGTTCAAAGCCCAATGTGGCGAAGGTGGCGGCGGTGATTCGATGGTGGCTGAAGATGTGCTGCTTCTAGATCCGATCCCGGTACTTGGGTGGTGACGATGAGGACGATGGGCTTGATCGCGATTTGGAAGTACGGTGTGTGGTCTTCTGGGTCCATGTTGTATTTTCCGTTTTTTCTAGAGTCGTTCGTAATTGGTTTCGCCATTGCTGAAATTCCATCAGTTTTATCTCAAAAAAACTATGAGATGCCGTCGATTGATGATGCTATGTTCTATGGCTACTTCCCCAGTCAGTTTCCTCCTGTTGGCCCTAATGGTTCCTCTGCTTCTCCTCATGGCTCTGATGATGATGATGATGAGGCTGATGATGAAGAGGAGATCCATGAAGAAGAAGATGCCCCTGTTCACCCTCCTCCGCCACCTATGTTCTTCTAGTTGGGTTCCATTAGCATCACTCTACTTCTCTTCCTTTTTGGTGTTTCGATGCCAATGGGGGAGAAGAGTAGAGTTTTTTTAGATATCTACGGATTCCTTGCCGGGGTTTTCCGAGGTTCGCCGTTAGCACAATGCCCCTTGCTTTCTCTTTGCTTCTTATGGCATTATGCTTTCCCTTTGCTTTCGTATTGGAACTATTTGCTCTACTTCTGTGTGTTGGACAAGTTTGTGCTATGTGTGTGAACCATGGATATTTCTATTGTGTTATGACTATGCGTACTACTATTATTTGTCTAGCTTCGTGTAGATATCCATGCTTTATATCTTGTCATATTATGCTTGCTTCCATGAAGACATGTGGGAAGCTTTCCATATACTATTTAGGTGCACCTTGCATTCAAACACAAATTCAACCAAGTGCATACTTTATGGGGGAGCTCTCGTATGTCTTTATGGAATTCCTCCGTTAATAGCTCTCTATGATATCTTTCTGAACTCTAGCTCGGTTTGTCATCGCCAACCAAAAAGCGGGAGATTGAAAGGGTAGTTTATCCTCTATTGTTTTTGGTTGACAATGACACCATAGTTAGAGCGGATTAATGCTACCTACTAGTGTCTTAAACATGTTTTAGTCCGCTGGTGTGTTGGAAGATCGTCAGAGACCCCCCATTTTGATAATGAAGATATGTGCCAGAGTTTTGCTTTATATATGTAACTTGAGTCTTTAGGAACTCCGCACTATTAAGAGGGGTTATCTCGATGATATTGTTGGGGATGAATTCCTAAGCCATATACACATCCCATACACCCACTTGTCCCATCACCAAAGAGAGATGAGAGGGAAATCTACTTTTCATAGCATTTCTACAGGTTCGGCTTTAAAGCTGGTTCAATCGGGTCCCAGACCGGGTAGTCCGGTACTAGCGCCGGAATACCGACTTTTAAACCAGGATTGTCGGTTCGCTATACCGGGTCTATCTGGGTTGCGAACAGAGAGTTTTCCGTTTTGAATTTCGGTCTTCTAGCCTGGAAACCGGGCCTTCCGGTGTGTGGGCCGGTTGAATGGAACTTAAAACCGGATTCACCAGATTTGCTCTAAACGGCTAGATTTCTCCCTTGGGTATAAATACCACTTCTTCCACCTTGAGCATGTTAGGCATTTCAGTTCATACTCATTCTTGAAGCTCTCTCTCTATCCCCATTGTTGAAACACAATTCCTTGAGGATATCCCATTCTACCCAACCAATTCCAAATCCCTTTGGTAAAAAGTAAGAGGAGGTCCCGATCTATGTTTCCACCAAGCTAAAGTTCATTCCCCCTTGATTTTATCGAGTTAGCTTGTTACTCTTGGGTTTGTGGGAAACCCTAGGCAGCTAGGGTCGCCTAGAGGCATTCGACTTATGATTTTCTCCGTGGGAAGTTTGTGAGGGTTTGAAAACTACCTTAAAGTCTACCACGAGTAAGTGAGCTATTCATTCATGGGATAGGCTCGGAGAAGAAGGCGAGTCTTCGTGGTGTCGGGGAATCCTTCGTGGAACCTCACACCTCTCCAACGTGACGTAACCCCCTTTCCCAAAGGTGGTGAACACGGGAATACATCTCCATCTCCATGTGCTTCGGTTATTCCTTAACCAATCCCTTACTTGTGTTGTTTACTTTGTGATAGCCTTCGTGGTTGAAGTATGTTGTATCATCATCTAGGTTGTCTCACCTAGTTTGCATTTAGGCACACTTATATTCCACAAAGCCTAAAACTTGCAAAAGATTACAAAGAATTTTGTAGAAACCTATTCACCCCCCTCTAGGTAAACCATCTTACACTTTCACAATCCCCTCGCCCGAAAGGAGACTGACGGGTGCGCCAAACCCGCCCGCCGCCTTCCTAAGGACATAACACCAAAGATATTTGAGAAATCCAAAAAGATAAATTGTTCGTTTTAGAAAGCCGTTTAAAAGAACTCTTGGATTAACCAAATAGACATACACAATGGATTTGATATGGAGCACGTCCAACAATTTGTCACATTATGGGAACTTGTCTCCAGCGTCCATCTACAACAACACGACAAGGATAGCATCAAGTGGAAACTCACCAATGATGGAAAATACTCTGCCTCCTCGGTTTATCAAATGCAATTTGAAGGCCTTATCTCCACAACTCTCAACAAAACGGTTTGGAAGGTTTGGGCTCCTCCAAAATGCAATTTTTTGCTTAGTTGGTGATGCAAAACAATAATTGGACATCAGATAGGCTACAAAATAGAGGTTGGGCAAATTGCAGGAATTTCCCCTAATGCAACCAAGTGCAAGAATCGGCGGCACACTACTCTGCAAATGTAGATTCATCACATGAATTTGGAAGGAAGTTCTCACATGGTGTGGTATCCAAAACATACTTATGAATTCTTGGGTCAGTGAGCCCAACGTTTATGAGTGATGGACCAAAATGGCTTTAGACAAAGGAAAGGCGAGCAATGAACTCATTAACTATGCTTGTCTCGTGGGAATTATGTAAGAAACGCAATGCAAGAATCTTTCAACACCATTCATCGCCCTCGACCATCGTGCTTACAAAGATCAAAGATGAGGCAAGAGCATGGAGCTTAGCCAGGGCATTTTTTTTTTGAAAATGTAATTCTAGGAGAGTAATCCTTTTTGTATGTCCTAGGGCTTGTCCTAGGAGACTTGTAAACTCTTAAAACTTCTCTATTAATGAAAACGAAAATGGCAAATCTTTTGTCTTGTTTAAAAAAAAAAGACTTTTGCCTTGTTTAAAAAAAAACTCACATCTAGCAGAGTGTATTCTACGAGGTCTGATTATGAGGCATTCTTCGTCGCCAGAACGAGCACACCTTGTGCAAAGAAGTTGTGAAAGGCAGGAGCGCCATTAACCCACAAGATGAATATGTGTTTTACCATCAAGGACATGCTGACAGATTGGAGAGACAGTGACTCCAACACCCAGTGCAACACCCTCTGTGCTGTCGAGAGGCTGAGACGGCAGTTCACCTCACTCTCCAATGCTCGTTCTCACCCTCTATGGTGTGAAGAGGCTGAGACGGCAGTTCATCTCACTCTCCAATGCTCGTTCTCACCCTCTGTGATGTGAAGAGGCTGAGACAGAAGTTCATCTCACTCTCCAATTCTCGTTCTCAAGGCAGATCTGGTACTCCATCTCAAGTAATACTACCTTATCATCTTCACCGTTTCACCTCGGATGCGACATCAACAATCACGGAATGGTGGGCAAGGATCGCGGAGGCTGTGCCGACAATCACGGAATGCGACATCAACAACCACGGAATGTGACATCAACAATCACCAGAAGTTACTCAAGTCGTTGATACCGTTAGTTGCATGTTTCCTTCGGCTGGAGCAAAACAGTCGTATTTGATAAGTGTGCGACAATGCCGTGGGAGCTTTGTAGGCGTATTTTAGCAGAGTTTGATCCATGGACGAAGGCCAATCTGTGTGGAGTTGTGGAAAATGGGGACTAGTCCGCTAGATTAGAGAGTGGAGTAGGGGAGGTTGATCGCTGTGATCATCTGCTCCCAGGAATTCCTTGTACTCCCTCCATCTCAAAATAGATGTCACAAATTTGTTAAAGTTTGGATGAATCTAGACACTATTTAGTATGTATATAAATCCAAATTTTGACAAACTCCGTATGTAATATTCTCTATCTTAATATAGAAGATACAGCAAGTCTCATGCGTGTTTTTGAAAAAAAAAAAAACTGTTTCATTTCCCAACAGTTCTCTAGACATCCCCCTAAATAACAGTTCTCTACACAAGATATCACTGTCCTCACCCACCGTGACAAAATTTGGAGGACGAAACTCAGCATAATTTAGTCACAGCTAACAAACATGAACCCTATCTATCTACACAACTCAAAAGAAAGGAAAAAGAGCGAGTGGTTTTGAAGCACTATACCACAATAGATGCTCAACACAAGAGCCAGTAGAAACTTAGCATGTAACTGGTTTGTTAGTCTCAAGCCTGCAATGATTCAGCTCTCTATAGTGCAACAGCCCCTGCTGATATTAACTCATTATAAGTGGCATCCTTTAGCTCTTTGGCAGCTTGCTCAAAGGATGTACTTTTCCTACATTTTTGCAGACAATGTTCGCCCTCATTGTTTCTATGCTTCCTGCAATGGTCGATCCAGCGGTCCCTACAAATCCTAGAGACGCACAGCTGCAGACAGTTTCTTCGACATATAACAAAATTTCAGGCAGTTGAACTGGATCACACTCCGTGTTCAAGCTTTCTGCAACCTTTGGAAGGAATCCAGACCTTACACCATGTTCAGCAGCCATAAGCTTCTCAGCAGTGTGCAGAACATCATTTTCCTTCAGGGTGTACAGTTCATATCTCCCATCTTTTGCAATATCTCCAAGATAGGTCTTTGTCCAGTTTGCTGGTGGAAGATCAGTCATGATGAAGATGTGAATAGGACCAGTAGACTTATCTCTCTTCTTTTCTAACTCGAGAGCTCTCAATTTCTCCTTAAGGGCAGAAAATGTTGATTTCCAGTGATTCTTAAATTGGCCATCTAACAATCTTAGTTGTGCACAAAGATAAGGCTCCTTAATCTTGCTCTCAGCGAACTCCTTCCCTGCAGCCATGATCTCTGGGGCAAAAGGAAGGAACTCAATTTTCTCAAGTACATTCTGCATTCTACGGTCCTTTGGTGATTCATGGATATCAAAATAAGACTCTGATCCCTTGTATGGTCCTGAGAAAAGTGTCCCAAATGCCAACAAGGTAGCATCCTCAGCCTTAGAACCAGGCCCTAAAGACTTGTATATATCTTTGCGCCTCCTAACGTATGAAATTTTCTTCTTCCTTTTTAATTCTTCATCTGGTTGAAACGAATCCAGTGCCCCATCATTATTCTCTTGATATGTCCAGACCGTTGTTCTACAGTCGTCCTGAACAGGATACACACAATCACTAGTTTCACTGCCTTCTAAACCAGACAGCAAAGAGCGGCATTTATTGTAGTCACTTGGTAATGATCCACCGCCAGAAACAGAGCAGCACAATCCGGAAAAGCAAGTTCTCCGCATATCTACACCACACCATAATGAAACAAACACCCTGAAATCAATCGTCCTTACAAAAGCCTTCACCAGGGATAGATCAACTATGTCACCCATCGAAACATACCTGAAACATAAACAGTTAGAATCAATGCTTGGTTCTCATGATGCCAGTCCAATTCATCGTGAACATGGAAACCTATTATGAACACTGTGGAGGCCAGAAATTATATCACCATTGTGCTAATTAGTAAAGTGAGCACTCCGCAGGCATAAGTGTTTAAGTGTGTACCAAGTAATTTACATCTCCATACTTAGATTTCTCTTGGCAGCAATGTCACCATATGCAGTCTCCATCCATCAATTACGGAGAAAATTCAGTGTGAATTCAAATCATGAAAATTGCCTAGCATTTCATAGATTTGATTTGGTGTGGTGTGAGGTTTACCTCCGCTCCCCGAGGAGCTGCATGGCGTGGTCCCAGACGGCGGCGCGGAGGTCCGCGGGATCGGAGACCCTGAACTTGGGGCAGCTCCCGAGGGCGACGGCGTGGTGGTTGAGCACAGGGGGCACGACGAGGGTGCGGTTGAGCAGCGCGGCCGCCACCGCGGCGTTCCGCAGCTCGCCCACCTGGTTGCTGAACCCGCTGTGCGGCGCGTACCACAGGAACTTCTCCCCATCCAGCTCCGACGAGCGCCCACACCTCTGGACGCCGCCGCGGCTGCCGGAGCCAGAGGGAGAGGCGGAGAAGGGGAGGAGGGAGCGGAACAGGGAAGAGTAGGCAGAGGAGAGCAGGAGGGATGCCGAGAGGAGGAGAAGTACGGCCACGAGGAGGGGCAGGTTCGGCCGGGCGCTCCGCCTCCGCCACCGGCCGCGGCTCGCCGGCAGGTCCATCTCGCCGGCGGCGACCGGCAGATCAGATCTTAGGGATGCATCCGGTACCAAGCGTAACTGACTAGTAAGTAACTCCCTGGCCCAGCAAATGCATCAGGTTACAGAATCCATGGGCTCAAATTGGCCTAGTAAAGCCTTATCGGGTTGAGTTCAAGTGGGCCTGTTCGTGTCAAGTTTACACGTAACGACGCAGAAGCCCAGAATCAAAAGACCACCGACGAGTGGGACCTCGGAGTGGTCAAAGGTGTCAACCTCGCCGGCGTCGTGGGGCAGTTTCCGCCGGAGTGCGCGCACGTCAGCACCCATCCCCCAATAAATAGCTGTCTCTCACTCTCTCTCCAAAAGAGGACACTTCCAGTGGACTAGGAGAGGAAGGGAAGGGAGTGATGGCGATAGGGGCGTTCGTGGAGGAGGTGCCGGGCGGCGGCGGGGCGTACAGCGGCCGGGTGACGCCGTTCGTGGTGCTGACCTGCATCGTCGCCGGCAGCGGTGGCATACTCTTCGGCTACGACCTCGGCATCTCCGGTTCGGCCATCTTTCCTCCGCCAGCATACCATGTTAACCTTTCTGTATTCTGTGCCCTTGAATTGAGAAGTGGAAGAAGATTACAGCGACTTTCAGAAGCTGAACTTGAAAGGGATCAGTTTCAGCACAAGCTTTCTTCTGCTCCCCCTTTCTTACGTTTTCCCTTGTTGAAACCCCAAAAAGAAACTTTGTTCGGCTTGCATGCCAACAAGTGCCATTTACTTGTTCTGCATTCATGGCTTATCAGAACCTTTTATAGTGCACAATAATTCTTTCACCCAACGCCCTTCCTCTGTATCTGCCGATACATATTGCAACATTATTAAAAGCTTCAGCAATCCACGTTAATTGGTTAGCCTCTAAAACTGAAAAAATATGTTTTCTTAACTGAAAACATATCAGGTGTAGTCTAAAAAACACGCAATCTGGAATCAGCAATTTTGCTTTCCTAACAAAGTTCATTTCTTTTATTTGAAGATGCAGTATACACGTTTTATTCATTAATCAAATAATGAACCATCATCATGGAAATATCATAACACTACTTACTGTGACTGGGACCAAGCGAGGAAATCTACAGTAGAGGAGCCAATCAGACAAAGAAACCACAACTGAGATATAAGATATTGCCTGGAAGAAAATACTTTTAAAAAATGTCCTGATTTTTTGGGATTATTTTTTATGGTTTTCCCTTGACCATGCGTGCCAGTACTGCCATACTCTTGGATTGTGGGAAAAAACAACTGCCACTGTTGGCTCTGACACAATCGCGCCACAAAACCCAGCCCTGCAACCCAACTCTCTTGTATAAACTGAAACTGTTGATCTACGAGGACCCAGGCTGGCGGTTTTGACAAGTGAACCATGAAACACCACGCCTTAAAAGACTCGATTCAACCTAGGCAGTGTCTTCAAACTGAGTCGAGTCGTCCTGATACCTCTCACCCCTACTCACGCATCCTGCGGTATAGCATCCAGCCAATATCATTCCTTGTGCTTTACGACATGAACGCAGACGCTGACCCCGTTCACATTTGTGATTTTTGGTAGCTACTTGACTAAACCCCCAGCTAGCTGCTGAAGTACTAAGAGCTGAAACCAAACATTATATTTTCTCCTTTCTGGTGAACATGAGTAAGAAATGCAGAGACCCTGAGTAATGATCCTTTTTGTAGACAGGGACCGGGAGAAGTGCATCAGATTTCAGCCATGATGCATTAATTCTTTTAATAGGCAGGGATCGGAAAGTGCATCATTTCACCCACCATGCATTAGTTCACTATACCCACTTGGAAATAACTAGATCTTCTCGCACACAAAAGAAAAGAAAAAAGGCCTTCAAAAAAGAAGGTATGTATGTTGTACATTTGCTAGTGAAGTCTGACACATTTTAAATAACTCGTTTCATACTTATCGTAAATGGTTCATGAAGAGTTAATCTGTGATAGTACAATATAGAGCTGAAAGTATTTGGTACAAAAAAGGCACTTCCTCCTGTATCTAAGAGGCAATTAATTTTTTTCACCAGAAAAACGGAAAGAAAAAACATGTTGCAACCTGGCTGTGTTACCTTAAATATGGAAAACAGAAACTTCTTCCTGGATTACAGCATTATGAAAGAATATTGGCATGACCTACTTCTTCCCTGTTCCTTTCTTCTAAAGATTGCATTGCATTCAAAATCTACCAATCCCTCTTTCGTCACGTGGTGACACTTAGTGTTCACCTTCTTCAGATCAATAAAGTTTGAAGGAGACCTGCAAATTTTGATGAGGGAAATATATTACTCCCTCCGACCCATATTAGTTGACTCAGATTTGTCTAGATTCGGATATATCTAGACATATTTTAGTGTTAGATACATCCGTACGTAGACAAATCTAAATCAACTAATATGGGTCAGAGGGAGTACTATGATTGATACATTTTAATAAAACTAAATTTTCAATACCGTTGCCCATTTAGGACTTCGCTACTGAATCAGAAACATTTTACCTCTTCTATTAAAAAAAGAAATATCTTACCTCACTTGCCTGCATACTGGACTGAACCAAGTTGAGCCTTTCGTTATGTCTAATGAAGACAATCAATAAAAAAATAGATCTCATAGAGCGACAAGTCACCACAGAGCTGCAATGTAAGTGATACTTGAGATTAAACTGCCAAATTCTCATTCAGTTACCCATCTCTGGCCTTTACCCACTAGCGCGCCTCCTAACTGAATGGTACATACAGTAGGAGACAAATGTGCATCGTCACAGGATATTTTCCTTTTCATTACTAGAACTTATTTTAGAATAACTGACATTGTGAGAACTCATGACTCATGATAATTTCTAGGTGGTGTCACCTCAATGGACTCATTTCTGAAGAGGTTCTTCCCGGAGGTGTACCGCCACAAGCAGGACAGCAAGGTCAGCCACTACTGCCAGTTCGACAGCGAGCTCCTCACCATGTTCACCTCGTCACTCTACATCGCGGGCCTTGTTGCCACGCTGATTGCATCATATGTGACGAGGAGGTTTGGCCGCCGCGCGTCCATGCTCATTGGTGGCACCATCTTCATTGCCGGCTCAGTATTCGGAGGCGCAGCCGTCAACGTGCCCATGCTGCTCCTCAACCGGATCCTGCTGGGGATAGGCCTGGGGTTCACTAACCAGGTAACACCCTCTGCAGAAATTCAAACCAATAATCTTTTGAGTCAGTGTGTGTTACACCATACGTGAAGTAGCTCAAGAGATTAAAAGAACAGTAACACAGCGAAATTTTATCAGACATGTGCAGAAATTTTCATATAATAGAAAGGCCATCATCCTGCATCAATTCACAAATCTTGTGTGGAGCTGGAGAGGCAGTAACACTGGCTTTGTAATCTTGTATACAAAAGCCAAGTCTTCTCTGACTTGGGTGTAATATTTCCCAAGCTCCAAGTTGATGAAAATTGACAGCTGAAAGTTCACAATGAAAAATTAAATTTCTGTCTCCCAAAGAATCATTGCATTGACTGATTGCGTGATAAGTCATGTGTTCATCTTGTGGCAAGTAAATGTGATGATTCTGAATATATTTGATTTTCTTTTTCCGAAAGGACATTGTGAACTGCTCGAACTAAATACCTTACTGTGAAATTTTGAATTTTCAGTCGATCCCATTGTACCTGTCAGAAATGGCTCCACCGCAGTACCGCGGTGCAATCAACAATGGGTTCGAGCTCAGCATCAGCATCGGCATTCTCATTGCAAATATTCTCAACTACTGTGTGGTGAAGATCACCGCGGGGTGGGGCTGGAGGATATCCCTATCCATGGCCGCAGTCCCTGCTACGTTCCTGACCGTTGGCACAATCTTCCTCCCCGAGACGCCAAGCTTCATAATACAGCGCGATGGCAACACCAACAAAGCGAGAGCCCTGCTCCAAAAACTGCGTGGAACAACCTCGGTGCAGAATGAGCTGGATGACTTGGTCTCTGCTAGCAACCTCTCAAGAGCAACCAGATACCCATTCAGAAACATATTCAAGAGGAAGTACAGGCCACAGCTTGCCATGGTGCTCCTGATCCCTTTTTTCAACCAGCTCACTGGGATCAACGTGATGAACTTCTATGCCCCGGTGATGTTCCGGACAATCGGCCTCAAAGAGAGCGCGTCCCTCCTGTCCTCAGTCGTCACGCGTCTCTGCGCGACGTTTGCTAACATCGTAGCTATGATGGTGGTTGACAGGTTCGGGCGCAGGAAGCTCTTCCTCGTAGGCGGCATCCAGATGATCTTGTCGCAGATAGCTGTTGGAGCCATCCTAGCTGCGAAGTTCAAGGACTATGGGTTGATGGATAAAGACTACGCTTACCTTGTGTTGATCACCATGTGTGTGTTTGTTGCGGGCTTCGCATGGTCATGGGGACCTCTGACATTCCTGGTCCCTACTGAGATCTGCCCACTGGAGATCAGATCAGCAGGGCAGAGCATTGTGGTTGCGGTGGTCTTCTTGATGACATTTGTGATCGGCCAGACATTCCTCGCGGTCCTCTGCCGCATCAAGTCGGGGACGTTCTTCGTCTTCGCCGCGTGGATTTGTGTGATGACGCTGATGATTTACATGTTCCTGCCAGAGACAAAGAGGCTTCCCATGGAGCAGATGGAGCAGGTCTGGAGGAGCCATTGGTTCTGGAAGAAGATTGTTGGGGAGGTGGAGGATAAGGAAGGTGAGGAAAAGGTGCAGAAAGCAGGACAAATCGCCCTGCCGAGCTCCTAACGCTTTCTGAACTGGAATGTACTTGATGGAACTGCAAGGAAAAACATAGAATGGGATTAGTTTGTCAGTGTAATTGCATCTAACTCTGTTACCTGACAGCCCTGCAGTTGCAGTAGCCAGTTCCTACATACATATGGCCATTTCAATTAGAGGACAGGTAAGTAAATCGTATCTCAAAGGCCAAAATGACTTTTGCTTAAGATGGACTCCCTCCGTTTCAAAATATAGGATATCTTCCCAAACCTAAAACATCTTATATACATTTGCTTCCCGAACCTAAAACATCCTATATTTTGAAACGGAGGGTAAGTAAATCGTATCTCAAAGGCCAAAATGACTTTTGCTTAAGATGTACTCCCTCCGTTTCAAAATATAGGATGTCTTCCCAAACCTAAAAGGCCAAAATGACTTTTGCTTAAGATGTACTCCCTCCGTTTCAAAATATAGGATGTCTTCCCAAACCTAAAACATCTTATATACATTTGCTTCCCAAACCTAAAACATCCTATATTTTGAAACGGAGGGTAAGTAAATCGTATCTCAAAGGCCAAAATGACTTTTGCTTAAGATGTACTCCCTCGTTTCAAAATATAGGATGGCTTCCCAAACCTAAAACATCTTATATACATTTGCTTTCCAAACCTAAAACATCCTATATTTTGAAACGGAGGGAGTAGAAGGGACGGAGCCTTGGCTACCCAAATAATTCATACATAACCCAACAGTTTGGAAATATCTCAATATATGAATCTGAAAGGGACTGGCTACTACTCCCTCCGTTTCAGAATATAAGATGTTTTAGCTTTTGTGAAGCGAATGTATGTAGATATCTTTTAGTGTATAGGTAAGCTAAAACATTTTATATCATGAAACGGATGGAGTAGAGACTACTGTCACCAACCACACATGCACACTGCTTCGTGCAAATCCAGAGTCAGAACCCAAAGGGTTATCCCAGAATATAGCATGTCCACAAGGAGAATCGGATAATCGGTTTGTACTTGGCACAGATTCATAAAACTGTATGGACACATGCCAACCAAATAAGATTGTATATCATGGCTTCTGGCGATCATTAGAACCTGGAAAGTGACTTCAGAACCATCTGGAATCGGCAACATTGATTTCTTAACAAATCATGTTTTATTTATTAATCTGAAATAAACTATCATCGTTGAACAACATACCACTAGTGACTGTGACTGGAACCGAGCTAGGAAATTTACACTAGAGGAGCCAATCAAACAAACAAACGACATGTGAGATGCAAGATATAGCGGCCATGCAATAGAAGTACTAGCTGTAAAGAAAACTACTCATATATATTATCGTGAACATTTTAATTTACATTCTTTTTGTGATTCCCATCACCAAAATCTGATTTGACACGAATTGGAATTTGTTTGATCTTGTAAGAGCAAGGATGGAAATGGGTAGGGTATAGGCAGGGTAAAACAATATCATGCTCATACCCATATAGTATATGAGTACAAAAATCTACCTATACCTGTATCCGTGGGTATAAAACTTTACCATATCTATACCCGTACAACGGGTAGATCATATAGTATACAAGCTATTCATAATTTTCCATTCATTGATAGCGCATTTGAAAAAACAAACAAATATCTGAACTCAATGATAGTTAGATGAGTACATGATAATTATCGAAGTTTAGAAAACGCAATCTCATACTCTGGCCTTGTGTTACCGGGCTGCATAGGTTGAAAGTTTGCACGTAAAATCCACTTGTCAGTTTAAGCTGGTGGGATATTGATATACCCACGGTTACAAAACTATACCCGTGCTCTACCCGATTCGGCATCCTGGTCTGGAGGAAGAAAAACCACATCGCCTTCTATGCAGCAAATGGGGCGGAAGTGGCTGCCCCACGGTCATGATTTTTGGCAGCTAGACGGCATGAGGCCGTCGGCAAATAGTTGTCGATGAGGAACTCCCGAGCCCCGTAACCTCCAGATCCGCCACACTGGATGCTGCCGCTTCCCCTTGCCTCCACCGCCGGACGGAGGGAGAAGAACATCACGAAGCTGACATTCGCTCAACCAGGAACCTGTTTCAGACGACATCGATTCAGCATGCGTCCTCCCCTTGCCACCGAGGCCGGCGAGAGGATGCCTGCCATCATCGCCACTCAGCTCCAGGTCGTGGCGGCAACACTACTAACACCACGTATGCCTACAAAGACACGTTTGAAACCTCGATGCGCTCAAAGTAGGACCTTGGTTCTGAGTCAAGTCATCCTGATACGTCTCGTTCCTAGGCGCGCGCCATCACTCCTTGTGGATTGTGCTTTACCACCTGATTCTCAATGCTAACGGTTCATATTTGTAATATTCAGTGGCTGCTTGACCAAATCCAGCTAGCTGCTTGAGTGCCAAGAGCTGAAATGAAACGTTTTATTTTATCCTTGTTGGTCTACGCGAGTAAGAAATGCAGAGATCCTGAGTCTCAAGATCATTTTTATAGGTACAGGGAGGGGCGAGAAGTGCATCACTTCACCCACCATGTATTAATTCATTACAACCCGCCTGAAAAAATTAGGATCTTCTCTCCTATATATAAAAAAAGAAATAAATGGGCTCGGGAGATACTTTGTTGTTCCCGTCTATGTTGAACTTCTTCCTGAATTGAATACATTTTTTATTTGATCAAAGGGGTTCCTCGCTTCATTAACATAGCAAGTTCTACAAAGTTCTTACAACACACCTCCAGAATTCAAACGGCACGTCATTTTTTGCCAGGCAAAAAGATGTATCACCACAACGCAGAAAGCTAAAACAACAAAAGAGCAGCAAAAGTTAAACTTCAGGAAACTATTTAGACTTCTCCCTACCCTAATCAACGCCCAAACACAAGGATTCTTCAAGAAGCTAATCCACTAGGTAGCCTTCGACATAGCGGCGCCCATCCTCTTGCCCTACTATCTCCCGTGACATCATCTTCAAAATATCAGCTCCTTGCCACATCACCTCTCGCGTTCTTGGCTTCTATAGTTGTCCCTAATAATCAATCAAGTGACAAAATCATGTAGATAATATCACAAGGATCACTAGGCATAATGCTATCAAAACATGCATAATTCCTGGTTTTCTAGAGAGACCACATGATAGAAGTTGTACAGATCTTGACAGCCACTCGATCACACCCCTGGAACTTATTAAACCATCCACCCAGCTCCCTCATTTCTTTTGGTATTGTGACCGTGCCAAGAACACACTGGAACATGTTCTAGATGAATCTGCCAACTGGACATACAAAGAATAAATGGGTGATACTTTCACCCATGGCAGAACACACAATGTGTATCCCTGATCCAATCTCTCTTTTTCAAATTATCTTTGGTTAGAATGCTCCCCCACATCACATACCACAAAAAATTTCATGTTGGCAGGGATTTTCAAACACCATAGCTATTTAAAAACTTTGATATGAGGTTTGGTGCGCAAGGCATTATGTATATAAGGATTTAACAGCAAATCCTTTTTCACCCCTAGATTGCATGCATAATTATGAGTGAACATTGGCATGACCTACTTCCAAATACTGCATTGAATATCTACCAATCCCTCTTTTGTCAGTACTCATCATCTTCAGATCAGTAAACATTGGAGCAGACCTGCAAAAATAAGATGACGGGAATATATTACTATATCTAATACAATTCAATAAAACTAATTACAATAATGTTGCCAATGTTGGACTTCCACCTTTTTTAGGTAAACCTTCGCTACGAATATCTAAATGTTGACCCCCGGGGAATGATCCCTCGCGGGCAGTACGTTGTTAGGTAGATAAGACCTCTCCAGCAGCGAATTAAACGTGCTTGAATAACACCCAATTTAATTCGGTTTCCTTGGAACTCGAACCCAGGTGGGCTAGCTGTGCGCTCGGTGGCCTTGCACCAAACCAGCACTTGGTTCTCGAATCACGAATATCTTACCTCTTGCATTAAAAGAACAAATACACCTCTTCCACAATTCTGTCACCCAGGGCTTTCATCTGTATGTGTCGAGCACTGCACCATATCACCATTAGTAGTTGCGATACATGTGCCAACATTAAGAAAAGATTCAGCAATCCATATTTGTTTGTTAACCTGTGAAACTACTATATATGTTTTCTTAGCTAAAAGCATATCAGGTGCACTTTAAAATACGTGCAATCTGGAATCAGCACTTTTTTGGACATAAAAGAAGATTTTCATTTATGTTCAATAACATTTTACATAGAGCAACTTGCATGAGGCAGTGTGCTAGAGTTTGTCAAAGCATCTCTGAATGAGCAAACATCATTTGCCTGAGTGGAGGATACACATGTAAAAGAAAAAGGCCTATCATTAAGTCTGAGAGCTAGCCTTGCTTGGAAATCAGCCTTGAAATTGCTGCATCTAGGGATGTGGTATATCTTCTGACGGTCAAAAGCAGGGCTGCTAAATAGTTCAGCCAGTTGAGGCCTGAATCTCCCGGTGACCTGGTGAGTCGATGATGTTTTGGTTGGTTGTGGCCTTCACTAGCACCGCACAGTTAGTAAAGAAGTTGACCTGCTGAAGCTGGAGATGCTGCACTAGGGTTGAAGCTAGCAGCATGCTGTATGTCTCTGCCTGTAATGCCGAGGAAACTGGAGGCAACATCGCCAAGATGAAGAGCTGTGTGCAGTGCCCGCCTCCATGATGGATGAATATTCCTAAGCCAATTGGTGATGGAGGGTGTACGTGTTCCTACGACTGCTGCCATGAAGTGTCGGTGAAAATTTTCGTACCTGGGTAGCTTAATGGGTCGGTGATGGTTGATCCTAGCACAGCTAACACCTGATTGGTGTTGTGCTCATCAAGTTGTTGTTGTGTGGATTGTGCCAGACTTCCTTGGATCTGCTCATCAAGTTTGGCTCCCTGCAAAATACCTGAGTAGCTGCAAATACCTGCATGGGTTTGTTAACTTTAGTGCAAAAAGACTATCGTCCCTGGCTTTCCAAAGACACCATAAAAAGGTGTAAACATTTTCTAAAGATGCCATGGGGTGACCAGAGGAGAGAATGGCTTGGATCATGGTTGGTATGGATCAGGGTTGGAGCCAGCTCCCGGCGACCCCGGGCGGCTGCCCGGGCTCGTCCGGCGAGTGCCCCTGTTAATTAGACTAATCATGGCGGTTTGCAACGATGCATCATGGGGCAACTAGCTGGCCGTTGTGGCATGTGCTTGCTTTGCCCCGGCTGTGTGAGCCGGCTGGCTCCGCCACTGGTATGGATCGGTGGGTATTGGCAAGAACTTCAGTTCTTACGTACCAAGGAAAAACCAAGCCGCCTTTGAAAAAGGACAAAGGAAAAGAAGATGCATATCATCTTCGATTTATCGCACCTAGAGCATTCCTCTTTGATGTGAATGGAGAATCTTCCCACCCTTTTCGAGAATCGGCACTTTGGCTTTCCTACAAATTTTAGTTCATGCATTTAAGATGCACTATATACACTTTTTTTTCATTTTACATAATTAGGGATATTATAACTGAGACAAAAAGGACCTCTCTCATGAACCGGACACTTCTGGCCATCCGATCTCGTCCATGGTATCATTTTGACCGTTGGATCTCCTTCACTATCCACATTGGGCCACATATCCCTGAGGGATGCTACTCTGGTTATCAAATTAGCCTGTTGTCGTGAGTTGGACCTTGAAAATCCATGAAAGCCCATGTAATTCCCTACTGTAGGCCGACCTGACCAAGTTAGCGACACTGTGAGACTACGACCGATCGAGAGAGAAAAAATAGGAGATCAAAGATTTGGGACCGACGCGAAGGCCGATTGGCATGACGCCATGAGATGTGGTGGGTGCTTGGAGTACATCCGCCGTATCATGGCAAATTAATTGAAGTGGAGGTGTGCCGGTTCTACGATCAAGGAATAAACCAGCCGTTTCTACGAGCAATTAATTAAAGCAGTGGTGTGACGTTTGACGGAGGTCGATAATGGAGGTAAGTTAGGAATTTCCCTCTATA
Organism: Avena eriantha; assembly: GCA_910589775.1. Classification (NCBI taxonomy): domain Eukaryota; kingdom Viridiplantae; phylum Streptophyta; class Magnoliopsida; order Poales; family Poaceae; genus Avena; species Avena eriantha. Next base: position 293,566,983 of record OU342740.1, read on the forward strand.
AATAGGAACATATGCTCAGCACCGTCGTGATGGATCTCGAAGATTGTTCATTCGCCATATCTCCTCTTAGCCTGGGGCGGTGGCGGCACACAGGTAGAGCTGAGGATGGTAGGCTTTGAGGCGGCGGTCACGGCTCCTGTGCACGAGTATCTATATCACCACAAATGTCCCCACATCGTTGCAGCTCTCTAATATGATTTCAACCTCCATCTTGTGCAGATCCTTCCATGTCGATTTGGCATTCTCTTGCCCTCTCCCGATTGCCCCTATCTGCTCCTGATTGGCATCAAGTGCCTTGGTCAGAAACTTGGGAAGGCAAATAGATCAAGTGACCCCTCTGGTTCAGCGCAAGGTGAATGACCAGCACAGTTTGAAGCATTCTACGTGTTTCTTGTTTGTGTTATGTTGACATCTTCACCTAATATAGCTTCCGAACCGATTCATGCACATATCCAAATTCCACCCAATGTTACCAAATACCATCGTGGCTCCTACCGATTTAAAGCAATTTGAAACAACGGTGAGGAAATTTGGTTAGGTTAAACTTGGGTATATTAATACATTAATACATAATAAAATTCTGCCGTCCATGTATTGAAGATTATATTGTTTCACCTATTGCCGCAGATGCACAAACGACAGTCTTATCTGTAATCAGAATTTTGATATTACTGAGGATTCAGGTTCACATTTGACATGATTTGGCTGCTCTAGAGTAAGCATAATGTTACAATCATTATCTCCTCTCAACATGTTCCATGATTTTTCTTTTCAGTGCTCTCATAATTACATAGGCTGCTGTTTTTATGTACCTTTTTGTTATGTTCAAAATATTGCAGGGTTTTGAGTTTCAGATCAGGTGATTAGAATGTAACATGAAACCGTACTTCAATGGATTCGTGAAAACAATGTTACTATAGATGTGTATTTTAACTGGATGTGTCTAAACCTTGATCAACAGGAACTGGCATCTCTTATTTAGGAAGAGCTGCTAAGCACCAGATAGTTATCTGCACACTATTGCATGTTCTCATGCCTTTTATTGTCTATTATGTTTTTTGTTCAAAATCTCCTTGTTCAGTGTATACTGTAAGAGGTTCATAATGTGGCAATGCATATACAACCTTCAAATTTATCAGGCGTGAATAATATAATTTATTTATGTTTCTTGTCTAGATAGATTTACGCAAATTCCTATTATTACACCTCAAAATAGATGGGCGCGGCAACGCGCGCTATCATGATCTAGTAATGAATTGTTATCATGGAAACACCGTACCACTATAGACTGTGACCGGGACCAAGGGATAGAATTTATAGTAGGGAGTCAATCATCAAGCAAAGAAGAAAGCCACATATGAACGTGTGTTTGCAACCCCCGAGCGTCAGTGCTCCTGGTTTTTGAAAAAAAAACTGTACTTTTTAGTTTAAAAAAATTCCAGTTTTTTCTAGGAATAAATCTACATGGTCCGAATATCCATGCCAATTTTCGGTAAAGTCTGGTTTTGTTTCGGGCTATTAAAAAATAAAACAAATATCTCACTACATGTAAGAGTAAAAACTAATATTTTTGTCAGAATTTTTTCTTTTTTGTACTCCCAAAATACAACATATTTTTTCCGAAATATATACCTTACCATCCAAATGTGTATATGTCTGTGCATATTCTTTTCCAAATTTCTTAGAGTACTGCAAATATTTGTTTTGATTTTTTCAAAAATCGAGAGCATTAATGCTTGGGAGCTGTTGGCACTAGTAGAAAAAGGGTCTTTGGTCCAGCACCCAAATGCCATTGGTCCCGGTTCGGTTCCGCAATCGGGACCAATGCCAGGCACTGGTCCCGGTTCATGCCGCCTGGGCATTGGTCCTAGTTCATCTCTAAGCATTGGTCCCGGTTCGTGGTATGAACCAGGATCAATGCCCCCGCGACGCACACGTGGCGCTCTTCGGAGCATTGGTCCCGGTTCATGCCATGAACCGGGACCAAAAACCACTCGACGGTCCCAATCCGGGAAAGAGATCTAAATTAAATCGAGGCAGAAATTGAATTGATCTAGTATTTTTGAAAAATTCTTCCACAAATTAATCGAGACAGAGATCTAAATCGAGGCATTTCATTAATTCAACCACAAATTCTTCCTAAACAAAGATGCGATTTCACAAATTCTTCCTTGTCAACAATTTCACTTCCGCTGCCGCTGTCCTCCGAGCTGCCGGCTTCCTCGTCGTCGTCGGACGGAACTTTCACGATTTCCGCATTGTTCGCGAGACGGAGCACCTCTTCGCGGCGAGCGGCATCGATGACGGTGTACTTGGTCCGTTCAGGGACGGACCAGAACCTCTCCTGCCCTTCTCGGTTGCGGAGATCCGGGTGCACCACGCGCCCGTAAACGATGCGGTTGCCAATCTTGGCCTTCCGCTCCTTCTTGAACAGCGCCGGCCAGTACGGGCTGGCCGCTGCGTACCAGGGCAGCGCCCTCTTCCACGCGGGCATCTGGCGAGGACGCGCCATGATTTTGCTCTCCATCTCGGCTCCGCCAGGGACGAGGAGCGGATCCACCGGTACACCCGCATAGTTGATGCGCCATCCGTGGGGCACCATCGCGCTCGGCGGCGTGAGGATGTCGAAGTGCGCGAACATCACCGCCTCGTAGAAGTTCAGCGCGGGCATCTCCATGGCGGCGCAGTGGAGATTGGAGAGGAAGGGGAGGATGGATGACGAAGCGATGACGCGGTGGAGAGATTGTAGAGGGCGAGGCGATGGCGAAGCGACGCGTTGTTGCCTCCTATTTGTACACGAGGACGACGAGGCGACGATGCTAGGAATTGGTCCCGGTTCATGCCACGAACCGGGACCAAAGCCCCTCCCCGCGACACGTGGCGGCCCAGCAACCCCCCCACCTAGGTCATTGGTCCCGGTTCATGTCATCAACCGGGACCAATGACCTGGGTGGTTTTTTTGGATGGCCCTCCCCGCGATGCACACGTGGCGCTCTACGGAGCATTGGTCCCGGTTCATGCCAAGAACCGGGACCAAAACTCCTCCCCTGGCTATAAATAAGCCCCGCCCATCCACTTATTTTTTCTGGAATTTTGTGTGGGAGGTGGATGCTAGGTTTTTTTTCTTCACACTGCACACAAGGTGTTCGACGAAATGTCCGAGCCACTCTTAAGTTCGCACAACACGGTATCCTCGGCTGAGGTTAGCAACCTTATCTTCTTTATCTGTAACTGATACAAAAATATTGCATGTGTCCATATAGGGTGGTCATTTCACTATTCATGATGTCATTGTCATGGTTAATTATTATGACGCAGATCGATGCGCGGATGCGATGGATGTACGGCAACCGACGCGATTCCGATTTTATTGCAGGCCTGCATAAATTTATCGATTTGTCTAAGGCAAACAAAGTGGATAATTTTATGCCTTGTCCCTGTGTCGACTGTCAGAACGTGGCGGAGCACTCTGTCCCGAGAATCTTTCAAAGCCATCTGCTTAGGAGAGGTTTCATGCCCAGATATTATTGTTGGGACATGCATGGAGAAAGAGGGGTTAGGCTGGAAGAAAATGAAGCAGAGGAGGATGATGACAGCTATCCTATGTCCCCTGAAGAATACGGTGATACTGCAATGGAAGACAATGAAGAAGAGGAGGCGGCAATGAAGAAGAACAACGGGCATCAGATGAGTCTGATGATGGTCTTGGTCGGGTCATTTCTAATGCAAAGCAACAATGCGATACAGAAAGGGAGAATCTTAAGTTGCAGGCCATGCAAAAGTATTACAAAAAGTTATTGTACCTAAATTGTGAAGATGGCAGCACAAAGCTCAATACCACACTTGAACTGCTGAAATGGAAGGCAGGGACTGGCTTATCTGACAAGGGATTTGAGAAGTTACTGAAAATAATGAAGCCGAAGCTTCCAAAGCATAACGAGCTGACCGAGATAACGTATGAAGCAAAGAAGACTATCTGCCCTCTAGGATTAGATGTGGAGAAGATACATGCATGCATTAATGACTACATCCTGTACCGTGGTGAGAAGTACGAGAATATGGATAAATGCCCGGTATGCACTACATATCGATACAAGATCAGACAAGATGACCCTGGTGATGTTGAGGTCGATGACGAGCCCCCCCAGGAAGAGGGTTCCTACTAAGGTTATGTGGTATGCTCCTATAATACCACGGTTGAAAGGTCTGTTCAGAAACAAAGAGCATGCCAGGTTGTTGCGATGGCACAAAGAAGAGCATAAGAAAGACGAGAAACTGAGACACCCCACCGGTGGGTCGCAGTGGAGAAACATCGAGAGAAAGTACTCGAACTTTGCAGGTGACGCGAGGAACTTATGGTTTGGTCTAAGTACAAACGGCATGAATCCTTTTGGGGAGCAGAGCTGCAGTCACAGCACCTGGCCAGTGACTCTATGTATCTACAACCTTCCTCCTTGGTTGTGCATGAAGCGGAAGTTCATTATGATGCCAGTACTCATCCAAGGACCGAAGCAACCCGGCAACGACATTGATGTGTACCTAAGGCCATTAGTCGATGAACTTTTGCAGTTGTAGGCAGAACCAGGTGTAAAGGTGTGGGATGAGCACAAACATGAGCCATTTGACCTACGAGCGTTGTTGTTCATAACCATCAATGATTGGCCTTCTCTTAATAACATTTCAGGACACTCAAACAAGGGATACAATGCATGCACGCACTGTTTAGATAAGACTAAAGGTACATATTTGGATAAATGTAAGAAGTTTGTGTACCTGGGGTGTCGTAAATTTCTTTCGACCAATCATCAAGTAAGAAAGAAAGGAAAGCATTTCAACGGTGAGGCAGATTACCGGAAGAAGCCTAAGCTCCCTAAAGGTGCTGATGTATTTGGTATGGTGAAGGACCTAGAAGTAATCTTTGGAAAGGGTCATGGCGGTCAATCTGTTCCGAAAGACCCCATTACCGGACACACGACCATGTGGAAGAAGAAATCTATATTTTGGGAGCTTGAGTATTGGAAAGACCTAGAGGTCCGTTCTTCAATCGACGTGATGCACGTGACGAAGAATCTTTGTGTGAACCTGCTAGGCTTCCTGGGCGTGTATGGAAAGACAAAAGATACACCAGAAGCACGGGAGGACCAGCAATGTATCAAAGATCCATACAACAAGCATACTGATAAAGTCCGTGAATACTTAAGCAGCTACGCTCTTACCAAAGCAGAGAAGGAAATATTTTTTGAAGTCCTTTAAAGTATCAAGGTCCCGGCTGGCTTCTCGTCAAATATAAAGGGAATAATAAATATGGCAGAGAAAAAATTCCAGAACCTGAAGTCTCATGATAGCCACATGATTATGACGCAGTTGCTTCCGGTTGCATTGAGGGGGCTTCTACCGGAAAATGTTCGAGTAGCCATTGTGAAGCTATGTGCATTCCTCAATGCAATATCTCAGAAGGTAATCGGTCAAGAAAGTCTGGAAAGGCTATAGAAGGATGTGGTCCAATGTCTTGTCAGTTTTGAGTTGGTGTTCCCCCCGTCCTTCTTCAATATTATGACGCATCTCTTAGTTCACCTAGACGAAGAGATTTCCATTCTCGGTCCTGTATTTCTGCACAATATGTTCCCCTTCGAGAGGTTCATGGGAGTCTTAAAGAAATATGTTCGTAACCGTGCTAGGCCATAAGGAAGCATCTCTAAGGGCTATGGAACAGAGGAGGTCATTGGGTTCTGTGTAGACTTTCTTCCTGACCTTAAGACGATTGGTGTTCCTGAATCACGGTATGAGGGGAGACTGAGTGGAAAAGGCACGCTAGGAAAGAAAGCAATGATATTTAGGGACGGGCATTCTTTGAATCAAGCACACTACACAGTTCTACAAAGTTCTACCTTCGTGGCTCCGTATATCGAAGAACACATGAATATTGTACGCTCCAAGTTCCCGGGGAAGGATGGCTACTGGATTAAAGAAAATCACATGGAGACTTTCGGCACTTGGTTGCAGTTACATCTCATGAATGACACCACTATTGGAGATCAGCTCTACTTGTTGGCCGCGGCACCATCTACGACTGTATTGACTTTCCAAGGGTACGAGATAAATGGGAATACATTTTACACGATTACCCAAGATAAAAAGAGCACCAACCAAAACAGTGGTGTCCGCTTTGATGCAACATGCGAGAATGGGAAAAAGGACACATACTATGGTTACATAGAGGAGATATGGGAACTTGACTATGGACCTACTTTTAAGGTCCCTTTGTTTCGGTGCAGTTGGGTCAACATGAATGGAGAAGGGGTAAAGGTAGACCAGCTGTACGGAATGACTACAGTGGATCTCAAGAATCTTGGTTACAGAGACGAACCATTCGTCCTAGCCAATGATGTGGCTCAGGTTTTTTATGTGAAGGACATGTTCTCTAGACCGAAAAAGTAAAAAAGGAAACGAATACATCGGACGATGAGCTCAGGCGTCACATAGTTCTTTCAGGGAAAAGAAACACCACGGGAGTCGAGGACAAGACAGACATGTTAGCAGATTATGATAAGTTTTATAAAATTCCACCCTTCACTGTGAAAACTGACCCAAGCATCCCGTTAAGCAAAGAAGATGCTCCATGGTTACGGCCTAAGAAGCGATCATAGGCAAGAGACCGACATACGCGATAAAGGATTCATACCCTAAACCCTAAACCCTATGTAAATCTATGTAATGTATGAAAACTTTATGTGATGTATGAAAACTTTAAATGAGACCATGATACATTGCAAATGTATCTATAATTTTTGATGTTCCATGCTTGGTTTTATCCACTTTCTTGTGTTTTGTCCACACTTTGGAGTACTTTTCATATGATTTCTTGGACTAACCTATTAACAAGAGCCACAATGCCAGCTGCCTATTTTCTACTGTTTTTGGTTCCAGGAAAGTTAGAAAATGAATATTCTCAGAATTGGACGGGACAAAAGCCAAAGTGCCTATATTTTCGGAAGTCATCAGATGCCAGAGTATGAGACGGAGAGGGGCCAGGGGCCACCACACCACCTGGCCACACGACCAGGCCTGGCCCGCGCCAGGGGGTGGTGTGGCCGCTCCCGGCACCCCCTCGGCCTCCCCTTTCGCCTATATATTGCCCTCAGTATGAAAACCCTAAGTGCCCGATCAAAAATCCACGAAAGAGTCTGTAGTTGCCGTCATCTCCATCCCTAGATCGGGAGGGATCTGAAGCTCTTCCAGGCACCCTGTCGGAGAGGGGAATTTGCCCTGGAGGCCTTCTTCATCACCATGCAAGCCTCCGGTGTGATGCGTGAGCAGTTCATCCTTGGACTACGGATCCATGTAGTAGCTAGATGGCTGGTTCTCCTCCTTTGTGCTTTCATGTCTAGATCTTGTGAGCTCCGTTCATGATCAAGATCATCATTTGTAATTCTGCATCTTGTGTTTGCAGGGATCCGATGGATATTGAGATGCTATTTCAGATTGATTATTGATTCTATCATGTGTTTGTTATTTGTGATCTTGCATGCTTTCTGTTGTTAGTAGCTATCTTGGCCGAGTAGATGCTAGCAACTCTAAGAGTTAGTATTTATGCTCGATAGTGGGTTCATGCCTCTAGTAATCTGGGGAAGTGACAGAAATCTCTAAGGTACTAGATGTGTTGTTGCTACTAGGGAGAAAACAACAATCCTTTGTTCATATAACAATCATATTGTTTACTTTACACGCAGTTCGTAAAGCAATAATTTGTTGCTTGCAACTTAATACTGGAGGGGGTTCGGATGATAACCTGAAGGTGGATTATTAGTCATAGATGCAGTTGGATGGCGGTCTATATATAATGTTGTAATGCCCAATCAAGTCTCAAAGGAGTCAAGAGGTTTAGTATATGCATGTATTGCTTTCTCGGTGTTTGTCAATTGCCCGGTTGTAATTTGTTCACCCGGCATGTTATCTATCTTAAGGAGAGCCACCTCTAGTGAACTATGGATCCCGGTCCTTTTTCTTTACATACAATCTATAAACTGTTTACTGCTTTATGTTTACTTTCTGCAAACTATTACTTCTTTCCATTCGATATGTTTAATCCTTTGTTTTCCGCAAAACACGGTGAGATTGACAACCTCATCGCAAGTTGGGGACAAAGTTCTGTGGTTGTGTTGTGCACGTCTCCACGTTGCTACTAGCACCGGTAGTGCGCCCTGCCAAAGCTTAGCTAGTAACACCTTTGGGGTGTTTCCTTGCTCCTACTGGTTCGATTAAACCTTGGTTTCATAACTGAGGGAAACTTGCTGCTGTGCTCATCATACCTTCCTCTTGGGGTTCCCAACGAGCGCTACATCAACACCGCCATTAAGCATTTTTCTGGGCGTCGTGCATTGAGCCATCAAGCGATTTTCTGGCGCCGTTGCCGGGGAGTCAAGGACATCTTCACAAGGGGAGTCCCTCATAACCAATCTCTTTACTTTGTTGTTTTTGTTTTGCTTAGTTTTCTTTTTTGCTTTGTTTGCTTGTTTTGTTATTCAAAAACACAAAAAAATAGTTTTACAAGTTTGCTTTCTTATTTGAAAACCCAAAAAAATGACTACTCTTGAAAACACCAAGTTGTGTGGCTTCACTAGCACCAACAACAATGATTTTATGAGCACACCTATTGCTCCACCTGTGGCTGAAAATACTTTCTTTGAGATAAAACCTGCTTTTCTCAATCTTGTTATGAGAGAAGAGTTTTCTGGTATTGGTAATGAAGATGCTGCTTCCCATCTAAATAACTTTGTTGAACTTTGTGAGATGTAAAAGCATAGGGATATAGATGGTGCTATTATTAAGCTGAAATTGTTTCCTTTCTCTTTGAGAGGAAAAGCTAAAGAATGGTTGAACTCCTTAACTAGGAATAGTATTGATTCTTGGACTAAGTGCAAAGATGCTTTTATTGGAAAATACTATCCTCCTGCTAAGATTATATCCATGAGAAGTGAAATAATGAAGTTTAAACAACTTGATAATGAACATGTTGCTCAAGCTTGGGAAAGAATGAAATCTTTGGTAAAGAATTGTCCCACTCATGGACTGACTGCTTGGATGATCATCCAAACTTTTTATGCAGGATTGAACTATTCTTCAAGGAACCTATTGGATTCTACTACTGGAGGTACCTTTATGACCATCACTTTGGGTGCTGCAACAAAACTTCTGGACAATATGATGGTTAATTATTCTAAATGGCATACTGAGAGAGCTCCACAAGGTAGGAAGGTAAATTCTGTTGAGGAAACCTCCTCCTTGAGTGATAAGATTGATATTATTATGTCTATGCTTGTTGATGGGAAAGCCCATATTAATCCAAATAATGTTCCTTTAGCTTCTTTGGTTGCTCAAGAAGAGCAAGTTGATGTGAACTTCATAAGAAATAATAACTTTGGCAATAATGCTTATAGGAACAATTTTGGTAACAACAATTATAAGCCATATCCTCCCAACAATGGTAATGCTTATGGAAGTTCCTACAACAATAATAGGCGTGCTCCCTCTGAACTTGAAGTTATGCTTAAAGACTTTATTAGTAAGCAAACTGCTTTCAATAAAACTATTGAGGAAAAACTCTCTAATGCTGAAAGAAATATAGCATCTTTGGCTGAAGCTCAATCTTCTTTGAATAAAATGGCTGCTAAACCTGAAACTAATGAGAATCCCTTTGTAGCTACTAATGCTATACAAGTAAGAATTAATGAAAATGTTAGACTATTAGCTGAATTACATGCTAAGTGGGAAAGAGAAGATGAAATTGCTAGAAACATTAGTGTTTCTACTATTACCACCACTAGTGTTGAGGCTAGTAATAGTTCTACTACTTTAGATGATAAGTATGGTTTTGATCTTGATGGTTGCAATATCTCTGAAGTTATTAAGTTCCTACAAAAGCTTGCTAAAAGTCCTAATGCTAGTGCTATGAACATGGCTTTTACAAAACACATTACTAATGCTCTCATAAAGATTAAAGAAGAAAAGATGAAATATAAAGCTTCTATTCCTATAAAACAAGAGGATGGTTGGGAACCCATCATTAATATGAAAGTGAATGACTTTGATTTCAAAGCTTTGTGTGATCTTAATAGTAGTGTTTCTATTATGCCTAGAAGGATTTATGATATGCTTGATTTGCCTCCTCTTGAAGATTGCTATTTGAATGTCCCACTTGATGATAATGTTAAAAATAAACTCATGGGGAGTCTTAATTATTTTATTATTATGTTAACAATTCCTATGTCCCCATGATTTCTATGTTTTGGATGTTGAATACAATGCTTCTTGTCCTATTACTTTGGGAAGACCTTTTCTTAGAACTGTTGGTGCCATCATTGATATGAAAGAAGGCACCATTAAATATCAACTCCCACTCAAGAAAGTTATAGAACACTTCCCTAAAAAGATAGAAAAATTTCTTTTGCTTCTCCTATGAAAACAAAATTTGGTCTTAATGCTTCTTCATTTGAGAATACTTGATTCTTTTTCTTGCTTCTTATGGCTAACTTAAAGGCGTTAAAGAAAAGTACTTATTGGGAGATAACCCATAAGTTTTAGATGAGTCTTGGAAGTTATTACCTCTGTAATAACCTCTCCTTATCCTTTTTATTTGCTTTTTGTGCCAAAAGTAACCTCTAATGAGAGAGAAGTAATGATTGGGAAAGTTGTTGTCCCGAAACAGATTTTTGTGCTTCACCGTAAAAATTCGTGAGAGAGATCTGTATGTCGGATTGAGATGTAATTTTTGTGCTTCTGCCCCAGGTTGTTATCTAACTTTCGTTAGTTAAACACTTTTTGATTTGAGCAACATAAGGTCTTCGAAAAAATTCGTCTTTACCTGCTGGTCTGTTTTGACAGATTTCTACCATTTCCTGCATTTGCTTCTTGTTGGTTTTTTTTGAGTTCTTTTGGGGAATTGAGCTTTTTAAGGGAAGTGCTACAGTATATAGTGTTCTAATGAAAGTTTATTTGGTGTTAGAACTGAACCTTAAGACTTATTTATCTTAAGTGCACTAATGTTGCTAATAAAGATTGTATGAAGGAAAAATTTCAGGTGTATGGAAGGAATGAGTAATGAGATGAAGGATGGACTAAAGCTCAAGCTTGGGGATGCCACGTGTGTCACCCCAAGAAATATCCAAGAAGTACAAGCTTCAAAGCTTGGGGATGCCCAAGGCATCCCCTTCTTCATCAAAAAAATCCTAGGTTTCTTCCAAACGCTTCATTTTTTTGTTTCATGCACAGTTGTGTTGTTCTTGGAGCGTCTTCTTTTTCGTTTTCGTTTTGGTTTTTAGTTTGCTTGGTTTGCTTAGTTTTTTGAATAAATTGGTTGGACCCCCTCTTTCATACATTGGTTTGCAAATAGTTTGGTTTGGTTTGGAAAAGAGTAGGAAAATTCATACTTATGTGGTAAAAAGAGTTTGTTTTTGACAGTGGCCTATGATTTGTCATGCCATGCTTGATATTGTTTTGGCCTTATGCTTAGTATTCTTTGCTGTAGCATGACTTTTTATAAACAATTGAGATTGCTTAATGTGCCTTGGATGAATCATGCGTTGTTTTAGCATATTAAAGCATAGTATAGTGGTATTCTCCTTTGATGCTTTATTTAGGTTGACTTGGCGCATGCTCACACCATGTTATGACTATCTCAAGTCACCATAGCCTTTATGATGCTTTAGTTTTCAACTTGTAGTATCACCTTATGCTTTGATCAATGATGTTTTGTCTCTCTGCTGATTATGGCCATTATTGATCTCTTAGTTTGTCGCTCCCAGTCTTTTGCTAGCCTCCACAATAAAGTATGAGTTCCACTCATGCATTCAACTCCCTAAACCAATTTATTCCAAAGAGTCCACCATACCTAACTACTAGCTTATGCTATTCCAAGTATATTCATGCTTTTGTTTACCTTCCAAATTAAACTTGTTATGAGAAAACTAGTGATTAAAGCTCTCATAAACTTGATGGCACACTTTACTTTTTGCATCTAATAAACTTGAACCATTGGTTCCTTCTTTGTTGCGTATATGCTTGCGCTTTATAAGTTGAAATTAGCAGAACCATGTTTCATGGGGAACACTTTCAACATTGCACTTGTACTTTGTACCCCATTGATCTCATGTTCTTTTGCTTACGGATCCCGACGGTGTGAAATAAAAGTGGAACTTGTAAGATCATGGAGTTTGAATGTGTGTTAGAGAAACGCCTGGGTCGCTAGCCTAAGCCATGCCTAATCATGGTGGAAACTTGCAGCATCACCATAATGAGCACTCTATGAAGCATCCTCAATAAAAACCTATGCAAATAGCAAATAAAAAGATCGTTGAGATGCTTATTGTCTGCTTGCCTTGTCATTTTGATCATAGGAAAGCTCCCGTATCATGTGCAAGGGGTACCCCGTTGGCGGTTCTTAATGATACACATGTACTTACAATGACAAGAGCTTACTCGTGACTGAAGTTGAGTAGCATGAGGATCGGTCTTCGTAAGTAAGGGGCATGAGATTTCGGTTTATAACTTGTCAAGCATATCCTCTTAGTTGTGTCACTTTAACCTTAATCACCTTAAAGATGCTTATGATAGGGGCAATGAGAGCTGAAAGCTATAAGTACCATAATTTTTGGAAGCTCTTTATGAGACTTCAATCCCTACTTCCTTTTACAAAAGGCCTTTCTTCCACCATTATATTGAGTCTCCACCTTCTACCTTTATGCACCTACTTTGAGAGCATAGTGGCCATTCTTAGTTCTATGTGCATTGTCCCAAGACTAGTTGATTGATGCATAACTTGTTATTGCTTGTTTTAAACTATTGTATCTAGTCACTCTTATGAACTTTGAAGGTGTCCTATGCATTTATATTTGCTACTCTATTGAGGGACAAGCTGAATACTATTATGCTATGTTTTATTTATGTGAAACAAACAAACGTCTTGCAAAGCATTGTTATTCATGAATCTTTTATTTGTGCCTTTTCATGTTGCATCATAGTTTCTTTGCTTATTTCTAGAACTTTGTCTTTCATGTTATGATTGTAGTACTATGATCCTAGATTTGAATGTTTTACAAATACTTTGATCAAGTTTATGATGGTGCATGTCACCTCAAAAATTATTCTTTCTTTTTATCACTTACCTACTCGAGGATGAGCAGGAGTTCAGCTTGGGGATGTTGATACATTGCAAATGTATCTATAATTTTTGATGTTCCATGCTTGGTTTTATCCACTTTCTTGTGTTTTGTCCACACTTTGGAGTACTTTTCATATGATTTCTTGGACTAACCTATTAACAAGAGCCACAGTGCCAGCTGCCTGTTTTCTGCTGTTTTTGGTTCCAGGAAAGTCAGAAAATGAACATTCTCGGAATTGGACGGGACAAAAGCCAAAGTGCCTATTTTTCCGGATGTCATTAAGTGCCAGAATACGAGACGAAGAGGGGCCAGGGGGCCACCACACCACCTAGCCGCGCGGCCAGGCCTGGCCCACGTCAGGGGGTGGTGTGGCCGCTCCCGGCACCCCCTCGGCCTCCCCTTCCGCCTATATATTGCCCTCAGGACGAAAACCCTAAGTGCCCGATCAAAACTCCACGAAAGAGTCTGTAGCCGCCGTCATCTCCATCCCTAGATCGGGAGGGATCTGAAGCTCTTCCCGGCACCCTGCTGGAGAAGGGAATTCACCCTGGAGGCCTTCCTCATCACCATGCAAGCCTCCGGTGTGATGCGTGAGTAGTTCATCCTTGGACTATGGATCCATGTAGTAGCTAGATGGCTGGTTCTCCTCCTTTGTGCTTTCATGTCTAGATCTTGTGAGCTCCGTTCATGATTAAGATCACCTATTTGTAATTTTGCATCTTGTGTTTGCGGGGATCCGATGGATATTGAGATGCTATTTCAAATTGATTATTGATTCTATCATGTCTTTGTTATTTGTGATCTTGCATGCTTTCCGTTGTTAGTAGCTAACTTGGCCGAGTAGATGCTAGCAACTCCAAGAGTTAGTATTTATGCTCGATAGTGGGTTCATGCCTCTAGTAATCTGGGGAAGTGACAGAAATCTCTAAGGTACTAGATGTGTTGTTGCTACTAGGGAGAAAACAACAATCATTTGTTCATAGAGCAATCATATTGTTTACTTTACACGCAGTTCGTAAAGCAATAATCTGTTGCTTGCAACTTAATACTAGAGGGGGTTCGGATGATAACCTGAAGGTGGATTATTAGTCATAGATGCAGTTGGATGGCGGTCTATGTATAATGTTGTAATGCCCAATCAAGTCTCAAAGGAGTCAAGAGGTTTAGTATATGCATGTATTGCTTTCTCGGTGTTTGTCAATTGCCCCGCTATAATTTGTTCACCAAGCATGTTATCTATCTTAAGGAGAGCCACCTCTAGTGAACTATGGATCCCGGTCTTTTTTCTTTACATACAATCTATAAACTGTTTACTGCTTTGGGTTTACTTTCTACAAACTATTACTTCTTTCCATTCGATACGTTTAATCCTTTGTTTTCCGCAAAACACGGTGAGATTGACAACCTCATCGCAAGTTGGGGACAAAGTTCTGTGCTTGTGTTGTGCAGGTCTCCACGTTGCTACTAGCACCGGTAGTGCGCCCTGCCAAAGCTCAGCTAGTAACACCTTTGGGGTGTTTCCTTGCTCCTACTGGTTCGATTAAACCTTGGTTTCATAGCTGAGGGAAACTTGCTGTTGTGCTCATCATACCTTCCTCTTGGGGTTCCCAACGAGCTCTACATCAACACCGCCATCAAGCATTTTTCTAGGCGCCGTGCATTGAGCCATCAGACCACGTGAAGGTTTCACATTGTTTGGATCATTAAAATTGAATTGGATCTCTGATGAAATAGCATGTTGTGAACCTATAAATGATTTTTAAAAAATTCACAAGCATTATATCATGTACTTGTAGTTCAAATCTGGGCAACCTCCTACCGATTCGGCAGGAACTTGTCTTTTTCATGAGGGATGGACGGAAAGGTTCCAGATACACCGGTTCAGAAATTGTCCATATAAGGTGGTCTAGTATTTATGAAAAATGGGTTGGTACTAATGCCAAACTTTAATTTGGTGGTTGCTTCATAGAACACCCCGATTTCGGCACCTCAAAAATGGAAATTGGCTTTTTCGTGCGTTGAAAAGGAAAACTTCCTCCTGCAACATCGTAAGCCATCCCAAGATGCACATGTGTGCACAATATGGGCACATTATCACAAACTATGCCCTGATTCTAGCCATAACATTGGTGGTTTGACCTAAATGCCATGAAACCTCGAACATGATAGGTCATTTTGTGAAGGATTTTTTATGATGTTTGCAATTTTTCAAGTCCAATATTTTCCTTGCAACTATGACACATAATATGACACCACACGAAGGTTTCACATTGTTTGGATCATTTTTGAATTTATTATGCCCGTTTTAAACTATATTCAAAACGGCGGGCATGAAGCTTCTTAGCCCGGGGCTGAGCCTCGCTGAACTTGAAGTGGATCTCTGATGAAATAGCATGTTGTGAACCTATAAATGATTTTAAAAAAAATCACAAGCATTATATCATGTACTTGTAGTTAAAATCTGGGCAACCTCCTACCGATTCGGCAGGAATTTGTCTTTTTCATGAGGGATGGACGGAAAGGTTCCAGATACACCAGTTGGGAAATTTTCCATATAAGGTGGTCTAGTATTTTTTTTAAATAGGTTGGTAACAATGCCAAACTTTAATTTGGTGGTTGCTTCATAGAACACCCCGATTTCGGCCTTAAAAATGGAAATTGGTTTTTTCGTGCGTCGAAAAGGAAAACTTCCTCCTGCAACATCGTAAGCCATCCCAAGATGCACATGTGTGCACAATATGGGCACATTATCACAACCTATGCCCTGATTCTAGCCATAACATTGGTGGATTGACCTAAATGCCATGAAACCTCGAACATGATAGGTCATTTTGTGAAGGATTTTTTATAATTTTTGCAATTTTTCAAATTCAGTATTTTTCCTTGCAAATATGACACATAATATGACACCACGCGAAGGTTTCACATTGTTTGGATCATTTTTGAATTTCTTATGCCCGTTTCAAACTATATTCAAAACGGCGGGTATGAAGCTTCTTAGCCCGGGGCTGAGCCTCGCTGAACTTGAAGTGGATCTCTAATGAAATAGCATGTTGTGAACCTATAAATGATTTTTAAAAAAATTCACAAGCATTATATCATGTACTTGTAGTTAAAATCTGGGCAACCTCCTACCGATTCGGCAGGAATTTGTCTTTTTCATGAGGTATGGACGGAAAGGTTCCAGATATACCAGTTGGGAAATTGTCCATATAAGGTGGTCTAGTATTTTTTAAAAATGGGTTGGTACTAATGCCAAACTTTAATTTGGTGGTTGCTTCACAGAACACCCCGATTTCGGCACCTCAAAAATGAAATTGGCTTTTTCGTGCGTCGAAAAAGAAAACATCCTCCTGCAACATCGTAAGCCATCCCAAGATGCACATGTGTGCACAATATGGGCACATCATCACAAACTATGCCCTGATTCTAGCCATAACATTGGTCGTTTGACCTAAATGCCATGAAACCTCGAACATGATTGGTCATTTTGTGAAGGATTTTTTATGATGTTTGCAATTTTTCAAGTTCAATATTTTTCCTTGCAACTATGACACATAATATGACACCACGCGAATGTTTCACATTGTTTGGATCATTTTTGAATTTCTTATGACCGTTTCAAACTATATTCAAAACGGCGAGCATGAAGCTTCTTAGCCTGGGGCTGAGCCTCGCTGAACTTGAAGTGGATATCTGATGAAATAGCATGTTGTGAACCTATAAATAATTTTTAAAAAAATTCACAAGCATTATATCATGTACTTGTAGTTCAAATCTGGGCAACCTCCTGCCGATTTGGCAGGAATTTGTCTTTTTCATGAGGGATGGTCGGAAAGGTTCCAGATACACCGGTTGGGAAATTGTCCATATAAGGTGGTCTAGTATTTTTGAAAAATTGGTTGGTACCAATGCCAAACTTTAATTTGGTGGTTGCTTCACAGAACACCCCGATTTCGAGGAATGTTCGTTTGCGGTACCAAACTTGGTGGGTGAGCGCACCGCGGTACCCGAGTTGCCATCAATCGCGCAGAGGGGCCGTAGTAGATTCGCCAATTGTCCAGAAGGGCCAAATGGGGGTGAATACAAATCTAACGGTCAAACGGTCGTTTGAACCAGACGAAAAATGGTTGAACTCAAATACCGCCGTTAGGTCAACTCTTCTTGGCCCGCCATGTCAGTATTCCCCGTTATCTTTTGCGGTCATGGACTAGCTTACCCCTGCGTGGACCAGATCCCTGAGTGGGCGAGATCTATTTCTTTGCTCTGCTCTGGTCTTCTCCCCTGCTCCCCTCCCCATAACATTTGCTCAGCTCTGGCTGCTCGTCTTAGATCGGAGCTTGCACTTGCTCTAATTTGCGTCTCCGCCATGTCCGGTCAACCTCCCACACCTCTAATCAAAGCTCGCAGCCATCGTCGTTGCATTGTCCGCCGTATCAAAGCTTCGCGTCCCTGGACTAATATCTCGCCTTTGGCTAGTCCTTCTCGCACGGCGGAGCGCGTCCTGTCGAGCGATCCAGGCCGGCGACCGGCCTCGGGAAGTTGCGTGCTGCCGCGCACCCCAGTCATGGTAGCCCTGGCACAGCAGTTCGATGACCACGCCCTCATGGCCACCATGCTGGGCGTCCGTCCCGCCGTGTCATCGGCAGAGTTGCTGTCGGCTTTCAAGTCTCGTTTTGGGATCAGACGGGTCAACATTGAGGTATGCACGCCGCCATTCGATTTTTTCGTCCGGTTCGAACACAGCTCAGACACCGAGCGTGTTCTGCATTCTTCCTGTTCTTTCGAGTGCTGCGGGGAGAAAATGAGCTTCATGCGTTGGCATCGCGCCTGTGGGTGGGACGATCGATTAGGGTAGCTTCGTTTCTTCTCCAAACTCGGCTTTGATGGCCTCCCATTGGATGCTTGGGAGCCGAAAGCCCTCAAGCAGGTCGTCAGTAGCCTTAGCGGCGAGCTGGTGGAAATCGTGCCACCGAGCGACAGATGGGTCATCGAGGTAAAAGTGGGTCTGAAAGATCCTGACGCTGTTCCTAAGATGTACGAGGTGCAGATTCCAAGTAGGGCAGGGCGACAGCTTTGCTGGAAGCACCCGGTCATCATCCACCTGGAGGAGGTTCTGGACTCGGTACATGGCATTCAGGGCCCCGAAGAGGCTGCCAGAAAGCGCCCTCGTCGCCTGCAGTGTTGGCCTGGAAGGATCGATGGCACAGGACCGCCACCGTTTCGCGACGGGACACACAGTTTCGGTGGGGGGACCGGGCTTGGACAAGCTGGTGGTTCTGATTTCCCTCGAGTGAAGACAGAGCTCTAGTGAATTGCCGTGGTATGTGTGGCTAATGAATTTGTAGTATGGAGAGCGTAGCAGGAAGTTAGCATCGACTAAAAATGTGTAATAGTTTGAATCGATGTAGTACGTGTGTGTAATAGTTTGAAGTAATATGTGTGTGTAATAGTTTGAATCGATGTAGTATGTGTGGGTAATGAATTTGATGTAGTTTGTGTGAGTGTAATAGTTTGAACCGATGTAGTTGAACACCGTGCTTTATAATTTCTGTGAATAACCAAGGACAACCGCATGAAAAGAGGGTGGTCTGGCAATGAGCAATGTCAATTTTGTGGATGCCAGGAAAATGTAGTCCATCTCCTCTTCAAGTACTCCATCCGTTTCAAAATATAAGATGTTTTAGCTTTGTGAATTGAGCGTATCTAGACATCTTTTAGTGATGGTGCTTTCTAAACCTAGATGAACCTACATACTAAAAGGGACTAGATACACTTCATTCACAAAGCTAGGACATCTTATATTTTGAAACGGAGGGAGTACAAGGTAGCTACATTTGTAACACGTTGAACAGCATGACCATTTTGCAGGCAACACAAGACAAAGAAAAAAATGGTTTATAGCACAGACAGCAGGCGCAAAATCTGTAGTCTGGGATAAAAAAATGCCAGTTAACTAGATTGAACCACGACTAGTAATTGAAGGAAATAGGTACTTGATAGTATTTGCTTACAACAGTAGTACTTCCATACAAAAGGGTCTTATACCTGCACAAAAGTGGGCTAAACTTCCTACTAGTTTATAGAACAATTCGTCAGTATTTCATCTACATAAGCCATTCTTCGGTCTGAACTTAACTATTCTACACTGAAGAAACTACAGATCTCCACCAGAAAAGTTGGCTGGCCAATTGCCTTGAGAGGACATAAGTTCTTTGATCATTTAACCCAAACTAATCTATTGCCTTCCCGCCAAACTACAAGAAATCTGCATTGTTCATGCTCGAGCGATTTGCGTGCGCCAGTCCCGGTTCAGTTGGACCATCCGCGCCGCCGCAACGATTTCTTTGAAACTGAAATTCGACATCTCCTTCTCGGGATCGTAGGTCCGTGTGAACTCGAACCTGAATTCTGGGGCTGAGCTGATGCTCGTAGCCGTCTCCGGCTGTCGAACAATCCAGCATGCTGAGTGTAGACGCTTGGTCGCCGCCACAGTACGGCCTTCAACGGTGTGTAGGATGGAGCGTCTTTGCCACAGACGGCGTGCTCCCAGCCTACCCCACTGAGGTAAGGTAGTCCGCGCCGAAGCATGGACACGAGAGTTCCTAGACCTTGGCGTTGCCCTGTTCGAGGGTGTGTACCCTCGGCGGCGGCATGCTCTCATGAACGATTTGATACGTACCCTGTTCCCATTGCCTAGAGCATGTCGTAATGCCGCCGCGTGATTTCTCCACATCACTCTCTTGGCCCTGCTTGCCGCATCTGGCGCCGACGACGGCGCAGTCGCCGCAGCGGCCGATTCGGCACATTCGGGGAAATCATCTGCCTGGCAGGGCAATGGGAGACCGGCCTTGAAGTAGAGCTTCATGGCCTGCCTTAGAGGGGCTAAATACCCCAGTTTCGGCGGCTGTCGCGGCGGTGGCGGCGGCTTAGGCGGGGCTATGTTACCCTAGTTGGTGCGGCGCGGAGGAGCTGCGCAAGGTGAACTGTGGTTAGTCGGAGAAGGGGAGTGAAAGACTGACAGTAGGTTTGGACTACGGGCACGCGTGAAAATAACCATTTCCCATTTCCTTAGAGGGTAATAATTCGACACTCGTTGCATTAACAGCTCAATCTTTATTTCTCTTCTCAACATAAGAGTGCGAATGTATTAAAAAGGTCGGTCGTGGCTATCCACCTCATCGGACAATGTACCAGGACAGGTAGGAGACGGGACCGGGTTTCATTTTAGAAATGTTGATGACTGTGCCCTTATGTTTATACGATATTATTTATATGCCACCATGTACCGTCGAGTGTAGCAACACCATCAGAAACAGGGGATAACGACGTGGCGTGTTTTATTTTTTTAAAGGGCATCAGAAACAGGGGATGCCGATGTGGCATCTTTTCTGACTGGCGGGCCCGCCCCTCCACCTTCGACGGCGCGCATCCCAGGTTCGAGGGGTGGTGCCACCCACCAACACATTATTGTGCAATTTTCCATGTGGGACCTGAATTCCGGCGCTGAGCTGATGCCCGTGTCAAACACAGAGAATTCTGAAAGAAGCTACTAAAAATAAATATTTTGAATTCTGGAAGTACTAAATTTAAATACATTACAATTTGTCTGAAAGGTAATACGCATTCTGATCATCGAAATAATATAATATAGTACAAATTTCTACTTCGAAAATAGACCTGAAAATGCTAGCAAATAACCTAGGATGAATATATGATCATTCTCCCCTATATATTTCATCGTCGTCGTCTCCCGCGTGCTACAACACATGTTCAGAGAACTCTCTCCGTCTGCAATGTGCTCCTAGTATCTCGTACAGAGGATAAGGCCTCAGTCTATGTTCCAGACTTAAGCCATACATTACAATTGTTGGTTCCTCTTCCCAGGCTTGAACCTCATGATCGTACAGTCTAATGTAATTCCTGTAGTATATGCAACCGGGTTTGACTGTGTGGTGTAACCTGGTGTCAATGGAGATAGACCGATTGTAACCAACGAAGAGGGCATGACTTCCAGTGTCGCCGACAACCTCGACGGTTCTCCGTCTCCACCCGGTACAACACCGGTTGCCCTTTGGCGAAATCCCCGTTCAACACAAGAAGCAGATCACCATCTGACTCCACAAGGTAAAAATTGTAGGTTCCGCGTACCTGTTCAAAGACTGGGACCGAAATTATTTTGGCGCACTGCTCTAACTGGATGTTGGTCGACAAGATGTCTCCATTCTCAAGTAATGCATATACTTCCCCTCGGAATGCCGTCATGCAGACCAGAAGCATATCAGGAGGTGGCGAATACAATCCTTCTCCAAATGATCCATTGATTTGCCCCGTTGGGGTGCTCTCATCGGCCCATGCAATATGATGTGGATAATCAGTGGAAACGAACACCATCGTCGGGGACTTCATCACGACGACAGATTCTAGAAGATCAGATGGTATGTGTGCTTGAAACTCAATGTTAGACTTATGAGTGATTGAGTTCAGAAGCCGAATCTGGTACGGCTCCACCCTCTGAGCTAGCACGATGACGCCATGAGAAACACCGACAAAGTAGAATCTTTTGGAAGAATAGGGCATCAGTTAGCACTAAGATGTTTACAATGGAAAATACCAATAAATATCGGATGTGAATGTGAACCTGCGATGGACGTCCATTAGATTTGTCCTGAAGCAACGACCAGTGGCCAGGTTGAGGAAGGTGAAGTCGCCAACGTCTGGAAGTGTCTTATCTATCATGATCCAGTTGTTGAGATGGAATTCGGGCACCTTTAAAGTGCGGCGCCAATCGGTGCAGACTTCTCGACAAGCAGCATAGGTGTCGACGTACTCCTCTTTCTCCAGCAAATAGTCGGCGATCTTGCGAAGTGGGTCGGCCGGGAGATCGGCCCAGTTCCTCTTCATCCGGCTACTGGCCATGGCTTACGTGCGGGAATGTTTTGATCGAGGAAGAAAGAAGAACTACCACTTCGAGGAGAAGACGAAGAGGATACAGATGAGGGAGACGAAGCGGAACTGCCACTGCGAGGAGACGATGAGACGGGGGAGAAGAAGCGGAACTGCCAATTCAAGTTTGGATCAACGGGCTTTTTTTGGAAGTAGCGCGTGGACCAGCCATGCACTGCATGCAAGTTTTGATCAAACAGACTGACATGTGGGACCTGCTAAAAATTCCGTGAAGTGCTCCCCATGCATAGTGCGCTGACAAGTGGCATGTTTTCTGACAGGCGGGCCCGCCTCCTCCACCTACGACGGCGCGCGTCCCAGATTCGAGGGCCAGTGCCGCCCACCAACACATTATTGTGCAATTTTCCATGCTTTGTCGCAACCAGCTCCGCTCCGCTCCTCTCCTCTGCTCCTGCCGCCGCCACTCCACTCAGTCGTGCACCGCTCTCTTCGTCCCCTAGGGTCGTCGTCCTCCCGCCCTCCCCTCCCTGCCATCCCCTCATGTCCCCTCCCCTCCCCTCCCTGCCCTGTCTCCTTGCCGCCGCCCACCGCCTAGGCGCGCCTGGAAACGAAAACCGAGAGTCGGCCATTAGGTTAGGGGGCCAACGACGCTGGTGATCCGGATCCCGCTCGGAGATGGATCCTGCGAGGCTTGAGAGCACGGATATGGGTCCTGTGCGGCTGGAGAGCACGGAATCTCCTTCAAGTCTGGAGAGCACAGATGACAACGAAACGGGGGGAGAGGTAGCGGTAGGGGGTGCAGAGCTTTGGAGGTATGGAGCCCGGAGAAGGTGTCGTGTGTCCATATTGAAAGGTAAGAACTGTGATTCCTTATCTGCATACCCCAATTAGCGTTTATAGTCCCGTGGTGATGCCAAGGATATGGGTTGGTAACCGCAGGACGTCTGTACAGCTTATCCTTGAGCATGATGCTTTGCCAAGCAAGCATGAAGGCGCTGAAACGTTGTGGTGGTGCGAATGATGATGAGAAAGCATATCCAGACGTGGCTGCTGACCCTGATAGGATGGAGAGTAGGGAATATTTGGTTGATTCGAACTTTGAGCCTGACTATGGGACTGATGAGGAAGAGGAATGTGAAGATGTGGAAATGGGATGTAGATACGATGACGAAGACGTGGACAGTCCAGTGATACACTTTGACAGGGACAATCCTACAATTAATGAGGGGACTGTCTTTGATAATGTGGAGGACTGCAGATATGTAATTGTAACCTATGCAATCAGAGTTGGGTTCGAATTTATCATTGAAAAGAGCGACCAAAAGAGATTTAGGGTGCACTGTAGGGAAAGTAATGTGTGTAAATGGAGATTACATGCATCTCCAATGCGGGGTGGACACCCATTTCAGGTTGCAATAGCTACATTTAGTTTCAGTCTTTCTCATATTTATTCTGCTGATAACTGGCTCTGATTTATTTGGATTCTTATCGAATGTAGATCAAAGTAAACACGAAGGAACACAACTGCCCTAATACTTCTTTAAGTGGTAAAATTAGACCGGCGACTACCAAGTGGATTGCTGTTACTGTACTTGACTGGGTGAGGCAGGATCATAACATTGGACCAGCTGAACTCAGAGCAAAGATTAGCAAAAAGTTTAACGTTTTGATTCCTTATCACAGAGTCTTTGATGGGAAGGAGATGGCTCTAGACTTCATTCAAGGCAAGTGGAATGACATTTTTCATATGTTGTAGAGTTTCAAAGCTCAGGTAGAGAAAACATCACCTGGTAGTATTGTTGACATCGATTACAAGGTTGTGAAAGGGAGAGGAAAGGTCTCGAGGGGGGTCAGGTATAAGCAGACAGATAAGATATGCTTTTGTCTGCCTGAAGGCATGCTGGAAGGGATTCCTAGACGGCTGCAGGCCATACTTGGCAATAGGCGCAACTTCTTTAACAGGGAAGTTCAGGGGACATGTTGCTTCTGCTTGTGCTTTGGACGCGCATAATTGGCTTCTACCCGTAGCTTATGCTGTTCTTGAGGGTGAATCAAATGAAAGCTGGACATTGTTCATGCAGAGACTACGAGAAGTAATTAGTCACCCTGAAGGCTTGGTGATACACACCGGTGCATCCGAGGGTCTTGAGAATGTTGTTGATGCTGTGTTTCCTGGGGTTGAGCATAGGGAATGCATGCGGCACCTCGCTACTAACTTCACGAAGAAGTTCGAAGGAAAGATCTTTGAAGAGGACTTGTGGCGATCAGCATACACATACATCCCAAGCACGCATGCTACTTACTTGCAGAACATGTATGTAGTTCCAAAGGTGAAAAAATACCTTGAGGAACATCACACCAAGCTATGTGCCAGAAGCAAGTTTGGTGAGTTAAGAAAGGTGGATTTTGTATGCAATAATTTGGCAGAGAGTTTCAATGATAAGATTTCGGGCATGAAGACACTTGGAATTGTTATTTTGTTGGATGCAATAAGACAGTGCATAATGGTGAAGATAGATTTAAGGCAAAGAATTTGTGCAAGAAATTTTTTAGGCCATAAAATAGTTCCAAAGGTGGTTATATTACTGAATGCAAGAACCAGGGCAATGAGAGCCATAAAGATGAGGGTGGTCAGAAGTTCCAGAACATTGGCTGAGGTTTATGCAGAATACAAGCGTGGAAGTGAACGGAGGTACACTGTAGACATTAGAAACAAGACTTGTTCATGCAGGCAGTGGCAGATTACTGGTCTGCCATGTCACCATGCAATTTACTTCATCTTAAAGCTTAGAGGTAACGGAGCTAAAATAGAGAACTATGTCGACAACTATTTCTCCGTGGATAAGTTTGCTGCAACTTATGCAGAAAACGTACCACCTATGGCCGATGAAAATGATTGGGAGATTGTCGATCCAGGGTTCAAACTTCAACCACTAGTTCTTAGGAGGCCACCTGGGAGGCCTAGAAAGCTAAGGATCATAGCCTCCACCGATAAAGGTCCAAGGCTTGGTGTTAGGAAAAGGAAATGCGGACGTTGTGGCGGATTCAGCTATATCAAGAGGTTGTGCAAAAACCCAGTTACACATGCTATTGTCCCTGTTCACACCCTGGTGGCAGAAAATGAGGCTTCTCAGCCAGAACTGGCGGAAGAGCAGCGGGAAGACGGTGATGAGCACTCGGAGGAAAACGTACATAAGCAGCCAATTTATAAAGAAGTGGAGGTGCCGGCGAGAAAAGGGTGTGAAAAGAAACAAAAGGGTAAGCGAAACGGGGAGGAAAGGGCAAATAATGGAGGTGTATTAGAATATGAAGAAGTTGCAGGGGTGATTGAGGATGTTCTTGAGGATATTTCGGCTAACAGCAGGAGAAATAATAAATCCCTGCCAATTTCATCTTTGTACGATTCTCCGGATGAAAGGTAAGCTTAAAAATTGTTTTATTTGTCATTTTATCATTTTTTTATCCTCATCAATTGATGCTTACTGCAGCGTGGGCTAGCAGACTAATAAGAGGAGCAAAAAGATGCGGCCACAGTAACGTCCTATGTTGAATTGTATCATTGAAACTAAACTAGCCGTGTCGTCTTTATTTATATCTGGTGCATGCAACGTGTCTGTGATGGGGTCATGTGGACCAGATTACATTTTTTTAAAATATTATTACATTAATTTTTTACCTGCGTTTGGACGCGGCTACTAGTTCCCATCTCCCTTGCATTCCCATCTCCTCTGGCGCACTCCAGAATTATGGCTGTGCCATCAAGTACCAGAGTCAGTGTATAGTCCCATCAGGTGTGAACGCAATGACTTTGTTTGTTCAGAATTGACGACTTTTGATTAGTTTGAAAGACAGAGAAACCTAAAACATGTGTCTAGACATGTTTTGAGTATAGACACATTTATTAAATATCTAAAAGAACTAAGTCAGTTATATCTGGACAGGAGTAGTACACTAGTACAACACGCTCGATCCCTTCTCCTCAGGCGCACTCCAAATTACGGTTGTGCCATCAAGTGCTGGCAGCAGAGTCAGCGTATTGTCCCATCAGATATGCCAGGGAACGAGCGAACTTTATTTCAGGATCAGACGAGTTTCAATTGACTAGTTTCAAAGACAAAGACAACTAAAACATGGCCAACATATATAGATTATGACGATAATCGACCATGACTCAGGTGACCCAGATCCAAAGAGCGCATTAAGATACCGTACATAGATTTAATTATGCTTAAGTGGCCCCTAATCGACTATGACGCTCCCGCAGTCTCCATCATTGACGATGTTGTCCGCGTCGCCCGCCAGCCTCTTCCACGTCGGAATCAATGCCGACATTCCCGGCAGCGTTCCTCCTCCACATGGATTCTTCACGGTGTGCTGCATCGATAACGGTAGAGGTCGTACGCCTAGGCACTGCCCAGAAGCGCTGCCTCCCTTCGGGGTTGCGCAGATCCGGGTGGATATCCCGCCTGTGGGTTCCGCACAGCTCAATCAACGCAGCCCGCTCCTTCTTGAACAACTTTCGCCAGTTGATGGATCAATGCACGTCGCCCAGAAAATTACTTGATGGCGGTGTTGATGTAGAGCTTGTTGGGAACCCCAAGAGGAAGGTATGATGAGCACAGCAGCAAGTTTCCCTCTGCTATGAAACCAAGGTTTAATCGAACCAGTAGGAGCAAGGAAACACCTCAAAGGTGTTACTAGCTGAGCTTTGGCAGGGCGCACTACCGGTGCT